>JADLZN010010257.1:0-600000 GCA_018155175.1 Sinocyclocheilus anophthalmus | reverse complement strand
TAATTTAATGATTTTCATTAATATTTTAAAGTAATACAAATTTTATAAAATAGGATAATGTTATTATTATCATTATCACAAATAAATAATATGTAAAAAATAAACCAGAAAGCACCCAAGGCTGCTGACCTCTGCTGATCCTTTGTTTTTCCCCTGACAAGATGCCTGGAGTATCGATGATACTGATGCTCTCCAAGACAGGGTTGTTTAACTGAGCACACATAAACCTGCAAGGAGAGAGAGAGAGAGAGAGAGATGAATGTCAGGCAAGGAGAAGCAAGGTACTGACAAGCCGACTGTAACAGGTTGGTGGGTGAGATTTGAAGCCCAGAAAATATTACACCACTATCTTCCTCTCTTTTCTTTTCATGTCTGAAAATATCATGGAGGAGCAAAAGTAAAACATGTTTGACAAAAGATTATTAACAAATCAATATTTAAACATATGCGTGGGAAAAAATGGGCGCAAATGTTTATAAAAACCACAGGATTTTTTATTCTGTACACGACAGAAGATGTGTCAGTCGCCCTGAGATAGGGAATTGTCAGTCAAATCTCAGAAATCAGGCTCCTCATAATTCGTGTAACAAAAAGAATGAAACTTTGATTATAGCCAAGAAAGGTGGATGTTCAGATATTAAAGGGGTCATATGATGCTTTTAAAGATCATCATTTTGTGTATTTGGCGTAACAGAATACGTTGACATGCTTTAATGTTAAAAAAAAAACACATTATTTTTCAAATATTGTACATTATTGTAGGTCCTCTATGCCCCGCCTTTTTCAAACGCTTCGTTTTCTACAAAGTCAAAGCCTTCGACAAGCGCAGTCTGCTCTGATTGGTCAGCTGACCCAGTGTATTGTGATTGGTCGAACACTGCAAGCACTCATCGGAAATGTAACACTCCTTTCCATAATCGCGAGCTTCATCTTTCAAGATAAATGTAAAGACAGAGCCCGACAGAGTCGTGTGACAAACACAGTGATGAAGCTGGTATGTTTGCAGTACACAAGCAACTGTTAAGACAGCTGACTCCACTGTAATCACCCACCTATCTCTCTCTCTCCCACTCTTCACTCCCTCTCTCGCTCACACACACACACCCACACCCACCACACATCGCCCAGCGCAAATCGCATGATCAGTCCATAGCAATTATCCTTAAACCTCATAACAAAAACAGTAGCTGATTCAGCAGCGCGCCAGATTGGTTCTAGCCAAGTCAGAATACCCGCTTCCTAGGTTCACGAAATCGGTGTCATACATGCATCTGCTGTTCGTTGTAGAATACTAAAAGATCCCGAAATGCATCTACTTTCAGGGAAGGCCAAATAAAAGTGCTTAGCTTTCGCCTAGGAAAACAAACAGCGCTCCCTGACATGCTGCTTCAACCTAAACTGCGGTTACGAAAACCAGTCTCTTCTCTGCGGTGCACTAGTGATGCGCGGATGAGCTAAAACGTCACCCGAATCCGCAGCTTCAAATAAATTATCCACCCGCCAACCGCCCGCACCTGTATTTTTGTCTGATTTAGATAACCGCCGCCCGACCCGCACCCAATCATCACATTAGGATTCGTACGGTCATGAAAAACCTGGAAAAGTCATTGAACAGCAATTTCCAGGCCTAGAAAGTTTTGTAAAAATAAATAAACTCAAAAAGTTTTTGAAAAGTCATCTATTTCACAATTCTCTGTATAATAGAATTATGTTTAATCAGATCCTGAATTTCGTTGCGGGATTGCGCATACATCACATTACTCATTCCCACAGCTTTCGACTTTAAAATGAGGGAAATTACTGCAAAACCTTTATTCAATATAGCGTGTAGGTTAGATGAGTAAATAAATCCACTCAAACCATCAGATGAAAACAGCGGTGATTCAGCTGTACTGCGTCTTCTCTCTTTGACTTTCGCTTCTCATCGACACATCTAGAGCTGCTGCACTCGGCGATAGAAGACTTTAGCTCTCGTTTCGGGACAGTTGACAGAATTGTCAATTGCCTAATCGGTCATTGTTGCATCATCACAAAAATGTATTATTTTCACGTCTTTTTAAGCCATTCGGTACTCGTGCTCTACAGAGGCGCGTGCGCTCACATTCACATCCAAAGCGCGCGCTGCGAGTACCAAATTGAGAAAGCACTGACGGTTTTGTCAAGTTAATGTAAACAGTTGCGAAATAAAAAGCGAGGGGATTCAGTATTGATCCGTGACGAAATAGTTCTTGGATGACAGCAGCCTATAAAGCGTGTGCCGTCTTTAATTAATGTTAATAACAACCAACGACAGAGAAAATCCCTTAAGCTATGACAAATATGGATTGTTGTGAACTAATTTAATGTTAAGTTACAGTTAAATTCGGAGGGAATATTAAAACTACGTCGTAATTAGATAAGCTAAGTTAATACTGGCATATAGATTATTTTATCCACCCGCAAATAATCAGAATGCATTTTTTAATTACCCGACCCACCCGGTCCGCAGATTATCCGCAGCGCCCGCGGATATAACCGCCATCCGCGCATCACTAGCATGCACATTTGGGCGGCATTATGCTAATATTTCCACATAGTGATGTAGATATGTGGGGGCTTGTTAGAACGAGCCGTTTTGGGGGGGCGTGGCAGAGTCTTAACTTGATAAGAGATCGCTGGTTGTTGGAGACTTTAGGTCCTTTGCACTTCAGGGACTTAGCATGCACACCAGATGTGTAACACTCCAAAGAGAAAGGAAAACTTGAAATCGCATCATATGACCCCTTTAACAGTCTTTCTTCCTGTCAGCGTACAGCACAGCCCAACCAAGTGAATCTCTGTCACAAGACTGAAGCTTACAGCTAGAACTTTCTTAATGAAGCACAGAAACCACTAGAATGAAGCTGTTTCCCAAAGACATCAAAAACAAGACATAGGATTAGGACATAAGTAGTATTCCCTAAAACAATTTAAAATTATCTCCAATGGTTTTGCTGCAATTACTTAAGCTTGTTTAAAGGCAAAACTTTAATGCAGGCCATGACAAGGGACTGCAAGACTGGATATGTTAAAGAAAACAGACAAAAACCAAAGGAGGCTTCATGATTACATTTCATTGTACTGACTGTTTGACAGCTTTTGTGTCATCTAATAACAAACTGAAAAAATTAAGATTTGGATGAGAGACACAGAATAGAACATGCAACACTAAAACAGCTTACCCACCCTTTTCCACCAGGCCAAAAAAAGTTCCTGGAAGACGCAATGTAAAGTATCATAAAGTATTATTAAATTGGGCTGATAAATTAGGTTACTAAGTATTCCTTTCAGTAAGAAAGGACAGGCAATCCTATGACAAAATGTGCTGAACAGTCTGCACTATTTACACAAATTCCCTGTTATGCAAAACAGAGGAACTTCTCAAATTGATATATGCACACGAGTTTCACATTTTGAAATATTCAAAAATGGAACCAGTTTATGCTGCTTTTATAATCCATAATTTCACAATGACCACAAATAACCATGTGACCAACACTAAGAGTGGAAAAAAGGGAAATATCTTCAGAATGAAATGCCATTAATATTATTTTGTGGGTTTTATGGTTCTCTGGTTGGGACCAAATATTTAATTCTGCTGCATCAGCCTTGAATTTTTGAACAACATATGGTGGAGCACTGGTAATCCCAGCCTGCTTCAATCTGCTTAAGTAAAACTCAACATCTGACACCACCCAGAAATCTGCTACAGTTATTTTACAGGGAATGTGGAAGTTGTTCAGACTGGCATCACATAACATCACACATGTATTGCACGTGGGCTAAATGTCCTGGTTAGGTGTTGCCTCATGTACTGTAACTGTGTGATAGTAGGTAAATTAGCTAAGACAAACTGACTAACAGCTCAAGACAAACTCCAGTTGAAGAACATGGCCTGTGTGACACCTGTTCTCAGCATATGCCATGATGACTCAATCCAACACACACGGAAACTATGACACACAACTTTCTAGAAACTGAATGACTGAATTATTGTGAGGTCATAATTAAAAACAAATGGATACTGTAAAGCTCATTTTGTCTAAGTTACTAAAAATACATTAAAATGCAATTAATGTAAAAGGATTTCTTTTGATGAACATTATTATATATTTATTTTTCTTAAAAAAGGAAAGCAATTATGTTTCAGATTATTCTATTATTATTGCTATTTTATTCACCACTAATCTGTTTACTAAAGTCAGTGACAACCAACATGCAGAAAAACAATCTGCTGCCATGTGACAGGAAAACCATAAAACAGAGAGGACCCATTTAGACCCTCATGACTGTTTCAAGGTGTATTAAAAAATTATTATACAGTATGTTATAAACAAATTACGTTTCAGAAAATATCAGCTATTTAAAAGGCAAGTTTTGTTAGGCTCAAATAGAGCAACCCTAAGAAATTATATATACAGTCACACACATTTATACATGTGTTTTTTACTGTATGGTTACACTATTTGACTTTTTAGAGTCAAGATATTTGTAGAAAATCTATGAATGTTTGTTTTGCTTTTGTAATCAACAAATACAAAAACGACAAGAACTTGGCACGAGTGTTTTAAACGAGATCATCTCGATTTATCATTGGTCCATGTGTCAAACATTTGCCAGAGGTAAAAATAACTGAGACGCTCGAGTCCGCAACTGCAGTTTTCTAAAAGTCAATGAAGTGACACGTACTTGACCGTAATTTCCTGATTCACAAACATACGGCAAGCCTTAGCTTAACCCAAACCACACCTTGTCACTCCATATACAGTCACAATTTAGCTTTTTATCAACGGACCCTTTATGTTACATGATACATGGGCGTATTACCTATTGAGGAAAGCGTTTCCAAAGGCGTTGAGTTTTCGGAAAGGCTTTTTTGGATCCACAACCAGCGCATTGCCAGGTATCACGCCTTCCTGTTCGCCGTGCATAACCGCGATGAAGGAATCCGTCGTCGGCTCGGGGCCTATCCTCATCCCGGGGAAATCCTGCTCCATCAAATGCCTAATGAAGGTGGTCTTCCCGGTCGAGTACTGCCCCACCAGCAGCACCATGGGCTTGTTGTCAAAGTCCGCATCTTCTAAAGCCGGTGAATGGAAGTCGTGGAAATGATAGGTGTCCTCCAAAGGGAAGAGTTTGGTGCGGTAGAGGCGCTTCAGTCCCTCCGACACGTTTTGGAAAAGTTCTGGGTCTTTCTTTCCTTCTCTATTAGACCAGCTGAACATGATGGTCGTTATACGGCGATTCTAATTCGAAAGGAAACGACTTCTGCTTTCAAATGTTCGCCACAAACCCAGGCAACCTCCCGTCGAAAGTTTGACTGTCCCACCCCTGCACAGCAGCCACCTCTACGCTCCGGCTTGACGCAGCACTTCCCCCTCTGGCAAACCCCCTGAACGCTAACGCAATCAGAGCTTGTTGCAACACTGCTCTGTGACTGTACGTCGTTTAGATTAACGCTGATCTAATCGGAGCTCAATTTTACTTGTATCTAAACCGACTGCGGTTTGCATGCAGAAACTTCTACACTTCATAATAAAAGCCTTGGTTTTGCAAACACAAACGTAATCATTTATTCATGTTGGATTACCAAAAGCATTAATATGAGAGAGGTAGGATTGGACCATGCATAATAAATACATTGACATGAAATCGCCAGATATGGAAGATAAAGACAGAACCATTAATCACCAAAAACACTGTGGCTAGTGGCTACGTGGCTCTTATGTTATTTCTAAATTTATTTAATGCACATTTTTTTCAATTTTTCTATTGGTCAGTACTTTTCCCATAACTATTCTGTAGAACATGATTCAATAAATACATTTTAAACAAACATAGCAGCGTAGGTACAACCTAATAATTATTTTCAAAAATATAGTTTTCAAAGTAAAGCATATTTCAGCTTCGTGAATATCAAGTCTATGTCTTTCTTAGGGTCAACGTGCAAGGTTGGGAATTTTCCAACGTTTACACCATCAAGACATGTTTAAGGCCCATTAAGACATTTTAATATAAAAATTAAAAAAAAAAACATTTGTAAAAAATAATTCAGAAAATTAAAACGATTAATAGAAGGGCTGACACTTAAACATGAAAAGTTAAGTAAATGTGTAAGGCTCATTCTATTTTAATATGAACCACAGAGCACTGATTAGACAACAGTGTGCTCTTGTGGACACCAGTGCTAATCACACGGTAAACAGACATTGTTGCTGTTGCACAATACAAACGGAATCGTAGCTTTACCTCAACTAAAGGAAGGATTTACCACGACAGCTCTCACAATGATACTTTATTTTTTATTTTTTTGCTATTTTTTTTGCTAAATAGTACATATATCTAATTATTTCTAAATGCACAATTTGTTCATTTTTACAAACCATGTTTTTGTATGACCAGTGATGATGACGTAAATGTTACATATTTGTAAATGTATTCAGATGCATTAGATGCACTATAATACACAGTTATGTGTGCAGGATAATAAGGCATGCTTTAGAAAGGATTGGCACAGAACTTCCGGCTTCCGTTACATGTGACTCTCTGCAGGTAACAGCTCCTCCACTGGCACTGCAATACATTTCCACATGGAGTGGCTGTTACACCCAGCGAGCACCAAGAGCAGCTCTCAACACTTCCTATGCTTGTCCAATGTCCAACTCATTTTATTCTGTTAAAGATAAGAGATCCATGGTTAGAGGAGGAAAAACATAACCAATAAAACAACACCCTGCTTGACACAACTACAAATAGTCGTATGATTTGAAAGGACAGAGAAACTCTGCAGGTTTTGAATGTGATGTTAGTAATGCTATTTATTTGCACTGTTAAAACCTTTCATTTGCTGATCTCTTTCTTATAAAAAGTCAAGGACTTTGACATATTGATCTTAATTACGCCTTGACTATAATAAAATAAACATTAAAACATATTCTTTGTCGACTAGCCTACTACTACTAAGTATTTTGAAGTATTTATAGATGTTCACTCAGAGTCATTTGGTTATCCAAATTCTTCCCAAAAACTAAACTTTCCAAAGTCGCATAATTACTAAATAAAGTACTAATGATAATTGTTAAAAAATAACTCACCCTTGTTCTCCTCTGTATCAAAATGCAGAAAGAAACTAAGGTTGAAGCAGCATAATGATCCAATAAAGCACACACATGAGTGGAAAAAGGGTGAAAAGGCAAACAGAGGGTAAGGAGTAGCATGTGTGATCTCTTGTCATTCAGAAGAAGAATGCCCCAGAGTAAGACTGTTGGCAGATTAATTATTATACATTTATCCAATAAGTAACAAGCTATGAGGCCCATCCCATACTGCACTGTTTGCACATCCACCTGAGTAACATCACGTCTTCACCTTAAACACCTCACAGAGTGAACATGGACATTGGACGCTTTGGATGGTTTTAGTCATGCATTGAGCAAATTATGCTAATAAATGTCCTTAAAATTAAACCTGGCTGTTGTGCCATTTCAAAAGATATGGTTAATTGCAAATATGTACATCTTTTCTTTTTAGTCAAATATATATAATAGTGGATTCAGTCATCTCAATGGCAAAAAGTGTGTCCCGATTTACCTGAATTTACCCTTATTATACTGGTATATATAACTATAATAAAGAGAATAATTGGTGTTATTCTAACAAGATTAAGGGTTGGGCATACTATGCTGAATAAAACCTTAAATATGATAAACAAACAAACATCCAACAGGATTATGTGAGCACTGTGGAATGGAGGAATCAGTTGAACATGTTATTTGTGTTTGTCAAAAGTATACTAATGAACGAGAAACAATGAAGAATGAACTTAGAAAGATGGGAGTGGATAACCTAAAGCTTAAAAATATATTTACTTATGGACTAGAGAGTTTATTTTTGTATCTTAAGAGAACAGAACTGATTAAGAGAATTTAGAGGGGAAATTTTGAATTTAGAAAAACAATTGTTCTCTCTTTTCCTTCTTTTTTTTGGGTCCTCTCATTATGAAAGGGTAAACGCTTGTCCACACTCCAATACAGTAGGTGGCGATAATGCACCTTAAAACCAAAGAAGAAGAAGAAGAATTGGTGTTATTGTGTTTACTCTTTATTGTGTCCTTTCAGCCTTCCATAGTAGCTAATCATGTGGTAGAGCAAAGAAAGCGAATTGGATTTAAAAAAAAATCTATAACAGTTATTATAGCTGAATAATTCATGGCTGCAGACCAGTAGGGGGCGGACATGCACCTTTAACGGTGGTTTGCCAATCCGCCAAAAAAAAAAAACTCGAGAGAAGAAGAAGAAGAAAGCGAATTGGTCGTTGCGGCTCTCCGTAGATGTGTGTGGCTCAACCCAGTGCTGGCAACAAATGTAAGTAGCTGTAGAACGACATGCAGGGCTAATTAATAATGAAATTAAGTTAAAAAAAAAAAGATATCGTTCCTGACATACAAAAGCGCTATTACTTTATAAAGAAAATTCTCAACCGCTCTCTAGAAGATATTAGTTATGCAAAAGAATAATTAGCTGTTGCTGGAGGCTGTTCAGTGTTAGCCTGCCAGCTAACTGAATTTGATCATGTATTTATTAGAATAAATATAGGCTGCTGCCACACTTATTTAAACTATTTAATGAGTCAGATTTGATTTGCGTAGTGGTTATATGATCTTGTCAATCAGAAGGCTAGAATGAATTAATCTTATTGTTTCGAGCCGCAGTCACTTTAGTATCTACCCAACTGTATGACTTTTTTGTATATTAAGTTATAAAACATTTATAAAAATCTTTAAGCGTCTTCAGAAAATGTCTTCAAACTCTTTAACTTCAAGGAAGCTTTCTGAACGAGCAAGAGGGGTTTTATATTTATTTGTGATATAATGTCACTGTGTTGTTATAATGCAATATTAAACTTATTTTCAGCACAATGGCTGAGTGCACTACGTTTGATAGTCTGCTGGAAATGGGCTTTGACAGAAACCGAGCGTAAGTCATGATTTTTCTACAGAGACACTGATGTTACACACTGATCCAGTACTTTCACTCACCCTGTGATTGTTTTGTAGGGAGAAGGCAGTAGCACATACTGGAAACCAAGGCATTGAGAGCGCGATGGACTGGTGAGTCCTCATTTAAAAATAATAATAAATTACAACTCAAGCTGATAGCCAGTGATCACTATACATTTTCATCGTATGGAAAAGAGCAATAATGTACCATTTAAATAATAATTTTATAAATAAAAATAACTTTTTGGAAGTTGAATTTACAATTCTGTAACCGTACAGGTTAATGGAGCATGAGAATGATCCAGATATAGATGAGCCTTATGTTCCGCCTGCTGGAGATACTCTCGGTACAACAGAAGAACAGAGCCAGTCTCCCACAGAACCTTCTGAATGTATGTTCTTCTGATGCTCCTCACTCTCAATTTCACAAAAACACTGCTCATCGTTTCATCACCCAACACAAAATGTTACTTTCTCTTTCATGTTTGTCTGTAACCAAAACAAAAAAATAGCCACTGACGTTGCTGAACAAGAGGGAGATCCTAAAAATCCTATGTCAGAGGAAGAAAGGAAGGATCAAGTGAAACGGTTTGTGCTTTCTACAGCTGACCTTAAAATGTATTAACATAAAAAGCACACATTTAAAAGCTGATGCATAGTATTGCTTCCACCCCCCAGACTGGAGGAGTTGATGAAGATAAGACAGGAGGAGAGGAGAGAGAGAGAGCGAAAGGAGGAAATAGAAAGAGAAAAGCAGAGGAGGAAACAGGGCCAAGAGCTGCTGCATGTTAAACAGAAGCTTCAAGACGACGAAATGAAGAAGCTAGCGGATCATCGCAGGAGAGAGAAGATGGAGGACAAGCTTGCCAAGTAAGAGGAACGCGGATGCATTGCTTGTTTAACTTTGATCAAGCACTTTCAGTGACGTTTTAACTTGAATTCAGTGGTTCTCGATATTTTGTGATTTACTGAATAAGGATTACATTAAAGCATTTAGTCAATGTTTTTATCCAAAGCGACTTAAAAAAGAGGAACCATGCAGTTCATCAAAGAGCCAACAATAGTCATTGTACACAATACCAGGTTTGTTAGGCAACTAGATTTAGGAAGCAAGCTAGAGAAGAGGAGAAATGCAAAGATTTACTCCAATTCTCTACCTGATAAAATAATTTAGAGCTTGGCATAACTATAAAAATGTATTTTCATTATAAAAATGCCCATGGAGTTAAGAGTTTTATTCATTTAACATTACATTTCTGGGTCTAGAAATTATTCTTTTGAAATTAAAAAAGTTGGGATTTTTTAAAGTAATTGGTTCTTCATAGGACAAAAAATAAATAAACAAGAAATACCTTTTCTTTCCTTTTTTGGCTTATTTTAATGCTTATTTTATGTCATTCTAAATAGACAATATTTTATATCTTATTGTAAGTCATTTTGGGGCCTCCTAGTTGAGAACCACTAGTAATAACCTTTGATCCTTTCTCAGGCAGCGAGTTAAAGAAAAGATTGCACGAGACAGAGAGGAGAGGGCACGAAAGGTATTAATGCTTTTAATTCAATTCAAGTTTATTTGTATAGCGCTTTTCACGATACAAATCGTTGCAAAGCAGCTTCACAGAAAATGAAAGTTTCTACATTACATTTAGGAGTAGCTTATCAGTGGTGACTATGTCGAGGTGATGTCCATATGGCAGAAATGTACAAAAATGTTAGTTAATGACATGTATTCAAAGAAATGGTGAACACAATTAAAAGCAATGATTGTATGTTGTTATCAAACTTATAAGAAAATTTGGTAGTTTTGTATGTTGGTTCAGGGTTGGCGTCATCTGAGGTCCTCTGAGGGGTTGGCATCATCTCTTCTCAGGTGTTCGGTCATCTCAGATATTCGTAAGGGTTGGATCCAGACTGAAGCTGTGCAATCTCTAGTTACCTCGGGATTCCCTTCCCGTGGCAGAAACAGAGAAGCAAATAGAGAAAAATTAGCGTAGCTGCTGTTCAAACCAAGCAAAAAATGATAATGTGCATTTGATCAGATATAACTTGAGTACAAGTTATGAGATACATTACGTGAATGCTTGGCTAAAGAGATGTGATTTAAACAGAGAGAGTGTGTCTGAACCCCGAACGTTATCAGGAAGGCTATTCCAGAGTTTGGGAGCCAAATGCGAAAAAGCTTACCTCCTTTAGTGGACTTTGCTATCAAAAGTCCAGAGTTTTGCGACCTTAAAGAGCGTGATGGATTGTAGCGTGGTAAAAGAATAGTTAGGTACGCAGGAGCTAACCCATTAGGGGCCTTATAGGTAAGTAATAATATTTTGTAACTGAAATGGAACTTAATAGGTAGCCAGTGCAGAGACTGTAAAATTGGGGTAATATGATCATATTTTTTTGACCTGGTAAGGACTCTAGCCGCTGCTATTTTTTTGACTACCTGTAGCTTGTTTATTAAGGATGCAGGACAACCACCTAGCAGTGCATTACTTTAGTCCAGTCTAGAGGTCATGAATGCGTGAATTAGCTTTTCTGCATCAGAAACATTTATCATGTTTCGTAACTTGGCAATGTTGCTAAGATGGAAGAATGCTGTTTTTGGAACATGGGAAATATGATTTTCAAAAGAAAAGTTGCTATCTAATATAACACCCAGATTTTTGACTGTTGAGGAAGTAACAGTACATCCCTCTAGTCTAGATGCAAATTGTAATCCAAGAGATTCTGTGTACTGTTTTTTTGGTCCAATAAATAATATCTCTGTTTATCTGAATTTAATAGGAGAAAATTATTGGTCATCCAATCTTTAAAATTTTTAACACACTCTGTTAGCTTAGATAATTAAGAAGTTTTTACTTTGCCCAGTTCACATTACTATTATATCTTATGTGCCTACTAGTATATCAAGAATATAAATAATAAATAACAAAAACCTTTGCAGTTTGGAGGTGGTTCATCAAGCACGGGTTTGTCATCTCCCCCCTCTGAAGCCCCTCTGCAGTGTCCACCTGAGAACCAAGAGGCTTCTCCTCCTAAGAAAGACTACGATGACTGTCGGATACAGGTACTGCCACAAAATGATGCCACCTTTCACTCTTAACGGATTAGTCAGTGTTCAAGTAGTCCGTAGTCCTTCGATTCCAGAATGATGTTGAATTGAGCAGATGGAAAAGATTTAAAATTGGACTTTAAGGTATTTAAAGATGAATGATTCCATAAATGTATATACATTTTTTTTAAACAACTCACCCTACTTTGGTCATTAGGTGCGTCTTCTAGATGGATCCACCTTGAGCACGGTCTTCAAGGCTCAGGAACCTCTGGCTGCTGTAAGAGTCTATGTTCAGATGAATGGGGCAAACGGACAGGATTTCAACCTCATTACCCCATATCCCAGACGTGTGTACACAGATCTAGACATGGAAAAACCCCTGTGTGAGCTGGGTAAGACAACTTATCCCTCTTGCATTCTTGGGTCACTAGACTGAACAATTTTACGTTTTGAAATTTAAAAAATCTTCAGCGGAAATTGGAATGGCATGAAATCTGTTGACTTATATTTCACCTGCTATGTGAACACACAAAATTGAGGGCAGGATTCGAACATGCTAAATGGTCAAAAAAAAAATGATCTCACTCATGCTCTTCGCTGTCAAAAATGACCGCCATGGGAAATCGGCAAAAATACGAAAATTGAGAGATTATTTTGTGTACATGATCTACAAATCTGCCACGATGCAGAAAAATGCATACAGAATTGAAGGGGTGACACTCTGAAACACCAAAAGTGTGAAATAGACACAGACACCCCCCCCCCCATGAATTGGTGCAACTGTAACTCAGAGAAAAGTTTCAGAATTTGTGAAATAAATGTAATAATTCAGTCAATGTAAAGCTCCACAAGAGTGAAGGGGAGGAAACGAAAAAAAAAAAAAAACCCCTCACCCAGAATACCAGGAACTGCGTGTCTGTACAGTACCAAAAAAAATAGACGTTCATTAAAGGGGTCATATGATGTTGCTAAAAAGAACATTATTTTGTGTATTTGATGTAATGAAATGTGTTTATGCGGTTTAAGGTAAAAAACAAAACATTATTTTCCACATACCGTACATTACTGTTTCTCCTCTATGCCACACCTTTCTGAAACACGTAGATTTTTACAAAGCTCATCGGTCTGAAAAAGCGAGGTGTGCTATGATTGGCCAGCTATCCAGTGCGTAGTGATTGGCCGAATACCTCAAGCATGTGACGGAAACGTTACGCCCCTTACCATACTGTGATGATGCCGTCAGGCCGGAGCGATGATTCAAAAACATGAAAACCCATTATAAACGAGGCATTCGTTGCATCCAGTGGGGACATAATTATGGATTATAATGACTTATACTGTCTTTTTACGCGTTGCGTTACATCGCGCTGCGTAAACGTAAAACCATGTCTGCATTTGTGATAGAAGAAATGACAAACAAACAAGTGCTACTCTACACTGCTCAAAACTCGCAAATTACTTAAATATAAAAAACGTACTTACAGTCTGTGAGCCAGAACAGCCGGCATTGTAGTCTACTTTACCAGGATCAGGAAACAGTTCTCCATAAAATGTGCTGAACACATCTGAATTGTGTGTTGAAGTGTTCTGGAACAGTGTTGTAAATACAACTTAACCACTGATTTCTAGTCGTGTCAATTTTTGGAAAGCCAAACAAAGTAGTTTCGCTTTCACAACGAAACACAGCGTCACACACGGCGGCCTTGAGTTAGCAGAGGGCGGGGGCTAGAGTGAGGAACGGCTGGAGGGCTAGAGTGAGCAGAGGCCGGCGGCCTAGAGTGAGCAGAGGCCGGGGGCTAGAGTGAGAAACGGCCGGCGGCTAGAGTGAGCAGAGGCGGCGGATTCGAAGAAGGAGCGTCCGGCGGGCTTGCGGCAACCACGTGTGACGACCCTGGGCTGGACTCCGCTGTCCACGGTGAAAGCCGATCCGGCGAACCACAGCGCAAAGTTGATGTATTTCCTCAGCGACAGCACGGATCAGCTCTAGGCATGACGAAGCAGATATCGTCCTCTTTTGGAAGGCCAAACAAAGTAGTTTCACTTTCACAATGAAACACACAGCGCCTTCACGACATGGCAGCGGCAACAAAAATAATACAGCGAGAATAAAAGTTATGCCTTTCTTTGCCGTGAACATTTGGGCGGCGTTATGCAAATCTCCTCAGATAGTGACGTAGGTATGTGGGGGGGTGTTAGAATGAGCCGTTTTTGGTAGGTGTGGTTGACTCTTAACTTTTATAAAGAATATTGAGACGTTAGTCTTTGCAACTTTACAGATCTTCTTTATGCACCCAAGAGCTTGAACACTCCGAAGAGAAAGGAAAAATTTAATTGCATCATATGACCCCTTTAAACTGTTTTCATTAAAAGCCTTTGCATGAAGGAATGCCTTTTTTAAATAAAGCTGAATCACAAAAAATGGGTAACAAAATGGCTTCGTGTCTCTTTCTAAACACTGTTCAGGATTGACGAATCTAATGGCAAAAACTAAACTTAAATCACTATTCTAACAAAAAATATCTAAAACTTGACAAAAGTAGTCTTTGAGATTTTTAAATGTATATTAAAATCTTCATTATAAAATGTCTAAAAACAACTAGGCAATTCACAAGCTGCTCTATAGAGAGCTATACTGGAACCTAGTGGTTACACCATGACCTTAGATGTTTTTACTTTTCTTATAACCAGATGGCGCTAATCTAAAAAAAAATACAGTATAAATTTTTAAAATATTAGAAAAAAACATTTTTGTACTGTTTTCAATGGGAAAAATTTATCATAATTATTGCATAAATATTAGTTAGTACCATAAAATTCTCTCAAAATGCAAAATAAAAAATATTAAACAAAAATATATTACTTTGATTTTACTGAAGAAAAAAAAGTTACATTTCAGGTGTCCAGTCACTTTTGACTAAGGAACATGAGTGTGGTTCACAAATAAGGACCACGCAAGGGTTAAATAAGGTTGATATTGATTAGTGATATAGAACTAAAATGATCAGTTCTTTGTCTCTGAGGAATTAACCTTAGCTTTTTTATCTTCAGACTTAAGTGCTTAACATCTGGCATTTATGTATCTTTTGTTTTACTTGACAGGTTTGGTGCCTTCTGCCGTCCTTGTCGTCACCAAGAAATGAAGCGAAACAATTATAGAAACAAGCTGTTCTTCCAGACGTCAATGCAAGTTCATAAGGATTTCTCTATGGAGACTATGAATCAGTGGACTGCAATGATTTCACTTAAAGCGCCAAACATGCAATGCAGTGAATTGATCAATAATTTCATTAAACGTAAACCTGTTGATATTGCTTAATAAAGGGTCACATGAGTTTTCACAATGATGAACATTGAGAAGGTGGTGTTACCTTTCTGTTTTGCCACATGGAAAAAAGACATTTTCAACAATAAAATGTATCTTACTCATCTTAGTTTTATGATTTGAATTTTATATTGGCTTTGGAAGTAAAGGCAAAATCTGTAATTAAAGCAGAAGCTTCTAAATATTGCATATACAGTGACTTTTAGCTCTTAAAATAGTCAATATCAAGAATTGTGCTATACCAAATTGTAATATTCATGTTTGAAAAAGGGTTTTAAAATCTTTAAAAAACACATCAGTGATTATCTGAATTGAATATCAGAATTGGACAATCATAGCAAATTACCTTTACTATTTAAAGCAGTGGTTCCTAACCTTTTGATAAATGCACACAGATTGTTTATATACACATTAAGAAGTTTTTTTTGTTCCACTTAATTATTATTATATATGAATAATATTTTAATATAAAAAGTAAGGCCCCTGGCTGAGAACCATTAAAAACACTTTTGAAAAAAGGGAAAAAATATATAAAGACAAGTGTCAATGAAGTCTCTTTCTCTACCATCATCTATGAAAGTCAATTAAGTAAAAAACAATTTTTTTTTTAAATTCACATATCTAATTTTAAAAAACATGTTTGTATGCATTATTTTTATTAAAAATTATAAGATGGTGACTGCACAGAATAAAACTAAATTTAAACATTTTAACATAATGGTACAAAGCGTAAACAGAAAAAGTTCACAATACATTTCAGAAGCAATAAATTTGCAATTCCAGATAAATTACTTCAAAACCAAGCGCTGAACACGGTATAGGTATAATATATATATATATATAAATCATACAAATGCATTTAGGTTGTTAATGGTGGCCATTAGCTACCAAAAATTAAGGGAAAGAGAGGATAACATCTTTTAAAAACATCATAATAGATTTGTACATTTATCCCTCACGCTTTTGACACTGGCTCAAGTTACGCACTGCTGTGGCTTTTGGAGGATTGAGGATATATGAGTGGCTCACATGAAGCAGCACCCCAGACCTCCATCTTTGAAGGGATTTAACTGGTAGGGTAGTACTGATTGTACTGGTTCCATGGGTTTTGGTAGCTGCCATACCCTCCATACTGTTGCTGCTGAGACACAGGGACAATATTTGTATACAATACACATTTTAAATCATGATGCACTGAATCATGAGTTTAATCTTTTAAAGCTTTAATTGCCTCCTACTGGGTAAATGCAGTGCTTTAACAATATACGTTAATGTGCTCATTCAATCCTTTACCTGGTACCAGCTGCCATAGCTCCCGTATGATCCACTCATGTCTCCGCCCATCATAGAGGGAGGTGGTGTTGTCATGGGAACGTGAGGCATTGTGGGTGGAGCCGTCTGTGGCGCCATCAAGGCAGATGCATCATCCATTTTGCTCATCTTTTCTGGATCATCATTATCGCTTAAGGAAAAACGCAAGCGCACTTTCAAAAAGCATTCACAACTGAATGTAAAATGGAGATCTCTGTGTTTTTTGAGCTCACCTATTCTCTGCTTGTCTCTTTGCATCATGTTCCTTCAGCAGCTTCTGGTGCTCCTCATACATGCTCAACACACTGATAACATACAAGAAAAACATTAAGAAACATTTAAGTAAACCTAGTAATGCTGAATCGACACAGGGAAAAATAGAATGTAGTGAATAAAAATGATAACAATAATAATACATTTGTAATTTATCATAATAAACATGTTTCATCACTTGTGCTGAAGCTACTTCCACAATGGTCCGAATTAATTCTGACCTCTGTACTGTGCTCCCAAAGTCCTCAGCAAATTGCAGGCCACGTTGTGAGAAAAGGATTTTGGTTTTTGGGGAGAGAGGAGCAGCAAGAGCTTTGGCCACACACTGTAGAATCCCACCTCCATTAGTCTGCAGGTCACCTGACATCTCCAGCTCCAGAAGGTTCTGATACAATCTACCATTATCCTGAGGATCCGAATCCCAGAGTCATGAAATATTGGTATTGTGGTGCAATGTATTGTGATAATTTTCAGTAATACCATTCAAAAGTGGTCATTATAATTTTTTTGAATGTTTTTGAAAGAAGTGTCTCACGCTCACCAAGAGTGCTTTTACTTAATCAAAGATACAGTAAAAACAGTAATATTGTAAAATTTTATTAAAATATAAAAACTTTTCTTTATATATACTATTTTAAATACTATTCCTGTGATGGCAAAGCTGAATTTTCAGCAGCCATTAATCCAGTTCTCAGTGTCACTTGATCCTTCAGAAATCATTTCTTATTATTATTATTGTTGTTGTTGAAAACAGTTATGCTGCTTAATATTTTTGTGGAAACAGTGATTATTTCATGAATAAAGAACAGCATTTATTTGAAACAGAAATGTTTTGTAACATTATAAATGTCTTTACTGTCACTTTTGATCAATTAATGCATCCCTGCTAAATAAAAGTATTAATTTCCTTTTATTTTTTTTATCTTACTGACGCCAAACTTTTGAATGGTAGTGTTTATAAAATGTCAAACGCTGGTGTTTTACCGGACTCAGCTCTATGGCTTCCTGAAGAACAGTGCGGGCCCTGGCAGGGTTCTTGCACAGCTTGTGAAGAAAGCGAGCCAGTTTGATGGAGTAGAAGGCATGGAGTGGGGGACTGTCTTTACTCTGCTCCACCGTCTCCTTCAGCAGTGCCTCCGCCACATCCAAACGTCCTGCTCTCCGCTCCAGACCTACTCTCCTCAGACGCACCGCAGCCAAACCAGGCACTGTCATCTCAAGTGATTCTAGAATATGCTGTGCCTCTGATATAATACCTATGGGAAGGAAAAGAAACAAAATGTGAGAATCTAATGTACACTTCCAGCAGTAGCTAAACCAAATCCACATGTCTATGAAATATGTTTCATATCTTAGGCTAGTCTATTTTTTCTATGCTAAACTTACTGTCTCACCATGTTTTTCCTCAAACGAGGCCCACTGAAGGTGGATGCTGTGTTTGTACGGAAGATGGATTTCACAAGCTCTGCGGTACACATTACGCACCTCCTCCAGCCCGTGTGGTGCCAGGTAATGCACATACTGTAACACACATAAATAGCTTACATAATGCAACAAAAAAGTTTTATAAGTCAGTAATATTATAAAACCGATCAATAGCTGCTTTTCCACTGTCGAGCCAGTGCTTTCAATGGGCCGGGGGGGCTGGGTTCACGCTGCGTTTCCACCGTTGGGCCAGAAGCTCCGCAGCGCTTCACTAAAACCCGCCCTTTACACACCTCTCTGGAACAACGTCACGCAACCACATCCTTTCACCAACAAAGAGAAGGCTTATCAGAAAACTAATCAGAAATAAATCACTGGAACAAGCGAGATCACAAAACGAACATGATAAAAGTGGCCATTTGTTTGCATTTTTTGTCGTTAAAGCATCTACGTTTTACCAGTTTTACAATAATAAGTGATACATTGATCATAATTGATCAAAATTAGTCACACAGAGGGAGCTCCTGAACAAAAACTATGATTATGATATATTTTATGACATGAGTGGAGCTAAATATGAACATCAGACAGTCAGGTATAAAGAGACTATACTTACTGACAGACAAAATATGTAACTTAATAAATACATGATTGTGATAGCCTATATGATTTGTCTGCTTTCTTCAAGCGGTCATATTTACCATGTTTACTATGGTAATGGCTAGCGTGCATAGTCTTTTGCATCACATATAAATATTTCTGCCTTGTATGGTGATCATAATCCACATCGGATCTCGAACAGAAGTTATTTCAAACACTCGCTGCTGTCTGAAATTGAGTTTTGAGCAAACTTTTTATAAAATTAAAGTTATAGCTGTTAACTATATGAAATAATCCGTGGCGTAGCACTCTCCAGACTTGGAGAAACTCTGCCTTTGTTCATGACCACTCCTCAAGCCCGACTGGCCTGCTTTGGCACAAGGTATTTGGTGGGCCGAAAATCCCTGGCTGTTGGCCCCTAGGAAGCCCCGACGAGGCACGGTCAAGCCCCGGAAGTGACAGTGGAAATGCGACTAGCACCGGCACGCACTAGCACACCCGTTTTGGCCCGACAGTGGAAACGCAGCTATTGTGATCTTTAAGAACAGGTTGTTGGATCTCCCTTCTACTTACTTTATTCCAGAATTCCTCATAGAGTGCACAAGCAATGAGACAGCGTTCAAACAGAATCAGTACTCTCTTGTGCCCAGCTACACACTCTTGTTTTGAGCCTTCATAGCCTTCCAAAGCCGCCGCTGTTTCTGCTTCTGAAATCTCCCAGTCCAGATAGCTCTGCCAGGCTTTCAGCTGGGCTCTATCCAGAGGCTTCACATGGAAATAAGGTCTTTTAATCTGGGAAAAAAGGAGAGAAGGAATCAAGCAACAGGAAGGTGAATTGACAGAAAAACTTCATACACAATCCATACACATTTGAAGTATGAGTTAGCAAGATTTTCAAGTCTGGTTAGTCAGTTATTTTTTTTATAGAAAACATAAGTGTTTCCTGATGCACTATGAAGCATCTTTCTGAGAAACAGTTCAGAACATACAGCATCCTCAAAGTTCCATCTCTTCCTGACTTCTGCTTCATTTTGTTGGTACACTTCCTCTCTGTTGACCAGCAGAAGCTCCTGCATCTTCTGCACAGCTTCTTCCTGCATAAAAATATATTAACGATTAAATTGATCATCTCTAGAATATCACACCAGTTGAAGAAAACTTCTATTACAGATGAAAAAGTGAGTTACCGAGTCCTTGCCATTGTCTGCAGGCTCTTCCTCCCCTGGTGGTCTCTCTTCTTCCTCAGCGCAGATATCAGATCTCTCTTTTTTGGCTTGAATCTGGCTCTGTTTGTACTCATTCCTCACCTTACTGTACTCCTCAGGGGACAGGACGTCCTGAGGTGGGTGGGAGGTTAGGTGAGTTTTCAGTCTGAGAGAAGAGACAGAAATTCAGAGGGCATCAGCCTTGTTCAACGTAAGGGTCATCATGATTTTTATGGACTCTGAAAGCAAAATAATTTTTGTGATATTTTGGTGATCTGGATTTGAAGTGTTTAACTGCAAGTGTTTGACAGTTTACCAATTAGGCTTTTGTTGATGCATTCAGCTGCATCTAAATATAAAGGGGGAAAGAGATCACAGAATATGAGCTTGAGAAGAAATGGTAAAAAAATTCTCACAAATCCATGCGTGTGTGTTTGTGGTATGTGGATTGTGTGCCTCAAATCTGAGGAGTTGTGCGAGGAACAAAATTATGTTATCACATATAACGTATGATTCATGAGCATAGAGTACTTTTCATAATGTGTGTTGTAGAGCTGTGTGGGGACCCTCAGTACTCGGTCGTAGACGTCAGTCGTGAACTTCAGGTTGCCCTGCTCCTTCTCCCACTCGGCGTACAGATCCCACAGCCTGTCTGAATGGAAGTCCCAGCCAGTGGCTGCAAATGCCTCCTCAAACACACTAAGGAGAGGACAGGACATTACTTTTCATGCTGTGTTTTTTTTTTTTTATGTTTTATTGCTGCAAAGCATGGTAATAAGTTCCCATGAAATCAAATTTGACCTCTCTTATTTTTTATTAAATACTGCAATGTTTATTTTAAATAACTTATCCATGTATATATTAATTTTTTAATATATACATGGACATTAACAAAACATTAACATCCCCGCCCCCTTGCACAGCTTTTTTCTGATGACATGTGACCTCAAGCAACCAAGTCACTCACATGAGAATGCAGCAATTAGCACATGACAATGATCTAATCAATTCCAGATGGACAAAATAAGTCCCCCCCTGTATTTTTTCTTGTTTAAAAAGCCATTTCACTTGGATAAACGTCACACAACAGGGATAAAAAAAAAAAGATGATCACAATTTCCTTTAGATAAGCTTTACCTAAAGGCTGGAATACACTCACAACTTTTCAAATTTGAACAGATTGTAAAACACTAGGCATCATTTATTTGCCAACTTGTAAATGATTACAGAGGAAAACTGGGCATCCTACACTAAATGATTGAGGATAACCGACTACCAGACTTTCAGGTTGTTCTGAACACAACAAACTAATGCAGAAACATGACAAATGAAAACAATGTGTGTTCTAAAATTGATTTAAAAATATCATGCACGTTCGATATCCTCTGGCTCTGACAGGACGAATACATAGTCTGAAGCAAAAAAAAAAGGCCCATTATACACTACGTGATTTCCTATGAAATCTGTCAACTCAAATCTGAAGACTGTTCTAAATTTCGGCAACTAGTGTCAACTTGCACAGTCTGTTAATTGGGCCAAAAATCCGAGCAACAATTGTGCAGTGTATTCCAGCCTTAATTGTCCATCTTTGCTGTAAATGTTAAGGATAATAACTAGGGATGCACCGATAGGATTTTTTGGGGCCGATACCGATTTTAACAAACACTTATTGGTCGATTCCGATACCGATATTTGTCACTTCCTCTCTTTTTTGAAATTTTGGCATCAAAATAGATAGTATTTTGATCATGTTTTAAATCAGCAAAGTTCAAAAACACCTGCATTAAATTATACTAGCAGTTTTATTGCTGCATCATCGAATAATTTCTAATGAACATGGATTGGATCCATTTAATATTCAGCAGGCCTACATAAATACAACATCAAAGATACATATTAAATAAACAGTGCTTTTTAGGTAGGTTTAACAGTTTTCAGGTACAGAAATAAAGTAAACAAATGTAAAATAACACTTCACTGTATAAATTAAATACATATTAAGCCTTCTTTATTGTAACAGACTTTATGATTAATCTTCTAATTGGTTTTTGTATACATTTTAATATTTTTTGTAAGTTTAAATATGTATGAGATCTCCTTTACTAAGGCGGGACTCTTATTTTTGACAGGTTTTCTAGTCTACGGAGCTATATGGGTAATGAAAGCACGCAGTTCTTCTAATTTAAAGTTTGCCAGTTTATTAAGCACCCCCCGAAAAGTCATGAGATCTGTATATATTTGTTTACTGTTAGTTTTAATAAGTGTTTTGTGTAATTCGCTGTATGTTGACGATAATGCAACTGAGAGAGAGAGAGTTTAATGTGCACTTCTCGTGCTGTGTTTTGTTTAGCTCTTATGGTGATTTTTTTTGGAGTGAAAAAGGATGCAATAAACTTAATAAAACATCAGTCAAGTTTTGGTCATTCAGATGAGGTCCGCTACACTTATTAAAGTTACAAAAGTTATTTAGTTAAGAATAGTGTGCGATCTTTTGTCTTTTGTTATTTGATTAGCATTAAAGTGCACACAGCAACGCTAGAATTATGCAGCAGACATTATACAGCTCAGTGCCTTTACGCAGTTAATTAAACCATCGGTTTGTTATATCGGTCTTTTTCCTTATATAGGCAATATGCCGATGGTTGTAAATTGAGGAAAAATCGGCCGATAAATATCGGCGGCCGATACATCGGTGCATCCCTAATAATAACATTTACAAGAATAACATGTTAAGGAGAACACTTGCCGAATTTGCTGAATTTTGCCAGACAGAGCTTTGAGAAAGACGCAACTAATGTTACTCAAACTCCGCTCATATACTATCACCATGTCATCTCCTGCATCTCTCTCTTGGCTTGTAAAAATAACTTGGCAACAGTGCCGACTGACTTTCAGAAAAAAATCTGCTATTTCCAGAAGGAGAAAGAGATCTAGAAACTGGATCTAACAATATTATAGAATAAAAATGGAAGCTGAAATTGCATCCTGGTAAAAAAAGGCTGCAAGGGTAGTGTTTCTTTTGTCAGTGGTACCTGCGGATACGCTGCATTGACTCAGGCAGGTTCATGTTGAGCGTTCCCAGCAGCAGGTTGATGTAGTGGATCCAGAGATCAACACTGAGAGGGATGGCTTTCAAACCTCGTTCACACACCTGTCAAAGGAACCAAATACAGCTTTACATCTCCGCTGCAATATTATCTACAAAGCATTTTTAAATATTACACAATTGCAGAAAAGTGAATACAATAGTATGACAACCATAACTGGAGTAATTTTCTGTTTGGAGATTGTTCCTGTTCTTTCGTATTTGACTGAAATGTCCATCTATGCATGTTCTTACCTCTTCAGCCTTATCGATGTGACCGGCACGTCTCTCAAGATCCACAAACTTTTTCCAGTAACCGTAACACAGAGGATACCTTAGCAGAAACGCATTTAGGGCTTGACGGCAAGCTCTCATGTGGCACTGCAATAAATAATGAAATGAAAAACGTAAACATTTTGGTGCCGTCCCAATAACAAAGCACTGCAATCTGTTTACAACACATTCACCTCTTGTTCACAATACTGCAGGAGGTCAGTCCAGCTGTTGAAATCTTGAGGATTGTCGCTGGTAAGTTTCCAAAGTCTCTCGAAGTCTGCAGGCATCTCTCCCTCATCCTCCTCTTCTTCTCCTTCTGCTGTGTAGGATGCCTTTGGGGCACCTGTGTCTCCTCCATCCGCACCACTCTGCGCTGACTCCTCAACATCTGGCTTGGGAAGGTCTGCAACCGCAGGCTCATAAAGCTCTGTAACTGAATGCAATGTATTTGAATAAATAGACTGCAGTTTAATTCACTGTATTGAATTATGTTATGATGCAGAATACAGGGGTAATAATAGTTTATCCTAGTGCACCTATACTACAATTGGTAACATTGAATCTCGCTTTGGTCTCGCTATAATCTTCCTGGACACAAAGTGTTACATATTTTGTTGACGACAGGTGATTTATTAATTAACCATTTATAAAGGTTAGTCTGCAACTTAATCTTCGTATTAACCTTAACATGAACGCGTCAAACAACTTAACGTTATATGGGATAACAATGCTCAAGTATGAATCAATAAATCAATAGTTATTTAGATCGCTAGCTATATTAAGAAATGTTTAAGAAATGAATGCGACAAACTATTCACACATGCTTACAAACTCGGTATTTTATTAGGTAACTTTTAAAGGGAAACCTGAAGGGTTTGTGAGTTCCGCGTTGTTGCCCAGGTCCTCTGTGCTTTCCGCCGCCATTATTGACCACACAACAAATGACGCATATAATGTGCGACCCCTGCTCTTTCATTTTACTGTCGCAGTAGATTTTTTTTTGTCGCAGTAGAATGTCGATAGCAAGGTCTGTATCGTCGTCATACCACTGCCATAATGCATTATTGTTTATCTTTTTTTATGTTAATGGTTGTATTATTCTATGTGTACTATTCTTGATTTTTGAGCATTAATAAAAAAAATAAAAAAATAAAAAACACTGCCATAATGCTGCGTTCCAAAACCGAGATTCGGATTTCCCCCACACCTTCTACTTGGAAATAGAGGTGTGCAATATGACGATTTTTGATTGTGGATGATTAAAATGTCTTCACGATGTGTATATATATTTTTTGATAGTAAGTAAACAAATGTACATACAAAATAGGCATTGAATAAACAATATTAACAATTAACAATTCTCAGAGGCAGACATAGTTGCAATTACAATATGTAACAGTGAAGTTTTACATTAAATGTACAATCATGAAGAGCAATGAAGAACAGAAAAGGATAAAAAATAAAATTAATTAATTAAAATAAAAAATAATAGTAAAAGCATTTATGGAATAGTAAGTTCTTACAAGGGGTAGCTTATAGGGCACTTAGCTCACTGAAGAAACTGGCAACTGTAGTAGCTTTTTCATTTGAAAGGGCATCAAGAGAAGCAGCAAAAATGTTAAGTTCATTAGAAAAGTGAGGAAAGGATGGAGGGGTTTTCAGAAATCTGCATTTATGAATGAAGTATTTAGCAACTTCAAAAAGGTTGTGAACCAAGTAATGTTGTGAACAATCTTTCTTGAGCGCACCAAACTTAATTTGTTTATATTCAAGGGGATTTACACATGTAATTATACATGACATTTTACTGCACAATTGAGTCCAAAACAACTTTGAGTATTACAATTAAAAAATATATGTTCAGTGGTTTCAATATCAATTTCACAGAATTGACAAGAGTTTTCTCCGATATCAAATTTTGATTTGAGAAATTCTTTAGATGGGTATATGACATTTATTATTTTAAAATGAAGTTCTTTCACTTTAGGAAGACTTGGAAAGGTAAGATAACTCATTCTCATTTCCTTCACCTCTTTGGGGTTAAAATCTTTGAAAACATAATATCGTTTAATTCTATTTGGATGAAGTTTATCAATGAAGACACTTCTAATATATTTGTTGTTACATTTATGATCTCTAATAAACAATTGACCCAGACAAGGAGATGGGAGAGAGAATGTCACAGAGTAATGTGAAAGAATCCCTTTTACTAATAATACCATGTTTTTTGGTATGGCATTTACAACATTGTAAAACTCTTTAGGATGACATACAAATCCATGTTTTAAACAAAAATCATTGTAATTGAGAACATTACCATAGTTGTCCATCATGTCCAATAGGGACATTTTTTATATTGAAAGCAGTTTTCATAAAATAAAGATTTGTTATGGTGCAAAATAAAACGATTGTTCCAAATACAAGTTTTGTGTGGACTAAAGTTGTGAGAAAATGCTAATTTCCAACACAGGAGAACTTTACAGCGCAAATTCTATCAGTTGCAGTTCTGGCGCCTCCGTCTCTGTACAAAGCGACACACATTCACATCAAATGTTAACTCAGCGGTAGTTACACTCACGGGACACTACACTTATTCGCAATCACAAAAGTACATTATTTACATGTGCTTTAAAGCCTTGCCGGTTAAACATTTCATTTGCGTGCTGTTCTGAGCGCGGACACCTAAAGCACAACAAGCTAAAAAGCCTGTCAAACACGCCTGATTACGTTACTGGAAGTTTCTTTCGCATCTGGTTGCGCTAGCCAATACTGTCCAAAAACACACACGGTTTACATTAAACACAGCTTGGTTTATGTCTAAGGAAAGTAACGTTGAGAGGAAAGTGCTTGTAAATAGATGTGTGCACAGCAGACAATAGTAAAACATGCTGCCACTTGTCATTAAAGGGATAGTTCACCCAAAAATTTTAATTCTGTCATTATTTACTCACCCTCAAAATGTTCCAAACCTGTATTAATTTCTTTCTTGTGCTGAACACAAAAGAAATTCTGAAGAATGTGGGTAACCAAACAGTTACTGGTCCCCATTGGCTTTAATGCTAGACGGAAAAATACTGTGAAAGTGACTGGGGACCTGCAGCTGTTTGGTTTGCCACATTCTTCAAAATAACTTTTTATGTTCAACAGAAGAAAGAGACTCATTCAGGTTTAAAACAACTTGAACGTGAGTAAATTAAAATAATTTTTGTTGCGAACTATCCCTTTAATGTTATTAAAACAACAAAACAAAGAGAAAAAGCACACACTGCTGTTGAATGAAGTGATAGAGTCTGAACTAATAGTTGTTTTAATACGAATCAGTGTATAATTGATGTATATTGTGTATAAAGCGTTTTATTTTTATATTTGTTCATTCAAATTCTTGAAAGCTACTGCTAAATACACCTACCTGAAAAATAAAGCACTGTTTGTTTCATTTGTATATTATGTGTATTTGTAATGTGTATATTTGTTCTTATTTTTTAATAGCAAAGATAAAATAGACAAAGATTTTTATCAATCGTGATATTTTTGCCATTTTTGTGTTGAGCTACCTTATGTCAAACTTAAAAACATTAGACATTAAGTTCATAAAATTATACCTTAATTTGAGCTTTTCAATTGAGTGGAAGTGACCATGATTAATAATTTAAAAAAAAAATTCAATACAGTCTGGCGCCACTTTTGTTTATACATAACGTCAAACTATTTTGTAGTTCTATGAATATAAAAAAAGGCACAATTTATTTCAGTATTATTGCTTAATACCATTTAATCTCAAGCAGGTAATTTTAAATGGAATAAGCAACTATCATCAATTTCTTTAGGTATAACTTACTTTTCAAATCGAAACGTTAATTTAATATTTTCTATGAATGTGCTGCCATAGAGATGAGGGAAGACAAACAAATGCAGTTGGGAATGTACAGTAATTTTTATTACCATCTCATTTGAACACTCAATCAGAACTGTAGACATTACCTTTTGCCTCACATTTTCAGAGATTTCAGGGTCACCCTCAAAAATGGAATGAAACAAGTGGAAAATCAGCAACACAGAGCAGTAATGTGAGATGGTCAAACGGGAATGTACACAAAGCCCTCCTTCATGAGCGGCCCTGCTTAAAACATTTACTTCAGTCATTTTGACGAGACCAATAATTTTATAGTGGATGACAAAATTAACTCCACAAACCATCTTCACCATCACAGTAGATTAGGCTGGAATAATTATAAGTGCCTGACCGTTTCATTCTGCTTTGCGGGCACAAAACATAAATCACCATACCCACACCAAAAACAGCATATTCAAGTGCTCTAGAAAACAAAAATGTAAGCAATAAGACAAAATAAACATAGATTTAGTGGGTTATTCCCCCGTAAAACAATCCAAACCCAAGATCCCCCATCAAATTAACTAAACAGGCCATAAGCAAATAGAGCTCATTTGTAGTCTCCAATGAAGAACTTACTTTTTCAAAACTGAACTCTAAAACCCCTGATATGATCATAGTTAAACCATTTTCTAGAGCTTTAACATTTTAACAATCTAATAGGAAAAATAGCTTTGATCTGTGAGCCTGTTGTGTTGTCTTATCTTTGAAAAGGAGCAAATCTATGTTCACAGGAAAAAACCCCAAAAAATTTTTTCCCACTTCAGTAATGACTGGGATTTCACTGTGCTCTGAGAGTTTAAATACAATTAACACTCTCATTTGCTGCCCTGAAATGATTTAAAGCCACTGTATGATTCAGTTAATCTGATTTTAATACTACTTTTCACTACACGAAATTAAAAACAAAGCTTTTGACATTTCAACAACATTACTACATTTATAATGGAAAGCATTTACTGTCTGACCCTGCCAGTTGGATCCATTTCTTTTTAGCACTGAGAAATCTCTGACCCAATGCACCACTTGTTCACTTTTGAATTGTTGAATTTGTAAGTGCTCAATGTATTTATGAATTAAGAGTGAAATTTTCAAATGATGAAATTTTCAAGTGATTTTTTTTGTTTTTTGATCTCATGTCATCTGGCCCCAGCCGCTGTAGAGATCCAGCTGTGAGCTACTGCAGCAGCAGGGTCCAGTCGTCCCCAGCATTCATCCCAGGTTTACGGAGGGTTAGCACTGACATGGAAGAATCAAAC
The DNA here is from genome assembly GCA_018155175.1 of Sinocyclocheilus anophthalmus. Lineage (NCBI taxonomy): Eukaryota > Metazoa > Chordata > Actinopteri > Cypriniformes > Cyprinidae > Sinocyclocheilus > Sinocyclocheilus anophthalmus. Next base: position 571,287 of record JADLZN010010257.1, on the reverse strand, counting down.
TCAAAGTCCACGGGGGTTTCTTTGCCTGTTTGAGAGAGTATGAGAAGATTAGCATGCCATATAATCTCAGACATTGAGGTCATTTTCATTGTAATATAAGGTAGTATTTTCTCTTATTACAATGTTCAGGAGAACTGAATAAATATCTTACCATCCATTTTAAGAACCACCTTGCTGGGTTTGCTGGCACCCAGAATGATAACTTTTTCAATCCATGATGAGGTTAAGAAATTACAGTCCGGGCACAGGTTGCTGAGATAAAGTAAAGTATTTTTTATAGAATTGAACCCAAAAATGTTCAGACAATGATGCAGATAAGTAAAGGACAGATTAATATAAATACCTGGAGGTGAGAGCATTATTGGCAAAAGTGAGGCTCCGGTGAATAAATTCTTTCTTTGCATCATAGTTAAAACTATGGCCATCATCAATATAGAGCTTGCCTTCAGCAAATTTCTAAAAAGTGTGGAAAAAAAGAGAAAGAAAGAGAGAGATAGAAAGAAGAAAAGTTATGTTACTCTTTTTTTTCCAATTAAATTCAATTATACAATTTGTTTAATTAGTCAACAGAAAGAACTAGCTCTTTACCTTAGGGCTAAGGGCCACATACAAGGTGTATGGGTCATTTTCCATACAGGCAGATGACCTTCGAACTCTGTCCTTCCGAGGGATGATAGAGCCACCACGCTGGAACACCGGGATCTAAAACAGAAATTAACACCATTTTAAATTATGAGGTGGATATAAAACTCAAGTAAACATGTTTTTCTTGAACAAGGAAAGACTCTTACAGAGCTAAGAGTGACTGGGATGTAGAGATTCTGTGCACCATTGTGTTTTTGAAAGGTGTGGACATCATACCAAACCTAAATATGAAAAAAGGAAAACAGGATGAAGCATCATGCTGAAAATGTGAGTAAATGAACATGAGTTAATCTAATGTACCATTCAACATATTATATACATTTCCATTAATTGTAACGTTTAAGCCCCCAGGATAAGCAAAGTTTTGGCATGAACAACAAAGCTGGTGGTAGAAAATATTATTGGCATAAATATGCTCATTCTAGCTAGCATTTTATCAGCATTTCCTGAAGCAGAGGATTTTGATTCATGCATATTAAGGTTTACATTATCACCTCTCCGTCCCATGCAGATAGCTGTGACCCCCCGAGACCTTCCTCGTGCCTGGGTGAACCAACAAATCGCTCCTAAAAAAAAAAACAGAATAAAAAAAAAAAAAAAAAAAACATTTAAATTTGATTATTTATTTATTTTTTTACTAAACTTTAACTTTTATTTTTTTTTTATATCTCTCACCAATTATGAATTCATCATCACTGTTGAAAGTTGCTGTGTCCTTGGGATAATCAACCCAAAGAGGTCTGAGACAAGAAAGAAAAAACTGAGTTATGACTTCACAAACAATCTAGTCTGCATGAAATAATGAACAATATCATAAGCAAGCATTCACAGGGACCTCGCTCACCTCATGACTGGCATTCCGGTCCTATATGCTTGGAAGAACAGCTGGTACCAGTATGGCAGAAGAGCATAACGCTGGCGGATTACCTCCCGGATGAGTGCTGTGTTCTCTGGGCCAAAGAGCCAGGGTTCCCTACGTGTGGTGTCTAGATGAGCATGAGCGCGGAAGAATGGCTGATACGCACCTGTCTGATACCAGCGAACCAGAAGCTCAGTGCTAGGATTCTTAAAAAAGCCACCTATATCAGCTGTATGCAAGACGAGAGATAAATGATTAGCATGATTTCAAAATATAAAATACACTGCCTTACTGTATCATTCATATAGTAGACTGTTCAAATTATACACATCCTCTGTCCATTGTGTGTTTGTTATTAAATATTTTTCCTAATTTGACAGTTACTAATAAAACTGCAATACTTATTCTAAAATGTTAGAAGACATTTCCCCCTAAAATCAGCGAAGAAATAAAAGTTTGTTTGGGCCTAGTTATTACAACTGAGTAAACAGATAAATACTGACCTCCACAAAATGAGACGCCCACAAGCCCAAGACTGAGACACATGGGAATAGAAATCTTGAGATGGCCCCACTCAGCTGCATTATCACCAGTCCAAACAGCACCTGATGAAAATATACAAACCCAAATGTTTCTTTCACGCAACATGTACAATAAAATGATTACGATGTCTCAAACTTTAAGTTCAGTGTGTGAAAACAACGTGAATTCACCAAATCTCTGAGAACCAGCAAAAAAGGCTCTGGTCAGCACGAAAGGCCTTTCAACTCCACCAGATCGTTGAATCTGACCTTCGGCGGTGGCCATTTGCTACAAAATAGTACAAAGAGGAAATCAAGTAAAAGAGAATATTATTTAATTTGGAAGAATATTTAATGCAGGTGGTAGAGTATAAAATATTTGTAACAATGTTATTGATGTTTGTCCCTTCTCTTCTGTTGGTTATAAAATATTCCATATTTGACTATACATCAGTTCCTCACCACATAAAGTCCATAAATATTGTGAATCTCTCTGTGCTCCCACTTTCCATGAAGTGCATCTTTGTGCATAGTGACCTCTGGCCCATTGAACACAGATGGCTCGTTCATGTCATTCCAAGTAAAGAGATTCTCCATCGAACCCTGAAAAGCAACATGTAAAATTGTAACAATGGGATTTGTTTGACCATTTTCACTTTTAACACTGTGTCATAACCACATGTGATGTGTCAACATTTCCAAATATAAAGAAATTATGTTCACACTGAATGCAAAACTGCTGCGCAGCAAATTAGAAGCGGAACTTTGGACCATTAAGATTTCAGTGGAATGGAAATCAATGTCTGACACAATGTCCTTCACAGTCTTCTGCAGTCTGGTGCACAGATGAGTAACTTAATTTGTGCGTATTTTACATTGAACTTATTCTTGAACTCTGATTTTGTGAGCGCAAGCACTTCACACTCTTTTGGACCAGTCATATGTAGAAGGGAAATGCATCATAAAACATAAAAGCATCACCACATCCTGCCCAGGTGAGAAGAGGTGAAAAACAGAGGTAGAGCTACAACATCTGCTTTGATAATTTATTTGCAACTCCTAGAACATTAGAACACAAAGGAAATCAGCAGTGGTGGAAAGAGTACTGAAAAAAATATACTAAGTAAAAGTACCATTACCTTCCAAAAAAATGTAGTGTGAGTAGAGTAAACGTACTTGTCCAAAAAACTACTTGAGTAAGAGTAAAAGAATAGCCTATTTAAAAGTACTCATGAGTATTGATTAGTGAGTACTGAGCTGTGGATTCTACCCCCCTCATAATAAACGCTGTACACCGCAATTTATAGATTTTAAAAACGTTGTACATTCTGTAATTCACATTATCTTGTTTGTCATAAAGAATGAAGAATATCTTTCATCCAGCAGTTTTAATTTTGACTGCCAACTCTTTATACATCAAAACAGCATGGAAACAGTCGTCTTTTGAAGAAAAGATGAAAGTTATTCTCGTTACAATCATCCCCATTTAAATAATAAAGTTTGAAAAAAAATAGATTTAAAATCATGTGTAAAGGCCACTGAGACAGCATGCTGTTGTTGCACATAAAATATAAAGAAGGGGTCATATGAATGCTATTAAAAATTTTTTCCTTTCTCTTGGGAGTGTTACAAGCTCTTGGTGCATAAAGAAGATCTGTTAAGTTGCAAAGACTAAAGTCTCAAATAAAAAGAGATATTCTTTATAAAAGTTAAGAGTTAACCACGCCTACCTAAAACGGCTCGTTATAACACGCCCCCACATATCTACGTCACAATGTGGGAAGATTTGCATAACGCCGCCCAAATTTTCACGCTGTAGTATTGTTGTTGCCGTGCCGCCATGTCGTGTGTGACACTGTGTATTTCGTTGTGAAAGTGAAACTACTTTGTTTTGGTCTTCCAAAAGAGGACGATATCTGTTTTGTCATGCCTGGAGCTGATCCGTGCTGTTTGCTGAGGAAATACTACAACTTTGCCCTGTTTTTGCCGGATCGGCTTTCACCGTGGACGCAGTGGAGTCCAGCCTGGGGTCGTCACATGTGGTTGCCGCAAGCCCGCCCGCAGTGCCGTTCTTTAGCCCCCTGGCCGCCGCTCACTCTAGCCCCGCCTCTGCTCACTCTAGCCCCCGGCCTCTGCTCACTCTAGGCAGCCGTCTGTGACAGAGCATGTGACGCTCCCGCTACGTTTTCCGCTCTATGGACGTGCGCTCCGCTCAGTCGCTCTAACCGCACAAGCAAGCGCTCCGTTAATATTCCGCTCACGCTCACCATGAACCAATTCCCGCTCAGATCCCGCTCCGACATAAAATTTCTCTAGTAGGCCTAATTGTTTACTGTTTGTAACGAAATTCTTGGGTTATTGTCTAAAATTAAGCATGCTGATAATAAGTGAAGTGAAGTGGCCAAGTATGGTGACCCATACTCGGAATTAGTGCTCTGCATTTACCCATCCAAAGTGCACACACACAGCAGTGAACACACACCCGGAGCAGTGGGCAGCCATTTGTGCTGCGGCGCCCGGGGAGCAGTTGGGGGTTCGGTGCCTTGCTCAAGGGCACCTTGTCGTGGTATTGAAGGTGGGAGAGAGCGCTGTACATTCACTCCCCCCACCTACAATCCCTGCATAGTTATCATAACTAACCCTTTGGGTTATGAGTCCGACTCTCTAACCATTAGGCCACGACTTCCCATGATAAATAGCAATTATCATGTTTCAGAGCGAAATTCTTACATTCTTCTTAATTTTATTAATTGTAATGTATTAATTAAAATGTATTAAATATATGAATCTAACCTTAACAAACCTACCTAAAATGCAAAAACTGAAAAAAGTGTATTTGATTTGTTAACTTTATTTCCGTGAAAATAGCTGCAGTTGTTGTGCAAAAGAACATTCAAAACAGGCTCATTAAAACACAAACGCACACACACACACGAGATGAAATGTGCGTAGATCTTTACAAAATACACCTGGATCATAAAATGCACTTAAAGAACGCTTGGTTTATGAACTGACGTCAATGAAAGAAACACACTTTCTAGTGTCAAGTTAAAATAGACCATAACTGCGGGGAACTGTGGTCTATTAAAACGTCTCTTGATGTTTACTGGATTTTAGAATTTACTTTAAGAAACATTAGCTTGGACAAAGTGTCAGGCTTCAGCATTCGCTGTGCCCGAAAACACTCACTCAGCGCTGGAAGAACCACTGTGGATGCTGGAGATTTTGCGGGAGGGATCCAGCATGGTTTTCCTAAATCCAAGTGGTGTAGGCTAATATCTTCTGTACTCTGTAGTTCTGTATTTAGGCCTATATACAGCTGTGTGTTAGCTTAGGTCTACAGTTTAACGGAGATTATTTAATAACTACGGAGCTCAGAATATAATTCAATTACCAATTCGTTTCTACGACGTCAGCAGGTTTTATTCTTTTTCAAATTAATTTATTATTATTTATTAATATTAAGTAATAATGATTTTAATAAGTAATTACGAAATATAATAATTCGTTCCACGATTTAGGCCTACTAAAACTAGGGAACGAACGAATTAACGAACTAATTAATTCGTGGCAGCTAAGCCTAAACAAGAGAATTAATTCTTAATTCGTGGCCATAATGTAGTCTTAGTATAAAAGAGAACTAGCCTATTCTAAATTTGTTGGCCGTGATTGTCTGCATGTCATGATCGGGCTCCGTACAACCGAATATAACCTCAGCCTACCTATTTATTCATTTATTATGGTACGTAACTAGCTTTGGTTTTTTTTGGCACCTTTTGCGGCACCATGTTTTCGTAGCACATCCGCGGCTTCTGCATGTCTCCGCCCGCTGCAGATTCCCATTAATCGTTACTAACTCTCACCCACACTCCCTCTCAGGTTTTCTTCTCCTGCTCATTCTACTAGATTTTTACTTTTTTCATGTTTATATAGTCTTTGCAACTTCGTTGAAAACAATAGCTGAACTCATAACTGCTCTAGCTATTCTCGATCCTCGAACAACACAATCAACAAACGCATTCTTGGTTGAGCGCGCGCGCTGACGTTTTGGAGCGGCGTAGCGAATATTCAGAAAGGCGCGTCTTGGCTCTTAAGGAAATATTACCACTCCCTCCACTCCGCGCCACCCTCCGCTCACATGCCTGGTCTGTGACGCTGTGTTTTTCGTTGTGAAAGCTACACTACTTTGTTTGGCCTTCCAAAAAGGACACGACTAGAAATCAGTGTTAAGTTATATTTACAACACTGTTCCAAAACAGTACAACCCAAATATTCAAATGTGCACAGCGCATTTTATGGAGGCTGTTTCCTGATACCCTGGGAATATAACTCCAATGCTGGCCTGTTCTGACATCACAGACTTGTAAGTAGTTTTTTTTATATTTTATATATTTAAAGCAAGTTTTTTGGGCAGTGTAGAGTAGCGCTTGTTGTTTGTCCTGTCTCGATCCAAATGCGACATAGTTTATGTTTACGTGTCGCGAATGCATACGCAATTCGTCAAGACAGTATAAGTCATTATAATCCGTAATTTTTTCCCCACTGGATGCAACGAATGCCTCGTTTATAATAGGTTTTCATGTTTTTGAATCATCGCTCCGGCCGGACAGGGCATCACAGTATGGTGAGGGGCGTAACATTTCCGTCACACGCTTGAGGTATTCGGCCAATCACAACGCACCGTGTTTCAGAAAGGCGGGGCATAGAGGAGAAACAATAATGTACAGTATGTGGAAAATAATGTGTTTTTTTTACCTTAAACCGCATAAACACATTTCATTACACCAAATACACAAAATAATGTTCTTTTTAGCAACATCATATGACCCCTTTAATGTTTAGAACAGTGCAAATACAAACACCATTAGAAACTCATAGTTCAGCATCACACACCATGATATGGGTTAAAATGATAGCCCATTTCTCTCCAAAACCGTTTTAGCGTTTTGAATTAAAAATAACTAAACTTGATAATTTATGTTACAATTTTAACATAAATGCACATTGTTCTAGAAGGATGGCAAATTGTTATGCTGATAATACAATTTGTAAGTGAAAATGCATTAAATTGCGAGTTATTTCTGGGGAAACTTGCGGTCTCAGTGAATCAGCAGCATCCACAACTGAACGGAACAAAACGTGTTGAACTTGAAAATTGTTTATAAATGCGCGAGTTCACTTGCTAAATGAAGGCGGATAGTATAAAATGGATCAAATAAAATAAAAACCCTTTTCACAGCGCGCATCACGCGCTCAAACTCATCAAAAGTCGACAAGTTCAACAAGCAACAACAACGACTTATCCAAGTGACCGCTGCAGAACGCACGCGAGAGAGAGACGAGGCAGCGCAGATCGCGCGTCTCATAAGTGAGTGGGGAATTTACCGAACGTGGCACTTGCGGGAGTTAACACTGTATGCAATACCCGCAACCTCACACCAAATTTCAGGCCGTGTAGATAGGCAAGCATATATACAAATCATTTAGTAAGCAGAAATCCGAAATTTACCTTAACATATTAAGTTAGAGGAAGATACGGCTGAATTGATGCTTGAAGAATGCGCTTCCAGCAGCCATGATAAACAGTTGGCGGTTAAAGTTTTCTATGCACAATTTGATTTGACGAAAGTCACGAGACCTATTACTCTCTATCCAATCACATTGATGGATAAAAATGAAATTAAAATAAGCATGTAACGACCACAAACGGAGGAAAATAGCGGAGTAAAAGTACTGATACATCACTTAAAATGTACTCAAGTAAAAGTAAAAGTACACAATTTTTAAACTACTCAAAAAAGTACAATTACTGATAAAAACTACTTAATTACTGTAACGTGAGTATTTGTAATTCGTTACTTCACACCCCTGGAAATCAGTCAAGCTAACACTCTTTTTGGTAAAGATCTTTTTCCTAGTTTAGGGCTTTTACCATGAAAAGATTGAGAATACAAAGTTCTCACCTCATACTGATCATAGGCAAACATGCTAGCCCACCAGGCCCGCATTTCTGGAATTGTAAAATCAGGGTAACCAGAGTTTCCTGTGATAAGACCAGAGATGCAATTAAACTACAATACAAGTAACATTGAGCATCTTAACGCAAACACCACATATTAAGTACAATTACTTAATCTATGGTTCAAAAGTTTTGGTCCGTTTTTTTTTTTGTTTGTTTAAGAAATTAATACTTTTACTCAGCAAGGATGCATTCAATTGATCAAAAGTGACTGTAAAGACTTTTACATTGTTACAAATGTTTTTTTTTTTAAAGTTCTTTTGAACTGTCTATTCATCAAAGAATCCTGGAAAAATATATAACAGTTTCCACTAAAATATTAAGCAGCACAACTGTTTTCAAAATTGATAATTAGAAATAAATAGAATATTTTCAGCAGCAATCACAATAGAAAAATGATTTCTGAAGAGTCATGTGACCTGACGAAACCTGGGGAGACTGATGCTAAAATTCAGCTTTATCATCACCGGAAGACAGTACACTTTAAAATATCAAAGTATCAATATCAAATTAATGCAGCCTTGGTGGGCACAAAATACTTTTTTCAAATAACAAAATAAAAATAAAAAAACCTTACAGACCCCAAACTTTTGAACAGCAGTATATAAAACTTTAAAACAAACTTCCCACCTGGCCAGCACCAGCCTTCATAATTCCTGCCATCTTTGTTCTTAACGTAGAAGTCTTTAGAAGTAATCTCGCTGTGGATCTTGTAGCCACTATCAACCTTGATGTGGGGGTCTACTATAGCCACCATCTATTCAAAACAAGATTATCATCACAAAATAAGCTTTATATATAGATATATCTTATATATATATTATGACTGATTAGAAGAAAATCATTCCATACTGTGGTTTTACAACAACTGTGGCTGACCTTGCGTCTCTTGTCCATTAGGCCCTGAAGCATCTCTTTAGGCTGAGAGAACTTGTGGGGATCCCAGGTGAAGTAGCGCTTGCCATCTGCATGCTCGATGTCAAGCCATATGAAATCATAAGGAATGTCATGTTGGTCAAAGCCTTGGTCCACTGACTTCACATCTTCCTGGTCATTATAATTCCAGCGACACTGGTGATAGCCCAGACTGGCGAGGGGAGGGAAGGACTGGGTGCCTAGAGAGTGAAAAAAAGACCCACAATATTTCTGACTCAAGCCTGAAGACCATTTAGGGAAGGGTTTTGGTGTAGTTTAGAGCATTTACCTGTGAGAGAGGCATACTGTGAGAAGACATCTGATGGTTTGGGCCCAAGCATAATGAAGACATCAATGATACCGCTCTCAGAGATCCAACGGATATCCGTCTGTGGCTTCTCACTGGAGCCTTGAACAAAATCTAGCATCTTACCAAAGACAGTCTGAAAGAAAAAGACAAAAGTAACAATAAAGTTAAGAGTAAAAGAGTTTTAAAATACACTATAATAAGAGATTATAATATAGAGAGCCTAGTGACCTCTTACCTTTCCCGCTGTATTAGAACTGATGTCCACCCAGGTCTCAGCTGCATTAAGCCAGAAAATACCCATGGTTCTCTGTGTGTTATGGGCTAGCATGACGGGTATGGATCCATATAAGGCCATAGGGTTATAGAGCTCATACTGAAACACATCTAGGTTATAAAGCCTGTAAGGATCACCACCACTAGAAAAAAAACAAAAAACTTTACTGCTTACTGGTTTCATTGGTGGTATATTTTGATTTCTGTATATTAAGATGTATACTCACTCTGTAGTTTTGAGTTTTAGGTCGTCAGCATGCTCTGGAATACCGTACACATGTTCTACACCAGGCAAGGAGAAGTCTAAACTTATCGATGTGGGTCCTAAAAAATATTGAAAACAAAATCAACACAAATGATATTCATTAGTATGCCGTCTTATCGCAAATAATAACGTTCAACTTAGTGAAACTTTCAAATACAGTGGGGCAAAAAAGTATTTAGTCAGCCACCAATTGTGCAAGTTCTCCCACTTAAAAAGATGAGAGAGGCCTGTAATTTTCATCATAGGTATACCTCAACTATGAGAGACAAAATGAGAAAAAAAATCCAGAAAATCACATTGTAGGATTTTTAAAGAATTAATTGGTAAATTCCTCGGTAAAATAAGTATTTGGTCACCTACAAACAAGCAAGATTTCTGGCTCTCACAGACCTGTAACTTCTTCTTTAAGAGGCTCCTCTGTCTTCCACTCGTTACCTGTATTAATGGCATCTTTTTGAACTTGTTATCAGTATAAAAGACATTTGTCCACAACCTCAAACAGTCACACTTCAAACTCCACTATGGCCAAGACCAAAGAGATGTCAAAGGACATCAGAAACAAAATTGTAGACCTGCAGCAGGCTGTGAAGACTGAATCTGCAATAGGTTAGATGCTTGGTGTGAAGAAATCAGCTGTGGGAGCAATTATTAAAAAATGGAAGACATACAAGACCACTGATAATCTCCCTCGATCTGGGGCTCCACACAAGATCTCACCCCGTGGGGTCAAAATGATCACAAGAACTGTGAGCAAAAATCCCAGAACCACACGGGGGGACCTAGTGAATGATCTGCAGAGAGCTGGGACCAAAGTAACGAAGGTTACCATCAGTAACACACTGCGCCGCCGGGACTCAAATCCTGCAGTGGCCAACGTGTCCCCCCTTAAGCGTACATGTCCAGGCCCATCTGAGGTTTGCTAGAGAGCATTTGGATGATCCAGATGAGGATTGGGAGAATGTCATATGGTCTGATAAAACCAAAATAGAACTTTTTGGTAAAAACTCAACTTGTCGTGTTTGGAGGAGAAAGAATGCTGAGTTGCATCCAAAGAACACCATACCTACTGTGAAGCATGGGGGTGGAAACATCATGCTTTGGGGCTGTTTTTCTGCAAAGGGACCAGGACGACTGATCCGTGTAAATGAAAGAATGAATGGGCCCATGTATCGTGAGATTTTGAGTGAAAACTCCTTCCATCAGCAAGGGCATTGAAAAAGAAACGTGGCTGGGTCTTTCAGCATGAAAATGATCCCAAACACACCACCCGGGCAAAGAAGGAATGGCTTCGTAAGAAGCATTTCAAGGTCCTGGATTGGCCTAGCCAGTCTCCAGATTTCAACCCCATAGAAAATCTTTGGAGGTAGTTGAAAATCCGTGTTGCCCAGCGATAGTCCCAAAATATTACTGCTCTAGAGGAGATCTGCATTGAGGAATGGGCCAAAATACCAGCAACAGTTGTGAAAACCTTGTGAAGACTTACAGAAAACGTTTTGACCTCTGTCATTGCCAACAGGGTATATAACAACGTATTGAGATGAAATTTTGTTATTGACCAAATACTTATTTCCCACCATAATTTGCAAATAAATTCTTTAAAAATCCTACATTGTGATTTTCTGGATTTTTTTTTTTTTTCATTTTGTCTCTCATAGTTGAGGTTATACCTATGATGAAAATTACAGGCCGCTCTCATCTTTTAAGTGGAGAACTTGCACAATTGGTGGCTGACTAAATACTTTTTTTCCCCACTGTATATATATATAAAACATTCTCATTCATTTGTGTGTAAGACCACATGTAATAAAAGTTTAAGTCCATCTCTGATAGCTTGGAGGCCATCAATATGCTCTAATATGCTACAGTGTATGCTAAAAAGTTGACTACATTAACTGTTAGCAGATATACACAATTGTTAAAAAGTTTGGGGTCAGTAAGATTTTTTTGAAAGAAATTAATACTCTTATGCCACAAGGATGCATTCAATCAAATGATCAAATTTATAATGTTACAACATTTATATTTCAAATTAATACTGTTCTTTTTAATGTTTTATTAAATCAAAGAGTCCGATCGCAGTTTCCACAAAAATGTTACAGCTCAACTGTTTTCAACATTGACAATAAGCAGCATATAGAATGATTTCTAAAGGATCACGTGACACTGAAGGCTGGCTACTTAAAAAAAGGAATTAACCCTAAAGATGTTTCACCCAAACTTTCTGTTTCAATAGGAAACACGTGAACACCAATTTAAGAACTGCACTTGTCCAGCTGTTTCTTGGAAATTGAACTGATGTAGAAACATACCATTTGGTTTGGTATCTGTATGAGATTTAAATGTCTCCTCCCACAGTCCGTCTTCCTCTTTATCACTCTGTCCACCCTTATCCTATTGTGTAGAAAAAAAATTCTCAATGTGATGATTATCAGGTTTAGTTACTATAGTACTTTCACACACGTTAGTGTTGCATAACCGCTCCATAAAGCTGCTAAACCTGATCAGGTACAGCAACCAGACATGTTGGTTTTAAGTGAAGACGTGGCAAGATGACAGTGAAACCTGTTGTAGTATCATTTACCTGAGCACACCCACAAATGCACGAATATAGCTACTGACCTTCTCGCCTTCATCTTGCTGTTGATCTCCATCTACACTCTCTTTAACCTCAGCACCATCTGATTGGGCTTGCCTTTGATGACACACCCAACACACACAAAAGAGAGAATAACAATAGTAAGGCTTAAGTAGTGAATCGTTTGCATTCATCACTGACATTTACAAAATCTCCTATACTCTGCAGCAAACTATCCAATACATTGCCCTGCTTATGGGAGAGTACAGGGGTACTTTTGGGGTGAACTATCCTTTTAAATCCTTGTAGAAAAAACATTTTCCATCAACTACACTACCGTTCAAAAGTATTGGGTCAATACAATTGTTTTAAAGAAATTAATACTTTTATTCAGCAATTTGACCAAAAATTACTTACATTGTTACAAAAGACTCCCATTTCAAACAAATGCTGTTCTTTTAAACTTTTCATTCATCAAAGAATCCTGAAAAAATGTATCACAGTTTCCAATTGTAAATATTAAGCAGCACAACTGTTTTCAACATTGTTTCTGAGGATCATGTGACACTGAAGACTGGAGTAATGGCTGCTGAAACCATCACAGGAATAAACTGCATTTTAAATTATATTAAAATGGAAAACTGTTATTTTAAATTGTAATAATATTTTGCAATATTACTGATTGTTCTGTATTTCTGATTAAATAAATGCAGCCTTGGTGAGCAAAAACATTAAAAACCTTACGGACCCAAACTTTTCAACGGTAGTCTATAGGTATTCTCCTCAGCTTCCAAATAAAACCCAGTTTAGGAGAGAAAAACTCAATACTTACGTGTCCTTGCGAAGATGCAGGTGCTCAAAGGCTAGCAGGCCACGAGAATTGAGGGATAGCAGCACCTCTGGCCCCTCCATGATGTCCAGCCTAAATGGACGGGCACTAACAATCAACCTCTGGCTCTCTGCTCCCAGAGACAACACAATGCCATTATCATCCTTGGACAACACTGAGAGACTGGAGACAGAGAGATATAGAGAGAGAGAGAGAAATGGACAGACAGGGGAATCAGAGGCAAAGGAAAGAAGCAGAGACGAGCTGAGGTTACTCAGAGGAACACAATAAATCATGCATGTGTTTGACTGTTCTCTGAATTTCATTGTGCACTCTCAGATCAGAGACACACTCACGGCTCAGTAGGAGGCTCTGCTATGAGCACGTCTGGCACCTCAAAGCGCGGCTTTAGAGGTTTCAGCTCATTTATTTTCACCCGAGTCATATTCCCCTGCAGTCTGTACAACTCCAACAGCAAGTGCACCTGCAAACAGCAAGAGAGCAGACCAAATCAGCCAAAATCCTGGCCTTTGAGCAGGGCCATCATCCCAGGACACGTAACAAGAAGGTCAGACTAACTACCTCTCTAGTTTGACCATAAAAATAAAAAAATTGTTCTGGGACCAGATGACCCGGAGCAAAATTAATGAAGCACTGAATATCAAGACATTCCGCAGATCTTTTAACTAAGAAATTCAAAAAATACTGTTTTCAGAGGTATCAGTTAGAGGCGAGCATGAAACAGACCTTATTATTGTCATTGATGAGCTGGAGGGTCAGTCGGGAGTCACTGAGCTCCAAAGTTTCCAGAAGAGCTCGGTATGGGGACTGACCCGGCTTGAGTGCCCGTTGACGTCTACGGACAAACAGAGACAAAAATCATTGTGTCTCTGGTGCCTTTGCTGATGCAAGTCAAGAACTCTCTAAACTACCACAACAGAATATACGGTGGATAACTTCAATCTTACATGTCAGAATAATCCAATAATAATTGTGTTATCTTTCACAGTATTCTTAACATGTAATCCTAGTTGCACACTGCAGAGGTGTAGTGTACCTATAATGTAGTGATTAAGAGTATAACTGACATACTTGCAGAAGGAACTCTGATCGCAGGTTTTAAAGTTTCCCCGATCCACAGCAAAGGCGCTGCTAAAAAACAGACACACACAGAATACAGACAGCAGCCCCATCCTAAAAAAGTACAAGAGGAGAAAGTTTGAATTAAAATAGGCTTCTGCTTTGGATCATGTTTGAGTAATGAATGAGTAGGGCGGAGTAAAAATAAGAGTCTGTGCTACATTCACTTTCTTATTTGCCACCCTTGAGGATCATTCTTCTTGTCTGTAATTAAATGTGCGATCAGGGTGGGAAATTAACACCCACAATCACCCATGCATTTCCACAGTGGCAGGTACTTTTGCCTTATCTACTATCCACCATGACAACCTTTTCACTTTGAATGTAACACAATCTCATACATTTTCTACAGATACTCCTAATTTCTTTGTAGTTAAAAAAAACTACACTCATGCACTCCATAAAGCGTAACTTTCCCTTAATTAAAAAATATGGGTCAATTTTGGTGTCAACTATGTGCAGGATAAAACGATCAGTAAACTCTTTAGATTTTATCTAGCATTGCACACCGATCAAACTACAAACTCGACCTTCGGATTGCCCTTTTCAAAACAAGATCAACGCCAGGATGAGATGGAAAAAGGCTGCAATGCATGCGCAAATAAACAGTGCAATATAAAAGATATTCGTTTGTACTATTTTACATCAACCATAAAGCTGTATAAAGACATCAATGTCATGTGAATTAAAAGATGACTCGTCATAATGCCAGCGATGGCTCAACCACGCATTCACATCCACTATTTGCTTGCTCGTTCAACACCTGCAGCAGATTTACAGACCAGATCTCACACGAGCCGCCCGTGGGATAGCTTAAAATAAAGACAGAGGAAATTCAGAAAAGCCTTAACGACGACCTGATATGATAGCTTAGTCTTATGTTTTACCTTTCAATGGAGATAACCGCCATCTTGGACACACAGCGTTAAGCCCAGCCTCCCGGAGGTTGGTTGGTTAGTGTGTTTGCAGGAACACTATTGGGTAACAACGAATCCCTATAGACCGCACTTACCATGGAAACGAATCCATCTGTCGTGTATGCTTGTGTACACAAGATAATTGTGTGATGACTATATTATATCACAGATAGGCAGGCATCATTGGTTCGTTTCATGTCGAGTTCTAGTTTGTTTTAACTAGGCAGATCTTTGATGATAAAGATTAGACATGGCCTACTAATAGCACAAAACCTGTGTATGCCATTGGTTAAAACCACGCAGCCTTTCCTTTTATGTAGCTTTTACCTTTTCATTTTATAACTATAGTGCTATTACTGTAAAATTAACAACAGAATAAGAGGTATATTAATGCATTTTTATTTTTATGGTCACCCAACAACAACAAACAATGTGCAGAATTACAAAAACAGAATTTTTGAGGTCTCGTACATTCTGCTGTAGGCATAAACCTTTTTTCAGTGCTTAAAAAATCTACAGAAAGCTAGACAATATAAATGTACAAAAACAGATCTGATGGTTAACAGAAAAGCAGTTCCTAACACTGTCACAATTAGGCTTTAAAGTGGTTATCTGTTACTATTTTATTGACATTGACAACTCTTAAAACGTAGAAATATCAACTTCACATCTAAGTTAACAATATGTAGAAAAATATCTAAATGCAAGAAGTCTGTGACCTTAGAACCCGGGTTTATAACACCACTTCTCTTATTTTAACAGTTGTCAAATTTGGAACCTCCAACAAAGGTGTCCCAGGCGCTCAATGTTCTTATGCAGAACACTGTGGATGGGTGCAATATAGCGTGCAACATCGCCGTCCCGTGAAAAGTCCCGAAAGAAAAGTCCTTGGTCAGCACAGAAGGTGAACTTCTGCGGCATTGGGCTGTTCCCCCACATGTACTCCCATACACCCAACAGCAGTAGCCTAACTTCAAAGGGTGAGAGGTGAGGGAAAACCTCATGGATGTTACTCAACACTGGTGGTAGCAGCTGGCCTTCACCCATACATGATACAAGCAAACAGGAGGTCTGAAGATGCCAGGGGGAGTCCAACACTAATGGCTCCCTTGATGCTTCCCAGTGAGCAAGTAAGGTGGAAAGTAGACCCCTTAAAATGACGGAGCAGTAGCAGAGAGCTGGACGTCCAGCTGCAACTACACGGAGAAGATGGAACAGAACAGGATTTCCTTCAAAGCAACGACGAATGTGTATGTCTCGCTCAACAGTGGTTTTCGCATGTTCTTCTGGAGGCCAGGACAGTTCTCCATTTGCTACATCCGGACAAATGTTCTCCACCAGAGTTACAGCAATTACCTTTGCAGCTTCAGCATTAACTGGGGGAAGTTCATCAGAAACTAAAGGTTCACTGACAGCAAAGCGGCTATTTTCAGTATCTCCAGCTGAACCATTTCTAGCATTGCCATTAGGGCTTCCTCCACCTGAACTACAGCACTGAACCATGACCGCAAACAAGGTCTGCATGTTCTGATTGACTCTATCTGGGTCAGGTTGTGAAGGAGAGTATGGAGGTTTCAGACCCTTTCCGATTACTCCAGCGTGGAAAACGGACCACACACCACCAGAGAAGTTAACAGAGGTGCCAAATTTGCAGTTGATGTCCAAGAGGGAGATGCCTAAGTCTGGAACAAGGTTGGATGACTGTGTGGTGTCATCACCTGGGTTCTCCTGCAGACCTCCAAACAAATCTCGGTTGCCTCTGTGCAGGGCTCCCTCCACCAGTTGTTGCAGCACAGCTTTAAGCGTCAAGGGAGAGTAGGCTGCAAGATGTGACAGCAGTCGCATGGAGTAGCCCACTTCCTCTTCCCCTCCCCTAAGATCCTCCTCTTGCTGTCGTAAACAAACAAAGAAGTGAGACACCGCTGCTCTACATATCAGCAACAGATGAGCTGGAGAGCAAGTTCTGGGAAGCTGGCTACACGAAAGCAGATGGACGGCCGCCTTGGATACCATGGTGTCACCATGGAGAAGCAATGGGCAGAAATCCTGAAGGTGGCTGGAGACGGCGACTCTGACTTGTGCGGCCATCGATGACTGAGCCGAACTCCCCGTTGCAGCCACTCTGTTTTTACGGTCCTCCTCTTGACTTTGTACCGCAGTAGCCAGGTTGTTCAGGAGCTGAGCCAACTCTTTGTTGTCAAGGGTTTGAGTGTGGATCTGGGCAACACAGCGGGATATTGTTGAAGAAAGCAACCCTGAAAGTGAAGTGGAAAGTGGGGTGTACAATTGCGAGGCCAGAGCAAGCTCCTCTGGGTTTCGGGCTTGGGTGAAGAGCTGACACAAAGCTTCAGTGGCCATGCTTGGGCCTCCATACACTGATAGCAGACACAGGAGCTGATGCAACCAGAGATGCCTTTTCCGCTCAAGCCGGAGGGTTTCAGCACACAGATCACCTATGTGTCCCTGGAGCTCCTCTAGAAATGGGATAACTTGCAGCATTGCTGTGGCAGCAGAGGACTGTGGGAAGGGTTCATCACCCTCTGGTCTGTTGTGCACCAGCTTGTGAAGATGTAGCAGAAGCATTTGCAGTAAGCGGTCACAGGCTTCTCGAATACTATCATGGGGAGAGGGTGTAGGGCCTGATATGATCACTGAAGATGGTGTAGCAGTGTCTGCAAGGAACTTCAGCACCCTTGCTCCACCCGAAGGGCTTTGGCTTATGAGATGCACCGCTAGACCGAACATATTCTCGAGCTCCTCCCGGGGAAAGGCCTGGAACTGAGCCTGGAGTTGAATTAGGATGGGCGGACTGACAAACTCCACCAGTTCTGCAGAAACAGCACCCAGGAGAGTGGGGGAAAGAGCAGCCAGTTGAAGCAAAAAAGGTACAGTGGCCCTACGGAGATGAGGGGAGTTCTCCCACCCGCCTGCCCCGGATGAATGCGGAGGTACATTTTGAGGGGGTGGAGACAGACTATTCTGAAACATCCTGAGAAGCTCTTTCTTGATGCTATCAGAATGTCTGGATGCCAAGTGCCCAAGGATACCAACCACTGAGCCTATTTTGGGGACTCTGTTGCTCTTGTCTATTGCCTGCTGTTGGTTGATCTTCTCAGCAGAGGAATATCCGTGCGCATAAAAGTCTTTGAGGCCACAAGCCAGCACCCTGCTGATGATAGTGCCAGGAAAAGCTGAACCAATGTGGGCAACGACCCAGTCAAAATGAGGGGAGTGCTGGACAGAGGTGTCCAGCAAGGCATCCACACAGGCATCGGGGCACCAGGCCAACATGGCTGCTAGACACTGGGAGTAGCACTCCATTAGTGAGCGAGTGGCTGCACACGACATCCAAAGCTGCAGCAGCTCATTCAGACTGGACGAGTGAGGAGCCGCCCTTCGTCCTGCATGCTTGCTGCTAAGCTGACCAAGAAGGTCAACGGCCCATGTGGACACAAGGGGAGCCCAAGCTTTAGGACTAAGTTTGATAAATTCAGAGAGGACTGCATGGACTTCTTTAATAACGTCCTCCAAATTGGATACACTGGTGCTGCCTCCTCCACTTGTACTGTTACCACCGTTTTCACCCTCTGCCTCTAGGTCTTGCAGAAAAGCTGCAACATATTCATCATACACTCCCCTTAAGTGCTCCAAGACGGCTCCACGGCAGGCTGGGACAGTTCGAAGGAGGCGCACTGCACAGCGGGCATGATCCCGAACGCTGAGTTTACGTCCCTGCGTCTGGTCAACTCCACTTATGAAAGCCTTGATTTCAAAGGCCAGCTCTTGAGGACTGATGAAAAAGAAAAAAGACAGTTGGAATACATAGAAAATTAAATTTAACATACATTTTGCAATAAAATAAGATTTATACATTGAGTATATTCTGACATGACACGTCTAGCAGTCACAACAGTCTACTTTAAAACTTTAAAAACAACGTTGAGAAACAACATGGAACATTTATTCTTTCAAAATAATTTTTATGTTATAAGTGCACATAATATAACTGTGCCGTTTAAAGAACTGTTTCATATTAGTTTTAGGTTTTATGTTTTGCTGAAAATCCTTTAAATGGGTCATATGATGCGATTTCAAGTTTTCCTTTCTCTTTGGAGGTGTTACAAGCTCGTGGTGCATAAAGAAGATCTGTAAAGTTGCAAAGACTAAAGTCTCGAACCCAAAGAGATATATTTTATAAAAGTTAAGAGTCAGCCACACCTACCTAAAACGGCTCGTTCTAACACGCCCCCACACACGTACGTCACTATATGGGAAGATTTGCATAACGTCGCCCAAATGTGCACGCAAAGAAAGAAGGTGTAACTTTTATTCTCACTGTAGTATTATTGTTGCCACCACCGCCATGTCATGTCGTGAAGGCGCTGTGTGCTTTGTTGTGAAAGCGAAACTACTTGGTCTTCCAAAAGAGGACAATATCAACTTTGTCATGCCTAGAGCTGATCTGTGCTGGTCGCTGATGGAAACTTCAACTTCGCGCTGTGTATCGCCGGATCGGTTTTCACCGTGGATGAAGCGGAGTCCAGCACGGGGTCGTCAAATGTGGTTGCCGCAGGCATCACAATATGGTAAGGGACGTAACATTTCTGTCATACGCTTGAGGAATTCGGCCAATCACAGCGCACTGGATAGCTGGCCAATCAGAGCACACCTCGCTTTTTCAGACCGATGAGCTTTGAAAAAAACCGACGCGTTTCAGAAAGGCGGGGCATAGAGGAGAAACAATAATGTACAGTATGTGGAAAATAATGTGTTTTTTTTTTTACCTTAAACCGCATAAACACAATTCATTACACCAAATAGACCAAATAATGTTCTTTTTAGCAACATCATATGACCCCTTTAATAGGCTATTTAATAGTAGTTTCCATTCCAACTAACCCCATACAGTGTGACAACATGTTACATTTTAGGAATGCTGTCACAAAATGTCAACATGTTCTTCTTAAACTGTATCCTGGGCAATAACAGTGAAAATGTTAATTTTATAAATATACAAAAAAAAAATGCATATTTATTAATGCTTTTGCAATGTAAAACCTTTTACCATGCCAGGAAATTTTACTGAACCTGAAATAACAAAGAAATGCAATGACAGAAGGCATGATATTGGACCAAAAATGGACATACAATTACAATGGGGATTTATGTTTCGAGTAGTTATTTTTTAAACCTTTACTTAACATACTGGACTGAACTTGGCAAACACCTGCTGACTGTATCATTCCTATAAATCAAACTAAATAAACCACCTTCGTTCATGGCAGTAAAAAGAGAACAATATTTTGTTCATTCATACAGATAACGCAGTTTAATGCAAACTGCAATTGCTTCCATAAACTAAAGCATTGTTTTAGAAGTTATTGGTAACATGTATGATTATTCTATTACTGCTCACCTGTAATTGTTTAGAGGAGTGTGGCAGTGAGACGTCTGCATGGCTGACAAGGCATTCCCTTCGAACATAGCAGACTTCGTTTATGTGCTTATGCCAAATACTCCATGCACAATATTTTATCTATATAAAAAACTACAACTACAATGGGGGAAAGGTGCAATATTTGCAACTTTTAACAATTTCAACACCGCTGCAATGAACGATGCACTAGAAAGCGGAAGCTCTCGTGTATTCTTTCGACAGAAGGAACATTAGGAGTTGGCCACATTTATCGCCCTCTGTAGTTTAGGAGTATTGTTAACGCATTCTCTCAACACCTTCCTGGGCAAATCCGTGTAAAATGGTAAAATGGGGTGTTTGACGATGTTATTATAACAGAAAACTTTCTTTCTCCCGTTTGCGCTTTTCACAGCTGAAATTGTTCACCCAGGCGTAAACCCTGGAGAATGTAATCTCGGGTTATCTTACTCTTCTTTCCACACTGATTGTTCATACTTTATGCTTGGTTCATTTTAGAGCACACACAGTTTCTAAATTCAAAGTTCATTTCGTACTTGCTTATTTATGAGGCCAATAACATTGAGCCCCTACTGATAGTTGCGTGAACTTTTATAAGAACTGCTTGTCCAAAATTGGAAAAGTTGCCAACTCCACCGTCTATCTAAAACGTACAAAAAGCCTTCTGGATGAAAATAATGTAAATAAAACGTCAAAAAAAAAAAAGTAAATATATTTCAAATGGTTTCTGGTTTCAGAAGAACACCAAGAGCACTTCTAAGGGCGTCTCTATATCCGCACTGAGTGTGTCTGATTGATCGAGTAGCGCGAGAGTCGCTGATTTCACTTCAGAAACAGCATCACTGCGACGTACTTGTAAGTATAATATCCTAATTACTTAAGACCACATATATTATGAAATGAATACCTTGCTCAAGGCATGGATCGTAGAGCTCAAACTTTTTTTGTTAGTTTGTTTTAGAAAGACCGAAGTTCTACCATCTGATGTTTATTTCCGATGTTTCAAATGAATTTATTTACGATAGCCTTTACACGAATGTACATAAAATGTGATTTATGTAATTTAGAGAATATGTTCCTTGACATAGAGATTTAAATTGTCGCATAATTGTTATGTGTTTCTAACAGGATGAAAAAAGTGAAAGTTTGAGGTTGCAATGGCCAAGGTAAATATTTGAATGACCTCAAACAAATGGAAAGAATGAAAGCTCACAATTACATAGCAAATAGATATTTTTGTACTGTTGTACCCTTATTTTTCGAGGTCTGTCGCTAAGCAATATTACGTACCAGAGATACTACATAAGTGCAGTGCATGTCAACAGAATACGTGGCTATAGCCTCTCTCTGAAACGGTTATACTGTATGTCTATGTGTACAGTTTCACTTTCTTGATTTTATCTGGCCTATTCACAAGTGCAATGGTATTGCTTTCAGTTAAACAGTATACCCTGATAGCACAGGTACATCTCGGAGACGGTCTGCATTTACATCTGCAAGACGTATTTTTTAGAGAGTTTGCTCATCTGCAATACGTCTGTAGGACGTTTCCTTTTAAATGTCAAATAGACGTCTATTAGATGTCTTTAAGATGTTTATAAGATGTTTATGATTTAGAATGTATGTAAAACTGACATCTGACAGAGGTCTGTCAGACGTTTGTAGACAGCAGATGCTTTCCAGATCAAGAGACCTTTAACATATCTTGCAGACGTGCTATCTGGGATAGGCTAATATTACATTTTGTTGACAGATTAATTGGCTCTGTATTTATGTATTTATAAATATTACACCTGATATTGCCTCCTAGTACGAGAAAAAGCCAGAGCCCGGAGACCTCATTGAAATCTCCCGAGGTTTATACCAGCACTGGGCTATTTATGTTGGTGAAGGTTATGTGATTCACCTGGCACCACCCTGTGAGTATTTTACATGCCTCAAATGATATTTAGCTTAATTTGCATTGAATCTGAAACATTCCATTTAAAGGCACAATATGTAAGATTTTTTTAATAAAAATATCCAAAAACCACTAGAACAGTGTTATATATTTTGCTGACTTGTGTACTTACGTTATCCCAAATGTTTCGAAGAATGTTTAAATCCAGATAAATAAGCAGTTTTAACTAGTGACACGGAGCGTGTCTGTTGTGTCATTGTGTCGCCTGCCAATGACGTCATAACCCCTCGATTTCCGGTTTTGTTTTGTAGAAAACATGGAAACACCAAAGACACTTTAATATGTTATGCGTTTTAATAGACCGGTGACGACCGCACAGAGTAGCATTATAACAGAACTTTCAAATGTATCTAGTATGATAAAACAGCGCTGCTTACCCCCCCCCCCCCCCCCCCCCCCCCATTCGCCGACAGGAAGGAGCGGAAGCGGTCGACTGTGGCATAATAAAAGCTTCGCTGCTTTCGAGCCGTGTGTCACGCTCGTTCAGCGGCCTCGTTTCACTTCGATTCTATTACATTAATAAATCATTAGCTCATCCATGAACATGATTTCTACCCGAGTCCCATCGGATTGCATCGGCTGTGGGGATGAAGACGACAACTCCCATGATTCCACACTCAGTCACGGCGTCATCAAACTACGCCTTTGTCTCTTTGTTTATTTTGAATACGCGCCCTCTAGCGGCGAAAATTACATATTGTGCCTTTAAGTCTAATGATTGCTTTTACTTTTCCATTTCTTTTGTCTACAGCTGAACATGCTCATGCTGGGGCCAACAGTATCATGTCAGTACTACATGAAAGAGCCACAGTGAAAAAAGAACAACTTTATGAAGTAGTTGGCAATAATGATTATCGTATCAACAACCTTTTGGATGAGAAATATAAGCCACGTCCTGTTCGAGAGATGCTACAGGATGCACACAGTTTTTTGGGAAAAGAACGTCCATATAGTGTGTTTACAAAGAACTGTGAGCACTTTGTTACAGAGCTGAGATATGGAAAACCACAATCCCGCCAGGTACAGTTGTTTGACATGACCTGGCATACTGGAATAATTCACACAAGTACTGTTACTGAATTATAATATTCATAAATGCAAATCACTGTATTACAGGGCTATTTATGGTAAAATATTTTAAAATAATTTATTATAGGTTTAAGGTCACAAAAGCAACAACTTTTCACACAGTGAATTCTCTCTTCCTTCGGCTTGCTCCCTTTTAATCAGGGGTTGCTACAGCAGTGTGATCCGCACAACCGATTTGGCACATGTTTTACGCCAGATGCCCTTCCCGTTGCAATCCAGTACTGAGAGTACTTTTCACACAGTGAATTAATATAGATAATTTCTGTTTATTCTAATAGGTGCAAGATGCAGTGAGGACTGTTGCCGCAGGGGCTGGTGCAGGGCTTGGCATTGGAATCATTGCTTATGCAGTTGCAACCTTTCTTGGTTCAAAAGACAAAGAGAAGCAGACACAATGAACAGTGAGAAATGAAGAACTAAAAGTACTGGATTATTTAAAGCCAATAAATTGTGTGTTACTTTTTATTAATTTTAAATAATTGAGATAAACCATTAAACTTAAATGTAAAAACTTGGCAGCCTTAGTTTTATGAGCACAAATGGAGAAATTCATAAATAGAATGTAAAATCTATTGTGGTGTAAGGTAACATAATAAAGAAATTAGTCCATAGTCCACTGATAAATCATTCTGTCTTGTGCTTCTAATTTATTTATGTATTTTTTAAAATATATATCACACATTTATTTTTCTACTAGACTTTTATAACTGTCTATTATAACCAAAATATAGAAAGCTGAATACAGTGGCAGCATGAAAGACGCATTCCTAGTAAGGCTGCATATAGGCCATCAAGCTCCTTCGAAGGACATCTCAATTTGAAGGATCCTTAGTAGGCAGTCTATGTTTTGCATCCTTCACTCGACTTGTTTTGAAGGATGCATCAGGTGTATCCTTCACGTCTTTCAATCACCCGTATCCTTTTCACACATTCCAATTTGCCTAAAAATGGCATGGCCACCCCACTGGCCCCCCTATTCACCAAGCCCATGTTGACAGTTCATGCTTAACATAGGATAATACTTTAGGCCAAGCTCTACACATATTATCAAACATGGACTTAAATATTTTACATCAAAATTAAACAGCAACAGACATTCATTTGTTGAGGATGTCGAGGCGTATGCTCGCTTTAGCTCGCCACTTTACTGCAGTGTTTGTGAGGATTGTGAAGTTTGTGAGGATCGCTTTGAACTTGAAATGGACAAAACTCACAAGCAGTGTTGCATAGTAACTGATTACATGTAATCTAGATCACGTATTCAGATTAAAAAAATTAAGTACCTGTAATTAGATTCTATTAATTTAAAAATATTTGTAATCAGACTACAGTTTTTATTAATTAGATTATTACATATTATTCACACAATAACAATACATTTTTTAGAATTTATTGGTTCTCCCTTATTCTTATTTTCTTTCATCTTTTTTCCTAAAAGTAGTCTGATTATATTACCTAAAATGTGTGATGTGTACCTGTAATTGTGTAAATTAAATTAGATTAGATTATATTACCTAAAATGTGTAAATGTGTAATGATCACGTTACTAATTACATTTTGTCATGTAATTTTGAATCAGTAACAAACTACAATTGATCTAAGTAATCCCAGTCCAGTAATCTACCCAGCACTGATCACAAGCAAGCAAGCATACAAGATATTTCAGTGTTTCATTTCCCATGTAAAATCCATGGATCTTGTAGTGTTTATCTCTCTGTAACTTTTACTATCAACTTTATTTTTAAAATAATAATTTCCCATTCACTCTTTAATGATTTCACCCATGTCAGCTGTGTGAACTCTAAAGGCCGGGTAAATATCGATCTCTATTTTAATCTTTACCGATATGAATTCTTGCATTTCAGGATCGTTCTTTTAGTCTGTGCTGTTTTCTGTTGATGCATGAACAAAATTGCCCTAAACATTGTAGCGCCTACAATCCAATAACCGCAATAGCTTTCTACTTTGCTGTTTTTAGTGCAGCTATTTAATAAGAAGTTTATCGCTGTAGAAGACACAATTGTGTTTCCTAAGCCAACAGAAAGAGCTCGATACCTATCTCAAACAAGAGCGCATGTTTGAGCACATTTACGTTTATGCGTTTATATAAGTTAACAAAACCACAAGCAAACACAGTTTCACTTTCTTCTTCTTTTCTCTTTATCGGTTCATAGTAGGGGGAGAGTGGGGCACAACCTAACACGGGATTAGCTGTAAAACACGTGGTTTAAAAGGACACAGGACAGCATGACGAAACGTGTGGAATGTTGGACACGTCATGTCACAGCTTTAATTAGATTACATTTTAAAATACTTGTAATCAGACTAGTTCTTTTGTTTTATTGATTACATGATTATTATTGACAAGCTATATAGCTCTTTAAAAATGTTACAAAATATGAGGCCTGATGATATTGTGTCCAAGTATGTAGGAGTGGACTTCAATGAAATCTTCCTATATCAACACTGAGCTATTTATGTTGGTGAAGGTTATGTGATACATCTGGCACCACCCTGTGAGTCATTTACGTGTCTTAAATGATGTCTACTGATAATTAACCTAAAAATGACAATTAAGTCATCCTTTACTCACCCTGGTGTTGTTCAAATGCCATATGCTCTTCGCTTCCTTCTTTTTCAGACCACATCCCTTGTATTGAACCTAAAACATTCCATTTTAAATCTCATGATTGTTTTTACTTTTACTTTTCTTTCAGATAGCTGAAGATGCTCAAGCTGGGGCCAACAGGATGATGTCAGTACTACACGAAAAAGCCACAGTGAAGAAAGAAGAACTTTATGAAGTAGTTGGTAATAATGATTACCATGTCAGCCACCTTTTGGATGAGAAATATAAGCTTACATGGAACTGTGAGCACTTTGTTACGTAGCTAAAATACGGAAGAAGACCACAGTCCCACCAGGTACAGTTGTCTGGCATGACCTGACATATTGAGATAATTTACACAAATACTGTAACTGAGTGTTAGTGAATTATAATGTTCTCGTAAATGTCTTAAATTTTAAAATTACTGCATTACAGGGCTGTATTATGGTGAAATATTTTACATTCATTTATTATTAGGATTAAGGTCACAAAAGCAACACCTTTTCACACGGTGAATTACTATATAGATACTTTATGTTTATTCTCATGGGTGCGAATGTGGAAATGGCAGCTGGTCGTACAGCAGTTGGCATTGGAGTTCTTGCTGCTCTGCTGTAGCCAGACAGAGAAGCAGACAGTGAACAGTGGGAAACGAAGAAGTACTATTGTGGAGGCCTTTGATTATTTAAAGTCAGTAAATTGTTTGGTGCATTTTACTCAATTTAAGTAATTTAAATGAATAATTAAACATATGTAATAACATAAGAAAATCTAAGTTATTTGGTAACTCAACAATACAGCAATGAGTCGGTAGTCCCCTGATTTTTATATATATATAATAAGAATATATATATATACAGTGTTGGGGGTAATTCATTACAAGTAACGCGAGTTACGTAATCAGATTACTTTTTTCAAGTAACTAGTAAAGTAATGCATTGCTTTTTAATTTACAAGAGAATATCTGAGTTACTTTTTCAAATAAGTAACGCAAGTAAATTTTTTTTTCCCATTTATTGATTGACAGCTCGCCTGTCCCCATGTTGAGAGAAATCAGAATATGTTACTGTAGTTCAAAATACTGAACAGTTCAGTATTCCCTCAAAATGCATAAAAAGATGCAAACTCAGAATATTCAATAATTAAATGTTAAACAACACAAATATCCTTTATGTATTTAATCCCATTCTATTAACCAATGTCTTTGCTTCTGACCTTCGATGATCCAGTTCAAGCATACTAATAAGCACAAATTACTCTAGGCAAACATTCATGAGTCTCTTTTTATTGCTGAAGCGTGTTGAAATTTCTTCTTCTGCATTCTACTGTACGGACTTAAATTTACTTTCCCTTCAGCCTGAGGATTATTCATTTCACTTTTGGTGTTAAAAGGCTTTTATATTTGCCAAAAATATAACTTTTTATTTTAAAAGCAAACAAGCAAGCCCTGTCCAGATTTAAAAGTAACGCAAAAGTAATGTAACGCATTACTTTCCATAAAAAGTAACTAAGTAACGTAATTAGTTACTTTTTTTATGGAGTAACGCAATATTGTAATGCATTACTTTTAAAAGTAACTTTCCCCCAACACTGCTAATATATATCTATATATATTATACAGTGGGTACGGAAGTATTCAGACCCCCTTACATTTTTTCACTCTTTGTTATATTGCAGCATTTGCTAAAATCATTTAAGTTAATTTTTTTTCCTCATTCATGTACACACAGCACCCCATATTGACAGAACAACACAGAATTGTTGACATTTTTGCAGATTTATAAAAAAGAAACCTGAAATATCACATGGTCCTAAGTATTCAGACCCTTGTGCTCGATTTAGTAGAAGCACCCTTTTGATTCTAATACGCCATGATCTTGTTTGGGAAAGATGCAACCAGTATTTTCACACCTGGATTTGGGGATCCTCTGCCATTTTTCATTGCAGATCCTCTCCAGTTCTGTCTGGTTGGATGGTAACGTTGGTGGACAGCCATTTTTAGGTCTCTCCAGAGATGCTCAATTGGGTTTAAGTCTGGGCTCTGGCTGGGCCATTCAAGAACTGTCACATAGTTGTTGTGAAGCCACTCCTTCGTTCGTTATTTTAGCTGTGTTCTTAGGGTCATTGTCTTGTTGGAAGGAAAACCTTCGGCCCAGTCTGAGGTCCTGAGCACTCTTGAGAAGGTTTTCGTCCAGGATATCCCGTACTTGGCCGCATTCATCTTTCCCTTAATTGCAACCAGTCATACTGTGCCTGCAGCTGAAAAACACCCCCACATCATGATGCTGCCACCACCATGTTTCATTGTTGGGACTGTATTGGACAGGTGATGTGCAGTTTCTGGTTTTCTCCACACATACCGCTTATAATTAAGGCCAACAAGTTCTATCTTGGTCTCATCATACCAGAGAATCTTATTTCTCACCATCACACAACTCCATGCGGGCTTTCATGTGACTTGCACTGAGGAGAGGCTTCCGTCGGGCCACTTTGCCATAAAGCCCCGACTGGTGGAGGCTGCAGTGATGGTTGACTTTCTACAATTTTCTCCCATCTCCCGACTGCATCTCTGGGGCTCAGCCACAGTGATCGTTGGGTTCTTCTTTACCTCTCTCACCAAGGCTCTTCTCTCCCCCGATAGCTCAGTTTGGCCGGACGTTCAGCTCTAGGAAGGGTTCTGGTCGTCCAAACGTCTTCCATTTAAGGATTATAAAGACCACTGTGCTCTTAGGAACCTTAAGTACAGCAGAAGTTTTTTTTGTAACCTTGTCCAGATCTGTGCCTTTCCACAATTCTGTCTCTGAGCTCTTCAGGCAGTTCCTTTGACCTCATGATTCTCATTTGCTCTGACATGCACTGTGAGCTGTAAGGTCTTATATAGACAGGTGTGTGGCTTTCCTATTCAAGTCCAATCATTATAATCAAACACAGCTGTACTCAAATGAATGTGGTAGAACCATCTCAGGATGATCAGAAGAAATGGACAGCACCTGTGTTAAATATATGAGTGTCACAGCAAAAGGGTCTGAATACTTAGGACCATGTGATTTTTCAGTTTTTCTTTTTTAATAAATCTGCAAAAATGTCAACAATTCTGTGTTTTTCTGTCAATATGGGGTGCTGTGTGTACATTAATGAGGGAAAAAAGTGAACTTAAATGATTTTAGCAAATGGCTGCAATATAACAAAGAGTGAAAAATTTAAGGGGGTCTGAATACTTTCCGTACCCACTGTATATATCTCACATTTAAAATGACCTTTCAAGAACATTTATAACTGTCAAATACAATCAAAACTTGAACAAATTATGTTTAAACCTTTATTGATTTGGACTGAACTTCATACATCTGCAGATTGAATCATAGCCTACTTAAAACCAAGAATCAGAATGAACAAACCACTTTAATGACAATAAAAAGAGCACCACAAGTTGTTCCTTTATACAGATAACACAGTTTAATGCAAACAGGACTTCCGTTCCGTCCATAAACTGAAGCATTGTTTAATGTTGGTGATCTGTATGATTGCTCACCTGTCACGTCTGCATGGTTGACAAAGCAGTCCTCTCCAACATAGCAGACATCGTTTATGTAGCCTACTCCATGCACAATATCTTATTTACATTTAGAATAATTACTACAAATGGGGAAATGTGAGGGGAGAGTGTCGATTTGGACCATTTCAACGTCGTCTCAATGTCAGTTAAGCTCACCTGCATTCTTTCGGCACAGGGAACATTACAGTACGCTACAGTTATAGCCCTCTGTAGTTTAGGAGAGTTAAATATCCCACGCTCAGCATCGTCCTTGACAATACTGCATAGAATGGGGTAAGTCGGAGTGAGTCTGACGACAGAAAATTACACACTGTATATTTCCAAATCCGAGGCTAAACTTTATTTATTAATAACACTGGCCATTGATAAAGGTTGCTGACCTGCTGTAACTGTTTGTCCAACAATGGAAAAGTGGCCACCTAAATTTACAGCGGCTATTATAAGCCTCCTGAAACATACAAAGGAATTATTCCTGATGACACTTATAAAGCGTAAGTGAAAGTGTTTACGTTACAAGAACAGCAAGATCACTTTTAGGGCGCCAGCCAATGATCTCCATCAGCGCCGGATGACTCTGCACGCTGATTGGTCGACATCAACAGTCACATCAGCTCGTTTAGTCTATTGATGTTGTTTTTGCTTCAGACACGAATACAAGGATCGTAGCTCACCGACACAAACATCATTATTTGTAAGTATGATTCATTAGTTATGTAAAAAAAAAAAAAAAAAAATTTAGTTATGTAAGACCACAGGGTTACTTACAATCTCGATTACAGAATGAAGACCGCGGAAGCCTGGATAGTTTGTTTGTTTTGCAAGACGTCTACTTGTCAACTTCATCCTGCAACCTGATTTTGTTGGGGTTTCCCCCGATGCTCCAACCTATTATATTCTGTTACATAGAAACGTGATTAATGTAATTTCCAGAATATGTCGCACATCTGTTGCCATCTAAAAGTCATTGTAAAGGTAAATAAAAGACATACATAAATGTAACAGTAAAGATTAATTTGTGACCGGATCACAAAAGAAAATGCATCTTGATACCATGTGGAAACAGGTCTAAATGTCGGTGTATGTGTCTCTCATAGGATTATTAGAGTGAAAACAAGAACAGTGGTTTGGGGTTGCCATGGCACCGACAAAGGTAAATGTATTTTAATAATCTGAAACGAACTGAAAGACTGAAATGTAACATTAAATGGCAAATAGATCATTTTAGTGCTGTTGTTATTGATGAAACTGTAGTGTTTGGTACCATTGCTCAGTTAGGTAATTATGTATGTTCCTTGCTCAAGGTCTGTTAAAGCGAGAGTGTTTAAAAACTGTATAAGACAGGATTTTGTATTCAAAGCCAAAGAGCTAGGTATCAAGAGCAATCCGTGTATCATTCGATCATTCGTTTTTTTATTTAATATTGAAAGTAGAAAAATAAGAAACCGGCTCCTTTTTTGCGTTTTTCCGTAAAACGAAAAACGAGAATTCAGCTTAAATGTACGTTTTTCGTTCATTGGTGGAAAAATGAATAAACAGTTTGAATATTTGA
Source organism: Sinocyclocheilus anophthalmus (assembly GCA_018155175.1). NCBI lineage: Eukaryota > Metazoa > Chordata > Actinopteri > Cypriniformes > Cyprinidae > Sinocyclocheilus > Sinocyclocheilus anophthalmus. Next base: position 539,823 of record JADLZN010010257.1, on the reverse strand, counting down.
TTTCTACATGTGGGCGGGAATTAAACGCTTCTTTCTGCTGATTGGTCAACCGAAGATCAAACTGTGCCGTCATCAGTTCTTCTGCAGTATCACACAGCAGAATAATAGTCCTCAGCTGCTGCAGTTGTACTGATTAATAACCCATTTTATCAATTTTTTTTCACTTTTCTCAACCTAAACCGAGCTAAAGATAGTTCGTCTATGACAGAGTATTTAGTTATTTCCCCTCGATGGGGAAAAATATCCAAGTGAGCATCAATCAGTACTCAATATTAATTTGAACTGTTTTAAATATGACTGCTGCTTATTTCCTGTGCACTTCAATACTGGTCTGCTCTTAACTGTAGTCGCGTCTGTCTGCTTATTGAGTTTATTTAACCCATCGCAATTTCGCAACATCGCAATGTCCTGCTCGGGCTTGCCAATTTAATGGCAGAGAATGGTGACTTTAGGTTTTGTTTGTTGTTTTGAAGCAGATGCATATATGTCGTAAAATAATCATATGCATCTCGTGCCGTATATTCCAAGCGTTCTGGAAGTATACTGAGGGTTTGGTGAGAAAAAACGAAATGGCAAGTTATTATATTTTATGAAAATCTTGCGTTGCTGCTCACGCTGCGCACAAGTGCATATCCTTTTGTGATATCAATTATAATCAATTTTAATAAAACAAGATTACATTATATAACTCTAACAGTAGGCTAATATTTAATGTCTGTTGTTCTCTGGTTGTCAGTCAAAATTACAGTTCTTGCCTGTATATACCCAAGCCAATTTATTGTTCTTTCCTTTTTGTCTTAGTGTTTAAATTTTTTTATTTTGAAACGAATTAATTAATTAGTTAAACAGACTTACTGGGTGAGCAGGGTTGGCTATGACAGCTGTCATATCATACCCTGCCATGCCCAGCTGATGCAAAGAATAGAATTTATATCTACACAGAAGAAAGCCCTGTCTAGACTCTGCCCCGGTACGAGTTGTGTCCAGCTATTCATTAGCCTGTTTGTTTGATGAAAAAATATGAAATGTAGTTGCAATAAGTGTGTTAAGAATCTATACAACTGCAGCAGCAGAGGACTATTATTCTGCTGCATGATACTGCGGAAGAGCTGATGATTGCACGGTTTGATCTTCGGCTGACCAACAGCTGAAAGGGGTGTTTAATTCCCGCCCACTTGTAGAAATCTAATATTCAAGCTGTTTATTAATTTTTCCACCCATGAACGAAAAACTAAAATTTAAGCTGAATTCTCGTTTTTCGTTTTTTGGAAAAAAACGAAAAAACGAAAAAGGAGCCGTTTTCTCATTTTTTTTCCTCTTTATTTCCCCTTTTTGTTCTACTTTCAATATTAATAAAAAAAACGAATGATCGAATGATACAAGGATTGAGCACATGTCTTTTGCACATTTACGTTTAGGGAAAGTTAAAAAACAAACAAAAAACAAAAACAACTCAAGCAAGCACACTTTCGCTTTATTTAAAAAAAAAGATCTATTCACAAGTGCAATAGTATCTGGTTATTTGAGTCAAACAGTATGATATTATCTAAATGTCTCTTTAAAAAAATTTATAAAATACGACATTTGATATTGTGTCCTAGAATGATCAAAAGCCAGAGCCCGGAGACCTCATTGAAATCTCCCGAGGTTTATACCAGCACTGGGCTATTTATGTTGGTGAAGGTTATGTGATTCACCTGGCACCACCCTGTGAGTATTTTACATGCCTCAAATTATATTGAGCTTATTTTGCATTCTGTCTGAAACACTGCACAGACAAATGCCAACAAACCCGATTGTTGGGTTTTGTCTGTCAGCATTGGTCGGGTTTGTTTTCACCCGAGTGAACATGTTCGATCAGCGTTTGTCAGTGTCTTTTGGGACAGTGTGAACACAGTTGTTTTTCATAAAATTCTAAATCCAAAGGCCAACTCGTTTGTTGGTGTTTGTCTGTGCGGTGTGAATTGACCTTTAGTCTCATGAATGACATGTAAAGGTCAAGCGTTTTACAGACTGTTTTCCTTTTCTTTCTCTATAGCTGAAGATGCTCAAGCTGGACCCTACAGTATGATGTCAGTATTATGTGACAAAGCTAAAGTGAAGAAAGAAGAACTTTATGAAGTAGTTGGGAATGATGAATACTGTATCAACAATCTTCTGGATGAGAAATATGAGCCACGTCCTGTTCGAGAGATGCTACAGGATGCACACAGATTTTTGGGACGAGAACTTCCATATTGTGTCTTTAGAGAGAACTGTGAGCACTTTGTTACGGAGCTGAGATATGGAAAACCACAATCCCGCCAGGTACAGTTTGAACATCACAGAAGTAATAGTGTGAAGTAGTGAATATACTTTCAGTAATTAACAAGGCTATTTTATGGTAAAATATTTAATGTTGATAGAGGCAGGATTAACATTAAATGACATGACACACACACACTTAATGGCAGAACTATGCTTAATTCATTGATGATAAGTTTCTGTCAACATAGGATTAATTACATGGCGGAGTTAATTTGTACAACAACCATTAGGCTTCTTCATGTGTTTAATATTTGTCTTGTGTCATATATGTATTTATATTTATAATACATTTTGTTTTATATAGCCTACTTTTTACAAAACATTTAAATACATATTTTAAATATGTGTTTAATGTCAGTGACACTGGTCACAAGTGTCATTGGCACATGCCACTCTCCACTGACACTTGTGACGTGTGCAGCTAAACTAATTGTGAAAGAAAAACCTAAATAAATAGACTAATTTAGTGATTTTTAAATAAATGTCAATTATACAAGTTGGTATTTTCTTTTCCAAACATGTAGGCTATTTGAGTGGCATGCGCCACTGAATGTTGTGTAATACCAGTGCTTTTGTATGTCGCTGATCACACAAACTGTCCATTCTAGGAAACGCATGGAATTAATCAATCATGGGTCACTACGAATACCACATTTACAGTCGAATCTTTTACTGCAAACTTTTACTGAAACATCAATTAAATATCGTTCAGCTGTTAGGTGCGTGTGTTACACAGTCTACGTTCCGGCAGACATTCTGTGACAATCATCGACACGTCACAAGTGTCAGTGGCACATGCCACTCTTCACTGACACGTCAGTGAAAACCGGAAGTGTCACCGGATGTGCCACTGAGCATAGTGGCACATGCTAATGGCTTCTGTGCGTCAGATGCCATGTCATTTAATGTTAATACCGCTACTGGAATAGTGATGTGTGCTTAGCCTATCATACAGTGAATTAATATAAATAATTTCTGACCATTCTCATAGGTGCGGAACGCAGTGGAGATTGGTGTTGGAGTTGGTCTTGCTGTAGCAGCTACCTTTGGAGTTCTTGCTGCTGCTGCTGCAGCCATATTCGGTTCAAATGACAAACAGAAACAGTAAAGACTGGGAAATTAAGAAGTGAAAGCACAATTGCCTTTGATATTTAAAGTCTGTAAAATGTTTATTGCATTTAATGGAAATAATTAAAACATTGAATGTATGGATTAAGCAATCTTAGTTTTATGAGCACAAATGGAAATATTCATAAACAGAATTTAAGAGATTGTCAGCAACCAAACAAAATCCCATCTGTTGTTGTTTGAGGACTACTGCTACTGACAAATCTCTGCCTGAAGGATTTTTTTAAATTAATATTTGTATTTTTCTTTATACTGGTTTTCTAATAACATTTCAAGCATTTTAATAACCATATAATCAAAAATATGCTGAATATTTGACCAAATGAATCCTAAAATAAACTGCCATGTTTCTATTTTTGTGCCATTAAATATTTGACATCATATACTAGGTGTCTGTGTTCATTTCTTGATGTGATTATACTATACCAGCATATCCTAGATGCTACTTATTGAATTAATTCTGTAGTTCCATGGTGCAAGATTACCATTTACACAAGAAAATTGGAAGATTTCTGCATAGCTGGCCTGCATTACATCAGCTCAATGGGACCTTTGTTACCATTTGCACAGCAATTGAACAACCGACATTCGAGACATCACGTTAAATATCTCTAATGGATGGAATTAAATGTTCAATGATTTCAATTATGTAGGGTGAATACAGGTTAAGCGTAATCAACAGCATTTCATGGCATGTTGATCACCATGAAAAATCATTTTGACTCGTCCATTATTTTCTTTTTTTAAAAAAAGAAAAAAGCAGCAGGAATCAAGGTTGAGGCACTTGGAAGTGAATGGGGCCAAACCACTGATCTATCTTAGAGAACTGGATTGCTCATGAGGTCATGAAAGTGAATTGGTATTGGTATTATATTGGTAATCCATAGTGTGCGTAAACGTTCTATTCAATTAATAGGAAATCGTACGAATTTAATGAGAAAACATCACCTAACAAGTCAGCGTTTTTAAATCTGAAGTATCCCCAGTAAGGGTAAAATCTTTGCGTGGCAGGGGCAGCTGCCACTCGACCTGCCACCCAAAGATTTGACTCCCTCTCAGTATCCCTGTACATTCTTACAATGCAAACACTCTAGGCATGTAAACGGTTATTTTTTTAATGTCGGGAATTTCCCCTGCTTATTAAAAAGTTACTTCATTACAGTAGCGAACATCATGAACATGATAAACATCAGACGGACACGACCTAGCTCAACATATATATAACAAATGACAAAGTGCTCATGCTGAAATCTGAAGAAAGATTTGTATACACATATACCTTCATTCGCCTTGCAGTCATCGTGTAATTTTGTTATAGTGTTTTTATTCGTACAGTAGGCTAACTGCAAATGTTTCAACAATGATTTCGTTAACAGCATTCATTTTGAAGCAGGTAATGATTTAAACGGCGGTTAAATGAATTATTAATTTAGCTATAACGTTTTACATGGAAACGGTAATGCTAGTAAACATTTGCGCGATCTTGGAGAGTCTGAAACAGATGATCTCAATCAGGACATTACAAATATACACATCATAATTTATTCAGAGAAATAAGTGACATACAGTACGGACTTAAAGACATGAATGTAAGACATGGCAAGTTAAGCTTTTCATTTCAGTACAATCAACATAGTAACAGAGGCTATTGTATTATTCATTATATATTCAAATCTATTTCTGATACTAATACTTTCACGCTTAATTCCTGAATAATTACGTACATAAAGAAATAGGCTATATTTTGTATTGGATCAGTTACCTGTGTCGGCAGCGCGCAGCAGACACACCCACCTAAACGGTTTAAATATCCTGCCCAAAAAGACCATAAACACTGCAGATAACATCTGAAGTAAAACTGAATTTACATACACCTAACATAAAAACTAGTCCCTTGTGACTGACTCGCTTCAAATCGGGTGATTTTAGGTCAGTGTTTTAGCTGTGTCTCAATGGCGCTCTCTGCTGGTAGGGATTAGTAAAATGGCGGCTCGAACACTTCCGGTGGCTTCACTGCCTGCCGGCGGTTTAGAACGCGATGAGCGATCCAGTCATTAGATCAGTGGGCCAAACACAGTGACACTGCGATTACATCCATTAAAACAAGAGTCATCTACATAATGAAGGTAAATATTAACAAAAGATAACATAACCATACTGTGCAATTATATTGTATGACATAATCTGTGGCTGTTGGATTTGCCACTGCTCCTTAAATAAACATTTACAAATATAGCGCTGGCCAAAGATAAGGAAATGAAACTGAAATAAATACATTACTCTTACTGTCCAGCAGTTTGAATTTAAGAAACCTTCCTTCCTGAGTTATGTTCACAGGCCAGGAATGCATTTCACTCCTGATATTTTTCCATTTTAATCACAGGGTTATAATAAATATGGTTATAATATAAATAAGTTGTTAATAATTAATAAATAATAAACTGGGTTCCCACACCTTTCGACCAATAACTTCCCATGACTTTGCCCAACCCTTATCATTCCTACATAAGGATTTTTAGAAATATTTTATAGACAATTCAGCCAATTAAATATTTTAGAGCTGAGCAGCACTATCCGTGTTTTTAAGGCCTGGGAATTATAATATTAAAATTCCTTGATATTTCTAGATTTTTGATGACTAGAACATAAATCTGCACTTTCAGGCTGCCATCGCACCACTAACAAACAGTCAAGCACCTCATCTTCTGTTATGTATTTTTGGAAGGCAACACTGTGTTTCTGGCAGTTCAATGAGACCTTTGTTACCATTTAAGTTCTGTGAAACAGCAATTTAGCAACAATATTCTGTACGGCACATTTCCAAAGACAGACTGTTCCTCTTTATTACAATACATACGAAGTTGAATTTTACATCTGTGTGTACAGTACATTAATTACCCCTTCTGAAAATATTGCACCAGATTTCACAGACTATCTCATTAACTAAAATCGTCTGTTAATTAGTTTATTTTACAACATAAGCAGTACCGCCAACTAGGAACGCAAAAAGAAGGCACAAACCAGAAATAACAAGCACATCCACCCTCACCTTGTCATATGGCAAACAAAGAAAGAACAAAACGGCTTTCATGAGTTACAATGTTTTTTGGTCAAGTGAATCCTTAGTTTTGAAAATGTTCGTCTGTGTTTATACATGCACTAGTAATGGCATTGTCCCACCTAGGATCATGTTTAAGTAACAGCTAACATGTTTGAGTTTCTCTGCATCATCCATTTTCATTTGTCCTCAAAGACCACATTCAGGGCAAAGTGGTCCATAATTAATGTATAATCAGTGTACATACATACAAAGATATCTAGGATTATATTGTTCAAATTTCCCTCAACTCCTAATAATCAAACCAGTGAGTTCATGCACACTCAGTAAACTATGATATTGTGGAATATAAAAATCATGGTACTGAGGAGAGTAAAGGAATGTCATAGTTTAAGATGTGTTAGCTGTTCCTCAGTCAGCAGACTTGGCTGAATTTTAGTTCTTCCAAGTTGCCCAGCAGACGGACAGCTGTGAGAATCCATCACGGAATGTTTCTTTAAAATCTCGCAGTCCCTTCATCTTCAAAGAGTCAATGATCTGTTGTACCTCCAGTGCTCAGTCCAGTTTGCGTGCGCCCAGTTTGAGAGGACCCTTTGCCGCCTTGCGCTCTGCCCGTTTGGCCTCCAGCTCCTTCCGCCGCTCTTCTCGTTTCTTCTTCGCTAATTCTGCTTTACTTAAACCTGAGGGAGTGAAAGCATGGTTATTTGAGATGTACTTTCTATTTTCTCTAACAGCAAAAACAAGAATGAATCTGCATTTGAATATGCTGGTTTAAATGCATAAACTGGACAAAAAATAAAAATAAAAATGCATCTCTGACCCTGATCTCCATCCAGTGACTCCCAGTTTTCTTCTGTTCCCCAGTCCCCTGCACTGTCTGCGTCCCAGCCATCAGACTTCTGTGTACAAAAAAACACACATCATACATAAACATCCTTCATTGGGAGGGAACTATAATCAATTTAGCAATTTACAATTGAAGGAAATACCTCCACCAGAGCCTTACCGTTGTACTTCGTTGTGACACACTGGACAGCAGATCAGATGTTGTTGATTTTCCTTCCGCTCCATCCCAGTTATAATCACTGGCCAATCCTACCCCTTCCTGCGCAGAGCTTAATCTGGCACTCTTTGGAGCTCCAGTTGAGGCTTTATTTCGCGACGTTGGGGTGAAACTCTCAGACAGATTTCCATCCTCATCCCAGTCGTTACCCCAGCCCTCATCAGCAGGTGAACTTTGACCCTGACCATCTGCATCTTTCTCATTTGACCAGCTGTCGTCGGCATCCCAACCAGAGCTCCAATCAGAACTCTGCTTCTTGACTGCCTCAGAGGACTTCCGGCCCACCTATGGAAACATAAGAGTAGATTAGCCCTATTAAAGTGAAAGTGACGTATGGTGTCCCATACTCTGAATTTTTGCTCTGCAAGTGCACACACACAGCAGTGAATTGTGAACACACACACACACACCGTGAACACACACCCGGAGCAGTGGGCAGCCATTTTTGCTCCGGCACCCAGGGAGCAGTTGGGGGTTCGGTGACTTGCTCAAGGGTCTCACCTCAGTCGTGGTATTGAGGGTGGAAGAGAGCACTGTACATTCACTCCCCCCACCGACAATTCCTGCCAGTACCCAGACTCAAACCCCGCAACCTTTGGGTAACAAGTCTGACTCTCTAACCATTAGGCCACAACTTATGGATAATACATAATTTATTTGTGAAGTGACATTTGAATGAATAGTATTATCTCATTTGTAATCATTATATTGCCATGCACATACAATATTTTCTATATATTTTGAAATATGTTTATAAAATACATTGAAAATCTCACCTCAGACAACCACTAATATAGCAAATGAATATGGTTAAAAACTTATTTTTTAAAGTTTTTCCATTTAGTAAATAAAAGTATGGATACTGTATATATGTCCTCAATATTTACACAAAACATAGCACTAAACAAATCAGTAGGATAATAGTGATCTTTTATTCTATAAGCTACACTAATGCAAATCACTTACATTGCTTTTCTTCTGTGTTGAGGACATTGCCGACCAATCAGAATGCCAATCGTCTGGATCTGTTTGTACTTTCTCAGGGTCCTGTGGGTGCACAGAGATAAGGAATTATTACAATTTCTCAGTATTTATGAGTAAGATAACTTTTAACACTAAAATGTCAAGCACTGAAAAAACAACAGCGACTTTACATAATTTGAATAACCAGCATTCACCTCAATGCTTCCCCAGTCTTCATCGTCCCACCGATCCCCATCTGGCTCCACTGTCTCCTCATTTGAGGTCTCTGATTGGACGCTACGTGCACCTGACGTCTGTGCTCTCATTTCTGGCCATAACAGGAAAAGAGGAAGTTGATGAGATAATAACTTGGTGCCACTCATTTTAACATTTATTTCTGTTCAGCCTTAAAAAAAGAAAGAAAAAAAAAGATTGCAGAATAAAGCTGTTTGGCAAGTTGAAAACTGTTGAACTGTAATCAACCAATTGTAAATCTAAAATCATACTTAATCTCTAAATTAAAAGTTATTTTTGTATATGTAAATATCCAATTCACTGAATGAAAAGTTTTTTTTCAATATGTAAATTTATAAAAACGTCTTGTGGCAACTAGTTATATCATTTAGTTTCTTACTATTCAAGATTTACTTCCTTGATAATCTTCATTCCACTTCCTTTATTTATCATACTTTAGCTGTCTAAATTGGAAGGCTATATATCCTCAGGAAGTCACATTTGTTGGCTGCATGTGTCATTGAGGATGCCTCGTTTAGGAAAAGTAAACATTACATTCCAAAGTAAGAAATAAAGTACAGTCATTTATGCTTCACTAGAAATAACAGGCAATTTCATAATGGTTAATTATTTTTTTAATGAGACATCCATGATGATGTACGCATCTGACAAATGTGACCTCCAGAGGGCGCAGCCTTTGAAATGAGACATCGCTTTTGTCTTGTTGCACACCTTTGTTTGCAGTATTTGTGGTTACTGGTCCAGCAGCAGGTTGAAGGGCGGAGCTGTTTTCAGCAGGTGGTGCCTCCGAGCCAGCCGGAGCATTTCGGATGAGTTTGGAGGTGAGAGATGAGACACCCGTTACCGCCCATCCTGCCCATGTAGCAGCTGACCCTCCTGTCTGCGCCGATGCAGTCACCTCCTTCTCTGCGATTGAGCCATTTAATTATAACAACATTCATTTTTATTCAATTACCTTAATTTGGGAAGACTAGAACTTTTTCATTTTTGAGTGAACTATCCCTTTAAGCAAAATGAGTTGGAATGCGCATGGTCTAATTTTGAGCTACAGCTACAAAAAGTCATTTTTGGTCGAATTTGAGGTTTTCACAAAAACGAGTTCATTAAGCCCTTGTCTAGCAATACTCCAAATAGTAATTAAACATCTACAATTATCTTTATTTGTATGTTTTCTGAGAGGTGTACCTTTTTCTCTGCTCACTTCTTGACGACTGGTGCTTCCCATTAAAACACATTTTATCTTCAATTATTTTCATATTGCATATTTTTTCCTATTTTAATTTTTGGTTTGAAAGTATGGTAAAAACTGGTAAAATGTACCAACAATCACATTTAAAAAATGTACGCTTTTTGATATACCATTAAAAAAATAAAACAGATAGCCCATCTGAATTAGGACATTTAGGGTATCCATCTAATAGTAGCCTACCAAAATCTTATTAACAGTAGAAGTTAAATCTTACTGTAGTCTACAAATCTGGGTACTGTCTTACGTTTTAAAATCACAAAGTGAGTTTGGTCCCATCAAGCTAACGTGACAGTCACGACTCATGCAGCTGTAAGGTTTTACTCACGATCTTTACAACACGCATTACATTACGTATTTCATGGCACACTCGTTTTATGCGTATTTGGCGCCACCTATTGTTGTGGGTGTATTATTGACATGTCAAAGTCTAGACCCTGAATATCAGACGACCGCTTTTTTCAGATGTATTTCCAAGAAAAAAAACATCGTCTTATATTCGGGTCAATACGGTACTTGCCCTTTTTTTCATTATTTAAATTTGGCTCGGTGTTTAATACATTTTTCTGTGGCGTGACAAACTCAGAACACATATTTAATATTGCTTTACACAGGCTTTAAAGGGGTCATATGATGCTTTTTTAAAGATCATTATTTTGTGTATTTGGTGTAACAGAATATGTTGACATGCTTTAATGTTCAAAAAACACATTATTTTTCAAATACTGTACATTATTTGTAGGTCCTCTATGCCCCGCCTCTCTCAACGCTTCGTTTTCTACAAAGTCCCTCCCTCCGACAAGCACAGTCTACTCTGATTGGCCAGCTGACCCAGTGCATTGTGATTGTCCGAACACCGCAAGCACTCGTCGGAAATGTAACGCCCCTTACCATAATCGCGAGCTTCATCTTTCAAATAAATGTAAATCAGAGCCTGAAAGGGGAACAGAGTCGCGTGACAGACACAGTGATGAAGCTGGTATGTGTTTGCAGTACACAAGCCACGGTTAAGACAGCTGACTCCACTGTGATGTCACCCACCTCTCTCTCTCTCTCCCTCTCTCGGCCACGCACAACACCACACACACACACACTATGCGCAAAACTCCGCATTTGAACAGTCATTAGCAAATACTTAAACTAATAACAAAACATACATACAGTAGTTGATTCAGAAGCACCAGATTGTCATAGTAAAGTTAGAATTACCTCCTCTCCTAGGTTCACGAAACATCGTCCATAAAATGCATTGCTGTTCTGTTTTAAGTAATCTTAAAGATTCCTAAATGCATCTACTTTCGGAAGGCCAAATAAAGTGCTTTTGCTTTCGCCTAGAAACACACAGCGTCTCCCTGACATGCTGCTTCAACACTAACTGCTGTTCCTGAAACCACGCCTTCTTTCTTTGCGTGCACGTTTGGGCGCATTATGCAAATATTTTGACATAGTGAGGTAGATATGTGGGGGCATGTTAGAACGGGGTGTTTTAGGGGGCGTGGCAGAGTCTTAACTTTGATAAGAATATCTCTTTGGTTTTGAGACTTTAGTCTTTGCAACTTCAGGATCTTATCTATGCCGCAATCGTTGTAACACTCCAAAGAGAAAGGAAAACTTGAAATCCCATCATATGACCCCTTTAACTGACTTTGCCGACTATCGTCTTGAAACAGGTGTAGCTCAGTCATTTTTTGGTCAATTCCAACAAATTATACATAATTTTGAAGGTTTTTTTAATGGAGATTGTGAAAATAAAAAGAACAAATTTTTGCTCATTGTGACTCATTTTGCCAGCACAGGTCACCAATATGCTTATAAAAACATCATACCTATTTCAGCTAGTTTAGAGGGGTCTTCAGAAACAGTCTCCAGCTTACCGAGGAAACTTTTTATGGCTTTGAATGCCTACAGGAACAGAAATACTTAAGAAATTGTCTGTTTCAAAAATGATGGATTACACACCCAAACTACAGAACATATAAAAAGATACTGTGTCAATGTGCACCTCGGTTCTGCTGTGCATTTTCTTTACCTGATCTCTGACGTTTTTGTCTGGGTCCATAGTCAGTGTGCAGAGTGTGGGCAGGATACGACTGGCGCTTTCTGCCACACTATAGTACTGATGGGTGGCAGCAAATCCCAGCACGCCTGCTGCACGTGAGGCAGGAAACGGGTCTTTAGTTGCCCGTGAGAATGCAGAGATTAAAACACGCTGGCGCATCTGAGAAAAAAGCATGGGGGGAAAAAAAACATAAAGATGGTCATTGAGAGAGAGAAATATGCCTGAACAAGTGAAGGATTATTGGTTTTAGTTGCAGTTACCCCAGCATTGAGGTAGGGGGCAATTTTGCCCAGGCAAACGGTGGTGTTGCAGCGAATGGGGCCCTGATCGTCCCGGGCCTGCAGTCGTGCAAAGTGACGCATCAACTCTTGATTTAAATTGGCCTCATTTAATTTAGGGGCCAACAGCAACATGGACTACAGGAGAAATAGAAATTCAAAGAAAAGTCATTTAAATACATTTTAAGACTAATGTGCATAGATAGTGCTTATAATGCCAAGGTCATGGGTTCCACTTCCAAGGAGAGCATGAACTGAAAAGCTTGAAAGCAAAGTAAATTGTTCTGCATAAAAGTGTTTGCTAAATGCATAAATGTAAATATATGCCATTATCTGTTACACTGACTGAGTGTCAAAACACTGGAAAGGAGAGAAGATGGAGCATGCAAATACCTTTACAGTCTGCTCTCGGATGGCAGGGTTAGTGTCTGTGAAGCCATGAACCACGTGTGGAAAAATCTGTGAGTTAACTGCTGCTTCATTCAAATACTGAATAAACTGCTCCATCTGGTAAAGGAGAGACAAATAGAAAAAAGAACTGAGAAAGTGTGTATGACAGTCTGAGAGTTTTGGTAAGACGAATGTAGAAAACTCTTACGAAAGTGACATTAAGCAATGAAGTGATGTATACCTGCTGTAGCAGTCGTATCCTCATGGCACGGTCAGTAGAGGAGAACATCTTCACTATGACTGGGATGATTTTCTGCTGGTACTCCTCAGCTGACAAATACTTCCCTACCTAACACAAACAAAATATCAGAACTGAATTAAAGAAACTTGAACCTTTTCGATTAAAATGCTCTGAAGAGAATACACAACATGGGTAAACATTAATGCAATACCAAAAATGGCTAGCACCTTAAATAGTGGTGTGAGGACAACAGCGCCAGCATTGCCAAACTCGAAGGCTGTAAGGAGCTGAGGAAGCACTTTATGTTTACAGAAATCTTCAGGAAAAGAATCAAGATTCTCACTTAGGTCCTGGAAAAACTGCTGCTTCTCTGCAGGTTCCTTTATCTACATGAACACGTAAACAAACAAGCATTTAGGTGACTTTTTTAATGAAAACACATAAACAACACAAACCCATACACACAAAAACACAACACATACAAAAATAGCCTGATCATTCTACATATTGTTTTCAAGAAGACTTTATCATTTAGACTTTATTTATTAGGCGAACATCTGAATTATTAATTTATCACAGCTTATTCATCAGTATGCATTACTGTTCAAATATTTGGGGTCAGCAATTTTTTAAAGAAATTAATACTCAGTCAGCAACAAACGGATGCATTAAATTGATCAAAGATGACAAAGTAGGGCTGGACGACATGGCCAAGATTTATATCCCGATATATTTCTTAATTTCGGTCGATACGATATAATTCCGATATCGATATAACCCTATTTATTCTGAAATAGAATCTTTTGTAACATTATAATGCCTTTATCATCCCCTTTTGATCACTTAAGCATCCATTCCAAATTTCTTTTCCAAAAAAAAAAAAATTATTATACTGACTCCAAGCTTTTGAATGGAATAGTATGTTACAAAGCTTTTTATTTCAGATAAATGCTGTTCATTTGTTTATTCATCAAAGAATCCTGAAAAAAACTATTTACTCAACTGTTTTAAATATTGATAATCATTAAATAATATTAGAATGATCATGTGACACTGAATACTTGAGTAATTATGCTGAAAATTCAGCTTTTTGATCACAGCAATAAATTACATTTAAAAATCTTTTTCAAATAGAACGCACTTTTAAATAGCAAAATATTTCAACTATGTTTGCTGTACTTTGGATCAAATAAATGCAGACTTGGTGAGCAGAAGAGAACTCTTAGTAATTCTTGTAGGCTGATTATTCTTATAGATGGAAACAAATGTGCTTCAGCCAGAAAAAAAGGGTATGAAAAGTGCTCCGAGTCGCTCCAGAAAACAAAAAAATTGAGCAACAACAAAAGCATGTTGCTGGAAATGGTTTATTATTGAAAATGCAAACTGCTTGTCTGCCAGCAGGAGACGCTGTGAGAGCGGTGGAACTAACGGTCTCTCCAGTAATGGCTGTAAACAAAGCACCTCCGCTCATGAACGCTACTTTATTGATAAAAACTAAAATGTCATCGAACCGTTTTTCTGCATAGACAGTCAGTTCCCTTCAGAGATACATTCGCTATGAAACACCCCGGCGCCGTTTATGGCTTTTGCAACGTGGCAGTGCTCATGTTTATTCACATAGTCAAACACCACAAATAAATCACTGTGATTGTAAACACTGGTATGTACCTCAACATATCGGAAATGTGTTTTTAAACTCAGATCACCGTTTTGAAAAAAATTATCATTGCGACATATTCTATTGAATCATTGTCCAGCCCCATGACAAAGACGTTTATAACAAGATTTATATTCAATAAATGCTGTTCTTTTGAGCTTTCTATTCATCAAAGAATCCCGAGGGTTTCCAAAACATATTACAACCACAGTTGTTACAACTATGTCTTTCAAGCCACCAAATCGCAGATTAGAATGATTTTTTTCTTTCCAAAACAGAAAAAAACACTTACCAACCCCAAACTTTTGAATGCTAGTGTAATGCAACACAATACAGGCTCACAAAGTAAGATAAACACACAACTGTTTAAATACCTGTATCTCTTCCAGAAACAGACAGCTCTCCACAAAGCTGTTGTTCATAAAGCCTCCAGGAGATCTGCAGTTCAGTAAGAATCGAGCAGGGTTGGGACGAATCTTTGGGTTTGCTCCCACTAACTCACAGTAATGCGGCACTAACTGCTTTGGAATCTGTAAGTAGTAAAAAAAAGAAAAAAAATAGAATGGTTTGAAAGAGAAATAGCTTTTATTTCTTATGAATAATCAAACTACTGAATAATTTGTTATTGCCCTAGTTAAGACACATTATTAAAGGGATAGTTCAACCCAAAAATGAAAATTGCTGGTTCATCTGCTACCCCGGGGCATCTAATGTAGGTGCTTTTGTTTCTTCAGTAGAACACAAACAAAATTTTTTAACTCAAACCGTTGCAGTCTGTCAGTCTTATAATGGAGGTGAATGGGAATCATGGCTAAAACATACAATAAAACAAAAACAAAAAACACACACCAACAAAACCAAATTAAACCCTGCGGCTTGTGTTGATACATTGATGTGTAAAGACACGAACCGATCGGTCTGTGCAAGAAACTGAACAACATTTATATAGTTTTTTACCTCTGATTATCACCGCAATGTCTGAACTGTCCTGAGCACGTCCTCTTCTGTCTCTTTGCTTTACAGCATATCGCAGACCTTATAAAGTGCTTAACTGCCCCTCTTCTCTCAAATGGACCATTGACCCTCTATCTACAATCTCCATTAGCATGTCAATGGTCCATTTGAGCGATAGGTGGCGGTAATGCACTTATCAGTCTGCGATCTGCCGTAAAACAAGAAGAAGAAGACGCGTCACTCGCAGGCTGTCGAGGACGTGCTCAAGACAGTTCGGACATTGCAGTAAATCAAAGGTAAAAACTATATAAATACTGTTCAGTTTCCTGCACAAAGAAAATGTTTTTTGTTTTGTTTGTGTATGTTTTTTTTTTACTCTCAGAGCCGTGATTCCCATTCACCTCCATTTTAAGACTGACAGACTGCAACGGTTTGTGTTAAAAATCTTCATTTGTGTTTTACTGGAGAAACAAAGTCACCTACATTTTGGATGCCCTGGGGGTAGGGTTGGGTATTGAGAACCGGTTCCACATTTCCAAGAACCAGGTTCCAAATTCCAATAATGGTGTTTCGATAAGACGGTCATTTTGATTCCACTTAAACGAATACCCCCGCGCTCAACATTTGAATGTGATTTTTTAAACTATTTAGTGCACGCAGGACAGAACTTGCCACTGTTTGTGTGCAGCGCACCCTCTGAAGCGCGAGCCCAGAGAACAGTGGTTCCCGATGAGGTCCCAACGGCTGGGTCCTGTTCCGTCCAGAACTGTTTCCGCGTGCATGTTCCATCCGGGAGGTTTTGTTCTGGGCCAGAACTGACTTCTCTTTTACATTTATCGACCAGTATGCATGAAATACGTCGGTATATCATCATAAACACAGCCGTTTTTTTGTCTTAAGTGAACGTAAACAGATGAGAAAGAAAACGCATGTGTAACAGTATTTTTAGATCTGTGTGCGTTCGGTGTTAAAGAGACAGCAGTCTAATAAACTGCCTGTCATTAATGTTAATCAAACAAAAAAAGAAAATCATTCACTGACGTGAATTCTTCGAAATTTACGAGGATTAAAATCTTTTATTATATGAAAGAAAACTATAACAGTGTTTTTAAACTTTTGATTTTCAATTCTGTACCTGACATTTGTTTCAGTTTTTATTTTTTTTATTTATTTATTTATGCTATTGCTAATTAATTGGTTTACTTGTATTTAACAATTTAATGTTTGAAATTTATATTAATCTAGTTGTTTTTTCTGTGGTATTTTTTTTGATAAAACCATAGACATAAAACAGAATAAATATCTAAATATTTGACTTAAAATTTGTTTAATGGATTTTTTTATCTTATTGGAATCTGAATTAGGAATCGATAAGAATCGGAATCGATAAGCAGAATCGGAATCGATAAAATTCAAACGATACCCAACCCTACCTGGGGGTAAGCAGATAAACATAAAATTTTCATTTTTGGGTGAACTATCCCTTTAACACTAAGAAAAAATTATCTGGTACCTTGCCGAGAGATCGTAACGAGGAGGCACGTGGTAAATTTCCATTAAATACTTCCCAAATGAGACAACCCAGATGCCACACATCCCCTGTCCTGAGATCATACAGACACAACAATAAGCTATAGCTCATTAAATATGCATTTTACTATACATTTTAAATCTTGATTGAAAGTAAAGTCAGAACATTTTCTGCATTCAGAAAATGTAATAACCTATAGAAAATATTTGAGCTGAAAATGAATAAAGAGAACTAGAAAACAAGAGATTTCTGTCTGTACCATTTTTCTCCACCATTGCCAGGGCTCTCTGGAGGGTCATATCTCTCCAAGTCGGGGTTAATCACTTTAGGTGGTGGTAAGGAGATGGAGTCTCCCTGGTCTGAGGTCACATGATCCAACCCTCCAAGTTTCCATTCACCAGCACGGTCCACAAAGACGGCCCACATGCCCAAGTTATTATGGTTTAGATGGCAATCATTCACCAAGAAGCTCAGCGCTTTCTGATGGGAAAGGAGTGACAGCAAACTGAGCAATTTAACTAATGACTGAACAATAATTTAATTTTAGTTTGTGTCTTTATTTGACAACTTACCACAATCTGATGAAGGCCCCATGACACCTCTAAATCACTCGCACCACCCTTCTCCGCCTGGAGCTTCAGGTGAGCAGCCAGAGGAGTCACTGGCTCTGTGACGATGTACAAGCTTTTCTCTGTCTGATGTCAAACAGGAAGACAGTCTGAGTTTTAATAAAAATGCCTTTTTAATAATTACAATTAGGACAAATCTTGACCATCAAAAGTTTGTGTAACATCTCCCACTAACAGAAAGTGACTAAAATATTTATATTCTGGGATTCAAGTATATTGGAATGTAAGACAAGGGGTTACTTTCACAAAGCTCACCTCAACCTGAATAATCAAGAAGACAAGATGAGGCACTTCTTCAAGAGAACAACCTCCTTATGAGTCATCATCACACATCAATTCATGAGATCCTTACCTCAAGCCCATCTACGTAGGACAAGATGTTGGGATGTCTGAGAGTTTTTGTGCGTTTGAGAGCTGCTTTAGCCAGCTGTGTCTGCTCCTCTGTTCCCTGGGAAACCTCATACACAAAGACTGACACTGGCTCACTAGTCGTCTGGAATAAAGAGGGATTACTAGTTAACGCAAGTTGCAATTCATCTATATTAGGCAAAGAAGAATAGTGCAATTAGATTTGGAAAACTAGAATGTCCTCATTATATTGACTAGACTTCTAATAAACGAAACCACTGATATATAGCCTTTAGTCAACAACAACAACACAACAACAAGCCTCCCCTGATGTTTGAGCTGCCATCATAACGCTGATCAGATGATAAACAGAGATGATCAGACAGTTACTGATGCCTGCCAGTAAAATCGGTAAATGACGATCATATACAATTATTGATATGACATAAGTAATTCTGGTGAATGATGATGTGTTACAGTTATTAATATGGCCTGTCAGGACACGTGTAGAGTAAATACAAACTCTGCAGCTTTTCTCAGCAATTTATATAATCATACATAATACAACGAGTGATGACATTTTAAAACTCCATACAAAATAAAAGGAAACACATACACAAATGAATACTAACGATTCGAGTCATACAATCCTAATTCAGCCGTTTAATGTGTCTGCAGTTTTCTGTTGACGTGGCCACAGGAACGATACATTCTGTGGTGAAAGGATGACAAAAGAAACCTAGTTTATGTTATAAATGGTCCTTATATTCAAACGAATGCGCCTCCAAAGATTTTGAGTCCTGCCTATTAAAATATATACCCATACAAAGTATTTCAGGGTGTTTTTGAGCTCTCTTTACCTTTACTTTACTGCGCAACGCTAAGCGGAATGTAGCTAAACTTTAGACCGAGGCTTCAGCGGCCTGCTGCGTCACTATTTGCTTTATATTAATATGTCAAATCATTTTACCTTGCGCTTGCCCCGACTAAGGGTCCATATGCCTGACTTTTCTTGGTTTTCGGATAAAAGTTCATAGTTGGAAGTCTTTAATAGGATCCCGTGCGAAAAAGGACCACATCCTTCCCCGTCAATCCAGCCTACGATGTTGCTGTAGGACGGACAGCGAACCAACAGAGGACGCAACTGCTCCGCGACCAACAAGCCACCAAGCAAAGGATTGCAGGCCACCTGACCCTGAATCCTTTTCATCCTGTTTGTATGTTAGTTCATTCATTTATATATGTTATTATATTATAAGTGTTATTATTGGCATGAATGTAATTTAAGTTGGCCCCCACATAGGAGAGACCTGGGCTAGTTGTCACAAGGCTTATATGTCAGTATAACAACATGGTACAATACCACCTTTAGCTGTGTTTTTGTTGTTGTTGATGTTGTTCTCTCTTATATTAGATTTTTTTTTGTTAATTATATCCTTTAAACTAAAGTACCTCTATCATATTTTCACTATCGCTGTTGGGTAAACAAGTGAAAACAATAAAACCACGGACTTCGGTACATTTTTCATGTTCAAAAATCAAATGTGTCCTCTGAATGACTCATTTGCTGTTTAAAACTCCTCATATGAGTGTCTGCATGCTAGAGAGAGTCGCGAGGGCGCGGGCACAGCCGTGTTGCCAGATCAAGCTATTATAAGCGTCTTTGGACTTGTCTTTTCCACTTAATTTGACACGAGAAAGTTAATAAAGTGGGAAGTTGCAGTTTAGGGTTAGCGATATCTTTATCTGATTTATAAAAGATTTGAACTAATTTCGGTTTATCTTTTATTTATTTTTTGGTTTGTATTTGTTTTCATAATATCTGGTAATATTGCGGACACTGCACTTAAAGGGGTCATATGATGCTTTTTTAAAGATCATTATTTTGTGTATTTGGTGTAACAGAATATGTTGACATGCTTTAATGTTCAAAAAACACATTATTTTTCAAATACTGTACATCATTGTAGTTCCTCTATGCCCCGCCTCTATCAAACGCTTCTTTTTCTACAAAGCCCCTCCTTCCGACAAGCGCAGTCTGCTCTGATTGGCCAGCTGACCCAGTGGCATTGTCACTCGTCAGAAATGTAACGCCCCTTACCATAATCGCTTGATCTTCATCTTTCAAAATAAATGTAAAGACAGAGCCCGACAGACACAGTGATGAATCTGGTATGTGTGCAGTACACAAGCCATGGTTAAGACAGCTGCCTCCACTGTGATGTCACCCCCTCTCGCTCTCTCTCTTACACACGCGCGCGCGCGGCACGCACGCACACACACACACACACGATGCGCAAAACTCCGCATTTGAACAGTCAATAGCAAATACTTAAACTAATAACAAAACAGTAGCTGATTCAGAAGCGCCAGATTGTCATAGCAAAGTCAGAATTACCTCCTCTCCTAGGTTCACGAAACGGTTGTCCATAAAATGCATTGCGGTTCTGTTGTAAGTAATCTTAAAGATTCCTAAATGCATCTACTTCCGGAAGGCCAAATAAAGTGCTTTTACTTTCACACTGAAACACACAGCGTCTCCCTGACATGCTGTTCCTGAAACCACACCTTCTTTCTTTGCGTGAACATTTGGGCGGCGTTATGCAAATCTTCCGACATTGTGATGTAGATATGTGGGGGCTTGTTAGAACGAGCTGTTTTAGGGGGGCTTGGCAGTCTTAACTTTGATAAAGAATATCTTTGGTTTTGAGACTTTAGTCTTTGCAACTTCAGAGATCTTATCTATGCACAAACAGCTTGTAACACTCCAAAGAGAAAGGAAAACTTGAAATCGCATCATATGACCCCCTTTAAACTCACAGCATCAAAAAAAAGCGCCACGTCAAGGCTATTGCTTACAAGAACCACTTAGGTAAGGAAAACGACAAGACAGGTTGCAGAATGCAATGAAATAAACACTAGCCATGAAGAAGTCTATGCTATTTCATTCAGTATTGTAGTTACATTTTCATGCTACATAGTCATGCTAAAAACATTCATAAGAGTACTAGACAAAGTTATCATCTATATAGCAATGGTTATTAATGCAATCTATAACAGTAATATGTATTGTTGCATGATTAATAAACAACTGATAAAATTATCCACCCCAACCTATATTACAGTCTTACACATTGATGCATATATAATTTAACCGTGTATCCCTCCAAAACAGAACATATTTCACAAAATACATGTCTGTCTCTTTTAAAGTGTTAGTGTATATGAGTTGTATTTGTAGGGGTTATTATAGCAGAATTCTTAACCCCAACCCAGGCCTCACTAATTTTCAAACCCTGGTTACGGCCATGAAAAAAACCCCACACTGGTATGCATTCAGACAAGTATCAACTATACAACGGATAATATAAAAAATACAAATTGTGTGAAATTGTGTTATGAAGATAATTGCTCCTGACTATATATATAATATATATAGAACTATATTCAATACCCTGGCCAATCATCACTCCAAGCGGCTGAGTTTACCCACATTTTGTGACATCAACTTTGGAAAGAAGTGGCTCAGAAAGTCATAAATTGCCAATTTCCAATGAATGATAAACACGAGTACCAACATCGTTTTCATCTATGTGGACCTGTATTATGAGCTTATACACAAATGACCATACAAAATTGAATCAACAAATATTTATTGGAATCGAAAAACAGGTGGCATAATAAAACAAACTCATCCATGCATTTATTAAAACCCGACAGATGAAGGTTCAGTTTTGAGACTTCAAGCAATGTGATGCCAATTCGGTGGACCATTTGAAACTATTCATCAGGTCATAAAATTGTGCAACTATACAATAAGCCACCAACACACAGACCCTGGATAACTGCTGGCAGAGGGAAAACCCTTTCTAGTTACATCCCAAGACTAATGAGGTACATACACTACTCTAGTAGCTGTAATCTGACAATTGAATGCAGGATTTCAGAAATACCATACAGTTCAACTGCATTTAATAACTTATCAATATAAATGAAACTTTAGGAAGCAATGAATTTGGATTCCTTAAGTACTGATATGAACTTGCCTGTAAACTCAAAGGTGACATTGGACCATTAGCAAAACTTTATTTCACAAGTATAAACAAATTTGACATCAATTTTAGACTCATTGAAATAAGAACCATCATCAAAATGAGAAAACAAAAACCAAAACTGAACTACACTTAGGCTACACTAAAGAGTATAACTTGAGCAGAGGTTAGAAAGCAAAGACGCCGCAGGGAATTGAACCCCGTCCTGAGAATCAGGAGTGCCTCCACCGGAGTCTTTTGCTTTTTTTCTTATGAGGTTAAAAAAGCAAAACCTGAAGAAACAATCCTAAGATTATTCCCTCAGGAAAAGAAAAACCTCAAACCTGCTGCTCTACAATACTCGGGTCTTCTACGGTTCTTCTTTACCCTGAAACTACGCAGACTGCAGGTATCGCCAATCCCCAGATAAACTTCAAAACATCCAAAATGCCATTGCTATTATTGAAGTATCTCATTTTCATATGCTTCTACTTGGAAGATCAAATCTCTGACCATGATTTTCTTGAACAATGCTGCACTGCATTCAGGTGTGACTTTTCCTATTTAAAAGCTGAACACAAATGAGAAGAGTGTTTAGAGCCCCCCACCCCGCCAAGCCCAAAGTGTCCTAACCAATGTAATTCAACGTCAATTACCACCAAACAATGGTCCAGGTCTCGAAATCGCACCAACATGGCCAGAACAAAATCCTGCCTTTGTGAATCACCATTCCTGTAACTAGACAGACGCTCGCAGGGTTTTTCCATTCCCCCCCCACAGACTCCCCGAACTATTTTCATAATCTTTAAAAGGCAAAAGTGCACGTAAAACTTCTCCAGCCAGTGACGCTTTACACCCAATTCTTCAGAGTAAAGTTTTAGCAAGTCTACAGCTGCAATGGAAAAAAAACAGAGCAAAACGTTTACAAGCCCACATCCCCCCTCCCTCCCCATCCCAATACAATTTAAATCAATTTACAATCCATTGCAAATACTTGTTGCACAATTGCTTTGATGCAAGCACATCCATCCACTCCCATGTTATGGCCCAGTCTCAATTCTAGAAGAATCACAACAGCATACCTGAAAAGAGAGAAAGTGTTGCCCCACCCCTCCCAAATTCCAAACACTAACATTGGATTTGATAGAAATTTTAGTGCAAGTGTTACGTGCATGCATATTTATGAAAAAGTGAATGTTTGTTCAACCCACACATAAGATTAAGATCAACTACATGTACTTAACTCAGCAGAGCGATGCTCAATTAGCAGCAAAATATGACGAACAAGGTTGATCAGAGCGACTGGATGTTTCATCAGGCAGTTAGAGCTCTCCCAGACGACAAGACAATTTTGCTCCCTAAGTGAAATTGACCTAAGAAAATCAAGAATTGAAGGGAAAAAAAAAAAAAAAAACAAGGAAGACTCGCAGACCACAAGGACTTCAGTGAAGGGCTTCCAAGGTTTGGACAAAGCTCTCAAGCGCACGGTAGCAGGATTTGATTGCCATTCATTCAAGTGAAGACATTCACCAGGGCTACTGCTCTCACAGACAGCCTCGCATTCAGATGCAGTTGAGAAGGCGGGGGACAAGACGGGTAATCTGAAACAAAGAGCTTCTACACACAAACACTTCCACCACACCGACTTCAATACTAAGGAGTTAAGAGATGTAAAAGAAACAGTGCATAAAGCAAAAAAAATAAAAATAAAAGTATAGCTTCTGAAGCATTGGTGATTGACGTTACTGAAGATTACAAAATGTTGCATGAGGATTCTACAATCAAGTTTAAAGATTCAGACACCTGGTAACTACAGACTCCACAGGACGACATCATGTAACTTTCACCACACAGCTGGCTGATGAGATTTCTGCAGAAGAGAAAGGAAAGTGCAAAGCCCTCCCCACCCCAAACAAATCTTTTCCAGATAACTTTCGGTTATACAGCCAACGCCAAATAAAGCTGCACAGTTGCGCAGCTTTTCCCAGCCACTCTAAATTTGGAGTTAGGAGCACATTTGTGCAACAGCTGAACAGACTATCGCTATACATTTGTAAAGCAACTTTTTCACCCTGCACAGTTGCGCAGAGCAGTGGCTGGGCAATTAAACATTTTAAAAGTTTAGTAGTTTAAAATCTTCTGTAGCACAACGAATTGTCCTGCCTGCCGAAGTATTCAGTGGAACCGGATGAAGTGGCATTCTTCACGAGGCGTCGTAAAATTCTGCAAGACCAAAAAATGGCAAAAACAAAAGACCCCCTCTGCCCACCCTTACAAAACAGCCCAATATCCAAGTAAAAACAAAGTCTATCGGATATTAAAATGGTAGGCTTATGTATAAGAGACTACAATTTAATGCATAAAGCATATCTTCAAGTTAAATTTGTATATTTTGCCTTTCTTCCTTCGACCTGAGTACAGTTGTAGGACTGGACTGATCTGCCTCTCCACCTTGAACAGAGTCGACATCAAGCCCTGGCATCCAAGCTCTACAAAAAGCGCCAAGCTTTACACTCACACCTGAAAAAGCAGAGAAATACCCAAGAAAGCCCCAGACATACCCCAAGAAACAAAATGCATACCAAAATATTTCAAATCACAACAAGCTATGCATTTATTAACTGAAAATGGGAACAGTTACAGAATGTACACTTACATACAAATTACAAAGCTAATTTGTAATAAGTGCTCGACCACACATCTTAACAATTGTAACAGACTATTAATGGAATAAGGTTAGGAACAAATGGGCTTGCTTAATGACCTTACGTGACCAAAAGAGGCAGAAGTTGATTGATGCGAAAGCAAATCTTTACATACAATGTTAGGATGACATCTTCAGTTGAAAGCATTCAGGGACACTGCACACTGAAAAATGCAAAGGGGGAGGAAAAGAAAGCCTACACACATCCCCGCTCTTCAAAATACAAAAATTTTACCAAACAATAAGCAACTAATACAATTACTGCATAGACACTTAGCCATGAAATTGTATTCAAGTACAATACAATACAATGACAGACGAAAGCAAATGAATGCCATTTACATGAATACCCCATTACTTGCCATTAGAAAACGTTAAAAGCATCTTGGCCTCTACTGAAGTAGCTTTGCTCCTTAAGTGTGTGTGGGGGGGGGGAGCATTGTTTCAATCTGTAAGAGTCAAAATTAAGCAATCCCCCCCAAAATACACAAACCCCATAAACAATATCAATACATACAACCAATATCGATACACCATTCAATAATGAGACAAAAGAGTGCCATCATGATGTGTTAAATAAATGGAAGCATTTGATCCCATGCCGCGTTACCAAAGATGTAAACGCTGGTCTAGCTGCCATGGAAGGCTTGTAACAGGGCCACTCATCCACTGGCAGACACACTGGTGGTTCCTTCCCCCATACAGCGCTATTCAAGCCACTGCCACCCTTAAATAAAGCCGCTTTCACAAGCTGAAAAGTCTAGGAAAAGATTTGGGTTAACGGCCCACACCCCTCCCACCCCATTGCCCATGACAATCCCAGACATTAAATACTGGAAAATATTTATGCAAGTATATGGTTCACAATTCCAAACACGACTTAAATTCAATGAGGTACCTTCCTAAATGCCATCAAAGTAGAGGCTTTCCTGGTAGCTTTGCAAGAATCGTTACAGAGGAGTCAACAATTTGACTTTAAAAGGGTCCACACAACATCCTGGAATCCCTTTTCGTTCTATCGCCTCTAATGTGACCAGGGCCTGTGGGAAAGAGAACTCGAGAAACGCATTTGCCCCTCCCAAACCCCCAAAACACTGTGTAATAACATTACGCCACTACTCAGAAACTGCATTTGCACAATCTGTATGTTAATACTTTAATAGCGCTTTTTTTTTTTTTTTAATACAAAGAATGCGTTGCGTTTTCCTTTTTTTATCAATAAAAGCGCTGTTGCTTTAATATATCATTAAAATTCATGCATGAACTCGTCAATTTTTACCGGCAGGCAATACGCAGCTGCCCTGGCATCATATGTCGGACTGACGCAGCGGCGGTGGCAGTAGAGGTAGTTGTGCCGTGTAGGGACGCAGGGGAACTTCAACTCCGAAAAACCCTTCGCATGTAGATTGCTTCTCAGGACAGACCTAATGGATTTAAGCGGATAAAGGGACGACTCTTCCACGGGCCTATAGCCAAAACGTAGCGGAGGCGTGGTCGATTAAGGATGGTCATCTCCACAGCACACTAACGCCATTCATCAGACTTGGCCAACAACAGGAAAGATGACACATCGGAATTTCAAACACTGTCACTCACCACGCCTGAAAAGGAAAGAACAGAACTTCGCGAGCAAAAGTGTTCTGGAATGCAAACTACTGAAATGACTTCAATATTACACCGGATACCTCTACCCATACAAACCAAATGCCCTCTTCATGACTTTGCTATGGCGAAGACCCCTGATACTCTCTGCTTGTGAGCCCTCTTTCTTTCTCTGCTGCTGTTGTTGGGACATTCATCTTTGGCTTGCTCTGATCTAGACCAGCTGAGCTCCCTCTGGTGGCGAAAGTTGTTCTGACGCTAATCTGCCTTGTGGATCTGGATACTGCTGCTGTTGCTGATCTTCGCCCTGCTCTGTGCCCTCTGATCCTCCCCGGTTCCCCTCTGGTCCTGCCTGGCTCGCCATCTTGTCCTGATTCTCCCTGGTCCTGGCCTCTGCTGTGGATCTTTTCTTCCATCCGTTGTCATCTAAGCGCTAGGTCGTTACTGGATAAATTAAACTCAGTCCATTTCTCCTTTACGCCGTACTTCAGTCTTCTGCTGATATTTTAGGATCATGAAAAACAAGCTAAGCTCCCATTTCACAGCTGTTACGCAACACGTGACTCAGTCCATAAAAGCGATCATGTAACTTAGGTGGGTCGTTCAAGCACGCAGAAGAGGTCATAGTAGCGGATTATAATGGTTTAGAATTATGTAAAAAAAAAAAAAAAAATCTTCAGAAACAAATAACCTGCGACTATAAGCATCGTCCATTTCTTCCCAAGTATGAACTCACTTGATGTTCAATCGTTTCTTCCTAATAAAAGCAACGAGACGGGCTTCTCCAAAGGATTCAAAAATAAATAAAAAGACTAATTAAATTTTCTGACTGTCTGGTGTTTATCTTAGCAGTAAGCGGTTACTGATTGTTATGTTATGGTTTGCAGACAAAAGAAACATAAGCTTATATATATATATATCTTTTATATAAAATCTACTTGTTGTAGACTTGATCGCCCGTTTTTATACAGTCTATGGTTCGCCCTCGCTATCATGCATCTGCTTGCCGTCGCGACCGCCATTTTGTAAAGGCGTTGCTGACATTAAGAATGAGAAAGCAAGTATCGAAAAAAGGCTTCTTAAGTCAAGTCACTTCATAAAAATCTCGTTGAAAGAAGAATAGATTTAAAACTATCTTAATAAAATAGGATAACATGGTCATAGCTGTGCTTTGTTTAAGCTATTATTCAGCTGGTTAAACATTAGCTAGTAGTAAAATCAGCATACCATTCTATTACATAAAATTGCTTATCTCATAGTTTTTCTTTCCTATTAGAAAAAGTCAAGCCAATCATTTCGTCAAAAATGCACTTTTAACGTATAAAAATAGCTTTCATTAAATCTTCTTCACGCTAAACGTAATTAGTAGAAAGCCTTAGTATAGTCAACTGTAACAAAGTATAAGCTTGAAAGTGAAAAAAAGTTGACAAAGAATAGTGTCTCTAAATTATCGTCAAAAAAGTACAATGGCGTAAACCGAAATCACATCACCAGATCAACCCTGCCTCCCTGCCTGCCTGCCTGCCTGCCTTCCTCTGCGCCTCGCCCCGTCCCGTCGTGACGCGCTTTCTTGTTGCCACGGTTTTTATAGACCTCAGTGAGGCGGTCGGTTTCAGCTCCTTCCGCCGTGTGATAAAAAACAGTTCCTCTCAAAGGAATTTTGAATGCTATTTTTAGACTTGTTTCAGAGATATACAGACCCGCCAAATATATGTTGCTATCAACATTCATGAATACTGTTATAAGTGAAATTGTACATGTAATTAAAAAAAATATATATCACGGTTTAATGATACATTGTGTAAACACCTCATATAAGACACAAAGTCGAATTAGAAAGCAAACGTTCACCAAATTTAAAAGCAGATGACATGGAAAGTTTCCTAAAAGGAATTCCCCCACCATTTTCCATTTCTATAAGATCATCGGTCGCAGCTGCCCAGAAACGCAGGGTGATTCATCACAAATGTACTTTTCAAACAACAACAGTTACGTCAGAAGCGCAGTGCGGAGGACTACAACACGGATAACACAAGCCCCATCTTTCAATCCGGCTAAAACCGGTTTTAGTGCACGGATCTTCTTTTCATTCTACTGCAGTGCCCCAATGCGCATGCGTGAAAAACGTTTGGCTTAAAAAAGGCGATAGATCAACTAAATGCCAGAATGTTCTAGTTTAATCCAGATGGAAAGTTATGCGAAAACAACCCAGTTTTTTTGGGAGGTCAAGAAATAGACATTATACTTTAGAAGGTTAAATAAAGCCCATCATGACAAATGAGAGATCCTGTCCATTGTTTTTGTTTTGACCTAGTGCTGTACTTTTCTCACTTGTAAACCGCTTCCGATTAAATGAATAAAGGTGCATTTAAACTGAATTCGCTGTGAAGCCACAGTGGGTATGTAGAAGGGTCTCGTTTCTTTATCCCAGGTTGAAAGAGTGGGTGCGGGGCAAGCGAGACTCCAGCATGGCCCCTCTCTGGTATCTGTGCTGACCTTCACACCGGGACAAGGGGGATGGGCGACACAAATGCACTTAAAAACACGAAATACCAGTGGACTGCCTGTTTATGTCTAAACATTCATCATGTAAGGGGCCGGTAGAAACCTGCTTAGTGACAAAGCTTTCAGTGCTCAGTAAGCATAATCTGTTAAACGGGTTTATATTACACGGCGCTAAACTAACACAATCGTTTTGGGTTTAGGTTTCAGGGATCATCCAAGTTAAATGACACTATTTAATCTCCAAAACTGATGTAAATGATACAATTTGTTTTTCGTTCCTCAAGATTTACACAACGCAGTGATTTATTCTCGGCGGCTGTCGTCGTTTGTGCGACAGCTTTTGAAAAGACTTCGCAGATTCGCCATCATGGTACAGGAACTTTCCGACCTGCTGCTGAGATATCACATTGTCTCGTTTTATTCCATCGTGTCATTTTGTGTCATTTTGCGTCACAACATGGTGTGTAAAAACGTATTAAAATAAAGAAGATCTTAATGTGACGAATGGAAAAGTGTGGAAAGATCTGCATATTTTGGGCCTGGGTTTTCATTTGAAAGTTAACCACTAGATGGCACCGACCTCACACTAATCACGTAACATTCTTAAAGTAAAGTCCATTTGCCCATGAATACACTCTATCGGTCATGACCTGAATGAAAACCTTCAGCCAGTGTGTTGATGTATTAGTCTTTATTTTTTAATCAGTCTTTAAATATCAGATTCCATGTGTTCTGAACATGAGCATCACAAATGGAAGGTGACTGATGTATATATGTTTTATGGGTAGTTGGTGCAAGCAACATCAAGATTTTAGGTTAACATCTGACTGTATAAGGGCAAATGTGTATTTTATGTGCTGTAAATAGTCATAATTTCTTTATTTTTTTCGCCTTTTCAGTGAATTTATGAAGTCGTATAAATTAACAAAATGTCCATGTCAACTACACTTATGCATTATAAAGAAAAATATAGCATGTTGTTTAAAATGTAAATAGGTGATAGGATGTGACATGGATGTCATATGAAAAGGAACAATTTGTCTATGCCATTAAATATAAATAAATGTCATCCAATAAATCCATTGTGATGTAACTAAGTAGCCTTATGAATTTCATTCACACCGTTTTGTGTCCGTGACCCAAATAGCCTATATGTCATGCAATGTCCATTCCATCAACGTCCATGACCAAAGCCTGATCGATTGTGTTCCATCTGTGTTCTCCCCCCGTTTTTTCACTGACCTCAATGAGGAGTCATTACATTAGAATCAGATGGGTATTGGGTGACAGAAAGCCCTGGCAGCATTAGACCTGTTTCAATCAGCTGCTCGAGCCTGGTGAAGAAACATCTGCTTGTCAAAGGATGCACTTTTGAATATATTTCTTTAGAAGATCATTCATTCTTCAGATTACTGGAACTTTCAAAACAAATTTTAAACAGACCCCAAAAAGCTACAAGGATCACATGCCCAAATCAGAGCTAAAAAATCATTTTCAGAAATTGCAAGGGAGGCATCAACAGAGTAACGAAGCTAAATACTGATAGTGTTGCAAGTGTATGAGATGGAAAGATACTTCACACCTGTGCGTGGCTCCTCAGAGGATGAGGTGAAACTATACAAACATTACCATCCCATACCTCAACAGCATCCTCACAACCATCATTATCACCACCATGGATCACACAGGTATGTGTTTAAACTTTCTCTGGAGGATATGTAAAATTAACTATTACAATTTTTCATTCAAGCTAAATAAAACAAAATAACTGAAATAAAATGAGTTTGAGATTTTTCAAATTAAAATTTCTTTAAATTTTACCTGAAATAAAAATAAAGTTAAATGGGGAAAAAAAAAAAACACCTGAATAGTGGGACAAAAGCATATGTGACCCTGGACCACAAAACCAGTCATAAGGGTACATTTTTTAAAATTGCCATTTATACATAATCTGAATGCTGAATAAATATACGCTTTCCATTGATGTATGGTTTGTTAGGATAGGACAATATTTGGCCAAGATACAACTATTTGAATATCTGGAATCTGAGGGTACAAAATATTGAGAAAATCACCTTTAAAGTTGTCCAAATGAAGTTCTTAGCGAAGCATATTACTAATCAAAAATTACGTTTTAATATATTTACGGTAGGAATTTTACAAAATATCTTCATGGAACATGAATCTTTACTTAATATCCTAATGATTTTTGGGATAAAAAAAAAAAAATCTATAATTTTGACCCATACAAATGTATTTTTGACTATTGCTACAAATGAAGAGTTCAGATGCAAAAGCCTCTAAGTGCCGTCTGAAATTTTCATCTAAAATTAGGAATTTTAGCAGGCTCCTCTGTTTAGGTTCAGTAATTTTACTCTAATGGCAATGTATAAGTCATTTTCTATGCAATTAAAGTGAAAAAAATGAACATAAACGTCGGACCTGCTAAAAATCCCCATTTTAGATGAACATTCAGATGCACTTAGAGGCTTTTGCATCTGGCTCTTCAAATTACCCCACATCGACTTAAAACTGGTTTTGTGCTCCGGGTCCATATAATTAGAACACTACAAACAAAATTAGAATGAAAGACTATAAAAATAAAAGCGAAATTGATAATACTACTCTATAATAGTAATAAATATTAAAATACACTGATAAATGGATGTGTTCGAGGGTGAAATTTAATCTTACTCGTTTTTTTATCATTAACATTTATTTGACCAGGCTGTCCCGTGAGTTTAAAATCTTTCAACCTGGCCAAAATAGTACCATAAACCTTTAATGGAACAAAAGTCACATAATGTCAAACTACAGATATGACAACAATTCATTTAAAATGTTTTTTTGACTTCTAAACTACTTAAAGGTAAGATAATATATATAAATATGTTTATGTAATACATATAATAGAAATATGTTTAGGGGCAGCAGATGCAAATGCCTTTCAATATTTTATTGATTTTTATTGTTAGTTTGTAGGCCTGGTGGCACATACATAATATTTCAATTTAATATATTGAAAATGAATATAATATATATATAATATATATATATATAAATATATATCTATATTAGGGGTGAAACAGTTCAACTTACTCACGGTTCAGTTTGTATCATGGTTTTAGAGTCACGGTTTCGGTACGGTTCAGTACGTGCTATGTTTAGGGAAAAAACCTATATTGTCAAATAAAAATAAAGAAAATAAGAACAAATAATCTAACTACAAGCAACAGCACAAATAAATAAACAGTGAAGAAAGATACAAATAAAATAAACAGTGCTTTTCAGTTTTTTTAGGTAGATCTTACATAGTTTTTAGGTACAGAAATTGAATAAATCAAATGTAAAATAACATTGCATATTTCACTGTATGAATTAAAGATTAATCTTTATTAAAGTTATAAAAGCTATTCAATCAAAAGCAGTGAGTGATTTCTTTTTTTGTTGCTGTTTGATTAATATTAAGACAGTGCTGTCATTTTAAGAGAATGCACTGATCCAGTGCACTGATACTGTACGTTCAGCCGACTATGTCTGCTAGGATACTCACCAAGACGGGCATTTTGACATCATTTTTGTGTGAATTTGTCCATTCAAACACACTACTTCACAGAGAGCTTAATAATTGCACGTGTTCTGAGAATTCCAGCATAAAGCACTCCTATTGATTAAAGAGTGACTGGTTTGTCCACGTATTGTTTTTTCTGTCTCTCATCGCTCTTGTTGTAATGTATTGGGAAGCCAGAATTTGTATCCATCAACAGAAACATTAATTAGCCGAACTCTAACAAACCATATTACAGATGCATTGTCAGATTTAAGTTGAACCGCGGTTCTAGTGTGTGCTGAACCGTGTGTGGAAAACCGTACGGTTAGATTTTTTTCCGCAAACCGTTCCACCCCTAATATATATATATACTGTATATATACATATACATATGAGTCTAATCATATAAGTAGGATATGAACACAACAAACCAATTAATGCATTTGTTTAATAATAATAAAAAAAGATAACAACCTTCAATATTCTATCCTCCTAATTTTATATACTTACTGCAATTATGATTAATTGAAACAATATGCCTTAGTATGGTAGGAAAATTGTACATTGTGGCCTGTAACAGAAAAAACTAAAATATCAATATGTATTACATTCCCACCCAATTTATGGCTTTATGTCTTGCATATTGCAATTTTTCTGAGATAACTGAGAAATTATTATTCAACACAATGTAAATCTCCCTACTGATATTGTGTAAATGAGTCAGTATATAACAAGATATAACAACAGATCACATATTGTCATTATTATTCATTTCATTTCCTTATGTAACCCCCTTTTAAATCAGTCAAAGCTCTTCAAGCACAAAATCACTTGGAAAACACAGTGATAAACATACTCACCATCCCCACGACAACCAGCATCACTTTTATCATCCCGCAAACCCTAAAATGTCTGGAGACCATCACAGCTTCTCTAAAAGGTCTTCTTCCAGCCTGTCCTCCTCCTCCTCCTCTTCTTCATCTGCATCTTGGACATCAGAGCCCAGCCTGGATGATGAGACGTATCTCATGCACAAACCCCAGCATTCCCTGTCCTGCTCCAACATCCCTGAGGTTCGAAGGAAAAGCCATAACAGAGAATCTGAGGACTTTGATTTTGATCACAGAGATCAGAGGCACCGCCACAGCCTTGAAAATGTCGTCGAACTGCTGCCTGGTTCTCAGCATGAACATCAGATACCAAAACTCTCCCGGGGCCATAGCAAAAGCGAGGAGGGCCTTCAACAAAACAAGCACAAACATGATTACTCAGAAGCATCTCACTCCATTGATCATGGGCCACTTTACAAGACTGCAAGCCTGGGACAAAGCCTAGCCTTTGGTGGCAATAATGACAACACTCTAGGTGGCAGGGTGGTTCCCAAGAAGGCTGTTTCATCTATTCAGCTGCCCAGCAAAGGTATTCTGAAAAACAAATATGAGGGACAGAAAGAAGGAAACTTCAGGAAAGCAAAGTCTATGGAGGTGCTTTCCACCAGGGTGCACGTCACAGGAACATCCAAGCAGATCTCAATGGAAGCTGCGAGGGATAACTTTGTGAAAGGGAAGCTACAGTTCTCTGCATTTCTGGACGAGATCACCAAGCAGATTATCAGTCCCTGTGCTCTTAGCTCTTTTGGTGTAAACACATCAACGCCACCAAAATCTCCCAATGAAGAGCGCAAGAACCGCAGCGGCAAGCAGGAGAGCTTTGTGCCATCACCAAAACAGCAGCCCATCAGAACTGAGAGACCTGATTCAGGAAAAAACAATTCAAGCTCACTTTCTCGATCACATAAGAGACCGAGCAAATACCACAACCGAAACCTGACCAGTCCTCCATCGCCGCCCCGCCACCCTTCTAAAGCTGAAAGACAAGGGGCTGCTTCAGGTAAACAGCACCACAGGCAATATTCTCAGATGCTCACTGATGGTACCAGCACCAGCCCAGAAACTATCCACACCAACCTCTCGAAACACAAAGGGCGACATCAAAGTAGTCATGGCCCCTCCAGACACTTTCATACTAAGCAGGAGAAGGGATCACCACCACCTTTGCGAGCCGCAGGGCTGGAGTCAGAGTCTCAGTCGAGTAAATCATCCACCAGTGCTAGTTCAGAGAAAAGTGACAGACCCAAACACATGGGACACAGAAGGCAGTCCAAACCACAAAGGGTGAGTTCATCACAAGACCAAAAAAGCAATTCTTTGTTTGGCTTTTTTTCATGTTTAACATAATGTTTAGTTTAAAATAAGGCCAGAAGCTTAAAATGTTTTTAGAAAACATTCAAATAAATAAATAAATACATAAAATATTGAATGTACTGTTTTGTATTCCAATCATTTTATATGAGGTTTGGAATTATTGCAACCCTGTTTGAGATTTGAATTGATTGTGAAACTGATAGATTTTTTGTTTGTTTGAAACATTTGATAAACATCAAAGTCAAAATCTATATGATTAAAAAATATATGAAAAACAATTTATTTATACAATTTATACAATTAACAAAATACAAAATTGAAAAAAAAAATTTTGTTGTTGTAATTATTGATAAATTTAAACAACCATTAAAAATGTCACAGTCGCTAAATAAAAAAAAATAAAATAAATAAAATTAATGCGTTTATTCAGCAAGGATGCTTTAAATTGATTAAAAGTGACAGTAAAGATGTTTTTACAAAATATTCTACTTTAAACAAATGCTGTTATTTTGAACATTTTCTTCTTCAAAGAATCTTTTATTTCCACAAAAATATTAAGCAACGCAACATGTTTTAATAATAAGAAATGTTTCTTGAGCACCAAATCAGCATATTGGAATGATTTCTGAATAACATTTGAACAGTAGTTGTATAGATTCCATAAATGAAACAAACGTATTTGTTTGACCTTCCCCCCCCCCCCCCCCCCCTCACACACTGGTTAACATAAGTGATGTTGATACTGAAGAATGCACTCAACATCTGATTCTCTCTAGTAAGTTGTAATAAATATATGTGTTATTCTAGCACAGAGCAGAAAGATTAAAAATGAAGGGATAATTATAATAAAAGTGATAGAAATGGTTTAACCTCTAATGCTGGAAGCACGAGGGATACCCTTCATTGTGTCCATATCTGTTGATTAAAACAATTGAACCAGATGAGTCATCAATCAATGGTCTTCCCTGGAACATATCACTTCAAAAATCAATTTTCTATTTTCTGTTCTGTTCTGTCCTCTATTCACTGTTTCACCCCCTCTCTCTTCTCTCTTGCCCCTAGGATTCATCCGGTTCCGTGGACAGAGTTCAGTAAGTGTTTTCCCCCCTTTTTCTGATTGGTTATTTCAAACTATTGATTTTGCTCTTATTCCAGAGCTTTCCTCCATTTTACTCTGCTTGGTTTCCTAAACTCTGCCATCCAGCCTGAGCTACATCGATTGCTTTTATTTTCATCTGTCTCTGTTCATCTGTCCAGTACACAGTCAGAGCAGAGTCATGATATTTTTCTTTGCGATTGATTTATGATACTGAGTTCCACAGCAGTTTACTCCTGACAAAGACAGATAAACACACTGATCTGTAATATATTGCAGGATGCTGGAGGAGTACAACAAAGAGCTACATGAGAACCTGTTGCAGACGGTGGCATGCATTGAGAACATGGAGGCAGAATTGCAGTGTACCAAGACAGAGTTAGTCAGCTTCAAAGAGAAATACAGAAGGTCAGAATTGAAAATCAATACATACTACTGTGATAAACAAGAGTTTTTAGTTCATGAAATGATAGCACCCATCCCTCATTCTCTGTTATGTATCATTTGCAGGCTTCAGGAAAGCTATTCTGTTTCTCAGCAGGCAAACAGTGTCTTGGAGCAGAAACTCAAATCTGCGGTAAGATTAACACAAGTGTAGGAGGCACTTTCCACAAAAGACAAAGAAACTTGTTTTTTTTTCTTCTTAAACATAAAGTGCATACCTGTCAAATATGATGGTACTCTTGTCAGGCCTTATGTCTTACCGATTAAAGCACGTGCTTGCCCTTGAGCTGGCCTCTTTGAAAATGCAAATTCACATCAGCTGAAATTTCTGTAGTGCTATCTATCATCACTGATGTTACATCTAAGCAGTATTTTTTAACCTTATTCTGACAGGTAGACAGCTTGGACTCAGAGAGGAAGTTCCTCATGCAGAGAGTCGCAGATCTGACTAAACAGCTGGATACTGCTCAGAAGACCATCAGCTCTTTAGAAAACATCAATGTAAGTGCACCCGCAGACAGATACAGCAAACAGATGCCCCTTGTCTTCTATTTTTTGCACAAACTAGTCAATTTCCCACTAAACAGCTTATATGTACGTATATAATGTTATACATATTATTAACCTATGATATTTTATTGTAGTATAGTAGATGTTTTACCAGTGCAGCTTGCTTTTTAGAGGGCTCTCCTGCTTTTGATATCACAATGCAGGATAGTCGCCAGCCAATCAGCATTGTCATGACATAATTTCTGCCCTGAGCGAAGAGGGGGCAATATATAAACTTGTTAAAAAAATTACAATTCAACAATGCTTATGCTATAGCTAGCCAGCAGGTTTAATTACAGTTGTGTCTACATAGTTGTTTAAACATAAAAAAAAAAACACAATTCACCTGTTGAAAAAAAACGAAATGTTAAAGGTCAACATCTTTCTCTCTTTAGGTTCCCTCATTCATTAGAGAGTTGTTGAAAAATCACTTTGACTCTCAGGGAGCACTGGAGCACTTCTTATGTCCTCGAACATCTCCACAGCAACCTGATTTTGACCAATCAGAGAGGGCACAGGAGGTCACAAACAACCAACCATCTGGTGGAAAAGAGTATGTTTTTGAATGGCCACAGACTGGACACACATGTTCAGGTGCCAGACAACAGCCTGCCACAGCCTTTCTGCCATGGAAACATGATCATGTTCCATGGGCAGGGCCAGGGCAACTCATGGCTAAAGGAAGTGACTCACAACTTCCTTTTTCTTTTGGTGATGATGTGCCAATCCACAAAACAAAGGCAGGTACAAAGGCCCCAAGTCATCAAGTGCATCAATTAGCCATGAACACAGATATCTACTTAATTCCCCCAAACCCATATAATTTAGATGAGATGAGGTTCAGCAGAAAGACAGGTGGAGAGGGAACCATCACTGTGGGGAAAGAGCCCACTGATGTCAGCTGTCTTGCAGCTCATAGGATGCTGAATGAGTTTTTAAACCAGATTCCTCCTCCAGTGCATGATGGTGAAGGGAAAGCTAGTTTAGAAGCAGAACTAACAGAGAGAAAGCAGTAACATTTAATTTGACATCTTTTTGGTAAACTGAACTGGATAAAAACCTCAATAACATCTCCCATTACCAATACTGCAGCAAGGATGCAACTAACTGTGACTCTGATGGCTCTTTGTTGGTAGTTGTGACACTTCATTTCTACCTTCACAAGTTGCTGTATGCATATAAGTTTGTATATACCATCTGGTTTTGTGCTATATCCATTTAAACTTTTAGTTTTCTGGTCTCCTGTTTTCATTTGTAGTTCAGTGCATTTGCAAAAGGCATCCTCCATGTTAGTGTTTTTGTACATGTTTGCACTTTTTGCCCTGCATATTGTGAAATATTTAAGGTTAGCAATAAAATAATATAATTCAATATTCATATTATTTTATTGCTAACCAAAATTACTGTCAATTTGTTTTGGAAAAGTATGGCACTTTCTTCTGTCTTTGAGTGCTTCTGTCTTTTGAGTGAAGTTTGAATTCTTGATTTTGTGAAATCTATATGTGTAACTACACTCTAAAAAATGCTGGGTTAAATATAACCCAGTGCTGGGTTAAAAAGGGACAAACCCCAGCTATTGGGTTGTTTTGAACCCAACCGCTGGGTCAAAACAACCCAATAGCTGGGTTTGTCCCGTTTTAACCCAGCATTTTTTTAGAGTGTATATGTATAGAATATAAGTTTATATAAGTTTCTGCTAGAAATCAAATAAGCCATATAACCATATATATTTATTATAGAATATCCTTGTATTTTTATTCTAAATGTATTAATAAAGTCTTGCAAGTTTGCTCTACATTTGGGAATGGTTAATATCTGTCTTAGGGGTGTCTTTATATCCATATAAAACACAGTGGGACATCCAATTATCATACAATTACTTCAACTGATTTCAAGTTAAAATTAAACAAACATCACATGCTCAGTATATCATAAGACAATTAATACTGCTTTGTTATATTTCACATGACCCATTCCTGGTTATATATTATACAGCATCTATATTCTGCATAGTCACAGTGGATTAAGAGGTCCATGGTGTCATGTCATATCATATATCATATCATATCATATCTCATATCATATATATATCTAAAATTTTGAAATTTATCAAATGTTATAAGTTGGCAATTTTGCTACTACATTTTTTATATCTGGGGCATTTTTATCACTGTTAGTGTGTTTTTACCCTGAACCGTGTCCTCATTTATGAGTCTTCATTTATTTCTGACCCTGCCTTATGGCTCATGCACAGTGTTAAAATGCCTGTTTTCTTCTCCATTCTTTTCATGGTTTCTCAGCCCATTAAATGGCACACTTTGCATCAAACCCCTCCTTCTGGCACTCTTCTGAACTTGTTGACCAAGGGCAGGTTTGCTTAGAGGGCACTGGCCTGGATTCCCATTGGTGGAATTGGTCTAATAGGATCAGACATGACAGGAGATTATGACACTCAAGACATAATACTCTATATCATGTTTTTAATACCTAGTCAAAATGGCTGCCAAACTGTAGGAGGCATATTGAAGGCTCAGGGTCTGAAAGAAAGGGCACTCAAACATTCTTGAAGGTAATGAATCATTTTTCTTCAGCTAAAATCAGATGATCTTGGGGACAACCTAAAATGTCATTTTAATTTAACATCAAAACCATGTTTTGTCCCACGCCCTTGTATTAGTTATATTTAAAGTATTTTGGAGGTGATTTCCAAGTGATACTGGATTGCACAACATTATTATTGTTAGAACTAACAGAACCTGACGAAACTATGGGAATTTACCTGAGAATGACTGATTATTTGCTGTGCTGGATATTGATACTGCATGACCTCTATTAAATTCCTCTTCTGCAATCTAAACTTCTCTCTCTCCTCTATCCTGCACTTCTTCTTAAGCAGCATGGTGTTGTTAAAAATAAAGTTCCCCTTCCAAAAGAGGGTGCGTCTGGCCCAGGGTCTCTGGCTGCTTTCATGGGTGGCCATGTTCTCTGGAGCCATTACCTTTGCTATAGGGGTCTTCCTCAAAACTGAGCTACATCGCAGATCAGAGGTAATGAAACTTTTCTTAATTAAAAAGCACATAATAGGACCTGAGAATAAAGAATGTGATGTAATAATACTTCCCTAGATACATGCTTGTTTGCCAAAAACATAAATGGAAACATAATGAATTGCAGTGAGCAGTGTGTCTGCCATTATTGTCCATTAGGATCTATAAAATATGTGAAAGGATAAACAGAACCAGAACTGCACTGCATAACAGTCATGCTTAACAGTTTTTAGAAATGCTCTGTGTTTTGTACAGTAAAAAAATGTTTTACTAAGTAATATTTACTTAATGGTTTGCAGATATTATTTATTGGACACAATGAATAAATTACTACTATATTTACAATACTATAACAAGTACTACTTTCATTTACCCTTTATATTGTCAACCCCAGTGTAAAAGGCCTAAGCTTTGTCTTGATGCGAGGAATAATCTCACATAATCTGAGGATTGGCACTCAGATAATGTCCTGTAGTGTGTGTACCACCTGAGCTTGTATCTAAAATGAAGTCAATAAACCTCACAAGGAAACCTGATAATGACTAAAAAGAGCATTGTGGGAAGAAATTAAGGATTAAAAAGTCACACAATGCTTCTGTTCAACAGGTGCAGGATAATTATAAGATCTACAGTATATAATACAACAATAGCAAACCTAAAACTTTCGGTCATGTCTGTAGGCTATAAGCAGATGCAGGAAGAATTGAAGTTGCTAAATGGTTAGCTCAGAGAGTAGAGTATGGTGCTAGCAACACTATGGGTTTGATTCCCAGGGAAAGCAAGAACTGTTCAAATGTGTACCATGCAATGTATGTCACTTTGGATAAAAGCGTCAACTAAATGAAATGTTAACAGTAGGAGAACCTTTTTTCTTATACTGGATTAATTTACGATTCAAAGAAAGTAAACATTGGTCTGGGCCTGATTAAATGCCTGTAAAATAAATAAATAAATAAATATTCAACCCTTCTTACTCTATATAGGTAATGCACAGTATGGACATCCACATTGTGCCAAATCTGCTGATGGCAGTGGGGTTAGCATCAGTGGGCATCAACATCTGTGCTGGTAAAGTCTGCCAGGACTCACTGGACACCTCCCGTTTCCCGCGCTGGAAGACATTTCTTCCTCCGTTCTTCTGCTTCTCTGTCTTCATCACCTCCCTGCTGCTGGTGGCCATGATTCTGAGCTTCGCCCTGCAGCCCAGCCTGGAGGAGTCTCTGAAGATTGGGGTTTTGGGTGGGGGTTTTTTTTTTTTTTTTTTTTTTTCTGCAGAACGGCATCCGCTTCTACAAGGTTGGTGAGAGAAAGACAAAAAGAACAAAGTGGGGCAGAAAAATTATTTAACTACAATCAGCTGTCAGTTGAACTTAATTTAGGCAAAGCACGTATATGCATATATAGATACATACATACACACATACTATGGAAAAAACAAACAAAATTTGTATACTATATTTATTTATACTGTATTATAATATATATATATACTATATATATATTAAATTATAGATATATATATACGCAGGGTTATTTAATTTTTTATTTTCTGTTCTCTTCAAAAAAGGTAAACTGGGGTATTTTCCCATTTAAAAATTCAGGAAATAGATTTCTGTGTTTGTTATTTTAATTTTACAAGTGGAGGACTATTTTGCACATTCCTGAGTGAATAAAATAGAAATTCTGAATTTCAAATGCAAATCCTTTTCGTCGCAAATTGTTGAATACTATAGGACTTTAAATGCTAGATATTATTTATTTGAATAAATCTTGCATTTCAGGTTACTAGAATATTTATTGTAATAATATAAATCTGGATCCCAGAGTCCTAAATATATATATATATATAGATATATATATTTCAGGATGAATGAATGAATGAATAAATAAATCCGCATTTCAGAGTCCTGTTATATGACATTTGTATTCTAGACAATACTTAACTCAAACAAATATTTCCAAAGGCAGGACAGCATAATGCACTAAAGTAAAAAAAATAAAAAATAATACTAAATAAAAAGATTTGAAAGGATTTCAAGTCATACATATTTCTCTTAATGAACTTTTAAGTAGGTATCTGATGTTCCATATCTCTGCAGGATACAGACACACCAGGCCGTTGTTTCCAGAAGGAGACTATTGATCGTTTACAGATTGAGTTCCAGTGCTGTGGTAATACTAACTACAGGGACTGGTTTGAGGTGCAGTGGATCAGCAGCCGCTACCTGGACTTCACATCCAAAGAAGTGAAAGAGTGAGTCCAAAAATCATAGATAAACTCACACTCCTGCACTCTCTCCTGAATGAAGGCCAGTGGGGTTTTTTCCATAAGGGAATGAATCAAAGGTCTCAGTGGTTAGTCAACACACTGCAAGTTTTTAAAATAAGTAAAACATTCCAAAATGCTTTCTTTTGGAGATTTCCAGGTGAAGCAAAATTTAAAATGTCATGTTCTGAAACAGGATGTCATCACCAAATGAGCATGATGCATTGATCAGAAAGTCAATACAGACAGTTGCAGAATCAATGGTGTAACAAAACTAGGAATATTATTCTCATAACTGCATTATATATAGTCTTATGTTTCTGTCCATTCCATTTTGCCAACACAGTCGTGTGAGGAGTAACGTAGATGGCCGATATCTGTTGGATGGGGTCCCATTCAGCTGCTGTAACCCTGCCTCCCCACGGCCCTGCATCCAGTACAGTCTCCTGGACAACTCTGCCCATTACAACTACGAGTACCAGACTGAAGAGCTGAACCTGTTTAACCGAGGTTGCCGCCAGGCCCTTGTCAGCTACTACATGGGTTTAATGAACACCATTGGCCCTTGTGTTCTATTTGATTTCCTTCTCCAGGTATGAGCTGATTAATGGCTTTAATGAGTAGTAAGCAACAGCTTAAAAATGTATGTTGTAATTTATGTTGAACAACAATGCATGACATGCTCTTCAAATTTAGATACCTAGAACTTATTTTACTCATAAAGTGCAAAACACATGGCAACTTAGCCTACAAACTGACATAACAGAACAGCTCTGTTGGACGATCTTACAGATGAAGTGTGTAATTTATGCAATGTTTAGTCACCTAATGGAATATAGTATTCCTACAAAATAATGTTTTTAAAAAGGTATAAATAGACAAATAGAAAAATTATTACATACATATCCTTTAAGATTGAGGTACTAAATATTAGAGTAAATGAACAATGCAACATTAAAATATGTTATTACATATGTTTTTTAGGCTTAATATGTGTCAACTGCCTCAGAGGATCATCATGAAAATGTTTTGTGAGGACTCCC
This sequence comes from Sinocyclocheilus anophthalmus, assembly GCA_018155175.1. Lineage (NCBI taxonomy): Eukaryota > Metazoa > Chordata > Actinopteri > Cypriniformes > Cyprinidae > Sinocyclocheilus > Sinocyclocheilus anophthalmus. The sequence continues at coordinate 496,675 of JADLZN010010257.1, read as the reverse complement.
CAAATAACCACATGATTTTAAACCTTGAATAACACATTGTATAATCTAATGTGCTCAATATATCGAACTGTTCACATACTCATCCCTCAGTTAATATCGACATGCTTCCGGAATGGCTGGCAGTATGGTTGTGAACTCAAAGGTGTCAATGTTCATTATTTGAGCATTAACATAACTTTCACCCAAAACCACATTACGCTCTCAGCTTTTATAACAGTCACAGCTTTTGTAACACTAACTGCATGATTCATTGCTTCTCATACACTAATTCAATAGACAACAAATCAATGCTGCCAGAACCAGGAAATAAAACTAGATTTGTGTTGCTATCTACAAAGTGTGATATTTAATGTGGCATACTATCAGTTGTTACTTCACAAATTCGAGTGTAGTTTGTTGTTGTTCCAGCCCCATAAATGTTATAATACAGTGTGGTTATAATACAAGGGAACAAAATGTTTTGTAAAGGATGAAAACCAAAAATGCTAATTCGGTTACTATTTACAACTTCATTAACCTGTATGACTTTCCTTCTTTTGTGGTACACAAAATAATATATATTTTTTAAAATGTTTCAGCGTTTCGTTGTCCATACAACGAACGTTAATAGAGTCCGATGCTGTTTTGGACCCCAGTGTCATCTTTAGTGTTGTGCAGAAGAAAGAAATTCAAACAGGTTCACAATGACAATGAGGGTGTATAAATGACAGAATTTTCATTTTGGGTTGAACCATTACTTTAGGAAGAGGCATTTGGGAAAACCTGAGGAAAATGTCTTAAAGGAGCTTGAACTCTGATCTCTATATCTCTTCGGCCTTTAGATGACCATTCTGGTGAGTCTGCGCTATCTGCAGACTGCAATGGAGGGTGTGATTGGACAGGAGAATGTGGAGATCGAGACAGAGGGATACATCCTGGAGAAGGGAGTGAAGGAGACATTGCTGGAAACTAAAGAAAAGGTGAAGAAGCTCCTCCAGTTCGCTCAGGTGGGCGACACATCCGCTACAACCTCGGGCACACAGCCAGATGAAGAAAAGCCAGCCACAGCCTAAAAGACCAGGTGTAATCGTTTATGAGTGCTCATGTGCACATGAGTGCTAACTGTCCTTGATTATCATCAGCCAAAGGGAATACATAATCATAATTGCAATGTAACATTGTTACATAATTATATTGTTAAATGAAGTCATCAAGTTACCCAAAAATTTGAGGTAAAAACCAGTAACCTCTTAAAACGCTGGAAACTGTTAATGCAAAACCTGACAATACCAAAATACCCTTTTGACAATTATATATAAAGTGAAGATGTATAAAGAAGAGTTAACGCAGAAAATTCCAAGGAAATGAAGGCAATGAAATAGTACATTTCATCACATGCGATCTTGTAGATGTTTTGCTGCTTCATGCTTTGCTTAAATAGACAAAAATTAAGAGTTGAAATTGCAAAAGATACATGCGAAAAATAAAGATTTGAGTTTTTAACTGATCTATGAAGTCATGTGGTCATTGTGTCTTGTGGATGTTCATTAAGTGCTTATTTTTGTTTTTTTTCTTTTGTGTTGAAATGTGTTTTTCATTTGGACACTTCTTACCTCACACTAGCCTGATCTTAACTTCCCTTGTGAAAGAGTGTATAGTGTTAAATACATTTCCTCTTATTTTGCCTATAAAAAGCGAGTGAAAGAGAAATGAATAGGATTACGCTGACTGAATGCTGAATATTGTTGGGTGTCCTGTTCTGACACCTGAAATCTCTTTATCCCTTTGATGATGGTTAATACTATGACTGCTGCCAAAGCACTCATACACAAAACATAACATTAGGCCAAGGCAAGAAATACAACGATGTCATGCTTCTAGTTGTTTATTAAAAGCAGTTAGTTTTGCACTAGTGATCATAATAGTTTCAACTAATTTCAACTTGTTTCAGTGGAAACAAAAATTCATTCCAGGAATTTTTTACACACACACACACACACACACACACACACACACACACACACACACAGGTTTGTTTTTGTGAAAAGTGGGGACTCTCTATAGGCATAATGGTTTTTATACTGTAACGACCGTTTATTCTATTGCCCTACACCAACCCTACCCCTAAACCTACCCCTCACAGGAAACTTTGTGCTATTTCAGATTTTCAATACACTCCATTCTGTGTGATTTTTAAGCGTTTTGAAAAGTGGGGACATGGGGTAATGTCCTGAAAAGTAACCTTCTAACCTTCTTGTAATACCTATGTCATACCTTTGTCATTATACAAATTTATGTCCTCATTTGTAACAAAAACGCACGCGCGCGCACACACACACACACACGCACACACTTGTTGTGTTTCCATGTTTTATGGGGACATTCCATAGGCGTAATGGTTTTTATACTGTTATTATACTGCTATTGCCCTACACCAACCCTACCCCTAAACCTACCCCTTACAGGAAACTTTGTGCATTTTTACCTTCTCAAAAAAACTCATTCTGTATGATTTATAAGCTTGTTTCCTCATGGGGACCTCAAAAATGTCCCCACAAGGTCAAAATTTACTAGTATTACTATCCTTGTGGGGACCTTTGGTCCCCATAACGTGATAAATACCAGGTACACACACACAGACAATATTAATTGTTTTTCATTTTTTTCAATATGATTTTTTTCGGCACTACACCGTTTCACCATAAGAGAGCGGCAAAAACTCAATTTTCCTCTTCTGTCAATCTCAAATTCGATAAAAATCTCACCCAAGTCACCTTGCAAATCATGCATAGTTGCATTTGCAATAACCTACATCGTTTATTTTAGGAGTACTCTCGATGACTTTCATTGACATGAATAGATTTCATTTTCCTGTGCTGCCCACACACCTATATAGGCTGTGTCTCAAAGTGTAATAAGGCACGTACTGCATTTTTGGACAGACGCGTTTGTGGAGAGTGGCTATGAATCGATGCTCAAAATGCAACACAAAATGCAATCTAGATAGGCGGCCTATGAGGTTTTGAGACACAACCCGTCTGTTGCGGTCTCGCTCTGTTCTATGTGGAAACGCGCGTCACGGGCGTCACGCTGACATGAGGACGCGCAGAGGGGAACAGATCTAATGCAATGCAACTCTAGATTCCGGTGTGGTTTCGAAGTGTGACTCATGAAGGAAGGGAAAGGCACAGAAAGCAAATATGTTAACAGTTAAACAGTTTTATCTTGACAGTTTATTGTCAAGAGAATTACGGTAACCATGAGTGTTCTCGTCAAAGTCTATTATTTAAATAATCCGTTGTGTTTTGAGGAATAAAGGTACTGTACATGAAGATGGACGTAGACGTTACGGACATGTTAGAAGAATTTATGGGAAGTGCACTTGTTACATGGGTAGGTGGTAAGCATAAAAAATGAAAAGTTCTTTGATAATCTTCATTTTGTTCGATAAAAAGTTTGGTAAACTTTACAAACCAGTTCAGACGTAGGCTATTCTGCAACGGTAAACAATGTTCAGAAGTTATTCTTGATCAATTAATGTTACGTACAGTTAAATCTGAACATTAACAAATTAAAAATTGGTCAACATTTATGTTGTTCTCTGCTGAAAACTCGCTGGTTTGGTCCAAGTTGATAGACCATCTTGGACAAACAACGTTTGGCCAGCTAGTTGTTGGTCCAAGATGGTCTATCAACTTGAACCAAACCAGCTAACATGTTCCAAAACAAAGCTAAGAGTGTAATAAGTTTGCAGTCTGGTTTTTGCAGCTAATGACCAACTTGGACCAGCTAAAAACAGCCACCATGGTTTGAAACAGAGCTGTTTTAAACAGCGAGGGTTATCTTCAAATATCTCAATGATTTCTTTAGAATTTAGAGTCAAAATGAAACCTTCAATTTACTTAAGAGGATTTGGACAACCGCCCAATAACTTTAGCAAACTTCATGTAGATAGGAAACAGGAATAATAAAGCTTTCACAACAGAGAACAGCTCTGTTATATTCAGATATCAGTTTTTATTATGCATCTTGATGGGAGCAGGGCATTGTTTTCATTGTCTGCAAGGTTCATCTATTTGAGGGTATTGTTGATGAGGAGGAGAATGGATCACTCTCTCAGGAATATATGGAAGTAAACGCCAACTCCCAGAATGCCGTGAGGCAGTACCTGAAGCTTACCAATGGAGTATACCTCAATGAGGTCATGAGGATCATGTAAGACAGACTCAAAAAGTGAAAGTCTAAAAAATTTAAGTAATCTGTTTTGTTTTGAATAATGTAGCTTGAATAAAAAAGCTGACGATTCATTGATGGTAGTTCAGCAGTGACTCAGCTAATGCCGACATGTTTGTTGTTTGTTTGGTTTCTTTAATCAGTGATCCCAATCCAAAGGCAGAACAAATCTACCACAATGTGGGTGACGACAAGATTCTCAGGGTGCAGAACTTTTCCATCCTCAATCGACACTTGAGATCATACTATCAGGTATTGAATTAAAGCATCAGTCAAATCGCTGTGTAAACATGAGAAATATCTTTGCATGTACATTCCACAAATACATAATATTGCCCTGACTAAAATATAAATGCTGCCAGCACCTGATGGTAAAGATCAGGTAAATAGTGTATGAATGAATGAATCCGCTAACTCACTGAACAGTATGTACTGACCCTGTAGCTGTGGAACACGTTAGCCATGTTTTTGTTTTTTTTTAGGTTTCTGTGGTTTCACTTCTTGTTTCAAATGTGGACATGTTTTTTGTGCTTTTATTTTCACACAAAGCATTTGGAAATGACAATGTATTTTGTGTTCTGGACATTTTAAAATTAAAATGAAAGCAAAAAATAAATGGTAGCAAAAAACTCTAAATTATGGTTTTGCTGGATCTCGTACTGACCTGCATTATCTGGATTTTTGACATTAGCTCTTTTAAAATATAAATGAAGTGTGCTTGATGACTGCACAGTAGTTGGATTTCTTTGAGGAAACTATCTGATTAAACTAAATTACACTAAATATAGGCAGGTGATGCATACATTTCTGTGAAAGCATAAGAGGAATCTTATGTGAAGCAACCAGTGTTGATTACTAAACACAGTTATTGTGTTTACTAAACAGTACTGTTAACTAAAACTATTAAAAATCCTTTTCATTCATTGAAATAAGGCTGGAATAAAATGCAAGTATTATACTCAGAAAAAAAGATACACACGCTGTCACTGGAGCAGTACCCTTTCAAAAGGTACACCTTCATATATGAGAGTGTAGATGAAAACCTTAAACAAAACAAAAAATCAGAAATGTTGCCTTGGCTGCTAACTGAAATAAAATAAGTTTAAGTACTAAAATGACTAAACTGGAATTAAAAGTAAATTACGCTAAACAGAATATATATATATATATATATAAACTAAAACTTAAAACTAGAATTAAATTGAAAATTGAAACTAACAATAAAATCTAATTCAAAATATTCATAAATGCTATAATAGTATATAAATAATAATAAATAAAGACTCCATATAACTTGTGACATTTTTTTAAAACTATTTCACCATGTTTGCTCAACTTTTTGCCTTCACTATAGTTAATATAATTAGCAAAAACAATTCATAGAATTATTAAAAATGAAAACAATAAAACACCACAGGACATGTCAAATACCCAAATAAAAAACATAATGTTACATTCTTGTAAAAAAACGTAATTATTTAAATCATTACTTAAATAATTACGTTTATTTTTACAAGAATGTAACATTTTACAGTGATGGCGAACTTCTACATACACTTATAAAAAGTACCACGATTGGTTCTTTTTGGAATTGTGTAAATAACACTGTATATAAATTTGGTAATCAATAAATGCCATTCTATATATCACTGTACCATGGTACTGCCACAGCATACAGTAAGTCGTTTTTAAAAGCATTACAAAATTAGTGCAATAACAAGATCATTAGTCATACGGAATAAGATGTCAGTTGCAGCAGATTAATAAGCCTATTTTCCACAATCATGCTTGTTTTCTTTTGGCCATGATTGCATATGAATAAGTTTCTTCTGTGCATTGTCTGGGATGACAGCAGAGCACCAATGAGGTTTTAATGCTTGTCATTTCTTTCTTTCACGCGCGTTTCTCTTTAAGGAGATCCTACAGCAGCTGGTGCTGATGCCGCTACCAAATGTTGCTGTTTTAGGTCGAGATCCCCTGACAGGTGCGGTCCTGTCATTTGAAAAAAGGAAAACATTTCTCTCTAATTATTATTAAATAAACAGAAATGTTACAAAAGTCCACATTTTTAAGTAAATATGCTGCGTTGGTGTTATGTTGGTTTCCTTGTCAATAGAGGGCGCTGTTGCAGAGCTCAGACGACTGCTACTGTTATTGCTAGGCTGTGCAGTACAGGTAACTAAACACTGTAAACACTTTTAATATCTTTAATGGACAGTTTCAGCTCTGTAAATTGATTAGAGTGAATTGTTACTAATGTAAACATATTGATGCTTGCAGTGTGTGATTCATTTCTCTCTGTTCCTATGACTCATTGTCACCAGTGTGAAAGGAAAGAAACATTCATTCAGCAGATTCAGTGCTTGGACATTGATACACAAGCAGAGCTTGCACTTTGCATACAGGAGGTCAGTGTATTTGAACATATCCTGAACGTAATTTCAAACTAATGCCCATTTGTGTAGTGTGCAACTAACCCTGTCATCCACCCTGCTCCAGGTGACCCAGGACCCGAACGCAGTGCTTCCTTTGGAGTTTGGAGACATGTGTGGGCTGAATGGAGCCGAGCTGCAGACTCTATTCTGCTCCATGGCCAAACAGATCCATAACCTGCTAGCCCATCGAGACACACACTTGGAGGTGAGAGAAGAATTTATTTTAGCAGTCTGACATTTTCAGGTGCAAGTACAGTAGGGGAGGCTAGATATCATTCACAGTTGTGTTCAGAAAATTCTTCAGCTTTGGTTTCTCTGTTTGATTTTCAGAGGATAGCCGAGCTTTGTCAGGAACAGGAATCATCTACAGCCCATATAACCACGTCGAGTGGGTTTGGAGATGGACTTCCTGAAGGACTGGCTGTGCAGCTGGCAGACAGCAAAGCTAAACTGCGCCGACTCAAACAGGAACTGTGAGTTCATTTGCTAATGCATACATGATGCTTTATTTGTGGACAATATACAATATTACTGTATTTGTGATCAAATAAATGCAGACTTGTTGAGCAGAAGAGACTTTCAAGAGCATAATAGTTTCAAAAACAATAAAAACAATCTTTTTGACCTCAAACCTTCATTTTATTCAAGTCACCGTTATTATTATAATTATGAAAAGTAACGTGTGTGATTTTAGCAATGTTAAAATATCAAGACCGTACTTTTTTGTTTGGACTTCACAAGTAGCCTGACATAACATTGGTTTAACAGTCATTATTTTTATAATTTCGTTATGTTACACTAGTGGCAGAGAAATTACACACTTCACCTTTAAAAGTATTTACACATGAAAATGTCTTAAAAGGGAGGATAAAGGTGATCAACTACTGGATTGCAAGCAAGAAATGCAAACTATGGAGGAAGAAATGAAGAAACTACAGAAGGAAGTGAGCTCACTATACTGATTATAGACACTGTATAATTACTAAATAAAAGTACTGTATATTAAATGTGTATGGACACTGGACACTGACATACCATCTTATGTTTGGTTGGCTCAGAACCGAGCGTTGCAGGTGGAAGCGCGTGTGAGTCGGGGTCTGAAGGATGAACTGGACTGTCAGCGTGAGCGTGCAGCCAGAGTAGAACAACTGCAGGCGGAGCTGAAAAACTGCACACATCGGCTCCGCAGCATGGAGCTGTACCGCACACAGCTGAAGGTAGAGGTGGCGATATTCATTACGCTGAATCATCATGCTTTGCAATTAGGAATGACAAAGTGGAGGGCTATAATTTGGAAATGGAGTAATATTTTGTGCTACTTGTATTCTGGCAAATGATCAGCTGTGAGAACTGAAAGTTGCAAGAAAAGAAAACTAAAGGTAAATTAAATTTAAAGGAATAGGTCTCTGAATAAAAAATTCTGTCATTTATTGACCCTCATGTCATTCCAAAACCATAAGACTCACTTTCTTCAGTTGAACACAAAAGGAAACCTGCATGACACTACTATTTATAACACATTTATTTGATCAAAATACAATAAAAATAGTAACATTGTGAATATAAAAATTTAAATAACTGGTTTAGCGTAATATTTTTATTACAGTAATTATTTTATGGTCATGGCAAAGCTGAATTATCAGCAGCCATCACTCCAGTCTTCAGTCACATGATATTTCAGAAATCATTCTGATATGATATTCATGAGCAAGATTTAGTATATTATCATTGTCAAAAAAAAAAAATCAATTGTGCTACGTAATCTTTGTGGAAACGTGAGCTTTTTCAGTATTCTTTGATAAATAGAAAGTCCAAAAACCAGCATTTAAAAGTATATAAAAAAATAAAGAAAACATTTTTAAATTTGTTTTTTTCAACTTACTGATCTTAAACTTTTGAATGGTAGTGTGTTATTTGCATTTGGATTAAAAAAGAGGAGTGCTTTCATCTGGAAATAATATTAAATTAGTTAATTATTGGATAATTAGTAATGACATTATCAAATTTGTAGAATAAAAGCTTTAAAAAAAGTTGTTATCAGTCATAAAACATGATGCATAAAGAGTCTCTGGTTAGCAGTGTGAAGATTCTGCAAAAATATCAGAGAAGAAAGTAAGTCAGGTTTGGGTTTGGAACAGCATGAAAGTTAGTGAATGATTTCTTGAACAGTCATTTTCTCTGGCCCTACAGGAGCAGCAGCAGTACTGCGCCTCGCTGCAAGAGAACAAGGCGCTTCTGGATGAGCAGCTGGCTGACTCTCGAGCGCGTTGCACTGCTCTGCGGGAACTGGAGAAGGAAAATCTTCTTCTCAGGCAGAAGCTTGTGGATATGGAGAGTGTATGAATGACTTTATGAACTTATGGTGTTTAATTTCCATGCTTCCATTTGACTGGAGCTCAAGTTTGATTAATTATGTTGGGTTGTAAGAAAACTTCTAAAATTTACTTTAAAATGTATGAAAGTTAGATGAAAGAATTGCATTCTTCTAAAATGTATGATGTATATTCATAATGCTTTATGGTTATATAATTGCATTCATGTAGGAGCGAGATGTTGAGAGACAGAGGGTAGACGAGCTGTTGGAGATGAATATGAGTCTGCAGGTGGATCTCAAGCGTCAGGTTCATTCTGTGGGTGTCAGTCAAAATGTGACTCATCAGCATTTCTTCCAATCAGAGCTAGAGTCAGACGAGGAGGTTCAGGAAATTTACATGCCTGAGATTGGTAGGTTTTATGTATGATTTGATATTATGATATTTGATATTATGACTCAGCTGCCATCGGCAGACGTCTGATTTCATGACTTCATGCATATGTAAATCAATCATGTATATGCAGATCAAGCTGTCGTGTTGAAGAATAGACATTTATGCATACATTTACATTTCACCCTATCACAAGCACTCAATCTTAAAGGATCTTTCACACAGAAATTAAAATTCTGTCAACGTTCACTCACACCTATGTCTTTCCAAACCTGTATTTTGTTTATTTATTCTGTAAAGCACAAAAGGAAAAGATTAGCATTGTTCTGGATGCTCTTTTCCATACAATGAAAATGAAGGGGAGCAGACAGTGCTAAGCTTTAAAGATTTTTATAAATAACACTTTTATGTTGATTTTTTCATCTTTTTTGAAGCTTGACAATGTTCTTCCATATTATCATTGTGTGGTAAAGAGAAGAAGAAACATCCTGCCCTGCTTCTCATGAGTTGACAACAGAAATTTCATTTTTGAGTAAACTAATCCTTAGAGGAATAGTTCACCCAAAAATGAAAACTGTGTGATCATTTACTCATCCTCATGTCATTCCAAACCCATAAGACTTTGGTCAAAGGTATTTTAATGAAACCTGAGAGGTTTCTGTCTCAACTGAAAGTACAAGTAAACGAAACCTAGAATATGATATCTCTCCACAAGACTAGATTAAGATTCAACTCATATGGATTCATTTTGCGACACCTTTATGACACTTTTCTACATTTTATTTACCTGAACTTTCAATGGAGGAACATAAAGCTGTAAGATTTCATTAAAAATATCTTAATTTACGTTTCAAAGATTAACCAAAGTCTTATGAGTTTGTAATGACATGAGGGTGAGTAAATTGACAGATTTTTTTATTTTGGGGTGAACTATCCATTTAATAACATTTGCATTTATGCATTTAGCAGATGCTTTTGTCCAAAGTGATTTATAAAAAGAGGAATAAAAGCAGTTTGTCAAGGAGCCAACAATATTCGTAATATACAATGCCAGGTTTATTTGACAACTGGATTAGAAAGCGAGCAAGAGAAGAGGAGAAATGCAGAGAAGAAAAGTTTTTAAATATGTGTGAGAGTGGGTAAGTGCATCGGTTTAAGGGTGTGGGGTGGTTAAGTGCTCAAGAATAAGGTGTGCTCAGCTGCTTCTTGAAAGTTGCAGTGGTCTCAGCTGTTCAGGTGGAGGTTGGCAGCTCATTCTAACAGAGAGGATGAAGGTTTTGGAGAGTGACATTTTGCCTCGTTGTAAAGGAACAATAAGGAATAACATGTGCATGTGTCTCTCTTACTGTCATTTAGATCTGAAGCCTCTCAGTGAGGAGGTAAACGAGGCTTCCTCTCTGAGGCTTCTGGGAGCTGAAAATGAGAACGCTGAACTGAGGAGACGACTGGAGCTCCTGCAAGCTGAACGAGAGGCCAGTGGATGCTTCAACATTTTAATCCTCAGGCTACAAATTGATTCTTGTAAATTCTCAGGTTTCCCATGTTCCCGTCTCTCTTGCAGTCTCAGCAGGCCATCTCCCCTGACATGACTGAAGAGCTCCAGAGACGCATGGACCAACTCTCACAAAAGCTTCAAAGCACCCTCAAGGAGGTGAGGCACTTAAGATGGATTTAAAGACAGTTATTCTAAGCGTTTTGTCTACTGTCATTTTGTCCTCGTCTCAACTCTTTGAATCAGGCCCTGTCATTTCTCTTTCAACTGTCAGATGGCGTGTCTGAAGAATGAAAATAGCAGCTTGAAGATAAATCTCGAAGAGCTGAGGACAAAACAGCAACGGAAAGACCTAGAGGAAGAGAGAGCAGTCTCGAAGGGAAAGGAAGGGAAAAAGCCAATAATCCCAAGAGGGGAATGCGAGGGATATGACACAAGAAGAGAGAAACACGATGGAAAAGAAGGCGTGATAAAAGCCCTGAGAGAAGATGGAGAGGGGGGAGAGGGGAGCGTAGTAATCCTCAGCGAGAGAAAAAAGAAGGTTATAGATGAAATGAACACCAAAGAGAGAGGAGAGGCTGAGGGTGAGAAAGAAATTGAAAGGAAGAAAGATATCACAGAAGAGGCATCTCAGACGTACAGCACTGAAGTCCAGAAGACAGAAGAAGATAAATTCTCCCAGGACGCCCTCGCCCTGCATAACCAGCTTCAGCAGGCCCTGGAAGAGGCTGACAGACAGACCACTTTAGCCCAGGATTTGCGCTCCAAACTGGCAGAGCAGAGTAAGAAGGTCTTGGAGGCCGAACATAAGCTAGTTTTCCTGGAGGCTGAGAATCAGCGGCTGAAGAAGGCAGCAGAGAGCCTCATGGAGGCTAGGAAACAAATAGAGGTAATGAACCATCCAGCTATGACACAGAAAAACCTAATTACTACATCATTGCACAAACTCCTTCAACATCCAGCCAGATAACGTTCCAGTCGATAACGGCAATGACTCACCAAGTAAAAACGCAACTCCCTGCCACTAGCAATTAAGAAAGAAATTCAATATGAATACTAGACCCGTGTAAAGCAAGCACTATTTCTCACAGTGATGACTTTTCCCACGTTTTCCATTGTATCATATGGCATAATGAACTGGGATTGCAATTGAAGAGATGCCAGCCTGATTTCCTCAAGGAACGGCCTTTGAATCATCACTATTGTGCCTTGAAGCACAGCACTTCACGTTGATATGCTTTGGATAAAAGCGTCTGCTAAATACCACTTAATATGTTTATCTGTCAGGTGCTGCAGGGTGAGTCTATGCAGCAGGAGGAGGAACTGATGCATCTGCGCAGTCAGGTGGAGTTTCAGAAGATGCAGGCCACAGTGATTGCTCAGTTAGAGGGAGAAAGGGCAGCCTTGGAGAGGGAGAGAGAGACACTCAGAGGCACCGTAGACTCGCTCAGGGCTGCAGTACGCAAGGTGAAGCGGGTTAATTGTTCGCCCTTTTGCTGTACTACAAGATATGGATTACATGGCTGGGGAAACATTGAGATTAATGGTGCCTACATTAAAATTATGCTGTAACAATGAGTAGATATCAAAAAACACAATGGGCAGAGAATCAGCATGGGTAACAGTAATTAGACACCAATAGATGATAATTGGTCTTGAAAGTGGTAGTTCACAGAAAATTTGAAGTTCTGTTATCATTTACTCACCCTCATGTTGTCCAAACTCGCATGCTTTCTTTTGTGGAAAGCAAAGGAAAATACATACAGTTAAAGTGAATGAGAACTAAAGTTGTCAAGCCCCCAAAAGATTTAAAAACACCATAAAAGTAGTTAATATGAATATGTTAGTCCATATGAGCTATATTATATGGATCTGTGTGAGGAACAGACCAAAATGTTAATTATAAATTTACATCTCTTAATTCTCATTTGCATATTCAAACTTTGGAGTATCACGATGCCTCATGCCATGTTTAATGTCAGAAATGCCATTGGTTCTTGTCTCATGACTGAACATGACTTGCCAACTTTATTTTTTTAATATAATATATTTTATTTATTAATTATATAATTATATGATTGGTAATAAATATTAATTATTATTTACATAATTATTTTATATTATATTTATATATAATAATATTCTAATTAATATAATATTATTTAAATGTCTGATAGATTATATAATTTAATGAAGTTTATTATTTAATATTATGATTATTTATTTTTTATTACTTGGAATTATATATTATTATATACTTTATTCCAAATATTTTATTTATTATATTATTATATGTAAATATTAATAATTAATTTTTCTATATTATTTGAAGTATATTTATAGTAGTAATCATTATATTTAAATCGTATTTATTAAATTATTATATTTTAAAATATCTTATTTTTTTCTACAATATTATATTTATAGTCTTAATTTAATTTTTTTAGTCTAATTATTCAATGAAAAATATCTATATAATGTAATCTATTATTTTGATTTTCTATGCTATTTAATATTATTAATATGTATTGATAATATATGAAATTATATTATGAATATTTTATATTAATTGATTATATATAATAATTATTGAATTATTATATTATTATTCTATACTATTCCTTCATTATGTATTATGTTATTAAATTATCCTTTTAGATTATTATTATATAATTACTTATAAATTTATATTCTATTTCTTTGTTAGTAAATTTTTTACCTTTTAATTGTTATTTAGTAATTTAATATATTTTTAAATACATTTATTAGTTATATATTTATTTTAAAATTAATAGGATTAATTATAAATTTATATATATTTTTATGTTTAAATATGTTTAATATTATTTTTATTTTAAATTTATTCTCTTTATATTATTTTATTTTTTATTATTTTTGTAAATAATATATAATTATTTTATTTTTTTATAATAGTATATTAATATTATAAAATATTGTATTTACGTTTAAATGATATTTTATATTTTAATATTATTATTAATATAGATATTATTTTTATTATTTATTATATTATAAATAAATAAATTTTTATTTATTTTATTAGTATCATCTGTAATTAATTATTTTAATATATAATTATTTTAAAATGACTTTATTATTTATGTAATTATTTTATATAATATATCTTATTATTATATTAATATGATTATTATTATATTAAATTATATTTGATTTTATTATAATAGAATTATTAGATATTTTTTTTTATACTTATTAAATCATTATTATTTATAATGTTTATCTTTATATTATTTAATTTTTATAGATAATAACATTTATTTTATTATTTTTAATTTTTAGGTTATTTATATTGTATGATTTATTATAACATATTTATTATTTTTTTAAAATTAATTATTTTATATATGTTGATTTGAGAGTTGTGCTGAAAGGAAAGATTTTCGTTGCAAAACCATTTAAATTTCAAATTAAATCCATATACAAGCTTCAAAAGCCTTTCAATTTAGCATACAAGTCATATAGATTACTTTATGTCAGTAAGATTTTTTTAAAAGAAATTAATACTTGTATCCAGCAAGGATGAATTAAAGAGTCGAAGGACAGAAAAGGCTTTTCTTGAATTGGCTTCCTTGTGTATTTCAATGAGTATTAACAGCCTATAGAGATACAAGCATCAAGTAAATTATGACAGAACGTAAATTTTTAGGTCAACTATTCTTTCAAATCTGAAGAAAAGTGTTTTCTATTTGTTGACTGAACTAAGCAAACTATTTTTTATAGGGTGATCAGTTGGAGCTGACCAACCAAAACCTTAAGGCAGACTTTGAAAGATTGGGACGGACCTTAGAGTCTGCCAGGCGGCATGAAGAGGAGCTACAAGCTGAACTGCGAGAATCTGGCGTGGAGATGGAGTCTTTGACTCGAGGACAGGAAGAAGCGCTTCTTGAAGTCATGCGACTGGAGCAAGAGAAGGAGTCGTGTCAGGCAGAGTTGGACAGTCAACGGCGTGAGCTACGACAACGAGAGCGAGAAATGATCAGACTTAGACAGCAACTGGAAAGCACAACATCTGCTCTAGAGCATGGCAACCAACGAGCCTGCAGCCTAGAGGCACAAAACAGGTACAGACATAAGTACAGGCAAAAGGACCTTAGCACTCATTATTTACTCACTTTCATGTCATGATATTTAAAACTTTTACACTGTTACAAAAAAAATATTTGAAATAAATGCTGTTCTTTTTAACTTTATGTTTATCAAAAAATCATGAAACAAATATATATATTACAGTTTCCACAAAATATTAATCAGCACAACTATTTTGAACATTGATAATAAAAATAAATGTTTCTTTAGCACCAAAACAGCATATTAGAAACATTTCTGAAGGATCATGTGACACCGAAGACTGAAAAGTAAGACTCCGAAATTCAGCTGGCAATCACATGATAATTCATTGTTAAAATATATTATTAAAATAGAAAAACACCGTTCACCAATCTTATATTTGTACGTATTTTAAAATAATGCAGACGTGGTAGCATAAGACGAATATTTGAAAAATCTTACCACTTTTTCGATGAATGTCATGTGGTCAATCATAGTGACCTTGTTGTAACAAGCTCCAAAAATTACCAAACACAATGAATGGAGTTACAGGACTATGGGCTCAATATCTAATTGACCTAAGTTCAAGTAGTTATTCACTACTGATAATTTTCCACTGCAGCTTTCAAATCTCTAACAGCATTAGTTCTTATCTGTGTTGCTCACACATCATATTGCTTCAGAAAACTTGGAAAATAGTGCGCAAGTTGTATGGACCACCTTTATGAAACTTTTATGATGCCTTTTTTGGTGTTTTTTATCTTTTTGTGGAATAACAAATGGAACAACACAATGATGAGTATTTAATTAATATATTTTCATTTTGTGAACTCTTTAATTCACACAGAACCCTTTGTCAAAGTCCTTATTTCTGATCTTATGAAATAAATAGTATGGCATAAGAATATTATGTGTATCACTCACTACATCTGTCATATGCCCACAGGCGCATGTGTCAGGAGATTTCTCAGCTCAAAGAGACATCTGCCCAGTTTGAGGAGCTGCAGAAGGAGAATCTGCAGCTCGGTACACTCAATGCTGAGAGGAAGGTCCAGATTGACTCTCTAACAAAGGTCTGTGTGCAGTATTCAACGTGTTTGTTTGCAAGATCTGAATGATAAAAGCAATTACTATAGCGCTTCAGTACACCATATTTCTGCAATTATGTTTGCCTCGAGGTCCCACTGAGCTGAGATCTTGCAAAATGGGCCTCTTTGAATATTTCCTTTCAACCAGATAATTGTTTTCTAGTTGCTTTTTTATCTGAAAATCCTCAGCGCAATTAGATTTCCCCTCCTTGGACAACTGTGCTGAAAATGCATCTTTGTGAGATTAATGAAAGCTGTTATTGCTCAGGTTTTCCTATAGAGTCAGGTGGTTGGTTCTGGATAAAGCTAGTAAGGTACAGCAATTGTCTAACTTTAATATCTCACTCATAACCAGGATCTGGCTAATGAGAGTGCCCATTCCCGAGAGTTATCCAATCAAATCGCGCAGCTGAACCGAACACTTGAAGAGCTGCAGACCAAGCTTGAAATGGCAGCTACACAACAGCAGCGGTCATCTCCAGAGGTTGCTTTTTCACCTCCTGACTCACACACACAGAGAATCGAGGGTTGTGAATCAAACAGACAGTCTCCACGGCTGTCAGGAAGCCCCCAGGAGGCCACTGTCAGTATTGTACATAAGGTTAACCACAACCAGAGCTTTGGGCCTACAGACTCTATCTATGCAGCAGAAGACTCTGAAAACACAAGGAACAAACAACCACACACAATGGCAGAGGCTGGCACTGGCAGCCAGGAGGCGTCGAGTCAAAGACTGATAAATACGGAAAGGGAGGTGAGATAAAATGCAAAACACACACTGAAATGTTATTACATTTTGGGCCCCGCAAGGCAACCTCACGTATGTTTTTATTTAAACATCATTAACGCCATCCAGGGATTCTGATTACATTCTAAATGAATGGATATCAACTTGTATGCTGAACTCTGTGCCTCTGGTTGTATCCCAGAATGCAGTGCTGCAGCGAGAGCGGGAGGTGTTGCTGTCTCAGCTGACTCAGTTTCAGTCAGCCTGTGCTCAGCTCAGAGAGCAGTTGGATGCCCTGCAGCGCCACTCCATCTCTCTGCAAGAGAACTGTGCTAAATTACAGGCCCTCAACACCAAACTACAGGTGAGTGCTTGATTGAGTGTGGGTTGCTGGTCTCAAAAAGGACCCTTGACACTGAAATAAAGACCGGGGTATTTTAGAAACTGACATTTGTTTAAAGGGGTGGTTGATTGCGATTCCACTTTTTTAACGTTAGGTAGTGTGTAAAGTTGCTGTTTGAGCATAAAAAATATCTGCAAAGTTACGAAGCTGAAAGTTCAATGCAAACGGAGATATCGTCTTTTAAAATTCTAAAGTTTAATGACTACAAAAACGGCTGGTAGGGGACTACAACAAGTTACTTCCCGGGATCGTGACATCACAAACCCAGATAAACCCAGCCCTTGGGAAAAGGCAGCAAAGCGGGGCGAGACCATGCTGTGCTGCTTTAGAGAAGAGGAAGTGAAAACTAGGGGTGCATGTAAAAATCGATTCATATATGAATCGCGATTCTGTATTCTAAAGATTCTAATGGATTCACAAGTTCAACATCAATGTTCTAAAACAGGGGTTCAAACAAAACGGAGTCGCAGAGTGGTAACAAGGTGGCGCACAAAGTCGCGATTTAAAAAATTGCTGTTGTGTGTTTCTGAATCGCTTGGCCTGAGTGCGCATGAGTGTCATAACGGGGGAGAGGTCTCATATGGGGTAGAATCGTTGCATAATTCCAAAGAATAAATTATGATCACAATATAAAAGTTAAAGAGATTAAAAAAAAAAATGTATGAAAATAATATAGAATGAAGATCCACAAAATAAATCTTAGAGTATTCACAAACAAGAATTAAAATTCACCACAAAAATAAAATGAGGATTGGAGAAATCAAAAAAAGATCCTTCACAAATATATTTTTTATGTCACAAACACAACTTTGCCTGGCATGCATTTGTGGATAGCTCCCTGTGCATTTGTAAATCGTTTGTGGATTTTGAGACATTTCAAGCGTCAAGAGACAAACCAATCCCCTTCTACTTAAGCCAATCAGATACCAGTCACGTGGCGCTGACCAATCGTAGCGTGTTTTCGCTCCAACCAATCACGTTTTGCCTTACAATTAGTGTGGGACCATGCACCAAACACGCTGTTCTGGCTAATTAACCGCTTCAAAATGGACAGTTTAAGACAGGTAAGTGGTGCTCATCACAGCATTATTGTAATAATATCTAAAATAAAACAAGTAATGTTATATGTCATTTAATCAGTGTTTCCTGTATCACTACTGTACGGTGACGCATTGCTGTTATATTGTAATAATAATAATTATTATTATTTCGTTCTGTTTGAAAACGAGCAAACGAAAATTAAGCTAGATTTTTCTTAGGCCTATTTTTGTTCGTTGGTAAACAAATGAGCTTATGCTTTAATATTTGTGTGTTTCACTCAGCGGGGTTGGGCACGATTTTGACCTTTAGTTGGATTATATATTAATATGTATTAGTGATATATAGTATTAAAGGTATATCTAGTGAATCGAAGACGCGCAAGCGCGTTCCTTTCTCTGGGTAAATACAGGGCTGCGTTGCCCAAGAGTTCGTAAGCCTAAGAGTTCGTTTAAAACGATTGTACGACTGAATATTAATATTACAGTATGTTCCAAACGAATCATAACTTAGTAGCACTTGAAAATCATCGGTAAATATACGCGTGCTCTGGAGTAATCGTACGCCTAGGGCATCGTTAAGAGGCAGATTTTGCGGTCACCCGCAGGGACAATCAGCCAGATTTACACTAAACTTAGGAAAGTCAGGAATATAATATAAAGTGTAGAATATACACTTATTAGGCGTTTTTATGAATTTATAATGAAATAATAAAAAAAGGCAGAAGATAACCAAATAGAAAAGAATAAAGATTAGAATAGAAAAATAATAACAGAAGGATAATAATATCATTATTAGCAATAAAAGAAGTAATGTAATTAGGCTTCCAATATGTCAATGACTTATGAGGTGCACGAAAACTCAATGTATTGACCCGAATAACGTCTCTAGTAGATATTTATATACTATACTATAGTTTTAGAGAAAGTATATTATAGGGCTATATATATGTAGATAACTAATATAAGTATAATATAAATTATATAATATAAGATAGTTAGATATGCCGAGGTTTTGGGAAGTTAGATTAGGTTAACATTCAATAATATAGAGGCGTGTACTACAAGTACGAGCTTCTATAATTGTGACATTCAGCAACTTGACAAACGGATAGCGACCTCCTAAGTAGCCCCTAAGCACGGCTACGTGCAGATTGGTGTGAAGTGATTTTGGGAAGCATGTGAAACACATAAAAAACGAGTAAAATGACTGTAGAAAACGCCTGTAAGCGTAAAGCTCAGTCGTTATCGAGAAAACGCATGCCCAGCTTGCTTTATACTGAAGGAATAGGCTGTGTGTGAGCACAGAATACAGATGAGCTCAGACGGGAAAGACTACCTCTTGTTGGATTTAGGCGATTAATACGAATTAAATCAAAACAAATTTGTTTTAGATTGTTTTATTTAAGCAGACCTTTAGACATAAGGTGCGCCAGAAAGCGCTCCCTGTTATTTTACAAAAGCAATTTGTAACGTTTTGTTTTTATTGTGGAAGTATAGAAAATAAAGCAGACATTTATTTCCTCTGTTATCACAATGTAGCCTAAGGGATCGCGCCGGCGCCGCCTAACCAAGACGAGCAGTGTTGTGCTTCATATGAGATGTATATCTGCAAGAAATATATATACAACAGCCAGACAGTTTGAAGAAACATTATTGTGAATAATTTGCAGAGCAGTACATGAGATGAACTCTTATTCTGTGTGATGGGATAGGCAGTAAAGACAAGCGAAGGACAATATGCACGCTCATTTTTAACCCACGAAAAAAAATGACAAAAAATCAATTTGTTTGCAACAGAACGTTTTTTCGTATTTTGATTTGTTGATAAAACATACTTCAGTAATTCAAATAAAGAAATATTAAGCCCAGTTTTGATCTGATCATAAAGGAGTCATGGGTCAGTGCAGTTACTGGATAGCATATATATTGTAGACAGACTGGAGATTAATCCTAATAAACATGACGCTACAATAAAAATATTAAAATACATTTAAAACAATGTATTTCAATAATTTCAGCAGCATGCAGATCCTCTTTTATGTCAGACTGTGGCGACAGCAGCACGGACAGTCGCTTAGCTCGCTCACAAAATGTACCATATATCTATAATAACGGGAAAACATATAATTTTTACGACATATGTCGTTATTACGAGAAAAAAATATGTCGTTTTAACGAGAAAACATCTCGTTATTACGACATAATTGAGTGGAAAAAATAATATGTGTGCGGCAGCAATGCGTCACCGTAACATAGGGATTCAGGAACACGGGATTAAATGACATATAACAGTACTTGTTTTATTTTAGATTTATTACAATATAATGCTGTGATGAGCACCACTTACCTGTCTTAAACTGTCCTGATCGTCTATTTTGAAGCGGTTAATTAGCCAGAATAGCGTGTTTGGTGCTTGGTCCCACACTGATTGTAAGGCAAAACGTGATTGGTTGGAGCGAGAACATGCTACGATTGGTCGGCGCCATGTGACCGGTATCTGATTGGCTTAAGTAGAAGTGGGGTGGAGTCCATCCATTTGTGGATTGGTTTGCCTCTTGAGCTTGAAATGTCTCAAAATCCACAACTAAGCGCAACGATGTACAAATTGCCCAGGGAGATCATCCACAATGCAGCAGCGATTCTCCCAAATGCCAGGACGCGATCACAATAAGCCAGGCAAGTTGTGTTTGGACATTAAAAATATATCTGTGAATACTTTGTATTGCAAATCCATTTTATTTTTTGTGTGATTTAATTTGTTGGAACCTCTATAGATTTATTTGTGGATCATTCTATTTATTTATCTATACATTATTTTTGTTAATCTCTTACATTTATTGTGGAATCATAATGTAATTATGGAATTATGCAACGATTCTACCCCATACTGCCCCCCCAGAGCAATGTCATTATTAAACGCTCAATCGGTCCGCATATTATGAGAAAAAACTGGCTCAATTCAGGCGCTATTCTGTATGAAGATTGCATAAGCGAAAATTCACATGTTACAAAAACGGTTTCAGCTAGGCTATTTCTATTCTATCGTCTGGTTTGAACTCGAACGGTTTTCTGTTCAGGAAACGGCGTAAAGCATTCACATGTATGGTAGCAGGGCACAACGCAGGGTTACTGAAACATACAAGATGTAAACATTCCACATAAAAATGTACAAAATCACAATATTCGTTTTGACATATAGCTATATAGAGAAAAATGTGCCAAAGTCAAAAATCTTTGAAGATCATTGTGAACATTATTAACCATGACAAGGTGAAATTCGACTGAAGTTATTACAATGGGGACACACTTGGTATTTTTTAACTTTTTCACAATTATTTTAATCTCAAAACTGTTTTAGATAGTTCTGCTTTGCTTCTTATGCTTTACTAAAAAAGTGCTGGGTTGTGCTCTGCTCTCCCCTACACACTGAAAGACCATGCATGCATTTTCTGCGCTGAACCCCACGATGAGTTTAACAACACTCGCAGCGCAGATTACAGCTCACTGGAGTGAGCCTGTTTCACGTTTTTATGGTCGTTTCATATCTTAACATCTGTAAACAAAGAAATTAAAACTTAAATATTAGTAGTGAAATTTTACAGTTGTACTCTAAAATAAAATGGTTATTTTTCTTAAATAATTAATTTCTGCCATATTATACTTTTAATTAAGATTAAGCTTAAAGTAATGTCAATTATTTTTTGATCTCAATATTTTGGTGGGTCGTGAAATAGATTATACTTGTCTAGGTGGGTCGTGGAATGGAAAAGTTTGGGAACCCCTGTTCTAAAGCAGCGGTTCTTAATACTGTTCATCGCATCCGCTGCTCTGCATCTCTCTCTTTCTCTCATTCAGCTCAGCAGAGCTCCAACAATTAATTAAAACTTGTTTTAACAGAGCTGGAGAAAAGCGTTATCATGGAAGCCGTGCTTGTTGCCGTACTGTATTAAAGGCGGTCAGATAAAAAATAAGTATATGAAAGATAACTAAGCGAGTAGCATTTACAAATACGATATCTAAAAGATGAGACATACAAAAAAAAAAAGAAAAAAAACAAAAAAAATAGCCTACCCATTAAAAGATGGCTTGCACGATCTCTTCAATAATATCCTAGGCTTCTAAAGGGCTCAAACGGCTAAGCTATATTAAGAGCCGTTGTTACAATACAATCCGGATGACATGCTGCGAGGTGCATGGGCGGGACGTTCGCCACCACACTGGGCTAGCTAACCAATCGGAGCCCTTTGCCTATTTCTGAGGGCGGGGCTTCATGAAACCAGGAAAAGATCAGCCCAGGGACAGATGGTGTGGAATAAAGGTGACTTTTTTTTTTTTAAACAAAAGCATGAAACACATGTTAGGACTGCCCCCTAAACACAAATCAGTGAACCACCCCTTTAAAATCTATATAGATTTATAGTGGACTAATGATTGCAGGTCATACCGTTGATTGGAGGCTAATAAGACTACCACTTTAAATCATACAGGTGTCATAAAACAGGTTATTCCATCCGGAAAGACCACACGACTAAGTATACAGTGGGATAGAAAAGAATCACCCCCTTTAAAATAATCACATTGTGTTGCTTCGCAGCCTGAAATGAAGACGTACACAGTTTTTGTTTTATCCAGCTGTATATTTACTCAGTGCAACTTATAACATCCAAGTGAAAGATATATTGTCAATGGGAAGAAGGTTTACCTTAAAACATGTCAATGACCCAAAGCACACAGCAAAACACAGTGGTTGAAGGAGAAAAAGGCGAATGTCCTTGCATGGCCTAGTCAGAGCACAGGCTTAAACCCCACTGAAAATCTGTGCAATGACTAGAAGACTGCAGTCCAAATAAAAGGTTCCCCCCGGGCCATCAAATTTAACTGAACTTGAGCAGTTGTGCAAAGTTAGTAGAGACACATCCCAAAAGACTAAAGGCTGTAATTAAAGCAAAAGGTGGTTCAACCAAATACTGGCACAAGGGGAGTGATCCTTTTCCAACTCAGTGATTCTGTTTTTTGTTTTCCTTGTATATTTGCACTTGGAGTTACAAGTGCACTGAGTAAAGACAGATGGAAAAACAAAAACTGTCCGGGCTGCAAGCAACAAAATGTGATTATTTTACGGGTGTTAATTATTTTATTACCCACGCACTCTGATTTCCCTATTTTACCTTCATTGGTGGAACAGGTCTCTGAGCTCGGAAAAGTGCAGTGTGGCACGCGGCAAGATGATCCGAGAGACGCGCTGTGGGGCTCGGAAGGCAGAATCACGGGTGTGGCTCAAGGAGTGAAGGAGGAGTCTAGTGATGCGACTGAGGCTGCAAGGCGGGATCATGGAGACTGACTAGCTCGGCAAGAGAGGGACAGGAGGCAGAGTTAGTAAGAGTTGTGGCAAACACAGTCAAATGAAAGCAGCAGTCGCAGTCTATGAAGCTCAATATATAAAAGACTACTGAAGGCAGGGGGTCAGTGTCGTAGACAAGTTAATAATTAATAATTTAATAATAAATTTAATCATATTTATTTTGAAAATAAATTAATTATAATCAGTTATTAGTAAATAACAATTTTAGCTGATTAGCATAAGAGGTCAACGGGATAAAATGTGAGGTTATATTGATTAATAAATTTAATAAATTAATTTGTAATAATTTAATAATAATAATTTTAGCATACTCACAAAAGTGGTCTAAGAGGAAAAATGGTGAGGTTATTTAATTGTGACCCAGTGACACAAAACCAGTTCATATGAGATTTCGAACATCATCTAAACCTGAAATAAATAAGCTTACCAATGCTGTATGGTTTTGTTAGGATAGGAAAATAATTGGCCGAGATACAACTATTTGAAAATTTAGGAATCTGAGGGTGCAAAAAAATCTAAATACTGAGAAAAATCGCCTTTAAATTTGTCCAAATGAAGTTCTTAGCAATGCATATTACTAATCAAAAATTACGTTTTGATATATTTACGGTAGGAAATAAAAAAAAATAATGGAAACTTGACTTGACTTAATATCCTAATGATTTTTGGCATAAAAGAAAAATCGATAATTTTGACCCATACAATGTTTTTTTTACTATTACTATAAATATACCCCAGCGACTTAACACTGGTTTTGTGCTCCAGGGTCACAATTAAGAATAAGAATTAATTAAGAATAAATTAATAGTACTGTTAGATAATATATGTGTTTTTTTAGGTCATGTCTTGTTTTAAGTCAATCTGTGATGAATCGAAATATGAATGCACAAGGTGTATGAAAAAAGTAAAATAAATGTAGATTCCAAGAAAGTATTAACGAATATTACTAAAATAAAACATACAATAACACACCACATACACACACAGATTTTTTTTATTACACATAAAACTTTTACTCCTAATAATAAAAAAACTTAAGACTTTGATGTAGCTTGGTTTTAATAAATAGTATGTTGATATAAACATAACTATAGTATTGGTTTATTGTTGTTAAAGTATGTTCCATATGACTTTAACATCATATGAAATTAAAACATGAATTTACAGTAGCTGAAATAAACTAAATAATCTTGATTTATGATTTATAAAAAAGGCTTGTAAAATGTTCTAAATACCGTATTTGTCTAGATATAAGGAGCTGTTGGAGCGAAAAGCAAAGTTGGAGGAGGCAGAGGAATCGATACGTATGGAGAGACAGAAAATGGAGAAAGTGACACAAGGGCAGGTGGAGAGCGAGAAAGAGCTGGAGAGACTGAAAATGGACAATGAAAGGTGAGAAAAAGTCATAATTGTGGTGACCACAACACTGGGTTGAAGGTACAGTTGAGCAGATTCTTTTTTTTTTTTTTAAGGTTTATTTATGGCATTTTATGCCTTTATTTAGATAGGACAGTATAGGTCGACAGGAAGTGAAGTGTGTGTGAGAGAGAGGGGGATGGGATCGGGAAAGGTCCGCGAGCCGGGACTCGAACTCGTGACACCCGAAGCGCAATGGCGCTGTATGTTGGGGCACTGCCCACGAGGCCATCGGCATCGACAGTTGAGCAGATTCATAGGAAAGAGAGAGGAAGTGATGATACCACCCACCACAAACTGCTCTTCACCCACTGTGGTGATCGTAAGCCCCACCAAAGTTTCGCCAGAGCATGAGTCATTTCATAGCCCAGTTTCCAACAGTTGTTGCCATGGCATGACGACCTGTGAAAATATTTGTAAAGCTGGTTGCTTTGGTGATGAACGGGATAAAGAAAATATTTCTACATAACCCAGCAGGAGGTAGTTTACTTTTATTCAGTATGTTCAGTTAGTCAGCTTTGATCACTTTGTCTAGATGAAGAGACATAAAAAAAGCATGTCTGGGCTTAACCTCAGAATCTAGAGAAATATTTTGCATGAAGAAAAAAGACAATGAAGCCTACATTAGATGTACTTTTAATCATTTAGAGTTGTATAGAAATATATAATATAATCACAAATGGCAAAAAAAACATTTTCATTAAGCCGCCTTTAAATCTTTTGGGAGTAACATATGACCTTCATTAGATGTGTAGTTTAGATTAATTCACCTGTTCAATGTATTGACTATCTGTAGATATCAGAACTTGCAGAAGGAGTGGTTTCAGGTGCAGTCCGAGCTGCTGGCTCAGAGTTCAGTTCTGCGGGCAGAGTTGAGTATGGCTCAGCTTGAACGGACCAGACTGGAGGGAGAACTCAGCACTCTTAAAGAGCAGAACCAACAGCTGGATCTCAACAACGTCCGTCTCAGCAGCCAAAACCAGGTCTGAGCACAATGCAAATTATGACGGTGTCTGTATATATACAGTATATAAGATTTTTTTTAATCATGAATCAAATATTCAGCAAGGCCAATTTTAATTAAATCAGCAAATTACAGTGATTTCTGAAAGATCATGTGACACTGAAGACATAGTAATATCTGGAGTAATGATTCTGAAAATTCAGCTTGACATCACAGGAATTCTTTTAAATAAAATAATAAAAATAGATTGAAAGAGATTATTTATAGATTATAAGGTTTAGTATCATAATACATACTATATATATATATATTATAGACTGTTATCCTTGTGATCAAATAAATGTAGCCTTCACATGATGTCTTTAAATGTAAATAATTAGAGATTCAATTATTATTACTTTTATGTGTTGTATCATTTATTTTATATCATAATTCTTCAGTTTTACATTTTCCAAATTATTTACAGGTTCAGATTTTGTGGTTTTATTATGCATTTCATTATACTGAAAGTCTAATATTCATCACATTAACTACAAAAAAGTTTAATAATAATTATTTTAATTTATAGTATCATTTATTGCCCTAGTATTTATATGTTTGCTATAGCTCCTAACCCAGTTGAAGGCGAACTTGGAGGAGGAGAACCGACATCTCGTAGAGCAGAACCAGAATCTGGCCAAAGATAACAAGGCCCTTCTGGAGAGCAACCTGGAGAGCCGAGACCACCACCACAACCAGCAGAGAGAGTACCTGTAAGAACACACACACATTTGCAGCTCACTTTTATCCACCTTTTCCACATGCACCATGTAGAACGTTCAGCTGTATACCACCTGCATCATGTTTTTCTCTCCCATCCGTCCATCTCTCTCCACCTCAGTGACAAACTCAATGAGCTGCGCAGGGAGAAGCAGAAGCTGGTGGATAAGATAATGGATCAGTATCGTGTTTTGGAGCCGGGTCTGCCTGGCATGTGTCCACCCAAACAACCAAAGTTAGTCAGGCTTTAACATCTGTCTCTAGCAGACCTTTTCACCATGGACTCGTTGCTTTACTCACTGTATGCTCTTTCATCTTGACATCCTGCCGTTTTTCTCTTTTACCTTTTTTTGACTTATCTGAATCTTACTCGCCGCCTTTCAATCACCTATAAACTCTCTTGTGGCTTCAGGAAGTCGAACTGGATAGCGGACCGCATGAAGAAGCTGATAAAACCTAAAGGTGGAAACAAAGAAGGCCGCGCTCAGTTTATTGCTGCTGGCAGTATAGAGAACCTCGCGGATACTGTAGACGGTGCTCCCATCTCTTCAGCTCCAGCGCCTGGTGAGACTGCAGCGCTGTATGGCTGGTGTAATAACATTAGATGTACTGTACCACAGAGCGTAAGAGAGTGCCAGGAAGTTAAGACTGCAGGGCTCCCTGGACTCTGTAAAACACAAAAAGGTCCCCAAAAGCCTATAACAATGAATGATGCTGTTACCCTACCACATTATGCCATTCACTTGGATCACAACCAAACATAGTAATTCTGTGTTTATGTGAAGGAGCAGTGGAATGGAATTTGCAGATCAAATGAATATTGCACAGAGTGTATACAGCATTGAGATTTATGGTAATATAAATACTAGTATACTAGATATAATAATACTAATAATACTAAATCTAGTAATACTGTATAAATAATAATAATGTATAAATAACAGTGTAACATTACTTATATGTAATGTATTTTCTGTGTATATGGTAGATACATATGACATGGCATTGACTTTTTTTGAGCAAATAAGGGGATTTGTAATTTTTAGAATATATCCAGTATGTTTTCCTTTGTCGTTCTCATAAAAAAGTTCTGTATTTTGACAAATATATTACAATTCCATACATTTAAATCAGTATAAACGTGTGTGAAAGGTCACAAAAAGTGTTTTAAAAATATGATTTTAGCGCCATATTATATTTTGCTTTGTAACTTTTTTCTTGACAACTAAGCACATTTCACCTCAAATTCCCATATGGTAATGTATCTGGATTTATATTTCTTTTCAGTGATGATTCTGTTTGCTTTTTAATTTTGTAAACAGCATATATTTTCAGCATAAATTAAAGGCAGCACAAGAAATAAATCTTTGTTAAATGATATTTTATTATTGATCTTTTCTTGTAAGTATGATAGTATATCTTTATATATTTTATATTTTTCAAGTTAGAATAATGAGAATTTGGGGGGATAATGTGCTTAATAATTTCGTAAATAATGTCACAGTGCAAAAAAAAACCTTAATTGTTAGGTTTGTAAGATTCATCCATAAATACCTTTACCTCAACAGAAAGAGAATGAAAATATCTTATCTTTTTCAAAGTACTCTCTTCATTGTTTCACCCCTCAGTTCAAGAGCAGGATCCCATCAGTGCCCCAGTTTCTCCGAGTTCACTAAGGAGAATCTCATCTCAGGCAGAAGAAGACCAACCCAAAGCTAATCTGCGGAGTGGTCGGCGCAAGCTGGGCTCCCGACACGGCTGGGCTCTCGGCAGGGGCAGAGGAGGAATTTCCCAGTCCTTCAGCCCAGGAGACCAGCGCGTACAGCCTCGCATCCGTCTACACTCTTCCCAAACAGGCGCCATGGCCCTCTGGGAACATGACGGCAGCCCTACACCCAGCCAGGACAGCCCTAGTGAGGAGGGGAGAGGTAAGAAGGGTAAAGATATAGGGTAAATTAGATAGGGTAGAAGGAAATGAAATTTGCTAAAGGTTGTAAAATAGCATGCATTTGTATTTGTTTTTTGTTGATTATAATATCTGTATGTGTGTTTTAGTTGATAGTGAGGAGAACATCTCACCTGCACACTCTGATGTCAGCCGTGTATCATCTGGAACAGAAGGTCAGTCTACAGCAGTGGCTTTTAACTGGTGGATATTTGTCACAAACTCATCTGTCAACTGGTAGAAGCTAGACACATTAGGTTAATGCCAAAACATCGAACATGCTCTTATGATTTAAACATAATCAAACTACACAAGGTAAAATAAAATACAATCCAGAAATTAAATATGGTTTCACTTGTAATAAGGATAAAGATTGTCTTTCAAAACTATATTAAGTCAATATAAAAACAAGCTGTCTCTTTTTTTCCATTCAGCCTGTCATATTAATACATTTGAACATGGATAAAATCCTACATTTCAAGAAAAGTTTAGTTTGCTTTAAATTAGTTAGAATAATTAGCCACTTAATATTCAGCCAGACCAGTTCAGTTCCTTTTAATTATTGAATATGTCTTGATTTATTTTAAGAATGCCCAAAAAACATTAACAACATCTTTTGTCTCTCTCCTTTAGATTTTCACTCCAGTTTTGACAAACCACAGGACACAGAAAACAAACAGGCATAAAGCAATAACAATTTGTTAACGCTCATTTAACTACCTTTATCCCTTGGTTTTTAAACAATTTTATATATAAAACATCCATAAAGCATATAGTGTACACTTACTATATGTAATGGTCCAGTACATTTATTGTGGGAAAACAAATAAATTAATTTAAAACACACATGTATGATGCATCCATCATTAATACACTCCATATATTTATAGATATGTGACTATCATGACTTTAATGAAATATTATACTAAATTATTATACTTATATAGTGGATGAGGTTGTAGTTCTTATCCTCACCGATATATGGCACTATAATGCCCAGTGGTTGGTGTGCTGGTGCCTTTGTATCTGTATAATTATGAGAGTGTCTTATACAAACTGATGCTAACAAGATATTTATGAGAGCAGATTAATTCATGCTGTCTCGTTGGGAAAAAAAGCTGACACTTTGGAGACTTTGACATTTAGGAAGGAGGCAGAAGATGATGGGGGTCTTAAAACAACGTGGGTGCGGGTAAAGATTTTTATTTTTTTTGACAATCCTTGGCTGGGGTGAATCATAACTCAAAAACGACAAATGGAACGCTAATACAATTCATGAATTATGCAGTTGTCATGGCAACATTAATCAAAATGCGTCAGTCCGCAGACCTTTTCGTCGATGAATAGATGATATACTGAGCACCATGATGCACAGTTTAGAGACTGTCATCCAGTAAACCACATTTTAAGGAATGTCTTGATGCTGCATTCAGAATGTTTAGA
Organism: Sinocyclocheilus anophthalmus; assembly: GCA_018155175.1. Classification (NCBI taxonomy): domain Eukaryota; kingdom Metazoa; phylum Chordata; class Actinopteri; order Cypriniformes; family Cyprinidae; genus Sinocyclocheilus; species Sinocyclocheilus anophthalmus. Next base: position 466,595 of record JADLZN010010257.1, on the reverse strand, counting down.
CGATACACTTTAAATCAATTAATTGTCACAAAGATGCCAAAAACACGATTTTTTCAGCCGAACAAAGAAAAGCAATTGTGAAGTTGTCAGAATTTCGGCTAAAATTAGAGGACCCCCAGAGGGTAGCCTTCGTTATTTTGAGAGGAGAATGATTATTATGATATCTCATGGGCTGATTGCCTCTGCAAAACAAAGCCACCACATATTTACATGCAACAGATCATATGCAGCTATTGCGAGATGAGATGTGACCTCCTGACTCCCTGGAGTTTGTTGAAGATACTAAGACTTTGTGGGGATCATCTGAAATATGGTCACCGGTGATAGTATCTGTCCAAAGCACTCTCATCTAACCCCATTCGTTCCCGCTTTCTCCTTCCATCAACAGCTCCTGTCATGCTCCCCTTCCTGGCGCGCTCTCCTCCTCTCCCTCCCTCCCTCCCTTACTTGTTTCTCCCCCAGTGTATTAAAGGCTTTGACGCTCTCAGTAAAAAGCTGATTTATTTTGTGGAGGTATCGATCGCTCTCTGCATTAAAGATTATAATTCATTACCCTGGCCCTTTTAATACATTAAAGATTCAAAATAAAAATAAAATAAAATCGAGGTAGGTGAGAGGAGAGCACTCAGACACTGTCCACTCACACATGCACACACGCTCTCCATTTCAATTGCATTTGGATAAACACTAAAACCTTAAAAGAAAGAAAAAATTCAGCCACCATTTTCAGAAGGGTAGAATTATCAGTCATATATAAATGTATTAAAATAATCTTAATATAAATCTATATTCTATTAAAATAACACACACACATATATATATGGTGAGCACTGCATGGGCAAACAAGCACAACTCACATTTTCAGAAACAAAAAATGCATGTTTTCTTAGCAGAAACTTCCTAAAGAATGTAGGCTATATAAAGTGCATATCATGAAAGCTGGGAAGGCAGTTCAATTACACAAAACAAGGTAAGCCTCAAAACTAGAGGAGAATGCCACGGAAACAATGCAAGAGTGTCAAAATAATTGCGAATGCATGAAAAGATCCATCACTGGTGGTAGTGCATTCAGTGTGGGCAGACTCAGAGTATTGTACAAGATATATGACAAAATACAAGATCCATGACAAAAAATAGAACCAAACAGGATAAAGATACAATGGATTATTTTATAATGGAGCGAATAGGCAATCGTATATTGCCCACAAATGCAATGCCCACTAATGTCCCACTGTTCCATTATCACGCTAAGCACTCATGCTCCATCTAACATAGTATTTTTTAATAGCAAATGCAACATTTATGGTTTGTACACAGCAACTGACACAATGCCTTTTATTGATATAGCCTAAATCAAAATAGTAGGCTATGATCACTTTGCTCTTAGGTTAACTATTTTTCTAGTGACACTGACACCTCAAATTAAGGGCTGGTTCACACCTAACGCAGTTACTCGTTTTATTGCTGCCGCTTTTCATTTTTGTTTTACTTAAAATGTGCTTAGAGGAACGTACTTTGTTCGCTGCGTATCGCTGATTTTTCAGCGTTGCGTACTAGCGCCACGTTTTTAAGAAGTTAAATGTTTTAAGAATCGTTTTCAATTCTATGAGAATGGAGAAGTCGGAAGTCCACTCCACAGCTGTAACGATAACGAGACAGAGGAATGATATCGTAGGAATAACGTTCACAACAATTTTTTTTCTCTGACCAATAAATGACAAAAACACTGACAGCCAATCAGCACTCGATGTTAAAAAGTATCCTAGAGCAGGGGCCACCAAATTTGGTCCTGGGGGGCCGGTGTCCTGCAGAGTTTAATTCAAACCCTAATCAAACACAGCTAATCAAGCTCTTACTAGGTATACTTCAAACATTCAGGCAGGTGTTGTTGAGATAAGTTGGAGCTAAACTCTGCAGGACACCGGGCCCTCCAGGACTGAGTTTGGTGGCCCCTGGCCTAGAGCATACAAAACAATGACATGATGGCAACGCATGCTTATAAACAGAGCATTATCGTCCGTTGGTATGGACGCTTATATAGTTATCCTTACAGTTAAAAGTTTTGCTTATAGCTAATAGTTAATTTGGGTGTGAACAGGAATTTAAACTTAAACGCGTCTGGATAGCCTACTGCTTTTTTCTGTTCAGCTGCGCTGTGTGTCTGGCGGAAACAACGCGTTCTGTGTGAAAAGCAAATATTAAGAATATTTCTTTAGGTGAACACTATGGAGATAATAATGCTCAGCACCATATTGCTGCAGAGTAATGTGGTAAACAAACTATAATGTTATTTTAACTGCTCCATGTGCTCTGGGGACTTTTGCAATTGTTAAATATTATATTAGGAATATTAAATTAAATATATCCTACACATTTGTCTGACAGAGAGATGATATCACCTCTCTCATACAATACAGTAAACATCTTTAATATTTTAGTAGAAACACACACACAGGCTGCAGACACTCTGCAGGAGATGAAGCTTAACGTCACTGACGCTTCTCTAAAAATAATTCCATCACAATGTGTTATGCAGCCGCAGTGTTTACTGGAGAAGAACAAAAGTAAATGGTGTATTTAATTAAAGGATTCATATATGCACAAAAGAGCTGCCACCTAAAACCACCTTCACTCTGCTCCTCTGAGATGTGAGCAAATTCTTGTACATTTGAAACTTCAGACTATTTTGACAAAACATTCGCCTGTTCTTTGATGAACATTCTCCTCATATGTAACTACCGAAAGTCCTGATGCCTCCTTCAAGCCTCCATCACCCCCACCTCCTCTCCTCCAACCGAGTTTATCGTCTACTCCCCTCAACGCTGGTGTTTAGCTCTGACAGGCTTTCAGCTAGTAAATCAGTGAATTGATCTTGAGGGGCAGCAGAGTGTCCTGGGTTCTGCTAAAGATCCATTTTCATTCCACAAGCAGCTCCCCACGCCAGCGTCTCCTCCAGCATCCATAAACATCAGCAACCAACTCCTGCTGACCCCATCCGACTCTTTCAACACTCTCGCTCACATTCATCTACCTGTTCATTTATTTCAGCAATTCAACTCAAATTGTGAAACTTGTGTATTAAATAAATTAAATGCACACAGACTGAAGTAGTTTAAGTCTTTGGTTCTTTTAATTGTGATGATTTTGGCTCACATTTAACAGAAACCCACCAATTGACGATCTCAACAAATTAGAATATGGTGACATGCCAATCAGCTAATCAACTCAAAACACCTGCAAAGGTTTCCTGAGCCTTCAAAATGGTCTCTCAGTTTGGTTCACTAGGCTACACAATCATGGGGAAGACTGCTGATCTGACAGTTGTCCAGAAGACAATCATTGACACCCTTCACAAGGAGGGTAAGCCACAAACATTCACTGCCAAAGAAGCTGGCTGTTCACAGAGTGCTGTATCCAAGCATGTTAACAGAAAGTTGAGTGGAAGGAAAAAGTGTGGAAGAAAAAGATGCACAACCAACCGAGAGAACCGCAGCCTTATGAGGATTGTCAAGCAAAATTGATTCAAGAATTTGAGTGAACTTCACAAGGAATGGACTGAGGCTGGGGTCAAGGCATCAAGAGCCACCACACACAGACGTGTCAAGGAATTTGGCTACAGTTGTCGTATTCCTCTTGTTAAGCCACTCCTGAACCACAGACCACGTCATAGACGTCTTACCTTGGCTAAGGAGAAGAAGAACTGGACTGTTGCCCAGTGGTCCAAAGTCCTCTTTTCAGATGAGAGCAAGTTTTGTATTTCATTTGGAAACCAAGGTCCTAGAGTCTGGAGGAAGGGTGGAGAAGTTGCTTGAAGTCCAGTGTTAAGTTTCCACAGTCTGTGATGATTTGGGGTGCAATGTCATCTGCTGGTGTTGGTCCATTGTGTTTTTTGAAAACCAACGTCACTGCACTCGTTTACCAAGAAATTTTGGAGCTCTTCATGCTTCCTTCAGCTGACCATGCAGCTTTTTGAAGATGCTGATTTCATTTTCCAGAAGGACTTGGCACCTGCCCACACTATCTTGCCAAAAGCCCAAAGTTGGTTACATGACCATGGTGTTGGTGTGCTTTCACTGGCCAGCAAACTCACCAGACCTGACCCCATAGAGAATCTATGGGGTATTTGTCAAGAGGAAGATGAGAGACAAGAGACCAAAAAATGCAGATGAGCTGAAGGCCACTGTCAAAGAAACCTGGGCTTCCATACCACCTCAGCAGTGCCACAAACTGATCACCTCCATGCCACGCCGAATTGAGGCAGTAATTAAAGCAAAAGGAGCCCCTACCAAGTATTGAGTACATGTACAGTAAATTAACATACTTTCCAGAAGGCCAACAATTTTTTTTTGGTCTTATGAAGTATTCTAATTTGTTGAGATAGTGAATTGGTGGGTTTTTGTTAAATGTGAGCCAAAATCATCACAATTAAAAGAACCAAAGACTTAAACTACTTTAGTCTGTGTGCATTGAACTGTAGTGACACAATCACACTGCATCTTACACTAGAACTATTCTAGAACTGTTCTAGAGCATTTCATCTGCATTTTTTGCTTTTGGTGGGGCAATTATATTATACTAGCTGACGTATTACAAGTATCTAACACATATAATGCCATTGATAGAGAACATAAGTAAACACATGATTGAACAATAACCTTAAGTCTCATGAGGAGCATAAATAAAAACACCCACCATACGGTTTTTTTCTTCTAAAAAATAAATAAATAAATAGCTAAAAAATGTAGTCTGAATGTAGCAACAATTTGCAATTTAAAAATGTAAAAAAAAACGTGCAGAAAAATATTTTTATATGTAAACACCTGACACAGAGTTTCCTGATAACCCAGGAGTTCACTCTCTTAAAAATGCTCTTAATTCTTTTTTTATTTTGATGGAGCTCGTCTCCCAAAACAGTATGTGCATCATTTGTGGTAGAGTTTGTCACAGTATGTAGTCCTAAATATTGGAAGAAAATAAACCTTTATGAGTCATTTTCTAATCCTTATCTAGCAGCTTACTGCAAGAGTTATATGACTGTGTATAATTTATATTGTAGAACAAAATGTAAAAATCTCTTCAAGTAATGCTAACCACAGACCTTACTGTACTCATAAATCAAAACCCGGGATTCTTAAAAACCCTTAAGAAATTCCAGAGTTAACTCATGGTGAATTAGCCTTCCAGTTTGACCTATAAATTGCGTCATAGCTCATTTAAGTAGAACTTCGTTATTTGACTTAGCAGGGAACTGTCAGGACCAAAGTTGCTGAACTAAGTATAAAACTTTTGCAATACCTCCAAGCCCAAAATAGAAGCCAAACAAGGACATTTCATTTTAAGAACATGTTTAAAAAAAGTAAATGTCAATGATGAACTACACAGCCAGCGCAGGCCAGAGGGGGGACAAACTGAGCGGGGACAGAGCATGCAGCTTGTTCAAACACATTTATGCAGGATTATTTTAAATAAACTGAGCAAAAATGCAACTTCTCATTGTCTGGAAATTATGCATTAGCCTTTTGTGTTCAATGAGGAAAGAACAAAAATCCTGTGCATTTGGAGCGACATATGAGGGTGGATAAAAAAATGCTAAGCAACTGCAACTTGGTTAGACCAAAATGTAGAGACGTACGCTTTTTTTTTTTTTTTTTTACCTTGAAACTTAATAATCAAAAATAAAAATAATTATTTGGGAAGTCACATTTAAATCCACTTGGCTCAAAAACACTTCTGGCTGCACCCACAAGATTAAACCAGATTGAAATGCTATAAACTGCGACAGAGCACCAGGATGAAATGGCAGGGCTGCGAGTGATAGTGAGCTCCGTTTGACTGGCAGAATCTGGGGTTATGAGTCTGACGATACACAGGGAACACAGCTGGAGGGAACCAAGAGAGAGAGACACGATCATCGAAAATGAGCGCACGAGGGCATGGGAAAGAGAGATAAGGCGAGAGAGCAGCAAAAAAGAGAAGAGGAGCTCTCATCTCACTGTGCTTCAGCTGCTGGCGTATAGGATGCACCCCAGTCAGTGTAATAGTCACTGAAGGGTTACTATTTCAGCAACAGCCCCACACTGGCTGCGTTCACTGTGCCAATACAGCAAATTAAATAACACTTTACTAAGAGGGCTAGATAGAGGGACACGGAGCTGGATTGCAAGAAGGAGGGAAAAAAAAGTGCTGATGGGACGGTGATGAAGTCTGGATTTAGGATAATTACTCTGCTGAGCTCTTCCTCCCTCACTCTCTTGCACTCCCTTTTTTCTCCTCCAGTCTCATTATTTGGAGAAGCTTGCCTGATGACAGTATCTGAGCTGCCTGTCGCTTATTAAAAAATGAAAATTGCTTCAGATGAGTTTATTAAACACATCTCTCCCTCTCTCTCTTTTTCATCTGCCTCCCTCACACTCTCATTTCTTTCACAGATATAGCAGTATGTTGAGATGAAAGAAGACTCCTCTTTTTTTGGAAAGCCCTATGAAAGATGCACGAATCGTACAATACGAGTGGGGAACAAAATTGTCGCAAAACAATTACGAGTTCTTCTCGAGGAATTTGACAAAATCAATTTGCATCAATACTTCAAAATATTTCATCTGTTCTAAATCGAATAGCTGACATAATACAATAAACTTGAAGGCTTACGTTGTAATTAATTAAAGTTGCATTAAGAGCAGCCCCAGCCATTAGTTCAGAGAGAGGAGTTGACTTTAATGAGGGTCTTTTATCATACTGGAAGACAGAAAGTACATTGAAGAAGTACAAATAGTGCACTTTCATTATAAGTTAAGTGTTATAACCATTGACATACTCCTTTTCTTCCTTTGATTGCCTTAATTCAATTTTTTATTCAACTCTATAAACAATATTCACATATGATATCTTTTATAATTTCAATGCTAATGCAGTGCAAATCATATAACTGCAGAAATTTTTTCCTGGAAGGAGTAATAATAAGAGCAAGCCATAAATAGATTTGAAAGACACAGAATTTGAGACATAAATGGTCATGCACATCTATGATATTATTTCTGCAATCAACTGGGGAAAAAAATATTATATTTGAAGCAATAATTTTTCTGTTTCACCTAAAAAATGTCACATTCATTCTTCTGTCGAATATATTTTGAAGAATGTTGGGGTTCAAACAGAGATGGACCCCACTCACTTCCACTGTACAGACAAAACAAATAATAATAAAATAAAAAGAAGAAAAGCAGAAAAAAATGCTATCTATGTGTAATTTTTGGGTGAACTACCACTTGTAAGCCCACATTGTTATTAATATTAACACAAATCCAATAGCAATATGACTTCCAACGGGAAGCTAATAGCAATCATTGAATTTAATGGAGCACTGGTTTGGTGATATGAATAAATCAGGTGGTGTCAGGCAGCTGTTGTTGATGTTGTTTGTAGGGGCTGCATCAGGTAAAAGCGAGACAGTGATGTGACGGAAAAGCAGATTGTGTGGCGTTTCCACAGCAACTATGCCATCCTCTCATAATTTGCTCTTTGGCGGTGAACCTGGAGGTGAAAAAACAGGTCTAATAGAGCACAGCAAACACACATACAGTAACAGACATTTGCATGAACACTAATGTTTGGAGTTCGGCTTCTGTGTGAGATCTCAATAACATCATGTCATAACTGTGATTATTAGAGCAAGGATCGTTCATGCAACAGTTCATGTTACATTTAAAAAAAGGTGCAAATAATAGCACCAGTCAATATGGTTGGGGGTGTTTAATTTTAGTGATATGAAATACCAAATTAGTCAGTCTGCTGGTTTTTAATTGATTTATTTTAGCAAGGTAAACACTGCTTCCATTAAAAACACTAATGTAGTCAGTGTTGGTTTGTTATCAGTGCAAGCGACAGACGTACAGCTCATTGCACTAGTTTGTACCCTGTGTCCCAGAACACAGAAAAAACAAACACTAATACATTGACATCACAGTTAGGACTACCAATTACTTGTCCTCTCACTGCGGGAGGGATAGATGGAAGACTTTGAGGAGAAAAATACTTAAATTATTTAGATTTTTGAAATGTACGTACTGATAAAGTGCACAACTACTGAGTACAGTTTGTTTAGAAAGCATAAATGATTAAGGGTGGTTATGAATTTTAAACAAGTATAAATGTCTGCTATCTCGTAAGGAAATCAAATCAGTGTTAAAACACAAAAGGTAATGAATAATGTTTGGAAGACTTCATTTAAAGTATAAGGGTGTGTGTGTGTGAGAGAGGGATTTGTGGTCTAGGTAAACCCTACGTTGGATAGTAAAAGATTTTTGATCTTGTGGGGACAATTTTTGGTCCCCATGAGGAAAACAGCTTTTAAAAATCATACTAAATTATGTGCCTTTTGTTTGTTTGTTTGAAAAGTAAAAATGCTGAAAGTTTTCTGTGAGGGTTAGTTTTAGGGGATAGAGTATACAGTCTATACAGTATAAAAGTCTATGGAAAGTCCCAATAAAACATGAAAACCCAACAAGCGTGTGTATGTGTTTGTGTGTGCGTGTGTGTGATGACAGACCTCGTGGGAAGTATGCAGGCAACATTGTTTCATAGAGCTCTTTGTCAGACTTCAGAAACACACAGAAGATGACCCGGTCCAGCTGACAGCAGATTAAACCAGAAAAAGAGACAAGAAATAAAAAATAAATGACCATAGAGAATCTCACATTCAAACTCTGCACAGCAGAAACCGACAATACTTCATAGACACAACTGAGAAGAATGTACCTGTAATAATATATCACAAACTTCATTCAAATGAAACAAATGTGCCCCTTCATCCTTGCTACACTCTCTAAAGCTATAGCAGACATTTGCTTAAATTCTTGTGAATATAGTAAAATGAAATAAAAGCGATTACGAAAGTAAATAACGTAAAAAAAACTGCACATCTTCTAGAACTCCATTATAAGTTAATTTCTGTCAAAGTGTTTGTTTGTTTTTTAAACAGAGATTATTTTCTGTGGCATGAATTGAACTTCAAATATTCCATTTAACTGAAGAAAAAGGTTCATTTATCCAATTCACTGATTTCTGACTTGTAGCCTTCTCAGTCTTGTGGGAAGAGAGGGTCTTCTGAATAAGACCACTTGGGTGCAATCGCTTAGCATATTCTAATTTCTTGTCTTTCTAGTCGGAGAGGCTCAGTGCCAGTGACCTAACTGTCCTTGACAGAACACCAGCACCAGTCCCAAATGCTTCATGGCAAGCAACAACATAAAGAATACATCGAGATCCGTGCCAGCATCCTAGAACCTCCATCTCCATGACAACAGTGGTGAGGGCAGGTGGGCTGTTCCTGCTTCTAATCATGTTCCTGTAACACATCACTGCATCCAGCTAGCACTCCTACTCTGCCACTGAAATCTCTCTCACTCTCATTTTTCTCTCTTTGGTCTCTATAGATTGTCTTTTTTCATTCCCTTTTGCCTCTCTGGCTCACTCATCCTGTGTCGCTTTGTCTGTCTGATTCAGATTCAAAATGAAGCTTTACATTGCCAAAGCATTTGTAATGTAATGCACTACAGAAATGAGGAGGCCAAATTTTCGGTTTGGTTTCTGGGTTAAAAGCATATGGGAAAATATTTACCATACACTATCAATAAGAAAATAATACTATAATATTTTGCTTGTTTATATTAACATACTATATTAACATGAACAGAGAATGTTACACTAAATTATATCAAAGTAAATTTTATAAGTTTTTTTTTTGAAGTTTTCAGATGCATAATGCTATTTTGTGCATTTGTTTAGAAAAAATAGATTAATAGTTGCCTTCTTTCCAAACCAAATCCTCAGTAAACACTGCAGGTGCCATGAAGATTACATGGAGGTGCCAATTTAATTTAACTAAGTGTTTACTAAAAAATGTCTCACATATCTTCATCATCATTTCAAGTTCATTTTGATCCAGACATGAGTGGTTTTGACCAAGTGGGTGAGTTGTTCACTCTGTAATTAATTAGTCAGTCCATTTCCACAAGCTTGACTCATTCAGGTCGATTTGAATCGTGATAGGTGGGCGTTATCTAATTGACAGGGTAATCAGCCAATCACATCGACGTGAAGGTACCGCCTTCTTTTATGTGACCTTTTGCTGTTAGTTTTTCATTACCTCTCACATTCACTCTTAAAAAAAACATGGTCTTAGATGTACTTAGACATATTTCGTAAGATTTTTTTAAGTGCTGTTGATTATTTTCTCATCCAAATATCTCATCTCAAAGAAAATGCAATACACAATATAACAAATTTAAAAAATAATAAAAGTAGAATAGAATAAATGAAATATATAATAAAATATATAATCATAAAAAGTTAATAAAAAAAAAATAATACTTTCGCTCTTCCATTCTGTACTATTTTTCTGGATGCATATGGAAAGTGGTAGGTTTAGCAAGCAGCAAAGTGCTGGTTAATTAGTGTGCCGTAATTAGGGTGTCTGTTATTTTGTATGTCTGTAGCGTAAAAGAAGGCAAGAGCAACTAAGCACGCAGCGCAGAGTGAGATGAAAGCTCAGGACAGGAAAGACAGATCAGTGAGCGATGACAGAAGGGAAAAAAGACACAGAAGAGAGAGAGAGAGAGACTGCAGTATGGGATGTGCAGAAGTTTTGTCAAAGACATCCTCATGGCTCATTTCCTGTTAAATTTACTCTGGACTCACATTAAGTCACAGGGGCCAGAGATTGTGTCAATATGTTTGTGGATTTGTTGTATTTGTGATGTTCTGCAAAGCCTATTCAAGCTCCGTTAGGAACCAATTAAAACTGTGAGGTTATATTTTTGTGTGTGTGCATGCTGACTCAGAAAAGTAACTCCCTAGCAGCCACCATCTGTTTGCCACGGTGTGTTCCTCGTTGAACAATAACAACAATGGCAAGAAAAGAACACCAATAGGGAAATGACACACACACCTTCTCGTGGTTTTGCTCCAGGTATTCTCTCACTGTTCTCAGGGCAACTTCGACTGCTTGATCAGGTGGATATCCTGCACCACACACATCGTCCAACCCATGAACACAATACACATCAGATTTATACTAGGACTTTCAATCGATTAACGTTTAAATTACGTTTATTAAAAAGGGCTTAAATTACAATGCGCTGATTGACTAAACAAAACAATCACAATTATTGCACCCAAATAAAGATATTTCAAAGACATTATTGTGGCAGAGGAAAGCACTGAATAAACAATTTACAAAAGGTTAAAAAATTGTCTTTTTTATATATTTTGAATGTTCTTTAAATCTATGCACATGCAGACTTTAGTCATCGCAGCATTCTCATGCTATATACATTTTGTTAGTGTTTTTAAAAAAAATAATTAATCTAAAAATAAACCATTGATGCATTAAGCTGACAGCCCCAACACAACGTAAATGAAAACAACCTTGATATTATTATAGATATACACATTACTTTGATTGTAATAATGTAATTTGTATGATTAACCAAGAGGCGTCAGACATCAACATGTTCACACCTTGTCAGCACTCACAATTCTGCCGATGCCCGACACCATATTTTCTGCTTAAAGACTTGAAAATGAATCACTGATGGTGGTTGTTTTCGAACTGAAGCTGTTTGCCGGGTTCATTTTTGAGTTTAATCTTGACACGTATAGCTAAGAAGGAGGATTATAATCACAGTGACATGCTCTCGCACCTAATCTCTCCTAATCTGACCGTCTAATCCCACCCTTAATCTGAAAATCCCTCATACTACTGCAAGTGATATCCACTCCCAGAATTCCTAAAATGAGGTTCCTAGTGTTTAAATTTGTTGTTGTAAAATGGGGGGGGGGGGGTTTTTTGAAATTTAATTTAAAATTGGAAAAAAATTGGTGTGTTGTTTTTTGGGGGGGGGGAAAAATGGGGGGGGGGGGGGGGGGGGGGGGGAGGAGGGGGGGTGGGGGAAAGGAAAGGGAACATAAAACCACAAATATGAACTCATGCATGAGCACGGAGGTTCATAACCGTACCATTGATTAGGTTAGATAGAATGTCATAAACACAGGGAATGAAGTACCATTGATGTAAGCTCATAAATGCGGTTAATGAATGATCATAGGTTTTAATAATAAATGAGCCCATTGAAAACTCTAAATCAACCAACCTGTTATCAATTACACACAGTCATTTACAGACTATGAATACAAAGGACATATAAATATAAATAATTGATGTAAGACAAAGCAATTAAAGATGAAAAGTTTGCACCTACCGTACACTCCAGTAGAGATGCAGGGAATAGCCTAGACATCAACATAAAAGACATAAAAAGACATACAGATTTCAGTGTTATGTAATTAAAAGTGTGAAAAATTGTTTTATTGTCTATGTATGAACCACTAAAAGCTTCTTTAAATAAATGTTTTGTATTGTAATAAAATAAATTAAGGTTTACAAAGCACTTATTGTTGCACCTATTCAAAACAACAGCTTTTACAAGGGAAGGTGATTGAAAGTTGATTAATTACAACCCATTAAAGATACAATCCATTACTAATGACAACGAGTCACTTGCGCCCCAGAATTAAGGGCCTTTAAAACAAAAGCTTTACTTTAAAACAAATGGGTCGAGTCACAGACAATTGTTGGTGTTTTAAAAGCATTTGCTGCGAAGGTACCACTTTGTGTCTTGCAAACCCCAGCACGTATGGATAGCACTTTGAAATCAAATAAGGGAATGAAATTTCTGTCATTTACTCTCCTCCATGTTCTTCCAAACCTTTCTTCTGTGGAACACAAAAGGAGCTACATTGCTGAAAGGCCTGGCTGCCACTTTTCTATACGATGAAAGTGAATGGGGATGGAGGATGTTGAGCATAAAAATAACAAAATAAAACTGTTGCATTTGCTTCATTCTGTTCAAAAGCTATCAAAGAACTTGTAATGATACTTTTAAATTCACATTTGAGCTCAATTTTCACCTGCCTCCATGCCCTTATAATATATGGAAAAGCAGCCAGAACATTTACCACAACAACAACTTTTGTGTTTCATGGAAAAATTATACTGGATTGAAATGACCAGTTTTGTTTTTGTTAATTAAACTTTGGTCATTGAAATGAAGATGAAATAAAATACAAGTATTAGAAAAATTCAACGAAAATCAGAAATGTTGATTTGGCAAACCAACTGAAATAAGTTGAAGTACTAAAATTAATATTAATAAAACTATAACTGTAATAAAATGTAATCAAATATACATAGCAATATAAAGATGAATCAAAATGACAAAAGCACATAACAAAATTATTAAAACTTAAAATACTAATAAACACAATAAAAGTATATAAATAAAACAAAAATATCACAGGAAATGACATGAGGGTGTGTAAATTATGAGCTATCTGTTTTGTTTTGTTTTGTTTTTTAAAGTGAACTATTCCTAATAACACAACACTTGGCTAAAGTTTTTTTTTTTCGCAGTCAACACCAGTTACATAAAGATAACCAGGAAGTCCCCATAAGACGTTATGATGCTGCAGCCCTCACTTGCTCCTTCCTAAGAACCTTAACAATAGCTGTGCCTGTGTGTATTTTTATCCTTGCTGGTGCACCGTGTTAAAATCTTTTATACATGCAGTAACCTGTCTTCAATAAATCAATCTCTGAAAGAAATAAAGCTGAAACGGCTCTCAACTGTTTTAGTAGATTCATATAAAAATTGTTAGGGCACTAGTGGAGTGCGAGTTATGTGCTGTGTTATGACTGGATTGCTGGCTTTTTGATTCTCATACCGTGACGCAGCTGTGAGATGTGAGTGATAGAGGTGAGAGTTTAACATGTTAACTGTATGTACCTGAGTTTATGTGCAACCAGTGTGTAAGTTTCGAGATTGCGGTGAGCCATTAAAATTGCATACAAGTAGCTACTGTATATCGCACACCATTATGAGTGTGTGTGTGTTGAGACCCTCACCACGGTCCGCAGTTGGTTCTTAATTGCTGTGTGCAGACAGGTATAATAACAGTTTCTCAGTGCTTGTTCCTCGCTCTCCCCCACTGAATCGTGGACTATTGGCCCCACGGTGTGAATAACATCTGCGAAAGAGACATAAAGCCAAAGAAAGACAGAAGTCATACAAAAATATCAGAAAAATATGTGAATGTTTCATAACTTCAACTTCCTGTCTGCATCCCTCCCTTTTATCTATCCATGTTTCTAAAACATACATTTGTTCATGATATCGTTCAAACGTTTGGGTCTGTACAATTTTAAAAAATAATAATTAATACTTTCTTAGCAATTATTCATTAAATTGATCAAAAGTGACAGTAAATGCATTTATAATGCCATCACAGGAAAAAAGTTAAAGGGAAAACCTTATTTTAAATTGTAAGAGACTTCTTAAAAAAAAAAAAAATCCAATCCCAAACTTTTAAACGGTAGTGTATATTTTAAAATATATTTTAAAAATGCAATTACTTCCTTACAGTAACTGAAATGGACAAGAGCAAATGTACTTTGTTTAGTCTGCACTTTTGTGCAGTTAGATTGTTATATTGAGACAACTGATTCATCTAAATAATGGTCAGATTTCCATTTTTGTCATTTAAATTAATTGTAATTCTTTTTTTTAAATCATTAGTTAAAAAAGGTGAAAACTCTTATTAACAAGACATTTAAAAAAAAGTGTTACAGTTTATTTAAATTAAAATATTGTAATCTGACCATATTCTGGAATTATAGTAAACAAAAATGGATTTATTTAATTTGGACTTGTTTTATTTAAATTTAGACTTTAGGTCTAAAAAAGTTTAAGTTTTTTCAAACATGTCAAAGCACTATAAACTACCCAGTTTACCATCAATAGCAAAAATGTTCCATTTAATAGTGGTGTTGGTATATCAATTTCAGTGATCTTGGCTTTGACAGAACTTGGCCTTTGTATTACAGTGTGACCTACTTACAGAAATAACAGATTGCTATTGGAAGGGTCTTTTGCCTTGTTTCTTCTGATGAGGTATGATAATATATAATGATATATTACTCCACAATATCGAAATATCTCTTCGCAGTAACTGCTGTACTGATAGATGCTGTCAACAGCTGAGGTGATGTGCATTGGGAGTATTTAATCTTTTACCATGGTAACCACAGTTTCTGGCACAATACCATCGTGACTGCAATAATTAAAAATAAATATAAGAGTTCATATGGAATCAGCTTCAAACTGTGTAATTAATTTCACAATCTTTTTACTGGCATGTTACCACTGTTTACTCTAATAACAGTAGCAATGGCAGATACTAATAAATGTTGGCAGATTCTATGGTTTCCATGGTACATGTTAATAAGAGTAACAAGAAACAGCTCAAAGCATCAAATTAGAGATTTTATTCTAGTTCAAAAAGGAAGTTATCGATTTGATGCATTCCAAAGTAGAATTTTTTACTTTTAAATCTAAAATATAAGCGTTTCATTGAAATGTCGTTTTCTAAGTCAAAGAATATGACTGTTATTTAAATAATTATAAAAAAATATGTCTAGACTGCAATTGTACACATAAATGCTACCAAATTAATAAAATAATAATACAGTAAATACATTACAAGCTTTAGTACGCAGAACCCCTAATGTGTCACACAAACTTGTTTATTCATTATGTCTAGACTTTTGATTAGCTCTCCTCTTATTCACTTACACTAACTGCACTTTCTGTTTGTTGTTCCCATCTCTGCCATCTGTCTGTTTCTCAATTACTAAAGCCCCACTTGTCCTGATCCTGCACCCTCTCATCTCAATTTCCTGTTTCCTCCTCCCAATGACACTCAGCTCAACCGCAGACATCATGTCCATTTCCCTTGTCCTCCTTTTCTGTCCAAAACATTCATCCATCTGTCCTCTCAATGTCTCGTGTCCTTGTGTGTCACATCTGTGGCATCTCCTCAATCTCTCCCCTTTGCCCCGCTTGTCCTTTGGACATCCAGCAGCCCACCATCAGTTACACACCCACTCCTCTTTCACTCATCCATCCACCCCCCACATCCCTCCCCGACACCTCTCTGCGCTGCGTGCTGTCCGGCTGCGTTTATTTACCGCTGCACTCTGCAGTGTTTACAGCATCGATCCACCTCTGTTTGTTTAGTCCAGCAGCACCATCATACATCAAGTTGGGCAGAGACATAACTCACACAGAAACACACACATACATAAACACACCCCGACTTGCAGACACTCGCATATGAAGTGCAAAAGGAAACAATGGATAGGAAAGGAAAAAACTACAGAGAACAGTGGGCATATGTTTGACTGGAAGTACAGTATCACAAAGTGTTGTCATGTTTGTGGCACAGCATGATCTGCTGAAGCGGGTGTAGAAGGAAGAGAGACAGGATGACATAATCACTGCAGACACAGGTGCAGCTGGAGGTGAAAGCAAACTAAGAAAAACTGCCAGGAGGTTTAGATATCGCACTACTCAACTCTTCCTCTGTCGCTCCTGTTTGCTCTCTAAAACAAACACACAAGCACTCTTACAACAGAGCGTGTGTGGGGAAGAAAGTTAAGAGTTCAGAGTTACAGTGTAGCACAATGTAGATTCAGAACCTTGTAATTAAACAATATTTTCTGAAATGTATAATTTAAGCTGTAAATTGGCTGAGTTACCTTTCATACTTGTTGTAAAGTACCCAAATAATATCACCTACAACAAGTACTGTGTCTGTGTACTTATGCATGTCAGGGTTTCAACACAAAATTAAAAATAAAGAAATTACATATTTATACATGCATATTTATATTTTTTAACATTTGTGTTGAAACCTGACATACATATAAAGAGACACTTGTATTTTGTATATACATTATAAAACTATATATAATTTATTTAGCAACAAGTGATTTGGTGTATTTAAATTGGTTAATAATAATAATATAATAATAATACTACCGAGCTGTTCTAAAATTAAATAAATAAAATACTAAACAGAATGTTAATTTATTAGTTTATAAAAAATAACATACATATTTAAATAAATAAACATATAAGCTAAATTTTTATAGATTACTGTATTAGTATTTTATTAGCCCCTTATTCATTTTAGATACATTTTAGATAGATCAAATTTATTTCAAGATTATTTATGTATCGTATTTCAATATTTTTTGTGGCTTTGTACTTTAATATATGCTGGGTCACAGCATCAGTGTGCATGTGGTCGTACAGACTGTCTTCTAAAGCCTGAGAAAACACACTGTTCTTTCTGCCCACGCAGCTCCCATACTACACACCAAAACCTGACAACACCCATAACGTATCGATGAATCTACTCCAAACTTGCTATTATCAAGCTCTAAATCACTCCTCTGTTTGTTCCCCCCTCCTTCCTCCTGCCTGCTCGCCTTTCTCTTACCTCCTCTCCCTCCCTCTCAGTGAAAGGTTGTCTGTCTTTCCGCTACCAAGTCTCACTGTTCACTCATCCAGACCAAACCTAAACCTCCCTTCTCGTGCACAAAGGGAGGCCCTGGACTCTCCCACCAAACCCCCAGGAGAAGAAAAAGTCACCGTGCACAACTATATCCCCATTCTGCAGCAGGGGAGCAGGTGTGTCGATTTAAAAAAGGCAGCCAGCTAAGACGGACTGCTTATCATCTGAAAGGTCTGAAGGTGTTTGACTCACTTTTTGTGTTTCTCTTCTTTTTCTCAAATCTGCTTGACAGTTGAGTTACAATGTACCAGCAGTCACCGGCCGATCAAGCACGACGGCCCGCACAATAGTTCGCTCTCCTTTCACCTTTGCTTTCATCCGATCAGTTATGACAAGAAAATGCTGTGATTTTGAGAAAGCTGCGGCTTTCAAAAATCATTCGAAATAACAGAAATAACAGTATTTCATTGAATTGTTTAATAAATATAATTAAGTAATTGAACCTTGTTATTCATCCAGTCTATAAGCAAATGATGGATAGGTGGAGAGAGAGAGAGAGGAGAAGAGAGAGAGAGAGAGAGAGAGAGAGAGAAAGGGATTAGTTAAATAACAGGAGAGAAGGGTGTTCGATTGGCCTGTGTGGATTTTAATTAGGGTTAATTGGCCACAGAGGGAAATGAAGGCTCAGGAAGAGTATGTGTATGTGTGTGTATTGATAAATATGCTTCTCTCTTCTCTTTCTCCCCCCTAGCAATGGTTGTTTTGTATGGTTGCGTCCCTAGTCAAGGCTGTATTGGTACACAGGTGGACTTAGGGACTAACAGGAGCTGCACATTCTGCCTTTCATACACCAATGAGATCCACTGGGTTTCTAGTTCACCCCCTCAACCTGGGAAGTGCATGTATTATTACTATACATCTGTTTTCCTATAAGACACAAACTATCACTCACAACATGTGCAAACTGCAGCTCAGGCAGTCAAAACATGACAATACTCTATACAAACACTCAAATCTCAGATTTTATTTAGGGGCTTTTGCCTGTAGTTAGAAATGCTTTCCAATACTATCACGCATACTTTGGGTTCAAACTGAAGTATATAATTTCTGTGCCACCGAACGGAACAGCAAAAACAAAAAAAGTTTCCAAATACGCCCAGATCAATCGTTGATTGAATAATATGATAGCCCCCGCCCCCAACTCACACCACTGGTTGAGTGAGTGTTGTTGTGTAGAACAGCAATAGGGGAGTTTTCATAGCACCACAGAAACATAATATTTACAGTATTGAACAGCATAAGATATACTTATAATTGTCTCTGAATATTAAGCTGGGATAGAAGAAAGTATTTAAATGCTTAAAAGTTACATAATTCAGCTTTAAGGATTTAAAAAAAAAATAACTTAAAAATTAAAAAGTTTTTTTAATGAAACCTGAAGTTTCCCTTCATTGAAAGTCCAGGTAACAAAAAATTAGATCCAAGATCAAGGCATTTTAAAATGAATCCATGTGAATCTGACAGTTTTATTGAAGTCTTGTAAAGAGATATGGACACTTTATATGATGAACAGATTTAATTTAGGCTTTAATTTTTTAGTTTATGGATCTGGAACAACATGAGGGTGAGTAAAAAATGAATGACATTATTTTTATTTGGGGGATGAATTATCCCTTTAAACTCTTCTTGCAACGGATATGATTGACATCTCGAATGTTTCAACATGTTGAAGAGAGGTTTGCTATTACTTTTCCAAATGACCATTGTGTTCATAATCTGGTAGATGACATAATGGATGAAAAAATACCAAAGATTTCCACTGAGGGAGTGACCTGAGCCATATTTAAAGCCCAGATATGACACTTGGGGATAGGCTGAACACCCAAGCATTTGTAGCAGCCAGTTTTGCATATGCAAATGTAAGAAAGAAAATGTAAAAATCTAGTGAGAGAGAAGGAATTAATTATAACCCACATTTTCACATTCACAACTGCAGAAATTACCTTGGGGGGGGGGGGGGGGGGGGGACTGGAGAATCAGCGCGTTTGCATCTCTAGTCTATGACAGCTAGGTACGTTGGGGGGATCATAAATTAGACAAGGAAATTACTGGTAAGTGTGCGAATAAATTAAAGTGCGCTTGCTTCTGTAAACACTGTCTGACTACATAATTACTGAACACTCTCTGGAAGATTGAAAGAGAGGGAGGGAGATGGAAGGGGGGAGGGAGGGAGAATGATAGGCAAAAGGGTTTGTGTTGATGGTTTATTCATTTATTCATATGGCAGCGTGCAACATGTACGCGACCATTTGACATTTCGCTAGAGAGGTTGCACAACACCTGCTTACAATCGTAAGACGGGAAATGAAAAACCGTGCAAAAAAAATTTACTTTATGACATTTATCAAGTGTAATTTAGTTTCTACAGAAGTATGGTGCTGACTTTGAAGCGATCAAGCGTAAACACAAGCAAGGTTTGCTCTTCGCCTTATCCATCCAAGCTGCATACTGGAAAAGATGCCCATGTTTATTCTACGAAATGATTCTGAATTCATCATCCTACATTACAGAGTTCAAAACATTTGATGTTTATATGCCATTTGGATGATGATTGGTGTGTTGAGTGACTCACGTTTCGCAGGCAGACCGTAGGCTCCGGTGATCTTGGCCTCCCCCGTTTCACAGCCATTCAGAGTACCACATTCCTTCCTTAACAGAGGACCAGCCCCACGATGAATGGCACCATCCACTGAAAAGTGATATATTTATAAAAAAAAAAAAATATATCTATAATATCCATCTATATATATACTATATAATCTGTGGTGGTGTGTGTGTGTGTGTGTGTGTGTTGTGTGTGTGTGTGGTGTGTATGTGTGTCTGTGTGTGTGTATTTATGAAGTAATAATGTGTTAAATTAGTATGGTGTAAAATACAGAAGTTTTTCCTGTTAGGGTTGGGTATGATTAGATACATTTCAGATAAGATATAATACCAAAATCCAAATATTTTTTTTCCATTTCATTTACCAACATGCACGATATAAGATTTCCTAAACCTGATAAATATGCTTAACATTGCATATCCTTCCTAAAAATATTGCTGACAACAATTATGCATTTCACTAAGGTAAGGTGGGGCAACACAGTTTCCAAGACACATCTTACCCCCACTCTCCCCCTGGAAACACTGCAATTAACTCTAAAATTAAATGTGTGTTGCCCTGTCTTCCCAAACCCATAAACAAATTACAATATTTCTTAATGAATTAGACCTTATTTTTGTTTCCCTTCATTGCAAGTCCAGATAACCAAATTAGATCCAAAGATTCAGGCGTAGTAAAATGATCTCCACTAGCCAGAACACGTAATGCTGATTTTAATATATAATATAATATATAAATTATATATCGATTATAAAAAACAGCATACTTATATATATATATTATTTTAAATAAAAAAAAAAAAATTACAAACCCAACCCCCTTTATCATTTGAGGACCAAAAAAAAACTGATTTCTCCTAGAACTGGTGCAGCAATTTGAGGACCCTAACAGTTTTACTCAAGGGTTTTCAGCACCCTAGCACTTTTGCTGATATGTGCTCAGAATCCATAGGAGCGAGAGATAGAGTGATAAAAAGATAGAAAGATAGGGAATATATACACAGAGAAATACCATAGAGATAGTGAAGTGGAGAGAAAGATGAGGAAAAAACAGAGAGAGACGGAGGGACAGATGGAGGGAAGTTGTACTCAGGGCTTTGGAGCGGAGGAAAGAAGGATGAGAGGAAGGAATAAGGCAAAAGATGCGAATGTGGTGACGAGGTATGCCTGTTGGGAATAGTTTGCCTTCCTGTGTAATTGCAACACGTGTGCACACACACTTTTTATATTACACAGACATCTTGTTAGCAGGTGCTAATTGGCTTCTTGCTTACCTGATAGGGGGGTTTGTGACACTGAACAAAAAACATATAATATTTTCCTATACTGCATACACAGCCTTTTTTTCAGTCCTCATTTACAAGTGCTCTTCACATGCAACCCCATGCAACATCTAACCCACACAAATGCACACACATTTTCTGCATAAAAAAAGCATTCGTTAGCAGTTCAATTTCCCATCAAATCAGTTTGGTCTGGACTGAGCGCACTAACAAGTGTTATTGAAACACACCCTATTATTGGCTGAGCTGGTCACCATGGCAGCCATTAGTAAGAGCATTTGATTGGATCTGGCACATCTGCTTGCCCGTGTCACAAATCCCTTGACACCAAAGCACTATCTCTCTCTAAACACTTGCCCAGCGCTCTGGTTTTCAACCAGAATACCAACATTCCACTCAGTGCCAAGAACACACACATTCTCAGTTAAAAAAATAAAACAATCAATTAATACTTATCCATGGGTGGCTTTCCAGATTGTTAGAAACAGGGCAAAGAAATCTCACAAACAGACTTGAAGGAGTTTTAAAAAAAGGAACCATATGCCAAAATGCAACATTACACCACAAACGCAACAAAACCCCCAAAGAGACTCTAATGTCACTGTGTCCTTTCGTACAATCTTGAGCTCTCTCAGCTCTGAGTATCAGGACTGATGTCTCCCACTGTAATGAACAGAACATTTTGATTGCCTATAGTTATGTGTGCCATTTCCAAGTATGATCCATTTGACCGTGAATGTAGAAAATCCAGCATGAATTATTTCCATCACTCACAGCCTCTCTTTTTCCTTCCTTATGCACTTTCTTTTACCGTGTTTCTTCCTTTCAGTTCCTGTCTCGTACACAGCAAAGACATTTTATTAGTAGTATTTTTATTATCCAATATATATATCTCAATAACATCTCAATAAATTAGAATGTCGTGGAAAAGTTCATTTATTTCAGTAATTCAACTCAAATTGTGAAACTCGTGTATTAAATAAATTCAATGCACACAGACTGAAGTAGTTTAAGTCTTTGGTTCTTTTAATTGTGATGATTTTGGCTCACATTTAACAGAAACCCACCAATTCACTATCTCAACAAATTAGAATATTGTGACAAGCCAATCAGCTAATCAACTCAAAACAACTCAGGTTTCCTGAGCCTTCAAAATGGTCCTCATTTGGTTCACTAGGCTATACACAATCATGGGGAAGACTGCTGATCTGCCAGTTGTCCAGAAGACAATCATTGACAGCCTCCACAAAGAGGGTAAGCCACAGAAGGTCATTACTGAAAGAGCGGCTGTTCACAGAGTGCTGTATCAAAGCATATTAAAAGAAATTTGAGTGGAAGGAAAAAGTGTGGAAGAAAAAGATACACAACCAACCGAGAAAACCACAGCGGCCTTATGAGGATTGTTAAGCAAAATCGATTCAAGAATTTGAGTGAACTTCACAAGGAATGGACTGAGGCTGGGGTCAAGGCATCAAGAGCCACCACACACAGACGTTGTCAAGGAATTTGGCTACAGTTGTCGAAATTCCTCTTGTTAGCCCACTCCTGAACCACAGACAACGTCAGAGGCGTCTTACCTGGGCTAAGGAGAAGAAGAACTGGACTGTTGCCCAGTGGTCCAAAGTCCTCTTTTCAGATAAGAGCAAGTTTTGTATTTCATTTGGAACCAAGTTCCTAGAGTTTGGAGGAAGGGTGGAGAAGCTCATAGCCCCAGTTGCTTGAAGTCCAGTGTTAAGTTTCCACAGTCTGTGATGATTTGGGGTGCAATGTCAACTGCTGGTGTTGGTCCATTGTGTTTTTTGAAAACCAACGTCACTGCACCCGTTTACCAAGAAATTTTGGAGCACTTCATGCCTCCTTCTGCTGACCAGCTTTTTGAAGATGCTGATTTCATTTTCCAGCAGGATTTGGCACCTGCCCACACTGCCAAAAGCACCAAAAGTTGGTTAAATGACCATGGTGTTGGTGTGCTTGACTGGCCAGCAAACTCACCAGACCTGAACCTCATAGAGAATCTATGGGGTATTGTCAAGAGGAGACTGAGAAACAAGAGACCAAAAAATGCAGATGAGTTGAAGGCCACTGTCAAAGAAACCTGGGCTTCCATACCACCTCAGCAGTGCCACAAACTGATCACCTCCATGCCACACCGAATTGAGGCAGTAATTAAAGCAAAAGGAGCCCCTACCAAGTATTGAGTACATGTACAGTAAATGAACATACTTTCCAGAATGCCAACAATTAACTAAAAATGTTTTTTTTATTGGTCTTATGAGTATTCTAATTTTTGAGATTTGTTTGAATTGGTGGGTTTTTGTTAAATGTGAGACGAAATCATTACAATTAAAAGAACCAAAGACTTAAACTACCTCAGTCTGTGTGCATTGAATTTATTTAACACATGAGTTTCACAATTTGAGTTGAAATAAATGAAGTTTTCCACAACATTCTAATTTATTGAGATTCACCTGTATATTATTATTTTTTTTCTAATAAAAGCAAAATTGTGATAAGACTTACAACAATGTAATAAGACAATAAGACTTGTTTTTAGAGAATATTAAATAAAAAAATTCCAACCCCATTGGAAAATATTTATGTTTAAAGACAATGCAGTAAGAAAAATAACAGACTTATTCTCCTACACAACCTTTCTTATACACATTATCATAGTATAGTTATTTATATTCTAATAATTATATAATAAATTCAATCACGCTTTCAAGTGATTACAGATATAATCTGTGAATGAGGCTTAGTTACTAATGTCCTGGCAAATAGTTTTGGTCGCTTGTTTTAAGCATAAATCTAACAAAATGTAGTGAGGTTTATGCTCTAAAACAATTCACCAGTGAGGTAATAAAAATAAACTTAATTTAAGATATATTCTCTGAAAACAAGTCTTGTCATATTGTTCCAAGTAAATTTTGTTTTAAGGATGTTTAGATATTATACCTGAAAAAGAAAAGACTAAAATACTTAGTTCACCCAAAAATGACAATTCTGTCATTAATTATGTCATTTAATTAATTAATGTCATTAATTACTCACCCTCATGTCGTTCCAAACCCCTAAGACCTTAATTTGTGTTCCAGCAGAAAAAAACAAAGGCCTTACGGGTTTGGAACGACATGAGGGTAAGTAATTAATGACAGAATTTTCATTTTTGGGTGAACTATCACTTTAGTAAATTAGTTTTTGCAGTGCATCAAAAATGCTGACTGAGCATGGATGGTGCTAGAGTCTTTAAAACAGTATCCGAAACAAACTATATACCACTATACGACACATCCTAACTCATCCATCTTTTCTTTATTCTCTCTTCTGTTGTTTTAAACACATCCTCTTGTTTTTGCCCTCTCAGCTTTAGTGCTTTTCCTGCTTTAAACACCAACAGGCAGTGACTAACCCCTCATCTCTCTCTCTGCATGCAATGCTCTGAGGCTGTGTCCTCCCTGATGTATAGTTTGTCCCTGCCTAATTATCACCCAGGTTTGCCTTAACAAACCTCAGGAGTAGAGCCAACAAAAAGAGAGGGAGGGAGTGCGAGTGCAAGGAAACCAATGTGTTTGCATACTGGCGACAGAAATAGAGAGGAAAGAGGTGTTGGAGTGTTAGGGAGTGAGGAGAAGAGGTGATGGTGTAGGGCAGAGAGGCAGAAGGATGGGTGAGGAGCAAAACAGAGAAAGTGAAAGGGAGATGGAAGACATGCAGAGGCACGAACTGACAGTGAGGTTTAAAACAAGGGAGGTGAAGGTCAAGCCTAAACCAGTCGCATTTGCCATTTGTGTTTGAGGAACTGCATAAAAAACCCAGGTCAATATAGAGCAGTGCGCACTTCTGAATTTGTGTTTGTGTGTGCGAGACGTGGTTCTGATGAGTAGGATTCTCAAGTGCAGATTCATCACTGGTATTGATTAGCTAACGCGCAGGCACTTAACACGGGCAGAGAGCAAGAGCGGCACACGCTTACAATCGACACACACATGCATACGCGCAAATACTGAGTCAACAGTTGGACATTTCTGTTCATTTGCATAGCACTCTACTATCGTAAATTACATACATTAGATCTCGGAATGCACTTTCAAAATGCACACACACACCTCTCAAACAGACAGGGTATGTACACTATCGTTTCTGTTCAAAAGTCTAGGGTGGGTAATATTTTTTTATGTTTTCAAACTGAATTTAACTGATCAAAATACAATAAAAACAGTATAAAGTAATATATAGAATATATTTTAAAAAGTAATTTATTGCTATGATGGTAAAGCTGAATTTTCAGCAGCTATTACTCCAGTCTTCAGTGACACATGATCCATCAGAAATCATTCTAATATGCTGATTTGCTACTCAGTAAACATATATTATTATTAATGTTGAAAACAGTTGTTCAGCTTAATATTTTTTGTGGAAACTGTCATATATTCTTTGATTAACAGTAAGTTCAAAATGAACAGCATTTATATTGAAATCTTATAATATGATAAAAGTATTTACTGTCACCTTGTGATCAATTTAATGCATCCATTCTGAATAAATCAATTGATTTCTTAAAAAAAACTTTTGAATGGTAATGTATTTAACATAACACATTTCAAGTGTGTAATAAGTTTTAAAATGTGAAAGCAGAAAATTAGATATGTACATTTATCATAGCTATTGACGGTGTTCACATTTGTAAAACAACGCTCATTAATAGTGTCACACATGACAACTAGTCTGTTTGTTGTGTGAAATATTGCAGTTTACTTTTAAATGGTTCATAATTTAAGTAATTTACAAGAATGTTTACTTTGTGATAATGACTGTACATTATCTTGCTACCAAATAAATTAAATGTTCATTTACCACATATTACTCTATTTTATTTATGTGAAAAGAAAAAGAGACTGAACAAAATGCCGTAACTTGCCAGTTAGGAACAAGCATTCCAGAGAAGTGTGTTTTATTTTTGAACGCTGTCCTGAAGGTATAGTTCACCCAAAAATGAAAATTCTGTCATCATTTACTTGCCCCCATGTCTTTCCAAACATGTATGACTTTCTTCTGTGGAACACAAAGGAAGATATTCTGAAGAGCACTGGGGTCCAAACAAGGTTTGATTTGCATTGTATCAGATGGGGGGGGAAATCAGAAGAAAGGAATGAATACAAGTTTGGAACGATATTAGGTCGAGTAAGTGATGAGAGAATTTTGAGTCTTGGGTGAACTATCTCTTTAATACTGTCAAGATGGTTTAGCAGCTAGTCTGGTGGAAAAGGGTGTGCTGATATGAGATAGCTACTGTTGAAATTTCAGGTTAGAGGTAGTTTCACACTGTGCACAGTCTATTGGAAAAACAGCTGTTACATGTAACACACTCGTTATTTAGAACCTCTTGGGAGCAGGAACATTACAGGCCCATAACTAATGACTAAAAGTGCAATCTGAGATAATTGCAGACGTAGTTACGGATCCTCAGGAGAAAACTACTTATTTGATGGGCTCTAGTTTATATGTTGGCTGTCTAACAATGTCAGTAGTGTCCTGATTGTACTTACAAACAATACTACAATATCTATCATGAAACATGTTCAAAAATACATAGAATAACCATGGCACCATATCCAAAGCATCATGGCAGCTTGGTAATTTTCTGTCCTTTAAATATTAGTTAAGACTTAACTGTTTGTGCAGCTGCAATGCCAAAGAAGCTTATTGTTTGATGAATATGTGTATGTACAGATAGATGGGAGAAATCTGAAGGCTTTACTGTATTTCTGAGAAGATCTACCATCTTGTCAGATCAAAGTACTTTTTAATACATCACAGTGAGCAAACAGTTTTGAAAAAGCACAGTCTCTCTTTAATTCCACTGCTGATGAATTGTTTTTCTCTTGTTGATGTTTGTGGGCATGTGTGTGTGTGTGCGTTGGGAGGGAAGGGCAGCTCTATCAGAGATGGTTTAAGAGTTTAGCGCTCATTTCATCTCACTGGGTCTCTAATCGCTCTTTTGCTCCTCAAATAGCGCCTCTGTTCTCACTCACGGAGCTATCAGAGATCGTCTGTTCAAATTCTGAAAAGTGCTAAGCCTCAGGCTGACAACAGCTCCCATCACACATACGTTCTCGCTCTCTCACCTTTATTTCCACCTGCTGATTCTCACTTGCTCTCTTTCACCTTCTAATTCCTCTCACCTCTCCAATGCTTCTCTCCTCTAATGTCTTTTCCCTCTTGAGCTGTGTCTAGATTCGTCTCATTCAGCCTCAGAAAAAGAGGGGGAAAAAGAATTGACTCACCTCCTCCTCCACCCAGAAGTGTCTTGTTAGCTGAAACAACAAAAAGAAAACAGAGCACTCTTCAGGGAAGATGTCAGAGACATTACAGCAAGAAAAACAGTGACTTTAAACCAAATGTATGTCTTACTGGTGACTGACAATACAAATTCTATCAGAGGGGAGAAGGTCAAGTATGAGAATTAGTTAAAGAACTCAATATTAATACACTACCATTTAAAAACGTTTGAGGTCAGTAAGATTTTTTTATGTTCTTGAAAAAAAGTTTCTTATGCTCACCATCTTCATTTAACCAAAAATCAGTGTAAAAAAACTACTGTGAATTCCTATGGTGGCAAAGCTGATTTGGTGCAGTTGATTCAAGCTGAAGTTTCTTACTATCATCAATGTTGAAAACAGCTGTTCTGGCTAATAATTATAAACATCTTTACTGTGACTTTTAAAATATATGTGTCCTTGCTAACAAAAAACTAAGAATTTGTTTAAAAAAAATGGTAGTGTATATAAACTTTTCATAATATAATAGAATATCATATAATATGATATATAATATTTTTCACTATATGATCCCTTTAAATGTGCCATAATTAGTTCAGATAGTGGATAAGCTCCTTTGTCAGATTGCATAGATGTGCCTTATGTCCCTTACAGTTTTCTGCTTGCTTAGTAAACTAAGCAAAATACAGTCATGAGCCTGGTCATTCAAAGTACTAATTGACATTTCCATCAATTCAGTACAAATCAGGGTCTTGAACCTGTGTCATAGCTGAAACCAAAGACTTTATCCAATTTTACAAATTAAACTAGATACAGAGCTGCTTTTTCATTATGGGACCTGAATGATAGACAATATACTGCAAAATGTTTTTGTCTATTAGTTTTAATTTCAATAAAAAGGAAAAACTGCATCTATTTGCATCAAACAGGGCTGAGTTTTTGAGTTCAAGCACGAGGCTGTTGCACAATGCAGCACTAAAACAACATTGTTTCATGATCAGACAGTGAAGTTAAACACAAATGAGCAATAAAATTGCTGATTATTTTTTCCTATTTAAAATTCATTACACCTCTGCACATGGACATTAAACCACATAAGTGACAAGCTTATGAGCCAACAAATAATTTAACAGATGGAGTTAATGTAAGCCCAGACAAACACATTTTTTCAAACGAATAGACACACAGCCACAGAAAAAAGGACAAACACGCACACACACAATTTAGCAACAGAGATAGACTGACAAACAGAAAACAGTATGGAGAGAGAGGTAACCATAGCAACCCCAAAGCCCAAAGGTTTGTTACTGAAACCTAGTTAATTACACAGGGATGGCAAAGGAGGAAAGATGGAGACAGACGAGATGAGAGAGACAGGAGAGACAGAGCAGGAAAGATGTAATTTGCAAGTGCATGTCCCTTTCTCTTCTGTCTCTCAGAAAAAAAAAACCTACTAGTGAAAAGAAAAAAGGGATCAGATATGCACGAGGAAGGACAGAGAGCAAAACAGTGGGAGAAAGAATGAGCGAAGGCTGTAAGTTGATGATACCCCAGGGAGAGAGATTTGCCATCTGCTTAAACCCTGTGTGCAGTGTCTTACCCAGGGGAAGGGTGACAGTAGTACCATAGAGATGATGATGTTCGTTCACACACACACACACACACACACACACACACACACACACACACACACACACGACTCTGTGAGGCATACTGACATGATGAGATTGTATGCGGGAATGTGTTCACAAATCCAATCCACCCCCCCCCACTCTTATTTCAGAACTGTAACAATTCCTTTCAGGCAGGATGAAATGGATCTACGAAAACAATGTCCATGAACATCAATACCGAGGTTGGGATTGTAAACAAAAATACTCTGCTGTGTGGAGTCGAATTGACACTAAGAATCAGCAAAGCACACAGCAAGAGGAAATATACGGCAATGATGAGAGTTTACGGGTGGATTAGGATCACAGAGAGAGATTAGAAAAAAGAAAAACAAATGGATGAATAGTTGAGAATCAAAAAAAGTTCAACAGAAGGTTGGGGGTTAGAGGAGTGACGGACGTGGAGGAGAGTCAGACAGAGAGAGCGAGAGATAAAAGCCGGGAGGTATAGAGGGATCAAGAATGTGCAACAACACAGGTACGAAAACACTAAATGAACAGATGAAAAGAACAAAAGAGAAAAGTATTTTTTTTTCCTTCAAGAAAACAGCACAGCATGAGTTTGGATCACAATACACAAGATAGAGAGCAATCGAGAGTGGGTTTTTTGCTTTTTATAATAAATGCATTCATTAGGAGGAGCTGACAGAAAAGTTCTAGATCCTCTTTTTTCTTTCCGCCCCCCCCCCCCCCTAAAAAAGGGTTTAACATGATTAAACATTTTTTAATGACTTAAAATGTATAAATAAGTAAAAAGTATAAAAAAGTATAAATACTTATAAAAGTAACTTGCATATTAGGACTGTCAAATGATTATAATTTTTCATCTTTAATTACATAATGTGCCAATTAAATTAATTGAAAAGAAAAGCCTCTGCAATTGCAATGTTGAACTGCAATGTTAAATAGACATTGCAATAAGAAGCTTCAGAAAGAAACAATTTTGATTCAACGTTGCATAAATAATGATAATAAATAGGTATTAATGGGTTTTCGTTGGTGAAATTGAGTAAAGCAGACAATATAGACAATACTGTGCCTAAAATTAAACACAATATTGACTTCTTGATTGTTGAACTAATGTATAATATTACTTTTGTAATCGTGTAGATATTCGAGAGAGAAAAACCCCACACTTGCTCATGTGATATTGTTAAACTATATCATATGATATAAATATAAGACAAAAAAACCCATACAGGGCCATATTTGCCCTTACATCTTGAATTTTAGGAGCATATAACTGCATTCTAACAGCCTACCTCACGCAGTCAGTCGTTTGTCCTGCATCATGTTCGTTAGAAACTGCCTGAAATGAACAATGAGATGACAAACTGGTCTAGTCCATTGTGGGGTGTGTTAAATGCGTTAATCATTTTAATGCATAATTTTTTCCATAATTAATTGCACCAAATTAACATGTTAAATTGACAGCCCTATATAATATAATAAAAACGTGATTATTCAAGCGTGATTATTCAGAAAAGGTGATGGTCAAGTGTTTGGAACGGAAGTTTGTTTCTGAAATAGCCTGCCACCAGGGAGAGGGGGTGAAACCAGTGAGAGAGAGACGTGTTGTGTACTGTATGTCTGAACAGATGTCCTTAATGTCTGACACTCCAGAACCCTGCAGACACCTTGGCTTGTGCGAACTATTGCATTCATAAACACACAAACATGTACTGTACATTACACAAACCTCCCCTCAGGAGGACAGCTTCATAAACATTTCATTTTCTCTATGTAAGGCTACAATTACATGCAAGTCAAAGTCAATCCAACTCACAGTTCATTGCACTGAATAGCACACTGCCTCACAGTCACTTGCAGTCCTAGAGGGAGGCCCTAACAGCAAACTGCATGCCATGCATTAAAATTTAATATGACAAAACCACAAAAAAAAAACACACCAGATAATGCTGTACACAATCACATTATTCAAAAGGCGAATCAAAGTCTCAATGAAAAAGTAAACATTCCATTAATTATACATTGACAATACTCTGCAAGCGGCAAGTGGGAATAAAAACTGGCGTCAGCAAGTGAATAAATTCTTCAAGATACCAGTTGGCTGTTAATTTTATTTAGAAATGCAAGGTTACATGGTTTATGCATGTGAGTGATCAAACACCAAGACGCCTGCTAAAGAAAATGCTTGGAGTGTAATAACTTTTACCTGATGAAAATGTATTATCTCAAGTGTATCTGTGTCAGATGTGGTGAAAATTAAAGTTTGAACCTTACTGTTAGTTTTTTTTAAATATATTTATTTTATAAAAATGAACGTTCATAGAATAGTCAGATATTAATTTATATGGGCTATAGCCTAACACATACACATGCATGCGTATAAACTG
This sequence comes from Sinocyclocheilus anophthalmus, assembly GCA_018155175.1. NCBI lineage: Eukaryota > Metazoa > Chordata > Actinopteri > Cypriniformes > Cyprinidae > Sinocyclocheilus > Sinocyclocheilus anophthalmus. The sequence continues at coordinate 434,931 of JADLZN010010257.1, read as the reverse complement.
TTGTATTTACTGTCGTATCGTATAAGCATAAGACACATATTTCGACATTTTACACCTTAATGTAATATATAAGACAATATCCTGTTGAAAGATGGATGTTATTTTGTTCGTAAATTGATCTATGTTAAAAAAAAAGAAACACGTTCCTCCGCTGAGGAGATGAAGGGGTGGAGTGGCGCGAAAGAGAGCGAGAGAGAGAGAGAGAGCGAGGGCTGCCGGCGGAGTGACAGGATGAGGGAGGAGAGAGAGAGGAGAGGAGACGCGAGACGAGAGAGAGAGAAACGAGGAAAATATCGACGGGAGAGATGGAGAGAGAGTGTCCGAAGCGCGCGCGACGGCAAGCGCGGCTCTGAATGATGAACGAGACCAGATGAGACGTACAAACGAACGAGAGAGACACGAGACCAAAATCCCCCCCAGAAAACCACGCGCTCTAGAAAAGAAGAACATTTCGCAGAATTTAAACGAAGGAAAGATGCCGTTTACCCAGACCGAGGTATGTTGCTCTAAACACTTCTTCATATGAGCTACTTGTTACCAACGGCCAGTCCGAGCCAGCTCAACTCTGACTTCAACTGAAATGAGGTAGAATAAATATGTTTTTATACTCATTATAAACGCTGTTTAGAGAATACTGACATATTCTGGCTGAATGCGTACGTTAGCCCTCTAATTTGTCTTTTTAATTTGTTTGCTCTTAAGCGCCTATTTAATCAGTTTGAGGCGGCTGCCACATGGAATTAAATGCAGGCGCTTTGAAATAAGATCCTGGATTGGGACTCTCATTCATTTATTTTAATGACCTGTTATTAAACGCGTGCGACTGTGTATAGTGCCTAAATGCGCTTGTTTGCTTGCGATGGCTATTTAAATACTGGTAGCTATACAATCTGGGGAAGATTTGCATTTGTTTTTGTACTTTCAGACCTGGTGCAGAGTTTGCATAGGAGTTCAGGGCAATAGTGCATCCGTCTTTGCGCGTGTATTTGCACTGTACTCTCTCATAATCGGCATAAAGACAATGTAATACAGTAGAACATCTAATAATATCATTGAATATTAAAAGACATATTTATGGCACAGATTACGGACATTGCCCTACACTGCAATGTGATTTCAACTGAGATAGGTAAATCAGAACGCATTTTATAGCGGTTGTAAATGAGAACATGATGCTTGAGTTATGACTTACTTTTATAGTTTTTCTATGGATATATCCTGTTGTTTATATTAATGTTCACAGTAAAGTTCTCATCTAGTTTTTCAATAAGACATCTGTGCAGTGAGCACGGAACATGACACAGCGGGGACCCCCCCCACACACCGAAAATGAACTGTGACAAGCGTAGGTAGCATCGCTGCGTACGTTATGAAATACCGAACGTCCAGAGTCCGCTGTTTTGAACCACATACCCTGTACCTCATCGATTTCTGTAAGTCTTGCACCCGCGAAGTGCGTGATTTAGAGGAGTGTGCATATAATTCTATATTGATCTATTTCGTATTTCTCAATCTTATATTCACTGCTCTGTGTGGGGACAGAACGAGGAAAACAGGGGGGTTTTGTAGAGTCGCCAGCATAAGTCCATAGCCATGCCAAAACAGTGGGGCCAGTATGTAACAAACACGCTTTACACTGCATGAGACACCACACACACACACACACACCCCTTCAAACACAAGCCCATCAACCCCAAAACCTTTTAATTAGTACCACCACAACTACACTTACACTTCTTTTCTTTTACATAAGCACCTTTGAGCTATGCATTAATATTTTTATATATATATCTATACATCAACTTAAAAAAATAATTTTACAAAAGAAAATGGTCAAATTCAAGCAGCTCAAGTGATCCACCAAAGTCCATCTTGTGGTCACAAAAACACCACATGAACTACATCCAAGAGTGAGACATTTGGGATTATCACAGTACTTCAGACCCAACTCCACTCACACACAGCAGATTACACAGATTTAGAGTACATCAACTCTAACGCAGATTAACATGGTGGACAAATGCAGATGAGCAATGAAAGAAAGAGAGCAAGAGGCGGAGAGCAACACAGCTCAGTAAAAGAAAACTCACGAGAGATTAAATCTGTTTATGGTCTAAAAGTTTTTTTCCTTTCTGTTGCAACCATCTGAAAATGAACAAAACAAACACATGAGAAAATGTGATAGTAACATCATTTACATTTAAGAAACCAAACGCAAAGTTTAAGAAATGAACAAATTCTCTGTATTTTCAGGTATACAGCTTAAAATATCTGTAAAATCATTGGCAGATCTCTAGGCAGCAGGCTTGTTTTATAATTCACAGTTGGGCCTGTGAGAGTGGCGTGCGTGTCAGTGGGGTCACTCTGCAGTGGGTTGCATGACAAAAACACAGCACTACAAATTACAATAGGGATACAGCAGCTTCACAACTGACTTTTCTATATATGTTTTCATATATCAGAGAAAACAAATAATAGGAACACAGGTGTAAGTCACTTACAGTACACCTAAATGATTGTTAGCAATTGTGGAAAATGCACAAACAGAAAATTAAACAGACACAAGCTATGAGCTTTCTACATGGTCATTTTTATTGCAGCTAGTTCACTATAAATCAATGACTATAGCCTTTCTAATTAATTGTTTTGTCAAAGCCACTATGGTTTGCATCAAAACATCTAAGGCACTTTGCACCCCCCCCCCCCCCCCCCCACAAAAACTGCATTGCAGTACAGAATAGAGGAAAAAGTGAGATGTCCTGTGCTGCATGATTAATCGAATGTGATTGTCAAGTGGGCAGCATTTGCCTAGTCAGGGTAAAGCGGGAGTTGCTGTGATTAGTATTGGGAACTCTAAAGCGAACAGTGCAATTTCAGATGGAGCAGCATTTACTACACAGAGCCGTAGTTCACTGACAAGCTACGCAAAATCGCGGTTTACACTCTGAGCAGAACGCAGTTCAAAACCGCCTGGGCGGATTATGAAATGTGAGGAAATCGTTCTCTCAGGAGTAGGGAGAGAAGCTGTTATGCGTTAGTTCAGTGAACTACGGCTGCTGGTAGTAAATGCTGCTCCATCTGAAGCACGTGAACATACCACACTTTAAAACCTGTCTTTACTCACAAACTAACTTTCAGATGATGTCAGTGCTAGGTTGAAAATAGCAGCTTCAGTGAGTGAGTGGCTTCTTACACAGGAATAAGGCACGCAACATATTTCATAGTATTCTACGGGGTGATATAGGACATGTTGATAGCATTGCAGTTATATACTTTAGTTATAATAAAAATATATAGACGAACTCAGAAAACCATATATTGTGTAGTCATCGGTTATTAGTCATTTGATAGTAATGAAAGCAGTTACATCAATCTTTTATTCAAGCAACAGCTTATAGGCATTTCTTGGGTTTCTTCGGCGAAGGAGTGTTTGAATTTCAGCGCAAGAGAGCCCGTATGGCCTATCGGATGGAGGATTTAAAAGCTGATACACAGAACGTACTTAAACTGAAGATAAGTATGACAATCGCAAGATCGCCCTAACTCTTTTTTTTTTTTGCGAGGGTATCGACCGTTTTGTGATTGAATTAGATACTAGTGCAGCACTAAAGATGGCCTGGTACTGGTTGATGGGTCTGAGGCTGGCCGACAGATGTTTGCTTGCTAGTCTGGCATTCATGATCGAAGCTATCACAAGTATGTGCATAGAACATTCTATCAGCAATAGTTGAGGTACCAGAAGATTTTTTGTTGTTTGAGAGACAAAATGTGCCACTCGGAAACAAACACACACCAAAGACAGCTTAGTCATATTACTTTCACCCTGACGCACCAAAGAGTCCAGTGAACACGCAGTGCTCTTCTTGAGACGTATCGGTGGTACGAAGTGTCCCATATCAAGAGATGAAAGTACTTCTACAACTGAAGACAATCAGGGTTTCGCTCATGCTTTTCTTAGCCTTGGCGCAACTGTAATTATTTAACAATGATTATCCCAAGATTCCTAAGCATTACAAACACTTGTAATACTGGAGCTTTATCAGTGCTCCTCAACAACATGTACAAAGTGTGCTTTGGCAGTTGTTGAAAATTATTGTTGTTGCAAGCAGTAATACATAGGTAGTAATCAGGACTCAGTTGAAATGATATGCACGTGACAATTTTTGGTGAGAAATGATTCTTACTAATAACCCCAGCATATTACTGCAGTTAGGGGAGGGGGGTAATATGATCATAATCACCGATATCTCAATAATAGAGTAGGTTTTGCCTACTAAACGTTAACAAAAAAACCATACTCCAAGAGTATGCTAAATATATTTTTAATTTTTATTTTTTGCTGAAAAATAATGGTTGTACCAGGTTTAAACATACCAGTGAATTGTCATAATTGCTCACACCAGTTTTGGTGCTACAGCAAAAACTAATAGTATGATTAACTAATGAAACAGTTGACAAAAACAATCTTACAAAAATGAGGAAAGCAACAGAAACAGGAAAGTGAGAAAATAAAAAAAACAAAGTATTACAACAAATATGCCATTAAAACTATCCAACCTAACAACACGGCGATAAAATACTACCAGAGTATATAAAACGCAGACCAGTATTTGAGTGAGGTGACAGTCACAACAGAATTGCAGTGTAACTACATCCCCTCATTCCCTTTTAATCATGGGCAACATGAACATAACATGGCAAACATGTTGCACTACATCAATGCTTAATAAAAGGCATTTCAGTTTCCCCCCTTTTATTAAGCACTTTCTTTTCATGATGCCAAAAAGTGAATGTTTACACAACATCAATGACCACAATCAAACCACTTCTGGAAAATCTGAGAAATCTGAACAAGGTTATGACACCAATACTCTTCTTTTAATCCACTTACTCTAATCTTATAAAAGACTCCAACTGAATCATAATTTGTAAATTATTGATTCATAATATATTACAGTAAGGAGATTGATGCACAGTTCGAGAGAGCTCTGAGCTCTTAGTAATGTCCTTTTTAAGGGCGGAAATGCAGTCAGACTACTCTTGCTCTCTGGAGAGGGAACAGCAGTCACACAACAATGAGTGTTTTGTCTTATCCTCTGCCAGGCCAGGGTTGTCATAGACACAGGACCTACGTCAGTGTCGTTTATTAATCAATGTGGCCGTTTTGGTCATTGACACAAAGTAATTTTTTATTTCGCCTCAATAAAACGCTCTTCTGTTAGACACAGCTCTCTAGATGTGCCTCGCCTGCCGTGAACAAGACAAGAAAAGACAGCGTTGTCTGAAAGAAAGTATGATAGAGGAGACCGTGTCTGGGGCAGGCAGAGTTTATAGGTAAAATGGGTCTCAAAGAATTGCTTGTATAGCTCTAGAATCAATGAAATGGAGGCGCTATGAATTAAGTGAATGTGGCTCTAGATAATTGGACACGTTCTGAAAGGGTCCCGGAACAGTCTGAATAGATGGATTTTATTATTCCACGCAAAAACCAGCTGCAAGCTCTTAAATAGGCTTTGATAATGCAACTAGTTTTGAAGTGCTGCTAATTTTAGCATGTGGCAGGTTAATAGAGCGAGTCCGGACATACAAAATCACTTGTGTTCTATGCTACAACTGACATAAAGCATGCATGACTGTGCTTTTATTGAAAGCATGTCCATTTAAACCCTGCAGCCTTCATTACATAGCTTATCAAACACATGCTTGTTAAATCATTACAGCTCATTTATAATTTACATGCAGAGAGACCCATTCAAGCAGAGCTACAACTTTTTATATTTGTGCTCAGTTACTTAAAGTGATACAGTGTAGTGCAGGAAGAATGCATAAATGCATGTACGTGCTCACGCACAGCATGGTGCCTTGCAGTTTGGCTCTAAATGAGCTATAAAAAAAAACAAATGCACAGGCCTCCCATAGGAAGCCAAACACTGCTCAGCTTAGTAGAGATCGCTTCTGAACATGGTTCGTTTCACTCTGCTCGGTGAGTGGGGTTTGTCGAACATGTGGGCAACTTTGTTCACTGACCTAAATGCATGAATTGTCTTTATATAAAAAGTGCCACTTTTTATTCACCACACAGTGGGGGCTGTTTATTACGACATTTTGCTCTTTCTTGTTATGCGAAATGCTGATAAGAGAAATTTACCCACATTAGGTCAAATTCAGACAAACCTAATTATTTTTCTTCCCGTGTGGATGCTCTGGTTTTGAGTGTTTGTTTGATGTTCATAAGCACTAGCTGAGGGACAGCAAGAGGTATGATTGGTTGTTTGAATGTGATTGTGTGTGTGTGTGTGTGCGCGCGCGCTTGAAGACAGAGAGAAAGCAAGCAGTGAAGTATCTAGCACTTAAATGTTCTGCTTATTTCCAGTGACTGCATCATTTACAAAGAAATTGGGAGCATAAGAAAAAGAGAAGAAAAGGGCAAAGGAGAAATAGGAGTGACATGGCCATGCAAGGGAGGAATGCATTTTGAAAGAGAAAGAGGAGCTAGCTGAAATGCATCAGTGTAACTTCAACAGAAATTGATTTACGTATGTATGTCAATGTTCAAGTATAATTCTAATAAAAGCCCATCTCATCTAGCTTGAAGGGTGGATTGTATATTGGTATAAAAACATTGGGATCACAAATGGGCAGGGAGATTGGGAAACAAAATAAATGAATAAATGCAAACAAATGAGAAGACAAGTGAATAAAGGAAAATGGCTGGAAGTAGTGACAATGACAAATGTATGTCATATATTGACCTTATTGATGATATTCTCACCTCAAGAAAAGTAAACATTATACATGGCAATCTTAGAAATGTGATGGCAATAATAACATTTCCTTCAAAGAATAAAATAAGGATGCATCTGAAAGAGAAAAAATAGATTAAAAGACTGGTGGAGTAAAAATGTGATTTACCTGTTCATTAGGGACCATGAGAGAGAGACAAAGATGAGTGGTGGAATGTAGAAAGAAGGTTAAAAAAAGCATAAATGATTTCAGTAGCAAAAATTTAATACATGAGGTGATTCATAACATCTTATTTTCTCTATTCAGACAACAATAAACTCAATACAAGAGCATATTTCTCATCAAACCAAGGATCTTAAAATGCTCTGTTAAACATCAGGGTCAAGAATATTAAGTCTTGTCCATTCAAATGATTTTTTTATGAGATGACTGCTTAGTACACATTTTATAGAGAGATGAGATGTGCAGCTTACATTGTCAGAGTTTATATGAGGAGTAGAACTGAATTCGCATGTTGCAGGTGCAGATATACAAATCCAAATGCACTACCATCATGCTGCCGCATTTGACTCCATCTTTCATGATTAAGAAAAGGTAAATAAAGCTAATTAATTCTCCACTTTCAGTAGGCATTCAAATTAATTCATGTATCTTCTTTGTACCTTATGAATTACAGTACAGTCATGCTGACATATTGGCATCATGCATAGAGAAAGGCAAAGAATATTGAAAACAGTGGCATGTCACTCAAAACACACCAGCATAAACTGAAATACAAAGTTATTGACAGGGCTTGAATTTCGGAGTGGGATTGCGCATAATTCTACTGATTCCCAGTGTCAGTGGCTTGTAGTGGGTGGGTATCGTTAAAATTTTTTCGATACCGATACCTTGACTTCGATACCGGTTCCTGAACGATACTTTTTTCGCTACCAATTTTATGAAATCTATTTGAACAAGATTACATTACCTAAAAAAAAACTTTGGTTTAATTTTTCAGCTTGTTGATGTTTATACAGACACAAAGACTCATCTCCGGAGGCCACTGCACAAACGGAACAAAATGGAACTACCCCAAAAAATCAGGCAAATAGGTTTTAATAAAGCTCAACAGTCTTCAGTTACAATCGTTAGCTACAGTTACATAGTGCGTGTTTGTTTAAATGCCTAGCTCAGACAGGAATCGTCCTTTCTATCATTTTCCACTGATTTACTGATGAAGCATTAGCAGGTTTCTAGCGCGGTCTGCCTGTGCCGCTTCCATGATCGCTGTTGCTCTGATCAGCGGTATAATATATTTAATTTCATTCAACAATACTGGCCCAAAAACCACACCACGGCGAAAAAACACTACACAAACACAACAGATATACATATATATTATATATATATATATATATATATATATTTTTTTTTTTGTGTGTGTGTGTGTGTTTTGTTTTTTGTGCAAATTATTTATTATATTCCCACTAATCTCATTAATACTTCCATTTCAAATTCTTACATTTGATCTATAATTTCAATTGACACTTGACGCAAATACAACGCCGGTAAATAATTATTATGAGATTATGTAAAGATTTTTAATATACAAACAAGAAATTATGGTGGAAATTATACTTTTCAACTAAATTAAAACGCCAGTAGGTGGCAGTAGTGAGCGTTTAATGAGTGAGTCATCAAGTCGTTCATTCAATCGATTCGTTTAAACGGCAGATTCATCAGATGTTTATGGATGGGCTAATGAAACTTTGACTCACTCTACTGATTTGTTCAAATCACCGAATCAATCAGCAATTAATCGTCTGGTTGCTGTGAGATGCGCTGTGTTTCCGCCCTAAAATGTAAGTGACCTAATATTAATTTAATAGCTTATTGAACTGTTTATAGAACTATCAGTCGTAATGGTGAAAACATTGTGTGATGTTGCCTAACTAACTGTATTTTAAATATAAAAACTTTCCATTTTGAATTTTTACCTCAGGATGCTGAGTTTCTTAGTGTTGCGCGTTTTGATTTCTCCTGGAGAGGCTGTGAGCCTCGCCTCAGCAGCGCAACCTTATACTGTCAGTAGATGCTTTATATTCAGTAGCTATATCCACTATTTGCCACTTATTCTAAATGTAATAAAATCAGAATAATATTGCGTTTTGGTGTTTACATAGTTATTTTTGGTTTCTGATGTTTTAATCATGTTACTTCTCTGGCGTTAATGAAGAGTTAATGTCAAACCCTGGAGTCTATGTGCCGGGGCTCAGCCCCAGACGGCCCCCGGCCCAATTTAAACCCTGGTCTTAAATCGCATGATGCTAAAGTGTGCATGAATGGTCACATAACACGCGCTTTCGGTCTTGAAGTATGAACGGACATCTTCATATGATTGAAACTCTATACAGCTCCCGCGCTACTCTCCATTGGAAATGAATGACTTCTGGTCTGTTGTTTGTCGGAGATAGTGGAAAGCCGGCTTGAAACGCAGTGGAAACATCAGTTTGACGAGGATCGTTTTCATTTTAAAACAAAAACGCACCAGTGTAAATGTAGCCTTATAGGGCTGGGACGCATTCACACTACAGCCTCACGTGTGAGCTACATCTCTGAGTGTGGCGCGTGACGCGGACCGACTGTGCAGACCTATCGGTGTATTAGGCTATAGTACCACGAGCAGACTGCTCCGTACGTTTTCGCATCGCTCTCGCGGATGTCAAACACTGATCGATCTGCGCCTCACTGACGTTGATGAGATTAACCCCGTAGGTATTGAAATTTGGTAGTGAATGACAAGACAATTTTCGATTCTCGCATGATACTGGCATCGAGGCAATTCGGTCAGTGCCTAAAAAGCATCGAACTCGATACCCAGCCCTAGTTGTAGTGGAAATTTCCCGCAAATATTTCAACGTGAAAGACGCTCGCGACAGATGACGGAATGTATCATTTGCATGTGCTTTTGAGTCTTACAATTTTAAACATTCAAGTGCTCAATTCAGTACTTGCGCGCTCTGTGACTGTGAGACCCTTTCTGTGAGCCATCTCACACTAGAGACCGCCCGCTCCCGCAGAAATATATCTTATCTGGTCCCGCTCCCGCCCACGACATTCATGTTTTGTCCCTCTCCCGCCCGCAAAAGCCAGCATAAAAGTAATCTATATAGATTTTTTTTCAGTACATCGAAGAAATATACATGAAATGGTTCTGTAACATCTCCCAAGCGCCACAACATCCCAGCATAAACACTCCCAATAAAATATTTGTTATTTAGGCTAAGCATAAAACAGTCACAATCACAAACCACTGTTATTTTTAACAGAAAAGCAAGTATGGGCTGCTGTGTGCATGGTTTGGCATGGCAGAATGTGAGCAGCGCTTCCATTATTATCACTAAAAGCTGACATCTCAGTTAATCACAATCTCACAAATCTATGTTATAACACAATAAATATATGCATAACGAATCTTTCCCGTGTCTAAGTTCTTGTTTTTAAAATGAGAGGATTTGAGCACACAAGTTCAGCACTGCGGTGAGATAGATGTCTAACTTAATCAACTGGTGGCCATGGTTACCGAAATCAAACAGCTGAGGTCGGTGATTGGTACAATTGCGCAAAATTTTAAACGTGTTAAATAGAAAAGATGCTTAGCTTGCGCATGTCATCAGTTTTAATGTTAAGATGAGTGTTTCTTTTGCGTTTGTTTCAACAGAGTACTAACCATTTATATGTTTTAGACATTTTTGTTTAGATATTCTATTGTGCGGGAAAGTCCCGCGAATCTGTTATTCTCCGTCATCCCGCACACACATACAAGTTATTTCCCACCCGCACGCGCAAAGCAAGAGGTGTCCTGCGCCGCACCCTGTGTGTTGGTCACGTGGTTCCGGGGAGTGCGGTCTCCCTCACACCCAAAGCGCGCACACATAGAGACACATCTGAGAGCGTGTAAACGGCCAAATATATACAAAAATATGTTAAAGTGCCTGTCTTGATGAGTATTCATGTAAACAGTTGATTTATACTAAACATTGTCGGTATACAATGTTTAGTATAAATGAATTATTAAGTTAATGTAAACAGTTGAGAAACAAAACTATGTGTAAACAGTTGATCCTGTGCCCTGAGGTTCTTAAGGGAACAGCAACAAATACAACTGTTGTGTCTGTCATTAATGTTTATTTTACAGTGAAGGCACTAACAGTGTTATTAAAGTTAATAGATATTCTGTTCGGTGTCTTTAGTACCTGATATTACTGTTAAAACTGAAACAGTAAAGCGCAAAGTAATTTAGTTGATCTTGTTATTGTAGTTGTTGTGCCATTGCTTGTCATTAAATCTATTCTTATTTTATTAACTGACGTTACTTGTCTTTTTGTTCAAATACTCAATTCAGAGTATATCTCACCATATAAATATGAGTCGACAACATTATAAATTGTAAAACACAAGTACACTGGGTGACGATACATTTAGGATTGATGATTGTAGTTTAAAAATATGTCTAAAAAATACCCTAACTCCCCCCTCAAATAAAAAAATCCCCCCCATAAGAGCCACCGAAAGGGGGAATCCCCCCCCCCCCATTTTCCAAAACTAAATTCAGGCCCTGATTGAATATTTTCAGAAAAACCCATAACAGAAATATACAGTAAGCATGCATGAATGCCTTTTCACTATCTGTCTTTTGTGTCTGCATCCCTATCATACTTTGAATATGATGCAACCAGCTTTAGGTATGCATTTTTAAATAAGCCTTGATGTTTTTTGTATTGCATATACATTCAAGGTTTCTGTGTTATTTCAACGGTTTAGTTCTCTCTCTTGCTCTCTCACCCTGTGCCACTTTAGTGCATCTTTATCACATTCACAAGCCACTGGCTCTGTTCAGTGCACAAACACTGAATATAATAAGGACATAAATCAGTATAGGCATTTATGCATTAATGGTTCACAGATTACATTAAATGCACTGGTGATCATCCAAGAGTACTGGAGCCAAGAGAGAGAGAGAGAGAAAGCACACAGGAATAAGAAGGGAAAATGGGGATACGGGAATAAACAAGGTGCGTTCCCCTCTGCTCATCCACGCATCCCTGTCACACTTACCCTTCATCCCTGCTTCTCCCTCTCTTTGCTCCTGGTTGTTCATACTAAAAGGCTGCAGTGTGTGGGTGTGTGTTGAGAGGCTGGTCACATCCCTGCGTCTCCTGCCATTTTCACTCCCGTTGCTGAATTACCCCTGATTACCTTTAGCTAATTATCATCAGATCTTAGAGAGCGAAATACACACATACACACGCGCACACATATTACTATTCAGCGTTGCAGAGCCACTGGCAGTTAAAGATCTGAGACATCACCGGACTGCAAGAAAAAAAAAGAACGATACCTAGGCACCTCATCAAGGTGTTTGTACTTCACTGTCAAAACTCTAGCAATTATATATATTTTTTTTCTTTCTTCACTGAATAGTAGGTAATTACAACAAGTAGACTGAGCAATGAATTAGACCGCTTCCTAAAAAGAAGCTTGAAGTATCATTAGCAGAAGACAGATCTGTCATTTTTTGAACGTGACAACTGTAGAATATTCTAGAGCACTTACAATTCTAACACAGAGTCCCATTGACGAAACCTTTTTAAAACAGAACTGCGCTGTGGACTATCACTACAACACTGTAGCCTGGAGGCCTAGAGCACTAGTTTCGCAGGCATGTGCTGATATGGGAACTGAAAAATATCCTGACATACAAGTATGCCCTCCGGCCAATGCTCTGCTATTACGGCGTCTATATTCGTAGCCCCAATGTAAGTCACATACACAAATACAGTCACTCACTGTTAAGTAAAATACCACAATTCCTGAGGGCCCTATACCAATCATGTCATATTAACCAAGTTTACTGCTCTTATGTGCAAGGGACCAGACAGTAACACAAAGCTCTTCAGTTGTTTACATTGTTAGCCAGCCAATACAACAACGTTATTTATCAGTGCTTGTTGTGAATTAATAATAAACTGGATTTGCTGGGGAATAATTATTTCATGATGTGCTTGAGTAATATTTTATGACAAAACTGTGTGAGGAACAAGATAGATCATTAAGACTTCATGCTCCTTCATGATCCTAAGACAAAGCCCAGTGAGTCTGTCTTTGTGTCAGTGCTGTGAATATGTGTTGTTGTGGAAACTGGGGCTGACAGTCATTTCTGCCACCAAATTTGATTCCAATAGGTTCATCAATCTTCCTTCTTTCCTTTCCTCCTCCATCTGCGCCTCTCTCTCTTTTCTATTCTCTCTCCCTTTCTCCGCAAATGAGAAATTGAAAGGCAGAGATGGGTAGGTTACGTGCACAGGATGGTAAAAATGTTAGACATGGGCTTGTACACATATGCATGGACACGAACACATATACACAGACGCACTCACCCTCAAACATGCAACAGTATACAAATAAAAGCACAGATCTGTCACCATTCTAATAACTTTAAGAATGGAGGACATCTTTACCATCAGCAATATTAACAAACCTGGAGCAGTGGAACTGCACCACCCTACTCCAGGTGAACATTATTACTGTCCATTTTCAGCATTTACTCAAGCACATCTGGGGATGGAGGTCAGTGCGAGCGTGACAGCAGCACTGATATAACCTCTTATCATTTCTCATCATAATCTCTTCCCTAATGTGACTGCCCCATTATACCATACAAGAGAGAGAGAGGCAGAGTGAGAAAGGTGAACAGAGAAGGGCAACGGGCTGTGTATTTGCCTGGTTTTACACTCGCTAGACATTTTAAGGCATCTGTCTCAATAGGCGTTAGCTTTTTTTCCGCTAAGAGCATTGATTGGCGAAAATTCCCCAATACGTTCATTGATTTTAATTAGCCTTTTTTGTCCTTATTACTTCTCCTCTCCTCAATTCCCTTTACATTAGCTGTGCGCTTTGGAAATGCTCCCTGTCTCCTCACACACGTGGTACTATGGGCCTCCGCTGATCCATCTTCACCAGGCTGCTACATCCACATGGTGCAATAAATTTCTGCAATAATGTTTTTGATCACTCCCAATCTCTGACTGGACCATGAAAAAGCAATTAGACTGGGAGCCAGTGGGGCCCAGAGGAGACTTTCAACATCACAAACACAAATCAGCCACGTCAGGCTTGGGAATTTAAACAGATTCAGCACACTATGATACAAAGAGAGTTAACAGTTGCTGGTTCAGACGCTCAGTCCCAAAGCAGTAGTTCTAGAAGACAAACAACAAACACTCAAAGCGAAAATCTAAATATATGGAAAAAATACACTAGGCATAATTTCAGACTCACCTAAAAAACTTAATTGGTCTCAGAAATCTGGTAGGAAAAAAATCTTGGTCTGTCTTTACCTAATACAGAGAATCGAGTCAGAACAGACATCACAGACACCCATCATTTCTTGCCCTACCTCAGTCTTGTCAACAATGTGACCCAGTTTGCAACAATATGTGTGTGCCTTGATTTCTGCATTTTTGGTCCTGGCTGGCTTAGAGCAGTCTGTAAAAGAGATTTTCCACTTAATTCTGCACACTGAACTTGACTTCACCATTTTCAGAGTTGATATTCTTTGAAATACAGTTCTTTTTAGAGAGAGACACACTGTTGACACTAGTGTTGTCACGGTACCAAAATTTTAGTATCCGGTACCAATACCAGTGAAAATACACGTTCTCGTAAAACATTTCGGTAAACAGCAAACCCAAAACATGTAATTAAAAAATGTGATTACTTAATTTAATACAAAATTTTACATATTTCAGTTTAAGGGCTTTGAAAAATTTAGCTTATTCAGCCAAGAATAACAACTAATTAAGTTAGCTAAAAAATAAAAAAAAACCCAGAACTGCTTTTCTGACTATGACATACGACACAAACAATTTGTACATTCTCTAACACGCATATTTTAGATTCACAATTCATTTCAATCTGGTGTGTGAAATCGTAAATATATCATGTCGCCGTTGTGTTTCCTAATAAAGTTATAGGAGCATTAAATAGCTTAATAAGAAAACTTATTCTAATGCGAATTAGATTAGCGTTACCAAGCTTAGGCGTAACCGATTAACTATTCTAATAATAGCGATTGTTCATCAAACCGACATTCAAATTAAAATGATAATTTCCTACAAAAGCGGTGTCCCACAGACTGTCTATATTGTTTCGGACTATAGGTATATGCAAATTAATTCTCTGCCAGCAGGAGGGCAAGGGGAAAGTATAGGTTTCCCTGTAAAGCTATACCACAAAGCAGCGCTCGCCACAAAACCTCTGCTCAGGCATTACAGGCAAGGTGAAGTGAAAATGACTTCCATAATTTTCTGAAGACAGTCGGTCTCCTTCAGAATACAGTGATATAAAAACACCCGCACCGGGTTTCGACTTTGACACGTGCAGTGCTCATGTTTATTCAAAAAAGTCAAAGCCTTTTGGCAAATCTATTTGTGGCGGTCAGTTTTGATATTGTGGTCAGTTTTGATCTGTCTTTAAAGTGTTTTGTTGGTTTGATGTGTTTCCTCATTTTGAGGTCGCCACGTCTCAGAGCTTTTATGAAGAGAGCGCATCTGCGCACCTTTCGGATAGCACATCAAGAACCGGGTTGACCGGGTACTCTGTACCACTGGTACTTTAAAAAACCTGGTAACGTAACGTTTTCATTTATTTAGTACCGACTTGGTACCAAAGTACCGGGTCTTTTGACAACACTAGTTGACACACTCTGAATATAAAAGTCTTCTTTCCTGTTCTGGCACTCTAATTCACTGAAAATGTTTTCTTCACAGGTAACACGGTCTCAAAGATGAGGGGTTACAACATCCCCATGTTCCGTCAATCCTCATTCAAGAAAACACAATCATCATGATGTCAACTTTGAAGGACACACTGCAACTTGAATACACATCATCACCTCGGATATACTCTTGCTGTACAGAAGTGATGAAAATTCTGGCTGCTTCTATTGATTGACACTGGAAAAAACTCCCAGGGTTTTTCTGGTTGATGTTATCCTTATTTCAGTGCCTACAATTCATAGGAATCCTACAGTAAAGGGCTGCAATTTTCATTGGTCACTGAAGTTGAAGGACATAGAAAATCAAGATGACATTCAGCCCTTGATCAATTTCCTATCTTGAATTAAGAGGACGATTGTCACTGTTCAAACTCTGACTGCTCAGACCTACCAGCCAAAGGACAATGTGGAAAAATCCCTAGATGGTAAGAACAGTCATTTTTTATTCTGTTGTAAATAATACAATATGAATACAGTATGAAAATGTGTAAAGAGTTGTGTGGCTGGATAAAAAAAGATTTGTGCAGCAGAACAATATCCTTTTATATTGACAACAGAATTGAAGTAGACACCAAAATGAAAATAAAGACTCAAGAGAAGGATCAAAAAAGCAGATTTAGGCAGAATGAAAATTCAGGATTGACACAGGAGGATCAGCAGGATATAGAGGAAAAGAAAAAAAACAGTACGATTAAAGAAGAGTATAAGAAGAGATTATAAGAGATTACAGATGTACAGTGGGCGGTTATGGAGATGGCCGTGATGAAAACCTTCTTCAGATCAGAAACATTTGAATGAAGGATAGAGAAACAGACAAGAGATGCAGAACAGAGAGAAGGTAAAGTTAACCTGCCTACACACAAATGTTTCAAACCGTGCAGCAAGTTAGAGATGGAGCTTCTCGCGGTCACTCTGCCATCTAAAGGCAAACTTGCAAGTTGTTTTGTGCATCAACACCACAGTGCTCTAACAGCCCCAAAAACAAAAATTATGCACTTTCACACAAAAACGTTGCTATATTTTACTAGCTTTTGCTAAACGTATGAAAAAAATTACTTTAGCATAAAGGCATGTTTCAAGGTATTCAAGAGGCCTTTTTACCATTTTCTTTTTTCTCTGTTTTCGGGCTCCCTCCTCTCTTTGTGAAAATACACAAGCCTGAGAGACAGCTGATTTTTTTTTTCTTTTCTAAAAATACCCAAATGTATATACCCCCTGGGAGAGCCATTAAATGTGACATTTAAATTGCTTCCATTTTCATGCAATTTACCTCATTTAAAAAGAGAGACAGACATAAAAAAGAGAGAGTCAAAGTAACAACAATATCTGATTTTTAAAAAAAGCAGTATTTTTGCTAATTGTTTACTTATGTAAATGTTATAAACATTGTCTGTAGTCAAAGCAAACAAGATGAAAGTGTTTCCAATAAAATGGAATAATTTCCAATAATTATCTTCCTAATTTCATCACTATTTCTCCATGTCAAAACCTCATCAATCCATTTTGCATGGGTGCTAGCACCGTTTAAGGGTTTGTTTTGCATGTAGTTGCTGCCTAAGGTAACAGCGTTTGTAACCAAGATTAAGCCAACCAACTCCCATCTGGCCTGGCCTGCAACACAAACAACCTTGAGTTCAATCCCATAGGATGGCAAGCAGCAAAAAGAATGAGTCCCCAGCAGAGAGCAATGCACACCAACCCTTCACACATAAATACTCACAAAAACAAGTACATTTTGGATTAGTCACATAGGAGTATGTTAATGTCTCAAAATTGTGCACAAATGTACATTTTAATGGGCAAAAAAAATGTCCTTTACAAAAAGAAAATATGCGACAAGCTTTAAATTATACAACTATAATGTAATTAAAACAAATTTTTTCCTGGAATACAAGGGCATAAGATGCAAAAGATTCCTGATTGGTTCTTAATAGGGCTGCACAATTAATCGAATTTCTAATCGCAATTACAATTATGGATGCCACAATTACGTAATCGTTCAAAGCGGGAATTAATCGTCCATGTGTTATTCTGCACGCTTAAGATATGTTTTTTCTTTCTACATGTTATCTTAAGGGGTTTTCCATTGTTTTAGTTTTAGTATAACATTATAATACCATTCATATTTTTACTTTTTTTATAATTTAAAGAAGAAACCGATCCGATGTATAGTTGACATTTGAGGCTTAATACTATAGAAAAGCACTAAAGGTTTTTCAGTTAGTGTGTTTTGAGCTTTTTTATTTTCATATAAAAATACGGCATCAGTTGCATCACACAATGGTATAAACGTCATTCAATGAAAATTGTGATAATCGTAATTAATAATACACCAAGTTACAATTGCAAGGAAGAATCGACATTTATGATTTTTGTCATAATGTGCAGCCCTAGTCTAATGTATTTCAAGGATTAATCGCTCTCTGGCAATTTTAATAAAACTGACAATGAATAAATGACAAGAAATTTAGGTGGTACAAAATCACTGCGCAAAAAAATTTTAGACCTTACAGGAAAGTTTAGAGAATTAAATATTATAAAAAAGTAATAATAATAAAATTGCAAATATTCTTTGCCTTCCTTCCTCTGTTTAACATTGATAAGAGTCACAGACAAACCTTACAGACAATACATACACAGGAAATTCACAATCCCGGCCATCTAGTCAATGATTGGATAAACACAGAGTGAAATCTCTGTTGGGTATTCTATGTAGTCTCTGAATAATTCATGCTATTTTGAAAACAATAACAACCAGCATCTAGCTATTATGCATGTCAATTTGTTGTAAACGTCTGTGGTTTTCATCTACGTAAATCTCAATTGCAAATCAGGCCGAAAACGAGAACTCTGACACTTTCGTGAACTTTCAAAAACTTGAGCTAAAATTAAACTAGTAATTTATTCAAACACAGTTCCCTGTAACATTTGAATTGTAATTTAACTTAAGGTCAATCCAGGAATAAACCTGTAATTGTTTTTCCAGGAACTCAAATGTCAATAACATTTTAATATAAGTTTAGAATGACCACCTCACACCTACAATTTTCAGTGTATAATGTAACAATGTAATCATACAACTCTTTCTACACTATTTATTTATATAGCTCAACCACAATCCATTTGCCATTCTCTTCCAGTCCTTTTTTATGCTAATGTTATGTCTAATGCTCCCTATCTGTCAGTTGTTCTGTAAGGTTATCTAGAAAGCCGTTCAGCTTTACTAATTTTCTCTGATCTTGCTTACTAACCCTTTTACCACCTTGCAATGTTTTTCACATTTAAGCAGAAGTCCTGTAAAAGTCAGACAGTGTACTATATAACAGATATTTGGATAACTGCACTGGATTCTAAACCAAATGTAACCTCTGTATTTTGAAAAATTCTTAGAAAAAAAATATTTTCTATATTTCCCACAGGGCTTGTGATTGGAAGTAAAGAAGGGCAAGAAAAACCTGCGTTTTCAATACTACACTGACCAAGAATATTGGCTTGAGACATTGGGTTAAATTACCTCTGCAGAGAGAGTGGGGTACATTGCCTGGAATTATGGCCACAGAGAGCCTAGTTGAACTCCGTGATTGGTTGTTCCTACTTCTCCTATGCCTGACATTATTGGTTGAAGTCCTCGAGTTTGCTGCAGCAACAGCTGCCGCCGCTGAGGCAGCTCTCGGTGAGGCGGAGCTTCAGGGAGATGTGCCATGCCCCTCAGCTTGCAGGTGCGATGATGGCTTCATTTACTGCAATGACCGTGGCTTGAGTATCATCCCACCATTACCATTAACGGCAGCTGTGCTGTATCTGCAAAACAACCGAATAGACAATGCTGGGCTACCAACATCTTTAGAGCGACGACTGACTGTGAGAGTAGTTTACCTTTATGATAATGAACTTGACGATTTTCCAACACATCTGCCTCCGTCACTACGAGAACTTCACCTACAGGACAACAATATACGAACTTTACCCCGTTCCGCTCTTGCACGGCTACCCCTGCTGGAGAAGCTTCACATGGATGACAATTCCGTTTCAACCGTAAGCATAGAAGACAAAGCATTCGCCAACAATCCAAGGCTGCGTCTTCTTTTTTTGTCACGCAACCACCTCTCAAGTATACCATCAGGACTGCCTGCATCACTTGAGGAACTCCGCCTAGACGACAATCGCATTTCAACTATTCCAACACACGCATTCCGAGGTCTCTCCTCTCTAAGACGTCTCTTCCTTGATGGAAATCTGCTGGCAAATCAACGTATTGCAGATGATACATTCTCACGGCTGTCTAACCTCACAGAGCTCTCTCTGGTTCGTAACTCGCTCCAGGCACCACCATTAAACCTTCCAAGTATGCATCTCCTTCGGCTTTATCTACAGGACAATGCCATAGCCCACATGCCACGAAGCTCCCTGGATGGCATGCGAAGGCTACAGAAACTGGACCTATCAGGTAACAACTTGACAACTCTTCCGAGAGGTTTATTCAAGGACCTGGACAGCCTTTCACAATTACTTGTCCGAGGAAATCCCTGGTACTGTGGCTGTAACCTCCGCTGGCTTCATGACTGGTTGCATGAGCGAGGTTCATCTGTAACTGTGAGAGGTTTAACTTGCCATGGACCAGAAAGACTAAGAGGCATGGCACTAAGGGACCTTACAAGTCAACTGGAAGACTGCGAGGTCAGCGCAGATACTGCGGGAGGAATGGTTGGAAACGATGGAGCAAAGAAGGAGAAAGATTATTTTCCCACACAAGCACCAGCTACAACAACCCCTCCACTTCCGCAGGGTTCACTCTTTACCCTCAGATCCAGACGACCAGGACACAAGTATTCAGATATTAGCCAGGACAGTCTTGGAGGTGGAAATGGGGTTACAGATAAATCATTACTAATCAGTGTAAAACCTCTCACACCAGAGACAGTCCACATTACCTGGCAGGCTGCACAGCCAGTCCCCTCCTTCAGACTTTCCTGGTTACGACTAGGCAACAGTCCCGCAATGGGGTCAATCACAGAAACACTTGTGCCAGGGGATCGCCGTGAGTATTTACTTACGCAACTACAGCCCCAGTCAAGTTACATCATCTGCTTGGTGCCCCTCTCTGGAAACGATGGTAAAAGAACCTATTTTACAGCAACTGGGGGTTTAAACATTAACACAAACTCAGAGCTTGAGCACCCTGCTTGTGCCAAAACAGAGACTGATCCCCTAGAGCAGTCTATTTCAGACCAGGACAGTGATCAAGGAACTGACCAACTGTCAGCCTTACCACTTGCTGGAATTATTGGAGGTGCAACAGCACTGGTGTCTTTGTTCTTAATTTTTGCCATCTTCTGCTGGTACGGACACCGTGCAGGGTACCTTGCGCCAGGTGACCATTCTGTATACGGCAGAGATGTTGTTGGATCACGAGGTGCCATCAAACATTTTGATGACTATGTTGAGTCAGGAACCATAAAAGACACGTCCATCTTAGAAATCAGAGCTCACGGCTTTCAAATGACACCAATGTCTGCCCAACAGCCTTTGCAGCCCAAGGCAAAAGTTGAGGATATGACATACATTCATACTATCTTTCCCTCTAATAATGCAACTCTATATAGGAGCACCCTGAACCACACAGGAAATCCAGGCTATGGAACAAATCGAGGGTACAGAGAAGGGGGAATACCAGACATAGATTATTCATACACGTGATAGCCTTTTTATAGCCCCCTGCCTATTCTGTTCCTGTTATCAGGTAAAGCAGTTGGGTAAGGATTCTTTTCCCTAAGTTCTAAAGTAGGGGTGTGCCGATTCTAAGGGGACCATTTTTCCCCCCATCTATCATACACAAAAAGTTATTACTGGATAGAAGACTTCAAGTAGATTTTTTAAAAATCTAAATATTTATACTTAAAATAGCATAGTTTTCACACCATTGGAGTGCTGTTTCAACATGAAGACGTTTAAAACAAAAATCAGAATTCTGCAAAGTGAAATGGGTAATTTAGTGATGTTACTCCATGTACAAGAATGAATATGATTTACTATTCAAAATCAGGTGTTAAAAAAGCTATATGGACTGTACTGCAGACACTCTACATAAATGATGCAAAACAATAACATGGTTACGTAAAAATGTTCAGAAAGGAACACCTCGTGATACGTGAATGGAGCAGGTTTTCATTCGGCACACCCCTATTCCAAAGTACCCTTTGTGCCTCCTTTAGTCTGTTTTCAAAACATTGTTCTTAATGGGCAAAACCCCTCTGGAACATGCTTAAAATACCAATAATAGTCAGAAGGTGCCAGGGATACCACTCTTTGTGTTGATGTCATCCAATATTCAGATGATAATTGAAGCTGTTTTTGCATCTTAGTACCAATGATTATCAGTGTCATAAAACTAGCTCATTTTAAGGGTTAGCATGATGATGATGAGTTCTGGGACCAGGTTCATATAGATTCAAATTTACTACCTGGACTTTACTGTGTATATATGCACTGGGGAAAACTGATGCCTTTCCATTCTGGGGGATACTGACGACGACAACAAGAAAAATAAATCTTTTTGGGGTGTGTTATTCAAATTCTAATTCTCAGTTCTCTCTCCCTCCTTTTATGGGCTTTTCCTTTATTCTCTCTATTTCTTTTGCACGCAGCACGAGGACTTTGTTCCCAACCAAGAGAGCTGACAGTGGTGATAATGGTTTTGACAATGAAAGACCTCAAATTGCTACTGGGTTTCTTTTCTTTTAATGGGAGTGGGAAAAGTGGGGTAGAAAGAGACAAAAGGAAAGAGATGAAGGCGCAGAAAAAGGTTTCATGTTCACAAAGAAAATTTGTCTAAAAAAATAAGACACTGAAAAAGTGGATATCTTATGTCTGAAAAAAAAAATCACATTTTCCATTCCCCACATGGAGGTTTCAAGAACAGTCAAACAATATATGAAGTTCAGTAGTTTTACCTGCTCAACAACAGACATGTATTTCAATTATGACAAAAGGAATGACTTCAAAAAATCTGAGGTCATTTTAACTAAATAGAAAGACAATCATGACAGAGGGCAACACTAATTGATGAATGAACCCAAACTGACACGCTGACATAGATAATGCAGTCAATTTAGCATGTAAAATAGCAAACTAAAGGGCAACTAAAGGACATACCAGAAAATATCATGGACACTAAATCTAGTAGATGACTAGAAAAAAGTCAGACAACATTAACATGTCATCTCTTTACAATCTTTGTGTGTGAAACAGTGTGTGTATCTACAACCCAGAGGTGCAGGAAAAACAGAAATCAGGGATTTATAAAATATGTAACACTGTGAACCTCTGCATCTTGTGTGTGGGCTAAGAAGGAAGAGAGAGAACTAAGGTCTTTAACTGATTAAAGACAATCCACTTTTTTCCACAGACTTTGTGTGACTTAAATGCAGCATTAGCCGAGAGAGTAGCAAGTTAGGAACACTAAATGGATATCCGTACCGGATCTGCAATTTTCCAGCCTTTTCTGATGCATTTTAAAAGTGAACTATTCAAAAAGTAGTCCATGTAAATCACGTCTTTCTCTCCTTATAGATACGGATATACATTATGATGAATAGTAAATAAAGCTTGTTATCTTTTTCATTCATATATGTATCATTAAAAGTTGTGATGAAATACATTGTCAATGTGTATGAAGTTAATGAGAAGCTATAGAAATATATCATCTATATTCCAAGAAAACATTTTCCCTGTACTTTAAAATAATAACAAATTCACACATCATGAATTAGACAAAATCCCCTTGTCTGGGCCTTGTGAAGCTAAACAGTTTAGATAAAATCTCCATGGTGGCATTGATAGGCATATATGGCGAACACTCGTCTGCTGGAAGAGTGAATAAGGAAAAGAGTATCCAATTTCATAGTGTCTATTTAAGAGCAAACATGCCTCTAATCTGGAGAGTGTGGTAATGCCTGTGTAAGCAATGTAGAGATCAATATAATGAGAGGGGGGAAGCACGGTATACAGTATCCAAGAAATAGCTTAATGTGTACATAAAAGCAGCACGTGCTGTGTCCTCAGCATAGTTTCTCAGACAGCATACAGTTCAATTAGTTATTTGCACCTGTTCCCCAACCCATTTCTCAAATGAATATAATTCTACATAATTGGAAAACAGCACCTTCTTTCATAGCGATTTACAATTCACAGCAACATCAAATTATTGAGTCTTATTATGCATGAGGACAGCTGAAGACAGTTGCTGACATATGGAGGAATCCACAGTAACAGCATCTATAATGATCCACAAAAGGCAAAGAGTATCTGAAAGTAGCTTTTGCCACTAAAATTACCAGTTAAAAAGGCCAACTTCACTATACCCAACAATTAACTTGAGAGTTTGACAAGTCCCAATTACTGGTAAATCAAATCCTGAGAAGGTACACCTGAGTCTTCACAGCACCTCTCACATTGTCTCTAGCGAAACCAAACTGAGAATTACAATTACACTAGGCAATTGCACCTATCCAAACAGCAGCAGCAACTCTCAGAAGTTGTCCCTGAATGAAAATGCTCTTCCCCTGCATTTACCACATTGGGTCAATTAGACTAATTAGACTCAAGACGGAGCATCCGAAATTTTCCATTCATCTTGGAAGCTAAAGTGGCGATTATGTGCGTGAGACAGGGTATAGGTGGGAGGTTTACACAAGGCCTGACATATGCTCGATGAGGCCTTGCCATTCGGAACAACATTGCTCAGTCTTTTTTTTTTTTTTTTAAATCCTAAATCATTAATATCATTAAAGGTTCAGTAAAGAAAGCTGATTCCAAAGCCTTGGGCATCAAACAGAATTCAAACGGCAACATTGAATTTTGACGTTCCAAAATATATGAACACGTTATAACCTTCTCACAGTCAATTATATTCTTGTCGCATAAGTTCTTTAAACTTTTTTTCTTCAAATGTCATCAGTACTTCACCAACACAACACTAAATGGCTAAACCGCTATATAAAAGAAACGCCATTGCACTGAACTGAATTTTTAAGTGGACGCGATCGCCGAATTCTGTAGGGCTTGCCTGTGTTTGTGACAACCATTTCCCTTTCTCCAATAATGCTTGAGCTTCCAATTAGCCAAATGTGGCATATGCTGACGAGATGGCGATTTTCAGGTGAACTCATTTTTCATTGGCCATGTGGTGAGCGGGGTCTCAACCACCAGCTAAGGAGGTGCGCTTCATTTGCAACAGTGAACGATTTACGCTTATGTCTTTTGACAAATTAAGCTGCTCACTTCCTGTCCTATTTCTCTAGAGACCGGTTCACACATTTATTAGCCTGTGTGGCGCTAGTCCACCACTACCCTGAGATAGCGGTGTGAATCTCACAAGCTTCTGTGAACGGAATAATACAGTGTGAATATGCATTTACGTCAACGGAAGTGGAAGGCCCTAAACTGCACAGGGCAGAAATGCAGCATTACTCATAATCTCATACCGGGCCACTCTTCCTATGTGTGGGGTATTGATGTTTCTGGCTGCGGTAAAAGATAGAGTTCTGCGCAAACAACATCCCTTGGGGCTTTATAGACTATTCGCAGTCAGTCAAAGTCGAAATTATAAAATAAACAAAAACTAGTACCTTGAAGTCCAGCCACCAGTGTCACTTTCTTTTGCTGCTTTTATAATACAGAACATTCAATCAAATCCATCCAATTCATTTTTTCTATTTTAGAAAGTAATAAAAAACGTCTTTAGTTCCCATTTTAATCCTAACGGCATGCGCGTCAAGTAGTATCTGGATCGTTTTGTATCAGTGTCCTGCATACTATCGCTCAACTGTAATCGACCATGAAACTGTTTTTTAACTTCCAGCAGTCTATGCAATAACATGGTAGGGCAGCGAAGCAATTCTCCCTTTCATGGAGCAAAAACCACGTGTGGGGAAACATTCCAACATAATCTCCTCTAAAAAACACTGTTATTCTGTTTGAACGTTATGAGACCTACCATTCATAACCTTCCACCTACTTAATTAATAACAACGGCTATATATTTTTTATTCTTTTTGTACTTTTCCAGTTGTGACACCGCCAAGGGATGGTTTTTCTCACAATTCCAATCACGATACACTATTCACAATGTAATGCAACTTAATAAACCAATACAGGACAGTATATCCTCTCCCACTAACTAGATGGATGGGTGGATTGACAGAGCGATGGATGGCTAGTGGAGTAAAATAATGTTTAACCCTCCCTCCACCCCTGCTCTCGGAAGGACAGTTTCTAAGTGCTTGTGGATTTTATGTTTACGGTCTTTTATAGGGCAGATCCAGGAGCCAAGAGCTGTAAAATGCTGTGAGAGGGAGGAGAGAGAGGACAGGGGGTGGAGGCAATGTTATTGTAAATCCAATCTTTATTGAGAACAACAGACAAACAGTCCTCCCCACTCCAGCCCACCTCTCCATCACTCTCCCTATTGACTGATTGAGTTCTCAAAGTTTGTAAGTTTTTGCTCAGTTCAACGGTTGTTCAATTCTGACCTTCATAAGAGTCTAGCAAACACACGGGCAAACTATGGCCCTCGACGTGGTTTAATCCAGGTCAATTATCCAGAAATTTTGTCATTCGATAGCTCTGTTATCCTCAATAGCACCTAACGAGCCTCCACAAGCATTTAACAAAGGATCCAAACCAAAATACTCGATCAGAGCTTTAAACCTGCACAACTTGCCCAATATTTTACTCAGTTCACCCAAATATGGCAACCATGACCGTGTTCTCTCACTCTACTGTGAAGGGTGCCACCAAACATCTAACTGCATGTTGGAGATGATTGATCTCCAGTGCTATATTCTGTTCAAAGGACAGCTGTTGCTTGGTGCTACTTACATCTCAGTGATACCTTTTAATAAAACACAGACCTGTTTCCCAACCCTGGCTGTGGTATACATCCAACACTGCACATTTTGGATGTCTAATCAAACACACCTGCATTCAAGACATCCACTCTTTAGTAGAGTCTCGAATACCTGAAATGGGAATGTCAGATAAGGCATCCAAAATGTACAGTCAATGGGGGATTCAGGACCAGGGTTATGAAACACTACATTACGGGACACTTGTTGGATCCGGGCAACCGCTCAGCACCAACCTTAAAATTATGTTTTTTCATGACAGTTTTCTATAATATGCACACATGAGCATGACACTTTTCTCTTGATAATGATTTCTCTGTGTACTACTGAAACACACAATAACCTGGGAATACTACCTATTACTATACTGTTTCTAAGAGTCTAAAGCTCTTAGTTTACCATTTTGTAAATATGAATAATAAACTCTCCAGGAAAGTAGAGGGAAGTCAAATAAACCTTGTATAATGCCTGGTGAAAATTGTCTACCTTTGCAGAGCAATACTGAAGGTAGTTCAAAAAAATGAACTGAGTGGCCCCATTAGCCAGATATACTTCAGAAAATTGTGTGTCATTTATTAAGATGAGTACATAGACTTCTCTCAGCTTTCAGAATACAAGAGCATTGCATCTCAAAGGTAATTGCACCCTCCATTTAAAACCCAATATGGCCCCTTTGCCAAAAATCTTGCTCACCCTGGTGTAGCAGCTTCCACAGATGAAAATGTAAAGATAAATGGAATCAAAATAATCACTGCACTGTAACATTTGTAAGGTGACTGGTCAAATGCATGATCACAGAATTATATACACTATAATAAAAAGGTAAGGGTGGTTTTCTTTGAACAGTACATGTATCATTTTCATCACATTCATGTGCTGCACTCAAAAAATATTTAGACCTAAATTTTACATTTATGTATTTGAATTGCATATACATTTCCATTTGTTTAGATTGTAATTTTAACTTAAACTAATAAACTTAATGTAATGCATATTTGTCATTCATACATAAAATAAGATTTCTGTAATACTACTATTAAACGGACTTGTGTTACTTCAATAAATCCAATTCAACTAATTGAAGCTAGCCATATTTTAACAATGTTCATACTTTTTAACGGAATAAAATTTATTTGTTTCTTACAATGAACAGATTTATGCTGATTCTATTTGAATACATTCACTTTGAATATGATTTGTTAAATAAAATCAAATAGATGCAAATAGTTGATAAAACCATGCCATGATTTTTGTGAAGAGGGCAGAAATCTTTCATTAATGTATGACTGACAAATATGCATCACATTAATTACTTTAGTGACTTAAACTGTGTATAATAGGCCTATGCACAATTACATAATACTTCAAATTAGGCCCATATATTTTTGGAGTGTACTGGACTTTCACTCGGCAGCCATCTTTGAAACGCCTCTTGGGCATGCAAGTGCAGCTCCTATTTCTTTGAATGGGGAAACATCAAATTCTTCAAAACTGTTCACCAAGCTTACGGATAAATTTCACATTTGAAATCACCAATGAAATCTGACAACACCTGCCTTATAAATGTTGTTTATTTGCATTTAAAAAAAAGTTTATTTTTCAGGCTAGACCAGCTAGTGCACTTGCGCAGTCCTAAGTGTGCGTCGCAGAACGCTGACTGTTTCTATAGCATCCGGGATTTCTAACGGCAGCTGCAGTGACGCGATGACTTTACCGATTAGTGATTGGCTCTTTTACTCAAAAGGCGGGGATTTTCGATAGAGCGGCCATATTGAGCGTAGCATTTTCCCTCATTCAAAACTATATGAGTGACACGTCTTGGGTATTCTATAGTCTTTGGTTATACCTGCGAAATATATAAAGCAACATGCTTGTGCTCACTTGGGTACTTAGGTAAGTGAGATGCACACTTAGCAGTCCTAGGAAGTTCATTCCAACCTCTAAATTAATGACCACTGGACAGTCTGTTAATCCTCACGCTTTTACACTAAGACCTACGGCCAGCCGATCAATGCGTCAACTGGCAGAGATGAATCAATGCCCTCTCTGACAAACCCCTCTCTTTCTCTCCGTGCCCACTCTTAGTCCTTTGACTTTTCAGCTTCTTTTTCTCCTCGCCCACTTCTTCTCTTTCTGCTCATGTTCCGAACAAGTCTGAAAACGATCTCTCTGCATGCCTGTTTCAATGAGCTCCATTAGGCCGACTAGCAGTAAGCATAAGGTCCTGTGGTAATATGATTGCTAAAACATTAACCAGTCATTGCTTTGCTTTATGGCAGCTTAGAGTTGATGATGGAGAAATAATAAACCTGAGCACTCTACTAACACTGTATGAATATGCTAATGTCAATATGCTAAATACCTGGAATATGCTGACTCTAACAGCAGTATATTAATTATCAAAATGATTCATTTCCTGACCTAAAATGGACCTTAGTCAGGGTAGATGACATATTTATTTTAACACAACTGAAAACAAGACTGAGGGACAGATGTATAGTCCTAAAGTCTTAGTTCGCAGCTAATTTTTACAATCAATCTTTTGGAATGATGTACTTTAGTATTGAACAACTGACACCAATGTACACAACAGTATAACCCACTGAATATGCTGTAAATATGTCCCTCACAACCTTGTTTCCTTTGGCAAAATTAAATATAGCTATTCTGACTAAGGTTTGCAGGTGCATCTTCACTAAGATGCAACTGAGAGAGTTTTTAGTCTGTCATTTTAGTGCCTGACTTGTCTCTTTAGCTATTTAAAGGATGCAAATGTGACAAGCTGAGAAGTTCCTGAAAGTCACTTTGTTCTGCAACTGCCAAGAACAAACTGGCAAATGCAGATGAATGTTATGAAGCCTTCAGGTGTGTCTACAAAGGGACCGACTGGATACCACACACAGACAGTAAGCTCTATCTCCACCTAGTGACATGACATCTACCGATGAGGATTGCTGATGATTTCTGCTCTTTCTAAATGGCAACTTTTATTAAAATAGTACTGGAAAAAGAGCCATATGGATGAGAAAACAATATTTTTTTGCTCTATTGAAGGGCTCTCTAAACTCAAATGGACATTTAGTGCTGCAAATCAAGAAGTTGAAAGGTTCACTGCCTTATTATATAAAAACAGGGCCAGAGCACTAGAGCTCAACTCAACTATGCCAAATTCTCCTACATATTGCATATAAAAAATGTATTAAAAAAAAGACTCTGCAAAAAAATATCTTAACAAAAAACTGCTGAATCTGTGTTTTAAGTTTATGATATACGACGCTCTTGGGAAACAATAAAATCGTTTGGCAGACCAGGTAACGTAGACTATGAATTTTCCTGTACTTCAATTCTCACCTGCGTTGGCGATTGCGTCGATCTCCAGTTTTGTGATGTCACCCCTGAAGAGGGATATTTTCCTATTCAGCTCTTCATTGACTTTGTACCGAGGCTTACAAGAGGAGTCCCCTAAGAGGAAGCACACAGTAATGTTAACATGTATTTACACCAAACAACCCCTATATAAGTTGGCCTTCATACAACAATATATTCATGTCTTCATCCTTCTAAGAATTTATGGACTCCAGGTTAAATTGTTTTAGGATTTAAACAAAAAGACTCACTTTTTGTATTTCTATACATGATGAGTGTTTTAGTGTGTTTTGTTCACCTGAGGGACTCCAGACAGGAATCTTCTCCAGAAGAATAAAGTCAACCCTGTACAATTCCCTCCTCTTCTCCTTATCCATGGAGCAAAGCTTTTCTACCAAAGATAAATATGATGAATGAATACAAATAAAAACATGTCATTTTATTTTTATTTAGACATTGCAGGGCTCAGTTTGATGTTATTGATAAATTCAAAGATTCTGATTGGTCAATAGCTGATTTGGGCAGTTAAAACAAAAAACTTGGATGCTGGCTTGAGTCTAGTCTTAAAGTTTAAAATAGTTTAGATAGATAGATAGTCGGGATAATGTACAGTCATTTGAAAATGAGTCTCGAAGTGACACAAGAGCCAGATCAACCTGATGGCAGTAATATATTTCTTAATGATTCTAGTTAAATTATATTTATTTCTGGTTCTCTGTCAGTGAAGTGTGTGTTGGACAGCGGTTCTGACATCTGTACACTCTCTAGGGAGGGACTCACTCTTCGCCTCTTTCCAGTCACTGCTCTCAGAATCCAGGTTCAGGGGCAGGGCGTGCAGCGCGCTCGTGCTCAGAGAGGCCAGCACCGCAGCAGAGACCCCCACGGCGCCTATAACAACCCTGGTGAAGCGGCGCGGCTTAACAGCCCCTCCACTCTGCCTGTGAAGGGACTTTGAGGCCGTGGAAACCTTCTCCCACCTGTCTGCTTTACGTAAGACCCCCGGGGAGGGCAGCACTTTGATACTCGCAGACCCTCTGCCCGCGCCGCAGAGAGCATGAAAGGAGCGATGTGCAAGTCTGCTGATGAAACTGAGATGACTCGGACATCTGTTTCCAGCGCTGGAAATGAACCCAACGCTTTTGGAGAGCGAAACACGAGCAGCAAGTTTTGACATCTGAAACGCCATAGTGTGGTCTGTCTCGACAGCTGTGGCAAATATAAAGTTTAAAGCCCGAATGTCTCCCGTCTGCGCCTTGATTTGATCCTTGTTTCGATTTGGAGTTAGTTGTAATAAGCAGTTTTATAGCTTTAAATAACAATAGTGAAATTGAAACGCGACTGTCTTGACTGATTCAATGAAAGCAAATGGGACTATACCAATATGTAGGGGTCCATGAATTCAATCGCAAGCGCTTCTCGTTATTTGGACTGTCCCGGATCAACATCATTCATCCTTTACTGACATCTAGCGGCAGAACGGTGTAAGCGCGATATTTGAGTCAAGCTGTCTTGTTACTAATCATTTTGGTTTGACTTATACAATTGACATAAAGTTTTATCAACGTCCTGATTTTGGATTAAACTTTATACGAATTTAGGTGCTGGTCACTATTTTTAGTTTCTTTACCATTTTTATTGGTAGTAGTATCCTGACACTGAAGACTGGAGTAAAGGCTGCTGAAAATTCAACTTTACTATCACAGGAATCAATTACATTTTAAAATATATTATAATAGAAAAAAATACTTTAAAACTGTAATAATATTTTAGAATATTTCTGTTTTTACTGTATTTTTCATAAATGCATCCTTGGTGAGAATAAGAGACTTCTTTCAAAAACATTAAACATTTTTAATTATTTAAAATTTTTGACTGGCAGTATATAATTTTTTAAAATCAATTTATTTATAAAACAAATACAAAACAGAAAAGTAGCACAATAATTGCGAGTTCTTGGACAGGTAAAGTTTTTTTTAATGTACAAATATTTACTCAGTTAGATGAAGATAAAATTGCACTGAAATGTGATTTTTTTTAAACCCGTTTATATCTTTTTTTTCTTCTTCTTCTTTTGTGCGATGTTGGCTAAATAAACACTCTACAGAAGCCTCTCTTTCATATTATTTCAAGTGATAAAATCAATAATTTGAGCATAGCACCATTTTACACTGTGAAAAATAACAATACATAATTCCTATACACTCAGTTGTCTCTGCAGTATTTATAACTATCATGATTCTAAGTGCCTGAGTTTTTGTTGCCTTGTGTAAGAGAGCATTTAGTGTGAAAACAACACAGTTCCGTTACACCGGAAGCTGACAAAAGAGGAACACCCTATTTAGTCAGCTCTGACATACCATGAAAAACCACAACTGATTTTAAGCAGCAGAGGGGTCTTGTCCATATGAGTGTGTGTTTGTCTGTGTATCTCAAAAAGAGACCTACCAGCATTTAACTGACCGCACAAGAGGGAGACACCATCATCAGCAAATCCAGAGTAAAAGAGAAAAGGTAACAAAATTATAATTATTTGACTTATATTTTGAGCTATTAACAGTGAGTCATTTAAAACAGTAACAGTGAGATATTTGTGTAGTCACTTTTTTTCAGATCATGAACAAACAGGTGATCATTTAGAATAGAAATTTACAATATAATTCAATATTAAGTTGGTTAAATTACATCTAAAGCATTTTATTTATATAAACTGTATATTATCTAAAGGTGTTTATTAGCTACACATTGCCCTATTTTGCCGTGTTGTGTCTACATAAACTTACATTATTGTGGCGTTTAAATTACATTTATGTTACATTTTAAAAAGTCATGAAGTTGAGTTGTTCAGTAATATTTTATGATGTTTCTTGAGTTTGGGTTTCAGGTTTCAGTTTCAGTTAGCTATATTCAGAATTATCACACACACACCCACACGACCAATACATATAAACCAACACACTCCATTACATGCACTGATGGATTAGATGCTTGACCAAAAGAGGAAATGTGGTTCCATGTGATTCATATAAACGGGAAGTATCAGCCTCAGTGAACTTAACTAGGAGCAAGTCAGCATGATCACACTGAGCTGGTGATGTGTCACCACCATTACCTTCAGTATGATCATGTTAAACATGTGATATACAGCTGCTCATCATTCCTTTTAAAGTTTGGTCCATGCTCAAAACTGATCATTTGATTTCAGTAGTGTACAGAACAGCTTATGTTTGATCAAACCTCATTGTTTCCATATTTTTGGGATCTCTCGGCAGCAGAATGGCAGCGTGGGACCTTACAGTCACAGTGGAGGATCTTGGTCCTGATGCCCCACCCCTCCAAATCAGTGTGACCTCTGACCTGCACATTGGTGGAGTTATTCTCAAATTAGTTGAGCAGACCAGTGAGTTATGCTCAAGATGCTATTATACTGGCTAATAAAAAGATGCATTCCATTTTTTTTGTTGGAACTAATACTATAACAGCAATATGACACACATAAGATTTACATGTACTACCATTAAAAAGTTTGTGGAACTTTTTCCAGTTTCGTGTTCTTTCTGTATTTTTGATCTAATAAATGCAGTCTTGGTGGGCATGAGTGACTTCTTTTAAAAACATTAAAAAACCTTACCTACCCCAAACTTTTGAATGATAGCATATTGTCAACAGCACAACAAATTTTCCCATATTTGTAAAAACTGTGTTTAGAATTAAGTATGGTTCCTAAATCTTTATTCACCCTGTGAAATGTTCCTGTTTTATTTCTAGATCTGAAGAAGGACTGGTCCGATCATGCTCTGTGGTGGGAGCAGAAGCAGCAGTGGTTGCTGAGGACCGGCTGGACACTGGATAAATGCGGGGTCCACGCAGACGCTCGCCTCGTCTTCACCCCACAGCACAAGCCTCTGCGACTGGGCTTGCCGAACGGGGCTACCCTGAAAATGCGAGCCTGTTTCTCCAGTTCTGCATTTCGCACGGTCATGGGCATCTGCAGGGTTCTCAGTAAGTGAAGGATCAAGATTGAATCCAACACCCCCTCTATAAGCAATCTGTTACTAAGTTTCATGTTTCCATTTCCAAAACGAATCTTTGGTGCTTTCAGATTTACGTCACCCAGAGGAGCTCTCCTTGCTCCGTCCTGTTGAGGAGAAAAAGAAAAAGAAAGACAAAGATTCCTCAGAAGAGCTGTATGATCTCACAGATGTTCCTCTAACCGCAGGTGCACAAAATAACACATTAAAGAAGCTTTTAATACACTGCTGTTCAGCAAGGAGTCACTGGAGTCAGCAAGATTGTATGCTCATCAAGGCTGCATCGACTTGATCAAAACTATTTTTTTATTTAAAATACAGTAAAACAGTACTACTATGAAATATTACAATTTAAAATAACAATTTTCTATTTAATATAATATATTTTATTCCTGTGATTGCAAAGCGAATTTCAGCCAGCAAGTACTCTTCAGTCTCAGATGCACAGGTCCTTCAGAAATCATTCTAATATGCTGATTTGCTGCTCAGGAAACATTTATTATTACCAATGATGAAAACTGTTGAGCTGCTTAATATTTTTGAGGAAACTGTGATACATTTTTGAGTATTCTTTTGATGAATAGGAAGTTTAAAAGAACATCATTTATTTGAAATATAACTATTTTGTAACATTATACATGTCTTTACTGTCACTTATGATCGGTTTAATGTGTCCTCGCTGAATAAAAGTATTAAAAAAATACTTACTGACCCCAAACTGGAACGGCATAGGCCGCAATTTAATAATAATAACATGCAGTTATCATTTTGGTCACAGTATTTTAGTTTAAAGTGGATTTTATCTGGACGTAGGCTCTGTTCAAGCTCTGTACAATGGCATGCCGGCTCATTTTGCTGACTCTCCGAAGACTGAGGCTGTGTATAAAATGCTGTCTGTCGGCTTGCCCTCACCTGCCCCTGAAGCCATTGCTAAACTCTACCGGCCAGCCAGTGTGGTGGACAAAACACATATTCACACCAGGTGCAACAGAGAAACAAACACAGACTTTAAAAAATATTAATCCACATTTCATCCTTAATATAAATGCTCTTCTGTTCCCTGGAGGTGGCTGGATTCATCTCGTTCACTAATGCAGCAGGGAATACAAGAGAATGACAAACTATGGCTTCGTTTCAAATACTACACTTTCCATGATATGGATCCCAAGGTAGGGGTGTTTGGTTAGGACATGTGTGGACAAAGGACAAAGTTTTCTAAGAGTCAAGAAAGAGATTCTCTCTTTGTTGTAGTATGATGCAGTGCGTTTGACGCAGTTGTATGAACAAGCTCGCTGGGCTATACTTTTGGAGGACATAGACTGCACAGAAGAGGAAATGATGCTGTTTGGAGCCCTGCAGGTAGAAAACCTAACAGAGAAAACCTAACAAATAATACTTCCGTGGAAACTATCAATCAGATTAGTCAAACTAGCATTAAAGGAATAAACACAAAGGCATTTACCTCTCTTTCTCACTCTCTTATTCAGTACCACATAGGAAAACTGTCCTTGTCTCAGGACATGGTCTCTTCCTGTCAAGGGATGGATGACTTGGAGTCTGCCCTGAAATCCCTGGAGGTCAAGATGGTGGGAGATAGCAACAGCACAGACATGCTGGTGAGAGACACATTCCTCTGTATTAACAGAACAGCAAAAAAGGGGACATGGAGATTGAATTGCAGAGATGCAGAAACAGATTCAGAGGTACTATCAGTAAAAATCTGATTTACTTTCACAGGAAAGCATGACTGCTCCAGAGCTGAATGACTACTTGAAAATTTTTCGGTAAGGTTCTTTCCTTTGGCCAAATCCACTGAAAAAAAAAATAATTTTGGGGTAGAAACAGTTTTCACTCATAAATCGCAAGTACATTTCAGAAACAATTACAAAGAAACAAGTTTGAAACCGTTTGGATAAAATGTGAACATTTTAAGTCGAAAAATGAAAATAGTATTTTCTTGTAAAATATACTCCAAAAATCTTTGTTTTATTAAAGGGGTCATATGACGCGATTTAAATTATTCCTTTCTCTTTGGAGTGTTACAAGCTCTTGGTGCATAAAGAAGATCTGTAAACTTGCAAAGACTAAAGTCTCAAATCCAAAGAGATATTATTTATAAAAGTTAAGAGTCAACCACACCTACCTAAAACGGCTCGTTCTAACACGCCCCCACATGTCTACGTCACGATGTGGGAAGGTTTGCATATGCCACCCAATGTTTCAGCAAAAAGAAAGAAGGTTGTACACTTTTATTTCGACTGAGTATTGTTGTGCCGCCCGCTACCAGGTAGTTGAAAGGCGCTGCGTGCTTTCGTTCTTAACGTTGAAAGCTGAAACCTACTGTGTTGGCCTTCCAAAAGAGGACGATATCCACTTTAGTTCAGCCTGGACGCTGATCCGTGCTGGTCGTGAGGAAATACTCAACTTGGCACGCGGTGGATCGCCGGGATCAGCTTTCACGTGGAACGAGCGGGAGTCCAGCCGCGGGCGTCACATTGTGGTTTGCCGCAAGACCCGCCCGCCTCCGCTCACTCTATGCCCGCCAATTTGTGCGCTGTGTTTCGTTGTGAAAAGTGAAATACTTTGTTTGGCCCTTCTACTAGAAATCAGTGGTTAAGTTGTACTTAAAATACTGTTCCAGAACAGTTCGAACCAAATATTCACGACGGAGTCGACAGCAACCATTTAATGGACCGGACTGTTCATTATCTGGAGAGCAGAGCTACAATGCCGGCGTTCATGATGTTTTTACATTTAAAGAATTTGCCATGACGATTCAAACGGGAGTTGAGCATGTGTAGGGAGCCGTTGTAGTGTGTCCGTCTTTCTTCCAAGTCACACACATGCAGACATGGTTTTATGTTTACGTGGCGTGCAACGTGTAAAAAGACAGTATAAGTCATTATAATCCGTAATTATGTCCCCACTGGATGCAACAAATACCCTCCTTCATTTTAAAGGGTTTTAAGGTTTTGCAGCACTGTACGCCTCACGGCTTCCCCCCCGGACAGCGGGCATCACAGCTTATGGAAGGGGCGTACATTTCCATCACACACTTGAGGTATTCGGCCAATCACAACGCACTGGATAGCTGGCCAATCAGAGCACACTTCGCTTTTCAAACCGATGAGCTTTGTAAAAATGATCACTTTTGCGTTTTCCAGAATACTCCGCCCCCTGGCTGGCTATAGAGGAGAAACAATACAATAAGGTACCACGACTATGGGAAAATAATATGTGCTTTTTGTTTTTTTAACCTTAAACCACAAACACATTTCATTACACCAAATACACAAAATAATGTTCTTTTTAGCAACATCATATGACCCCTTTAACAACCTCGAAAAAAAAAAGGCATAATCATTTGATATTTGATAATTTTCCACCCTGCAGGCCTAAGAGACTAACTCTCAAGGGTTACAAGCAATACTGGTGCAAATTTCAGGACACATCGATCTCCTATTATAAAAGCAAAGAGGACTGCTATGGAGAGCCCATTCAACAACTGAACCTGAAAGGTCTTCTTTTTTTTTTTTGCTACACGAGAGAGACAGATGAAAGTGATTGAGTGAACTGAACATACTGCAGTAGAAAAAGATAACAAAAACTAAGTTGGATAAGTAAAACTTTAATAATAAAATCTAATTGGTACAGTAGATAAATCCCCTGGCCTTAAGTCTTATGAAAAGAAAGAAGATTTTGCTTTGTTCCTTTAATAAATTAAGGTCAATGCATTATGTATGCTTCACCGTCAATGAGTCATTTCTGCATGCAGCTTCCCACACTGTGCTTGTACAATATGTGAATATGTTTTCACACCTCAGTCAAGGCTGAAGCCAAAGTAGACACACAGTGTAATGAGGCCATGTTATCTGAAACACATCTGCTTCTCTTTAGGATGTGAGGTTGCCCCTGATGTCAATGTAGCAGGCCAGAAGTTCTGTATCAAACTCCTCATTCCTGCACCAGAAGGCATGAATGAAATCTACTTGCGATGTGAAAATGTATGTAATTGTCGATTACATTCATTTGTAAATGAAAAAACATCAAGGCTGCATTTATTTGATAAAAAAAACAGCAAAAACTGTAATACTGTGAAATGTTATTACAATTTGAAATAATAGTTTTATATTTTGGTCCCACTTTTTATATTAAGTGGCCTTAACTACTATGTACTTACATTTAAATTAATAATTTGGTACAATGCACTTATTGTGTACATACATGGTTTTACATTGTACTTATATTTTAAAACAAACACCTGCATGTAATTACATCTGTAATAATTTCTGTAATTACATTTCTAATTACATTGTTGACCCATCCCTTACACCTTAACCTACCCTTAAACCCATCCATACCACCAAACCTGTCCCTAACCTTACCCGTATCCCACCTCAGTATCAGCAAAAGTGTTTTGCAATACAATATGAACACAATAAGTACATTGTACTTAATCTTTGATGTAAGTACATAGTAGTTAAGGCCACTTAATATAATAGTTGGACCTATTATTTGAATATATTTTGAATTATAAGATCTGTTATAGAAAATCTGAATTTTAAGCATAATTACTCCAGTCTTTGGTGTCACATGATCTTTCAGAAATCATTCTAAAATGTTGATTTGCTGCTTTTTAGTATTAAAAATATTGTGATGCTTAATATTTTATGTGGAAACCATGATACATTTTTAGTATTCCTTGAAAAACAGACAGTCCAAAAGACCAGAATTATTTGATATAGACATTTTTGTTACAATGTAAAAGTAATTAAGGGCACTGTGATCAATGTAAAGGCATCATGGTTGAATAAAGTATTAATTTCTTTAAAAAAAAAAAAAAAAATCTGACCCTAAACTTTTTAAGATTTAAAAATTTGATTTAAAATTAAGATTAAAGATTAAAAACAAATTGTATTTATTTTTTTTATATAATTTTTTGTTCCCACCTGCCTCACTTAATCAGGAGAAGCAGTATTCTCAGTGGATGGCCGCCTGTAAACTGGCATCCAAAGGCCTGACGTTATTGGACATCTCGTATCAGAGTGAAGTAAAGAACATCCAGACGTTCCTTTCAATGCAGCGTTCCAACTCTGCAGCTCCCGCTGCACAAACTGACGACAGCATCAACACACACAGCCTCGTCTCACCGAGATACCAGAAGAAATACAAGCCCAAACAGGTAGAGTGACCATGAAACTTGCGAGTTATTTCATGTTGTACTGCAATGTTTGTTTCACTTCATCTATTCAGTGTTTGTGTAGCCTTCACCTCTTCTTGTTCTTTTCAGTTAACCCCTCGTATCCTGGAGGCCTATCAGAATGTCGCCCAGCTCTCTTTGACATCTGCCATCTTGAAGTTCCTGCAGATCTGGCAAGCTCTGCCTGATTTTGGAATTTCCTACTTCATGGTCAGGTGAATAGACTAACCTTAGAGTCACAAAAACATGGTCAGCTCATTATGTACCTTTTAAACAACCTTGCATGCACTTGTATGAGTGTTTAAGA
This sequence comes from Sinocyclocheilus anophthalmus, assembly GCA_018155175.1. Taxonomy (NCBI): domain Eukaryota; kingdom Metazoa; phylum Chordata; class Actinopteri; order Cypriniformes; family Cyprinidae; genus Sinocyclocheilus; species Sinocyclocheilus anophthalmus. The sequence goes on along the minus strand of JADLZN010010257.1, from coordinate 395,561 downwards.
AACAGCAGGTATGCTATAGTATGTGGTAACACAAAACATTTATTTTATAATAGTCGGTGATTCAGCTTCACAGTACAATCTTTTCTTAGGTTTAAGGGCAGTCGTAAGGACGAAGTTCTGGGCATTGCTAACAACCGTCTGATCCGTATAGACCTGGGAATCGGAGATGTGGTGAAGACTTGGCGTTATAATAATATGAGACAGTGGAATGTTAATTGGGACATACGACAGGTAGGTTTCAATAAAAGTATGATAAAAATTATAATAATAGTGTGATACATTTCATTTAAATGTATGAGCCTTCATTCTTGCCCTACGCAATTTGTCCCTGACTTACTGTTCAAAAGTTTGGGTCAGTAAAAACACACTCAACAAATATTAAGCAGCACAACTGTTTGATAATTGATAATTAGAAGAAATGTTTCTTGAGCACCAAATCATCATATTAGGATGATTTCTGATGGATCATGTGACAATGAAGACTGGAATGGCTGCTGAAAAGACAGTAATTATAAATTGTAATAATATTTCATAAAAGTTTTTACTGTATTTTTGATTGATCAAATAAATGCAGCCTTGGTGAGAAACATCTTACCTACCGCCTTTAAATTTTGAATGGTAGTGTATGTGCTATGACCTATGACACATCTTATGTAATACACTAGTTTCACTTAGAAATTCAGTCATTCATATCATCAACACCTGTCTCTATTCTAGGTGGCGATTGAATTCGACGGAAACATTAACGTAGCACTCAGCTGCGTGAACGCAGACTGTAAGGTTGTGCACGAGTACATCGGAGGATACATCTTCATGTCCACACGCTCCCGACAGCAAAGCGACACACTCAACGAGGAGCTCTTCTACAAACTCACCGGCGGCCACGAGGCTCTCTAAGCACCAAGCAACAACTTACAGAGAAAAAGAAAACATTACTGAAGCTACAAATGGAGGAAACTGATAAGAATTCAGTGTTAGCACTGCACAGCAACTGTCCCTTTGTTTTGCTTGTTTTCAATGAGTCATCATTTAGTGATCAATATGCAAGCATTGAATTAAGAATGCTAACTGTCTAACAGGGAAACATGGATGTTTTCCATAACATGTTACACACACATGTAATGAGTCTGCATAAACCATCACACTTAATATATGACAGCCTAACAGGAAAATATGACAAAATTAATGATTTAAATGTCCGAAAACTATCTAACTGTATTGAATTTTGTCATTATTAGCAGGGTGTCTGTATTTCTGCCATCACATGTGAGCAACAGCTCAGAAAACCACTATCATTGATCTATTAGTTGAGAGCTCACAAATTCCTATCTCTGTCCAACAGAGTTTCAGTTACTGCACTAGGGTTATTTTTAGAAGGGTGGGAGAGTTTAGTATTGAGTTAACAAAGTGCCATCTCTGCATTGTCCTGATGAGTTCACAGCCTTGCTGATTCTCCATTATTCACAAGAAACATAATGTGTTAAAATACTGTGCATAATATTAAGCGTTATGGTACACCATTATATATTCATTTAAACCATGAAACAAATGTACTATTTGAGTGTGTGTATGTACAAACATGTTTCTGAGCTTCTTGTTGTAATTTTAACTCACTCTCAACCCAAAGAAATGACCTCAAATCTACCAAACAATGTGGCAATGTTCTACATTATTTTGTAGGTTGGGTTTTTTTTTTCAGTGTGACTTGTTGTTTATCAGTACCCATACCCATTGTGATTTCCACATTTGTATTTCGCTTTGGATAAAAGTATGTGCTAAATCACTGATCTGCTAAATCCTTTCAAGCTAAAGAACAAAATCTAAAGGAAAGTGTAATTGGGTAATATAGGCTCTTCTCATCCATGGAGGAGAAACGCAAATACTTTTTTATACCCTTATACAGCATTTGTAATTTTGAAGAATAAATAGTACCATGTGAAAATGTTAAACTTCCTCAAACAGGTTTCTGAAACAACACCCACTGCTCAGTTCATTAGAGGTGTGAGGGTCCGGCTGTAAGTTTCCAGTCTTGACCACAGTAATACTTCAGTCCAGCCAAAGAGTAAGCTCTTTGTTCCAGCTGAGGGCGTCTCTCAGACAGGAAAATACATGCAGCACGTCGCAGCGAAAAAGACGTCACCCGGAAGTCGCCCCCCGGAAGTGCGCTGGTAACACGCTTGTAAACAACTCGCGAGCAGCCGACGGATCAAGGTGTAAAATATTTATCATCGTTTTTTGAATTTCACCAAACAGCAGGTAAATTAATAGCTTATTGACTTAACACCTGACGTATCAGCGATACTGGATATCACTTTTCAAGTTAAATCAACGTCAAATACAAAAGTTGCTGTAAATAATACATAAGATATTGTGTTAATTATGCATCTCTTTACTCTCCGTCAGCAGATTTTGATCTTTTTTTTATTCATATTCCGAATGATTTATTCCGCATTGATGTCTTGAATCTCCGATCGCGATCTCTTTGTATGTAGGTGTAGCTGAAGATCATGTCGAAGGAGGATAACGTTAAAGTGTCGGAGGGGATCGTAGATCTCGAAGAGCCGAAGAAAATGACCCGAGAAGACTGGAGGAAGAAAAAAGAGCTGGAAGAACAGAGAAAATTAGGAAATGCTCCAGCTGAAGTTGACGAGGAAGGAAAGTATGTTGAGCAGATGAACACACCACATGAGCAGGGTGCACTGAACTGTTCATCCATACATATAATGACTGTAATTAAAGTGATTTTGTTTTTATCATACATGCTGTAACGATTCCCCTGGCCGTAATATTTTGTTACCAGGGATATCAACCCTCATATTCCCCAGTACATCTCATCTGTCCCTTGGTACATCGACCCATCAAAGAGACCCACCCTCAAGCACCAGAGACCCCAGACGGAGACAGAGAAACAATTTACACCCATCGGAGATTGGTACAAAAGAGGTGTCCAAGAAGTAAGCACTCCCTCTACCCAAATAGTCATAAGTTATAAAAAGTGGTTTAGTGTCTAAACCCTTTCTCATTGCCTCCCTGTCAACTAGAAAACAGTCAGCACAAAATACAGAAAAGGAGCATGTGAAAACTGTGGTGCCATGACACATAAGAAGAAAGACTGTATGGAGGTAAATAGTTCATAAAATGTGTTGTGATGGTGTTATTGTATGTTGGTAATATTCTGTGTTCAGAATGGAATACTATTTCTATTTAATACTGTGCACTATATACTACTGTTCAAAAGTTTGGGCTCAGTAAGATATATTTAAAAGAAATTAATACTTTTATTCAGCATGGATGCATTATATTGATCAAAAGTGACGGTAAAGTCATTAATAATGTTTCAAATAAATGCAGTTCTTTTGCACTTTTTATTCATCAAAGAATCTACAAAAAATATATCAGCATTGATAATAATAAGAAATGTTTCTTGAGCAGCAAATCATCATATTAGAACGATTTCTCAAGGATCGTGTGACACTGAAGTAGGGCTGTGCAAAAAATCGAATGCGGTTCATTGCCGATTTTGAACGCGGATTTGTGAGCTTGTACAGTGAACTACGGTCTGTGTAGTAACTGCTTTTACATGTAAGGATTCTAACGAGATGGCATGAAAATTGATTTGATTTTTGGCAACAGCCCTACATGAAGACGGCAGTAATTGCTGCACTGAAATCAGCTGGCCATCACGGAATACATTACAATTTACATAATACTTAAATATAGAAAAAAACTTTGAACCACTCTTACGCTTATTTCACCTTAATGTCTAAGTACACAAAAAATAAAAAAAAAAAACACAATATTACTGTGTATGTAAAGAAATGAAGCTATGATTAGCATAAGAGACGCTCTTTTTACGAAACCAGTTAAAACAACCTCTTACTACACTCCGTCATCTACAACTTTCTGCGATATGCTTATGAGTTAGAACATAAAAAAACTGCATTTTCATGTTTGATTACAATTTGTGCACACAACAAAATGTCCCTTTCCTACTAAGACCCCCCCAGAAAAGTTGGAGCAAAGTCTTCTCTGGCCACAGTGCGTGGACCAGAATGTTCCTTACCCCCCCCCCCTGAGTACCTCCCCCAACAGATTCAGATCTCAAGGATTATGATCGAGAAAAAGAGAGATCGCTGGAATGGCTATGATCCTGATGAGCACACGCGCATTGTAGAGGAATATGCAAAAGTTGATCTGGTAAGTCATGTTGTTGGATATTTATGTTTATTTTATTATACAGCTAGGCTATTCTCAGCAAAGAGAACTTTTGTCATGTGATCATTGTCATACATTTTATTGGAAGGATCTTTTACTGTATAGGTAAAGCATGTCTAATTTAAATATTTTTTTGTAACAGGCTAAGCGTACTCTCAAAGCTCAGAAACTCCAGGAGGAGTTAGCTTCTGGTAAATTAATGGACCAAGCTGTAAGTATTCAAATAATAAAAAAAAAATTCTGGGTATTTTTCTACATTCCTCTTATAGCTATGTGATTTCTGAAAATGTTATTATATGTTTGTCACAACATTTTATTTACTACCTTTGTGTAACTAAACAGTATGTCTTATATCTAGAATTCAAGGAGGCATCTTGTCGATGATGCAGCACAGGTAAATGTCATATTCAGATGAATCTTTATGCACTTTGTAGACTATAAAATAAAACTCAAATCATAAAGCCACTTCACTCAGTCAATTAAACTTTTTTCCTCACCCTGTCTAGGACCACAGCAGTGAAGATGAGGATGATGACAAATATGTTGATGACTTTGACATGCCTGGACAAAACTTTGATTCCAAGAGACGAATCACAGTTAGAAACCTGAGAATCCGGGAGGACATCGCTAAGGTAAAAATAACTTGAACTTTTGCAAACCAATGAATGTTAATTAAAGGCATGACACTACTTGTTTTTCTAGAAATATGTGCAGTTTTATTTATTCATTTATTTATTGGCAGCTGTGTGAAAAAAGACTAATATGGTCTTATCATCAGGATTTGTAGTAGCATAAGATTACACATTAATCTTTTTACCACAGTCTGCTGTATCATGTTTTTCCCAACTTATTTTACAGTATCTCAGAAATCTGGATCCAAATTCAGCCTACTATGATCCCAAGACTCGAGCTATGAGGGAGAACCCATACTCCAACACTGGAATGAATCCAGACGAGTAGGTGCTTTTCTCATTTTCTGTGCATGCAATCAAGGGAAATATTGGGGAAGTTACAGGCTTCTTACAGAAAGCTTGCAGATTGTGTACTAAGTAGGGGTTACAACACACATTGTTCACCACTAAGCAAGGCATACGTTGATCTAATTAAGTATTGGATTGTAAATTGCTTTAGATGAACAAAGCCTGCTAAATTCCAAGAAAGCTGATGTTGTTCAGCTTACTAAATTTCAAGGAAGCTGAAAAAATACATCACACAGAATCGCACAGTCTTTGAGTGTCTATTTCTGTAGTTGTCTCTGCCTGTCCTCAAAAGCATGTGTTTGGTTTGGCAGGGTGGGCTACGCTGGAGACAACTTTGTGCGCTACTCTGGAGACACCATTTCCATGGCCCAGACACAGCGTGAGTACTCTTTGTCAACTCATACATAAATTCCTCTCTACCTGATGTTAAATGTGGGCTCCAGACTCTCAGTTCCTGTTGGTCTAACATTGTTTTGTGCGTCTCCTCTCCAGTCTTTGCTTGGGAAGCCTATGAGAAGGGATCTGAAGTTCACCTCCAGGCAGATCCCACCAAGCTGCAGCTTCTCCATCAGTCCTACAGAGTCAAAAAGGATGAATTCAAAGAGAAACAGAAAGAGAGTATTTTGGAAAAGGTACAGTTTACTTTTTTTTTTTTTGCACACAGCAAAATTTCCTTCATCCACTGCTCGGTGTACTGATGGCTTCATGTCGCACCTCTCTGCAGTATGGTGGGCAGGAACACTTGGACGCCCCTCCACGAGAGCTTCTGCTGGCTCAGACAGAGGAGTATGTGGAGTATTCTCGTCACGGGGCTGTGTTGAAAGGACAGGAGAAGGCTGTGGCCTGTTCCAAATATGAGGAGGATGTGCTCATTAATAACCACACGGTAAGTTTGCTGGCACTAATGGAAGTGTTACATAACTGGACAAGTTGCATAATAATGATAGATTTTGTTCTGTGAATGTTAAATATTTCCTTTGGTTTTGCAGTGTATCTGGGGATCATATTGGAAAGATGGCCATTGGGGTTACAAATGCTGCCACTCGATGGTGAAGCAAAGTTACTGTACAGGAGAAGCTGGCAAGAAAGTAGTGGTGTGTATCAAATGTATCCATTGCACTGGCAAATAATGTTATGCATGACTTAGTAATACAGGCAGCAAAAATCAGATTTTTAAAATTATGTATCAAAGCATTTATTTTATATTATTCATTTTTTTTATTTTATTAAATGCATAATATTTTTTATTATCATTTATATATTAAAAAAAAAAATTCTGCTTCTTTTTTCAGAGTAATTCTTGTATTCCATTTGAAGAGGATGGAGAGGAGGCCCAAACGAGTAAAGAACCAAAGACACTTTTACAGGTACATTTACATCTGCCTTTCTTTTGTGATATAATTCCAATGGAAGAACATGGCAGGAAGATGACTATATTAAACTAATATGTTTTTTATTCACAGATGCACCAGGAAAAAATGAAAGACAAGAAAAAGAAGAAAAAGAGCAAGAAACATAGAGATTCTGACAGCAGTGATGAGGACGACGAAGCAAAAAAGACGGAAAAGCTGAAGAAGGTGGGTGGGCTGTTCCTGCCACACACACTCGTATTTTCATATTCAGATGCATGTGTGCTCTACAAAACCTATTGTAAAAGAAAAGAATATGTCTTTTTGTGCAGGCATTGAGTGCGGAGGAGCAGAGGCTGAAGCAGGTGGCTGAAATGATGCAGCTCGATGAGAGGAAGAGGTCGTACAACAGCCTAAAGGAAGTGCGTGAACCCACAGAGGAGGAGATGGAAGCCTTCCGCATGAAACGTTGCCGACCCGATGACCCCATGGCCCCTTTCCTGGGGCAGTGAATGAAAAAATAAATGTCTTTGGTCACCAACCACAGAGATGTCATAGTCTCAGTTATTGTAAAATCTGTTATGGTTGAATCGGGGTTACGAAAAGACCACTGTTGAGCTAATAATGGGAAACGCCCCATATTATTAACACATGACAGTCTGTTAGAACCATCAATTTTGACATCTTTTCACTTTGTATAAATCTGTGTAGATTATAGTAGAAAAATAAATCGGCTGTATTTTCTCAATGTTTTCGTAATGTGTTTTGGGTTTTTTTTTGACGGTACATTGTTTTATTAGTCTTTTAATAATAAAATGCCCAATAAATTACAAATGGGTTATGTTTGGTGAATCATCTGTTTTGATTTAACAGATATGTTCCATTGTCAGATATGTTCAAGGTATTAAAATAGACTCATAATGAAAATAATCTGACCAGTGGTTGACATTAAACATATTTAAACCTGAAAATGTTTGGTTTTGTTATGGTTTTTTGTAAGCAACATGTAATCCAAATCATTGCAAATGATCATTGCATCATTGCATAGCGTTGAGAGTGTTTAATGTAGTCCTGTGGCTCAGTGGTAGAGCATTGCGTTAACAGTGCAAAAGGTCGTGGGTTCAATTGCGGGAAAACATATGCTGGTAAAAAATGTATAGCCCGAATGCAGTGCAATTCGCTTTGGATAAATGCGTCTGCTAAATACATAAATTATAATAATATAAAGCTGTTTTTTAATTGATTTGTGGGCTGCAGAACTACAGTATAACAGTCTGACTGAATTTTCAAATAAATCCCCACCCCCAGTTTGTTCAATTACATCATGGATGAGCTATCTGGCAGAGCACGTCAGTGCAAAAACTGGGTGGATGCTTGCAAAGTTGTGTGGAGGACATGTAAGATACAAATCGATTCACAATCTTGTTTATATTCTCCATTTTTGACTTTGCCAAAAGAGCTGCTGGACTCTCTACTTTGCATTGCAACGCCAAACTCCTTTCTCTGGTGAGGATTTTTTTCTAATGCATGCTTTAAATGTGTTGTATAATTGTGTTCTGTGGTCTGTTACTTACTTACTTACTACCTAAATAAAACGGTTCACCAATAGGCCTAAGTCAAGTTATAACCTGCATTATTCACAACCTGCATGTACTGTATATAATGTGATTTATGGTGCTTATTTCTGTGAATGACTCTGTATATGTATATACAGGAAATCCATGGAAATTCCCTACAACAAAAATCTGGCCCCATCTGCTCTGTTTGCAGGCACAGCTGCATCATGCATCAGTTACTGGCGGTTTGCCTGCTGTCTCTTTTCTCTTTGCTGACTGCAGACTCGTCCAAGAAGGGACGCAACTTCACTATCCATTCATCACAGCTTAGCTGCAGTTTGCCAGGCCCTCAGGGTCCTCCAGGGAGTCCAGGTGCAGCAGGTCCCAGTGGTAACGTAGGCAAGATGGGGATGCCAGGTGTTGATGGCCAGGATGGGAAGGATGGTGACAGGGGAGAGAGGGGAGAGAGAGGTAAAGCATATGAACATGTCTGTTGTGGTTATAACGCCATTAATGAAAAATAACATTCAAAGTATTAAAATATATGTTATTTCTATTGAATATTAAAGTATGTTGTCATTTTAAAAATATTTTTATATGAAATCACATTTGGACAAACAATGAAAATAAAATGGGTGAGTTGTTTCATAATACATGATAAAACCTGTCTGCAAAATAAATAAATACAAATTTAAAGACACTAAAGACATTTGTGAATTTTATTCTCAAATGTCAGGTGAACAGGGTCGTCCTGGGAACCCTGGAAAATATGGACCACAAGGACGCACAGGACTTGTTGGGAAGGCAGGGCCACGGGGCCTTAAGGGGGTGCGAGGGGCACCTGGTGTGTCTGGAGTTCCTGGGATAAAAGGAGAGATGGGAGATGTGGGGGAAACGGGCGCTGCCGGAGGCTGTGACTGTGGAGTAGAGGCACGATCTGCTTTCTCGGTAGCGGTAACCAAGAGCTATCCCAAGGAACGCACGCCCATTCGTTTTAACCGGATTTTAGTGAACGAGGGTAACCATTACAATGTCACCAGTGGCAAGTTTAACTGTGCGATTCCTGGTGTGTATTACTTCACATATGACATTACGTTGGCTAACAAACATCTGGCAATCGGGCTTGTCCACAATGGCCAGTACAAGATCAAAACATTTGACGCCAACACAGGAAACTATGACGTGGCCTCAGGATCAACAATACTTAGACTGCAAAAAGGAGACCAGGTCTGGCTTCAGATCTTTTATTCAGAACAAAATGGACTGTTTTTTGATCCATTCTGGACTGACAGTCTTTTCACAGGATTTCTCATTTTTGCTGATCAGGCTGCTTGAAATGAGGTGAAGACCAATTCTGGATCATCCTGATTGAACGTTTTATTTGTTTTGTATACATTTTACAAAAAGGCCCCAATAACCTGCTTACAAATATTTTATATGAAAATGTAAATATTACATTTAGAAAATTTTTAAAAATGCTATAACATTGCCGTATATAAATAATACTAAAATAACACTGCTCATCAGATTTGTTAGAGAATAAAATGTAATATTTTAATTGAATAAATGCCTTTTACATAATAGTCCAGGTGATATGTTCACTTTTTCATAAAAGCATGAAACTTGGTGTACAGATTAGGGCCCTGAACATTTTCAGAAATGGAGCCATGGCAAAAACACCTCGTGGTTGCCACGGCGACCATTTTACTTTCCGCCATAACCAAATTATGTATTTTGTGTCATATATCCTGAACCAAACATGACAACACAGAAAAGTCTATGTCTACCCCTATGTTTTGATGGTCAATGATTACAATGATACCATATACACAAACATAAACTGTTCAGGTGAAGAGTTAATGGTGAAATCAGCAATGTGAGAAGGAAATAACTGAGCATCAGAGTACAGGGTAACCATACGCGCCATTTTCCCAGGACATGTCCTGGCCAGGATTTCTATATTGACTAAAATATCTAGGTTTTGGCTTTGTTTGCGTGTGCAGACCGATCGGTGTATGACATCAAAATACCATACACACGGTTCCTTATGCTTTCAAAATGCTCTCGAGGTACTTTGATGTCATACACCGATCGGTCTGCACACGCAAACAAAGCCAAACCTAGATATTTTAGGCAATATAGAAATCCTGGCCAGGACGCGTCACAGGCTCAATAACTGCTCTAAACTTATGTGTAAATAGTGGTTTTACCCATTAACCTATATTGATTAGATGATTACAGCAGCATGATTGGCTGCTATTTTTGGACAAAATTATACTTAGAAAGGAGGGTTTCACAGATCTCCAGTTACAGCATGTTTCAACAAGACAAGGTCTACTAAACCTTTGAACTGTAATAGAATACAAGATTAGATTATGTGAATAGTAAATAAACAATAGAAATAGGGGGGAAATCATTAACAGAACAGTCTTGTAGAAGATCAAAGGTCAACATAGTGTACAAGGTGGCTAAGTCCCTTGAGGTAAAAGGTTTTTCTGATTATTAGGGGCCTAAGACTGAGGTCAAAGTTGCAAAATACTTGTAGTGAGAAAGTAGTTTTCCATAATTTATAAGGAATCAATTCTGCCTGTGTAATTCTGCCTGTTCAGTCATTGATGTCTCTAATGGGCTACGAGTATTTCTTATACCAGGAGTAGAAATACTAGAAAATCATGTCACCAAATATGGAATATGCGTTTGAGCTCGGAAAACCTTACAGTGTACGTCAATGACGACGAAATATTCTACTTTTCATACGTTCGACTCTAATTGGCGGGAGAAGCGCCAAGCCCCTCCCATTGTCCGGATTTTACTTCAAAAAAGCACGGGGGTGTCCTTTGACAGTAGGACTAAACCATTCACTGTTGTGTAGGTGAATATCGCGTTACAACATGTTGCTATTTTGTATTTTTCCATATACGTTTTGGATTTGTTTGAAGTGTTGAAATCCCAAATACAGTCGTAATATTTCATATAGAGAATAACTTAATATATTATGTAATTTTATTCGTGCATATAAACCTAATCTACTGAACTCCCCTATCAAGATATAGTTCACGTTTCACCCTGGAAAATATGATGACACTTATACCGGCTTTTTTTCCATATAGTGAAAAGACAACGAAACATGCCTAAGTAGTGTCCAAAATGGCTTTTACAAGTGTTATATAGGTTTGTAAACTTATTTCTTCCTTAGCCATACATAAAGCCATAGTTTGGGTTATCAGTTTAAACTGCGGTTCGAAGGACTGTCAAGTTCAACCGAAGAAGAACAATGTATCCGGCCCGGCGATGTTCATCGCTGCTTCACCGAGAACTGGCCGCAGGCTGTCTCTCATTACTGGGGACACATCCAAAGAAATCCGGTCCGCTGAAGAAAAGCAGCCTTCCGAGTTCACGACTCTTCCACACCAGCGTAACGTTAGTTCATCCTCCTCCAACCAGGTCCAACTCATCACCCGCTCTGCTCGGTTCTTTACAAGGTAATTTAAGATTTCCTCACATATTCTTTTGCCTTACTAAGATCATGGTTGTGTCTTAAAACCAAGTTGAGCTCTTTACCTAGACAGTAACGTTAGGTGCCTCAACGTTTTGAGACAGTCTTCGAGTCAAATTCAGTTTTTAGTGTTTCACGTGGTACAGTGTGAGAGGATTGAGGATAATCTTAGGAGACAGGTCACATAAATTACATAAAGAATGTGATTTGTGATCATATCACTTAGGGTGTCGCTCGTGCTGTAACAGATGGCTCGTGCACAGTAAGAGGGAGAGTGATGACTTGTGTCATTCACCCTGAGGTGTGGAAACATATCGCAGTTTCCCATAGCAAATCCCCAATAACTGTGTTGTTTGATTTTGTTTATGATCTTTATTCAGATGCATTTGTTCAATTTGTTTTTATTTATTTTTTAATTCTCAAACATATCTGTCACTAAAAAGCAGTAGCCTATTATTTTAGTAATATTTATAGTATTATAGTATTTATTTAGAATTAGCTTTATATTTTTATTTTTCATTTTAATTTACGTTATGTGCATTTGTCATTCTTTAGTTTAAAAAAAAAACTTTTTATTCAGCTTTAATTATTTTTATTTCAGCTTTAGTAATTTTACTACTTTAACTAAAATGGTATTCATTTATTTGTCAAGGCATCATTTCTAATTTACGTGTAAGCCTTTCATCTAATATTTATATTTTATTTAATCTATTAGCAAAAGATTGATAAGTTTTAGTTTTAGTTAGGAACAACCAAACTGCTAGAGTCTTTAGAATTTCATACTGTTTTGTCTTGAGAAAATGTTACAGTTTTGAAGGAAGTGATCATTTAATATATAATTTTGTTACATTATTATATTTTGTGTTTCTTATTATTGTTTGCTTGAGTTAGTTTGGTGTTCTCTACTTAGATCTATTCTAGTGTGCCTTCAAGGTAACTTGATAGTCCTGCTAAAGGTCAGTGAACAGTACACCCTTTGAACAGCCCCCTAACGGTTCAGTCCCCAAACTGAACCGTTTTTCTATGTTATCTGATTTAGACATGCTTTCTCATAGATTTACCAACTCGTCCTCTGCATCATCTGTGGAGTTGCTTTGTAGCACATTCAAAAAGGACAGAATGTTGATGGATGTGCCTGTGATCAGCTAATGAAAAGATGGAAAGCGACAAACACACTTTAAACCAAAAAGTGACGTGACATGTGACATGTGGCCAAGTATGGTGACCCATACTTGGAATTAGTGCTCTGCATTTAACCCATCCAAAGTGCACACACACAGCAGTGAACATACACACACACACCGTGAACACACACCCGGAGCAGTGGGCAGCCATTTTTGCTGCAGCGCCCGGAGAGCAGTTTGGGGGTTCGCTGCCTTGCTCAAGGGCACCTCAGTCATGGTATTGAAGGTGGGAGAGAGCGCTGTACATTGACTCCCCCCACCTACAATCCCTGCCGGTATGAGACTCGAACCCGCAACTTTTGGGTGTTTTAGCGAACAGATAAAACTCTGTACAGTGGAAGTGATTTCAGCTCTGTGTGAACAAATCCCCTGTAGGACTGCTCTTGTGTAAGGAATTTGACCTGGAGCAGGACAAGGTCTGGGAACCATCATGTTATCTAAGTTGGACTCAATAAGCAAATAAAAGCAGCTCCAGTAATTGCTGGGGTATTAACAGTGAAGGACTAGTATTTTGCTGATTGTAGATTGTAAAATTTGGATTTATAATATTTCCCCCCCATCCCCAAGACAATGTAAGTACTGAAGTAAATGCCTACAAATATATATCCATAGAAAGGATGTAACCAAGTATTTAATATTGACATGGTCCAAGGGTAGAATTTGTAAAAATCTTATACTGAAAAATCCATAATAATTAGCTACAATTTTCAGGTTATAGTTGGTGTGCATCATCTTCACACCTAATGAGGTTGTCAGCATTTAGCATTTAATCAGAGAATAGCTTTGTACTATTTGGTCACTAATTCTCACATGTGATAGTTTTACCAAGCCTATAATGTTACATCTCCAGATTAAAGTATGTATACAAGTCAGAACAGGCAAATATGAAGTTTCGCTTCATAAACTTCTGTGTCAAATGAAGTGCTAAATGTCAGAGCTTGGGGAGAGAGTTCAGCAATGTGCATCAGTTGTGTAATAAGGCTTTATAATCTCATGCTCCAAAATTGACTATTTATTTTTGTTTGTTGTTTTTGGGTGATAGGTTGATTTTTTTTCAGTAACTAAAGAACATTTAACATTTAGTTCTTTAGTTATTAATACATCATTTTTGATAACAATAAACAACATTTCTTACAGCATTTGTAAGTTTAACCCTATTGTAAAGAGTTGAAAAATTGTTAGCTTTATTACATTCCAGACTAATAAGCCACACTGTCTTCCTCAAACTATATGTTAAATTAGGGCTGAAGTGTTCTCTTCACTGTGCATAACCGTGTGTGTGCACATGTATGCGCTGGCAGGATTAGAGTCCCTCTCGTGATTTTTCATTGTTCAGAATGAATGGTAGGGGAAGCACAGACACACTGGTTCATTCAGGATCAGGAACCCCTTTGTGCAGGAACACGTACACAGATACAAACACTATCACATCCGCAGCCCCCAGAATCTTCACATACGAAAGTGTAAGAGCTCAATGGGTGAATGCTAGTGTTCTCTCTGTCTGTCATACACTAACCTACTGACCGGACACTGGATCAGCACTGGATTAGTCGTGCACTCCCTCAAAGTCAAAGAGAAGAGGATTGTGCCTTTAGTTGACCTGCATCGGAGACATTCAGTGGAAAAGGATATAATTAAGAGGTATTTTTGAAAGAGATATGTGATTCTAAGTTTTTTAGATGGGTTTAAGACCTAAATGTTTGAGAAAATGACCATACGGGCCATAGACCCTGAATAGTCATTGATTTAGTTGCAGTAGATGTCTAGAGATGGTGAGTTTAAACTTAGACAAGATGACAAATATGATACAAGAGTTGCATGTGACTTATAAATCTGGTTGGTTTAAATTGTATGGGTGCTGTGTGGTTTAAATGATTACTAAGCAATGACCATGAACAGCCAGGAGTATTCAGCTCTTGACCTTTAATAAATAGAAAATCTTTACTTGTCAGTTATTAGATTCTGCTTTTTCAATTTAACGAAGACATAACCAAACACAAATATAAAGAGAGAGAGGCTGGATGCAGAGTTCTTGGATGTATTGGATGTAGTATTCTTGAGGAGGTATAGGATACGACGGAAGTGGAACAAGATGGAATCTGATGATATGCGTAAGACTAATAAATCAAAGCTGTGTGTCTGGCATAAACATTTAAGTCAAAATTTAAATGATCAGAATTACTCCTACAATATATAAATGTGTGTTTGTTTAAATGTTCATTTTATTTACACCAACATTCAAATGTTTGGGATCAATAAATATTGTGAAATAGTATTACAATTTAAAATAGCTGTTTTCTATTTGAATTTATTTTAAAAATGTAATTTATTCCTATGAAGACAAAGCAGAATTTTCAGCATACATTACTCCAGTCTTCAGTGTCACATGATCCTTCAGAAATCATTCTAATATGTTGATTTGCATTTATTTTCATTTTCTTCTTTTATTTATTTATTTATTTATTTCCTTTCAAGAGGGAAAATACAAACAGAGACTTGGACAAACATACTTTCTCAGAAAGAAAGAGAAAAAAAATACATACTGTACATATTAATGTTACAATTCTGAAATGGTGTCATTACAGAGTATGTATGTCCTCAATCTTGAAAACCAATTTCTCAAATGTTACATGTGAATTATATTTTCCTCCTCTTAACAGCAACTCTATACAATAGAACACGAGGAGCTATTCCTTACAACTCATACAAAAGATTGCCTTAAAAAACGGTTGAAATTCAAGAAAAATCTGGGCGTACTGGTTTAATATATTCCATCCATTTATTCCAAATTAGAAAAAAATCTTCCATTCTTAATGAAAAAGATATATACATATATATTGTGTATTATATCAGTTCATTCCTCAATTGTGGGTGACTCTGGTTTTAACCATTTTTTAGTAATTACTTTTTTACTAGGTGCCAGAAGGATTAACAACAGTTTCTTATCCTTATTGTTCCACCCATCTAGGGCAAAATTACCCAAGTTTAGAGATTCTCAAGTAAAAGCAATCTCTTTCTTTAAAACAGCTTCCAAGTTCCTTTTAATCTCTTGCCAATACGGGGTTAGTTTTTGACATCCCCAAAAAATATGATAATTTTTTCTTTGATGGTGTGATAAAGAACCTTATAACATTTTTCCAACAAAATTCTCTCCACATGGCTTGTAGCTTTCCATTGTGTTTTACAAATTTTCCCCAATCCTCATTCGAAATATTCAAATTTCCTTTCATTTTCCATTTGTCTCTAACATATAAAGTGTCTTCGGGTACAGTTTGAAGAAATCCATTATATAATTTTGAAATAATTTGATTACATGTTTGAACCTTGCATACTAATAAGAACACCTTTATTATTCCTGTCTCAGCAATTTTCAATATTTCTGGTTTAATATTACAATCAATATGCCTCACTTGAAGATATCTATAGAAGTCACTTTGATTAAGCCCATATTTTCCTTTCAGCGATTCAAAGCCCTTGTTAAAAAATGTGTAATAATTTGAAATTCCTAGCTTAGCCCAGATTCGGAATCGGTCATCTATTCTGTTTGGGACAAAATAAAGGCGCACCATCTTAATATTCTAGATGCATCTTCCAAACCACCAATTTTCTTTGTTTGATGCCAAATTTTAAATAATAAATTGATCCATGGGTTTGTTTCCTTAATCATTCTCATTTTTAGTTTGTTAACTGTCAGCAATAAGGGCTTGCTAACGTGGACTCTTCCATCATTCCAAATCACTTTTATTTTCATTTTCAATGTTGTAAACAGTTTGTGCTGCTTAATATTTTTGTTGAAACCATTTTTTTGCAACATATCTTTATTTATGATAAATGTATTGCCTCCTCCTTTCTTAATTTCTTTTTAAAAAAAAGTTTGAACATTAATGTAAATGTAAGATTAAGATGACAGGAATGCAAAATTTGCTGCCATGGTGCTACTGGTTTTGGTTGTTGCTAATGTGTTCTGAGGTGTTTTAGTATATTGTTGTGCAGTTGCTAGAATATGAGTTATCTGTTACTATTATGAGTAATATGAGTTACAATATGAGTTGTCATTCATGTCTAGGACAAGTTAGTATAAGGTTTACATTCACCAAGTATAAGCAATAGTAATGGTGATTCTAGTGCAAACAGCACTAATAAAGGTTCCTGTTTCCCTGTCCACAAGGAGATTAGTGTTTCCTGCAGAACAGTTTGTTCTTGTTGTGTCTGTGAGTGTGGCCGAGTTGTCATGATAGACAGTACACAGCCGTTTCCATGGCTGCAGTTAACCCATTGTCTGTTAACATGATGAATAATTTGCATAGTGGTAAACTAGCATACAAGTCTTTGTACCCATCAAGGTTTGAGAGGCTAGTGAGGTTAATCAAAAAGAATGTTAATAGGTGATTCATATCTGGTTAAACCTCTTCTAAAGACTCAAAACAAGTCCAGACAGATGCTGAGGCATAAGAGACATTTCCCTTGTGAACTTATCAGTGCTTTAAAAGAAGTAGTACTTTTCAACATTACACTCACAATACACTGTGAAGTATCAAATAATAGCCAAATAATGTTGTTTCTAGTTTAACTTTTTTTAATTCTACTTTTTTTAGTAATACACATTAACATCAAGTACTTAGACCTAATTCATCTGCACTTTAAATAGCTACCACGTGCTGTCATACTACTGTTTATATTTTCATACACAGTGTGCTGCACCGCTACTATTTATATCTTCATTGGCTGCTGTTTGTTTTGTATAAAGTATGTTGTGTCATCTTTCATACTGTGTACTATATACAAGTGACAGCAGTTTGTAGAATACACAATCATTTCACCTGGTGAACAGCAACAGCAGAAATTAAAGTAAGGTGTAATCAGACAATATAATTAAAAGAGGCATGAAGTATATAAATATAATGACTTTTTTAAGAAAAAAAACCTGAAGGCATATATGGCTTCAAATCTTGTGTATTTTACACGCTTTTATGTTCTCATTTGATTTTATGTGCAATATTTTTTTAATTAATTTGTGACACTACAGGAATATTAAAGTGAACTGCAAAAAGGGTAAAATGTTTTAAAAACCCTTTTCTGTTTTGACTTGCCATACACACACACACACACACACACACACATACATCCTTTACTTCATACTATACTAAGATTTTATGTTAATAAACATTCATCAATCATTATGAATCTGTAAAGTTTTATAAAAATTTCTACAACTATACCCGAGTGTGTATTCCTGTTTTGTGATATATGTGTGTGTGTGTGTGTGTGTGCAGTGTGTCAGATGGGAGCAGCAGTAGTGGCAGCAGCAGACTCTTCAGTACTCTGGCCCAGACTCTGAGCAGTGCTGCGCTGGCAGACTCACATGTGGTTTCTAACGACTACGAGTATGAGCAGGCTGACCCGGACGCTCTGTTGCGTGAATGCGAGGCGGTTTTGAAGAACCGGCCTCCTCGGATGCACCGAGACTTTGTTATGACCAGAGCCTGCTCACTGCAGAACACACCCATCCGCATCTTGCAGTGGAACATCTTAGCGCAAGGTACAGAGTCTGTCTGCTTATGTCAAGTATTTGATTCATAGTTGATTCACAGGAGGTAACTGAAATCAGAGGTGTTATGCTTTTTAATGCCACCAGCTTCCTAAAAGGCAGCTATATATTTGCATGTGTAAAGACTCATTTATACTGTGTGAGAAATATGTGTAAAAAAAAAAGTAAATAATATGCTTTTATATTGCCACTGTACTAAAGCCAAAACAAATTATTAAAATATTATCTGAAAATATTGTAAAAAAACAAAAATACTTTTCTCAAAAAGCATTAAATACATGCTATATATAGCTTTTGAAATTTTGATTTGGGTGACCATACATGCCATTTTTCCCGGACACATCCTGGCCAAGATTTCTATATTGCCTAAAATATCCAGGTTTTGGCTTTGTTTTGCGCTGCACAGACCGATCGGAGTATGACATCAAAGTAATATAGGGAATATAGAAATCCTGGCCAGGATGTGTCCCGGAGAAATAGCACCTATGGTCACCCTAATTTTGATATATTTTCAAATGTAATTTATTCCTGTGATGGCGAAGCTGAATTTTCAATCGCCATTACTCCAGTCTTCAGTGTCACATGATCCTTCATAAATCATTCTAATATGCTGATTTGCTGCTCAACAAACAATTTCTATTATTGTCAGTGTTGAAAACAGTTGTGCTGCTTTATATTTTTGTGATACATTTCAGAACAGGCCAGTGTTAAGAATGTCAATGTGTCACCATAATGGACTTTTTGTTGAGTTTCTCTGTTTTCTGTTCTCCTGCCCTGTTTAGTTCCTGTCTCCATAGTTTCTGTTCTTGTCATTAGTTGCCTTGGTTACCTAGTAGTTTCAGGTGTGTCTTGTTAATTTAACCATTATATATACTCCCTGTGTTGTTCAGTTTTCTGCCAGCTATTCGGTGTTCTATTGTTGTGCTATCTTGCGCTAGTGATATTTCTGTTGCGTCCTCGTGAATTTATATTAAAAGACTTATTTTGGATATCCCTTCTTTGTCATGCACTTTATAATCAGCACACACGTGACACAAGTCTGTTTAGAATGAAAGTCAAATTCTGTAATTATTTGTAAAATTATTGTTTTAAACATATCTCATTCATATTTGAAGCTAATCAATTGTGTTAGGCTCTACATTTTAATTTTTTCAAAATGTATCTTTACATTTTGACACCATAAGACACTGAAGACACCATAATGCTACCATATTGTGCTCAGAACGTGATGTAAACATTCTTCATTTTTCTTGTGTATCTGCAGCTCTGGGCGAAGGCAAGGACGGTTTTGTGCGCTGCCCGATGGAGGCGTTGAACTGGTCAGAGAGGAAGTATCTTATACTGGAAGAGATCCTTACCTACAGGCCAGATGTGCTGTGTCTACAGGAGGTGGACCACTACTTTGACACCTTCCAGCCTGTGCTCGCCAGCTTAGGCTACCAGAGCAGCTTCTGCCCCAAGCCATGCTCCCCCTGCCTGGATGTTCACAATAACAATGGCCCCGATGGCTGCGCTCTGTTTTTCAACCGACGCCGCTTCCAGCTGCTCCACACCGCTCACCTCAGACTCTCTGTCATGATGCTCAAAACCAACCAGGTGGCCGTCGTGGCTACGCTTCGCTGCAGGCTCACAGGTCAAGTCTTCTGCGTGGCAGTAACACACCTGAAAGCACGGAGCGGCTGGGAGGCGTTTCGTAGTGCACAGGGGGCTCATCTCCTCCAGCAGCTCTGCGACCTAACCACACAGTCGCACCCGGAGATGGATGATGAAAACAGGACTAGGGTTGGGGAAAGCAAAGAGGGTATTCCGTTGGTGGTATGTGGGGATTTTAATGCGGAACCAAGTGAGGAAGTGTACAGGTGCTTTATGACTTCTCCACTGGGGCTAGACAGCGCTTATAAGTGTCTGAGTGAGGACAGGAACACAGAGCCGCCCTACACCAGCTGGAAGATCCGGCCAAGCGGAGAGAGCCGCTCCACGTTAGACTACATTTGGTACTCGGAAAGAGCGTTTCAGGTGGACACTGTGCTGAGGATACCGAACGAAGAGCAGATCGGGCCGGACCGGCTTCCGTCATATCATTATCCCTCTGATCATTTGTCACTGGTGTGTGATTTAAGCTTTAGTCAGCAGCCTCCTAGGCTCATGTAGCTGTCAATCATTAGTGCTCATGGCTTTCATCTCCAATAGGGATCCAGAATAGTTTAGGAAATTCCTAGTGCATGTGTGTGTGTGTGTGTATGTATGTCCTGAATGTGAGAATGCATTATTGCAAAGAATGTAACTTATCTTATTCACACAAACCCTTATTTTTACTTGCTGATGTAGGTCTTAATGCACCTCTGTGCTTACTATCCTTGAAGGAGATTAACTATTATTGTACTCTTATTGTTTAAGCAGAGGTTGTGCAATATATTGTAATTTATTAAGTGCTAAAGGATGATCTCAGGAAGATGCACATTATGGATTAAAAGGTTCCACAAGTGGAAAGATGTTTATATTTATAGTGACTGTACTTTTTTCTTTTAGTAACACTATGTTTTCCACTGACCAGTAATCCAAATACATCACAGTGTATTTAAATTGTGTGATCTCTTTCTTTAATGACAAGCAAAAGTGGACTGGTTTGAAAAAAAAATCTGCTTTTGATTTAAACTATAAGAATGTATTGGGCTTGTTTCATATTTGCTTATAGGGTAAAGGGTAGAAAAACATGAATTCGATTTCAATCGAAACATCGAGGTTCACGAAACAATGTTTTCCAGTTATTTTCCTATAAATAGCCCATGCCCATCATTTTAGCTTATCTGATATCAACGGCAATCGTTTTATCTTATGTCAGCGTTGCCTAACCTTTATAACGTTATATTTAGAAAAAAAAAAATGTTTTCGCAAGTCTAAATAGAGGCTCATAAGCTACTTGCTCATAAGACATATTTTTCCTGATATCCATCTTTCTTTCATTATTGGGAGTTTTGATGTTAGTGACATTCGCACAATCATCTGTAACCATGGTGCGCCTCAAGCCATCAGGTTCATCCGCACAGGCTAGCCGAGTCGAAGCACAACTCACCTAATTACCAGAATATCGTTCCGCCACACGTAACCTGTAGTTTTATGCTTAACCCGCTGGAGGGCCAAAAGTAACATTGTAATTTTTTTCTACATCACCTTGATCATTTATTTTGTTAACAAATTCTTCTTGCAGCCTTCTAAATCCATCCTTTAATGGTGAAATCTTTTATGATCTGGATGCAAAGACTGTCATCCTTCAAAGCCAATCTATTCTGGTCTGGATCCCTCTGAGCCAATTAGCAGAAATACAGATTTTTAAGGCTTTGTTTAAAGTTACCAACATAGCAAAGAGCTCTGCAGTAATCCTAGTACATCCCACAGAGACTAATAAAGTCTCTACAGTAGAACATCTAATATCAAACTGTATGTGTAGGGAAAGTTTGTGCAGGAATGTAGATTCTTTGGGTTGAGAAATAAGGTTTCTGGACAGAAATTGAACAAATTACTAAGATCAAACTTCATACCATGAAGACAGGTTTCCCACACTTAGACCAATAAACCTCCATGATCTTTCCATGTGTCATTGTAATGACTGGATAAAGGTTTTTAAAATCTTTCGATCAAGATCACATTTACATTTCATTTCTAGTAAAAAACAACAACTTAGAACCAGTTGTTTGCATATTTCTCTATATTTAAATCTACTTGGATACATTTTTAGGGTAAGAATACAACAAAATATATGCTTCATATATTGAACATTCAATATACTGTATAAGACATTCTTTCCCTTTTTTGTACATGTGAAAAAAAAATTCTGCAAAATACAAAGCAGTGAATGCATGATACAGAAAACATACAGTGATAAATGCACAGAAAGAAATTTGTTTAAAAAGTCTGAAATGACAGGAAAAAACATTTGTCCTTCAGAAAACAGTTTCCTTTAAACTGTAAAAAAACCGCCTCATATTTACACAATAAACGTAATCAATTACTTTAAGTAATGATTTATGAGAAAAAAAGCTGACCTAAGGCTGCTTGTTTTATTATCAATAACTACCGCAATGGTATGTCTATGCACAGATTATTTTATGCTCCAAATTACCAGGTGATCAAAATCTTGGCTGTTTCTCTTCACCCATATGACTTCGTCTCGGTCTTTAGCACCAAGTGAGGTTTGTTCCTACAGCATCACAGCACAGATAGTATACTATAACAAAGCGTGATTTGTATAGATAAATTTAAGAAATAAAAGGAGGAAAAAAGGCCATCTGATGTCTAATCCAGACTCAGGCTAGACACAGTGGTTATAGTGTTGGACGTCAACATGCACCTGAGCTGTAGTGCTGGTTTCATCCGTTTCACATAGACAGCCACTCTTCACATCACTTGTTTTATGTGTATCTGTGTCACAAGCATTGATGTTGGTTCCTGTGAGTGAATGCAGTGACGTTTGATGTATGCTCAGCTCTGTGTGGTCGTGGGGTTTGTGTGTGTGTTCTCTGCAGCCCTGTTAACTGTCTGATCCACAGACACCTCAGCAGATTCAACCTTAATAATAGTCACATCCTGTAAAGACGTCGCTGGCTGTACGTTCGGCACCACTGTCACTCCCGGTTGCGAGGTCACCACAGTTACAGGAGCTGTGGAGGCAGTGGTGGTGATGCTGGAGGTGACGGCGAGCTTCAGGACTTGGGCGTTGCTGGTAGACACGGTGACAGGGGAGAGTGTACTCAGAGTGATGGGAGTGCCGGGTTTGCCAGGCATGGTGGGAAGGGTGATGAGCTGCAAGGTAATTCTCTCACCGCTTTGACCCTGAGCAGGCACTAGCGTTGGCACGGCATGGAGAACCACTTTGCCTGCGCTGTTACCCCCAGTGACTGAGTTGGGCACAGGGAAGATGGGCGAGCGGATGGTGGGAGAATTGACAGTTACTGTGGAGATTTTCTGACCCTGTGTTGTCATGAGTACAGGAACCTGCATGGCAAGCCTCACTGTCCTGGAAACAACCAAAAAGCACTGTGATACGTGCAACTGTTAGCGGTAAACTTTTAAACACTATAGGGCCATATGAAATAAGCAATTAGCGATTAACAAAAAGACATTTTGATATAATACCCAGGGGCTGTTGCCATGTTGTCTGGCGACTGTTGCACGGTAATAAAGGCATCTTGTCCTGAGGTTAGATTGATGATTTTAGGTACAGCAGAAGAGGTAGAGACCAGCGTCCCTTTGCCTTTTGGATTGCTGCGACTGGATGCAGCTGGGCATTCTCTCTTTCCATCATCAATGCTGTCATCCATATTGTCATCATCTATGAAAACAATGTCTTTGGGCATCTCCTTAAACTGATACACAAGTCTTTGGCCTTCCACTTTTGATAAAATGCCCCTTGTAGAATACCTACAATTAATAAATATATAAAATAAAGAAGAAAAAAAAAAAAAAGATCAATCAAGATTGCTAGCACATTTTCTAGTTTCCAAAAAATGTAATATTGATTTTTTAAACAACAGACATTACCTGAGTGCCCTCCCCATTGTCTCATAGTTCATGTCAGGTTTATTCTTATGTCTGCCCCATAATTTAGACACCGCTTTGGAGTCCACAAGCTTGAATATGCCCTTCTCTTTCTGAGTCCACTTAATGTACTTTGGACAGGTTTCCTTGTCCTGCAGAAGGTCCAATAGGAACTCCCACAGGTAAGTAGTTGAGCCTGTAAGAGACAGACTTGAAATTTGTGGCACCAGAAAATAGAATTCTCTTTCACAAAAAAACAGAAACACTCACCCTTGCTGTCTTTTGATTTCCTCTTATAGACCATATCCAGAGAACCATCACAGAAACTCCGTGGAGTTCTGGGTTTTCGTCCTGCTGGGGAAGATCACAGCAAACAAATGAATCTCTTCTTGAAAATTATGCTATGTTGACTTTTGTATTTACTATGCTATGTTGACTTTTGTATTTACAATGTATTTATAATATGAAGCAATAATCATGCATTCATTTCCAAACATATCTGTAGTTCATGGTCTTGGGTAATAGGAAGTGTGGTTCACCTCTCTTTTTCTTCTTCAGTAAATCGGTCTCCTGCAGGACAACAATATCCTTGGCGACGGGTCCCATATCCTCGGTTCTCACTTCCACCTCCACCTCAGATAAAAGCTCCTCTGCAGAGATCGAGATTTACTGTTCATTTTACTCTTCATACATGTTTGATATACAGAGCAAGTAGTAGTAATTTAAGTTAGGACAGTGCAAACGGCCTGTATTGCAGCATGCAGTACATGGGTAGATGTAAATCACACCTGTGCTGCGATCCCCCTGCAAGCTGGCTGGTGAATCCATGTGCAGCAGAGCTTCAGCTGCTTCAATAGTTTTATCATGCACAGAGACCTCTACTAAGAAAGAGAAAAAAATGAACTTTTCTTACACAATAAAAAAAAGGAACAAATATAATCATTTAAATACACTGTTCTAAAGCAAGAAATCCTTTTGCTATTTGTTTAAGACTAATGTGAAAACAGATGTTACAGGACCAAAAACTGATATAGAAGATTTAAAATTGAGCTTGCTTTTGATTAAAAGAGCATTCTGCGTTCACAAACATTTTCCTGTACATAAACTAATAAATTGGCGGTAAAGAAAAATATATTTCTATTTCGATGTGTTTATTGGCTACACTGCAGCTTACGAAACAATACTAAGCGCTCATTGGCCAGGAGTCCTGTCACTCAACGCATATTAGTACACTTCCGCCCTAAACTTCGAAAACGAAAAGCGTTTTTTTAATCATATATTTGATATATTGCCCCAAGCGAAAGTGCTTGAATAGTCAAAGAAAACATATCGAAACGTTATTTGTTTATAAAACCACATGTTCCCTACGTTTTCAGCAACAATCTCGAGTAAGTCTCATAAAACCAAAAGCTGTCAATTCAAATTTCGTGCATGACGCTTTTAATGTAAAAAAGCAATCCCGCACCCGCTATCCCTCAAAATATACCGCAACAAATTAGTCATTCATTATCGTCTTCGCTAATCTATAAAAGACATCAATAAAGAGCAGAACCGTTAGCTGATTTAAACAAACAATCAAAGCCAACAAAAATGACACGGCTGCTACAAAACATTTAAAGCTTCAGGCTCTACCACGAAACCCTGTTAAACAGTAGACCCCGTTATAAACACTATAACACACAGCGTGGCTAAGACGCAAGAAGAAAACAAACACACTTCCTGGTTCCGACAGTCAGCATCAATCCGCTAAGAATTCATCACGACCGACTGTAAACGAACAATTTTAAATACACACAACACCTATGGCAAATATTACTCTACAAACAGAGATTAAAAGTCTCGCTAAAACAAAATAGCAAGAAATGACTTAGTATTACTTAAACTTGGCGCACGGGTTAAAACGATAGCTCTTCTTCACTTCCTGGTTGTCAAGCGCTGTTGCATCCTTCACTTCAGCGGGAGCTCATTACCTCAAATCACGTGACACGCTTCTGTGATGAGTGAAGGTTTTTTTATTTAATGTTTAGTTGCTTTGCTGAGATAATCGAACTGGTGTTGAGATGCATTTAAACTGAGTAGTCATCCCAGCTGCTTGCGGTTTATAAACGATCAATTATCTCCTCGCCAATATTATACCAATATTTCTCTGCCTTTGGTTACAATGAAGACAATAAAACTATACATAAGCCTCTTTTCTG
Organism: Sinocyclocheilus anophthalmus; assembly: GCA_018155175.1. Taxonomy (NCBI): domain Eukaryota; kingdom Metazoa; phylum Chordata; class Actinopteri; order Cypriniformes; family Cyprinidae; genus Sinocyclocheilus; species Sinocyclocheilus anophthalmus. Next base: position 369,500 of record JADLZN010010257.1, on the reverse strand, counting down.
CGTTTTAAAAAGGTACATACAATTCTGAGCAGTCAATGTTGTATTGTGCATCTCTGAGCACAGAGAACAAACAAAAGTATTACAAAACCATTGGTTTCATCCAGATTAAAGTTTGTATAGCTTATTTACCCTTTTTCCAAGTGTTTCAAGTGTACTAATCCTACAAATTATAAGATTTGTTTTTCTAATTTGTATCTTTTATTACTTCCACAAAAACGCCACAAGATGTCCCTCTTTAGCTGTTCCTGCTGTTAAAGGGGTCCTATTATGCTTTTTCACATCTTCAACTTTAGTTAGTCTGTAATGTTGCTGTTTGAGCATAAAAAAGATCTGCAAAGTTACAAAGCTCAACGTCCACTTCAAAAGGAGATATTTTATTTAACAGAAATCACTTTTCAAAAACTACAACGAACGACTCGTTTGGACTACAACGCATATTTTCTGGGATTTGCGATATCACAAATATCGACGAATGGGATGAGACCTGGTTGAGCTGCACTAGAGAAGGCAATGAGTGTTATCACCATGTCGGAGACACGCTAGCTTTCCCAAGCCAGACGAACTTAGATTGGTTACAATCATCCGGGTCTAAATCACGCTCAAATTGATTTGATTTTGACGCAATATTTACACTGAAGCTCGCAGGCAGCACACACTGACCCAGCTAACCAATCACAGCACATTTCGTATTTCAGAAGGCGAGCCTTCATTTGATACAGGAACTATTCGGCCCGTTCATGCCAGACTGAGGAGAGAGGTGTTGTAATAATGTCAAATATGTGAAAAATAATGTGTTTTTCGAACAACCTAGTATGAAAGCCTGTTCTAGTACACCCCCAAAACAAAATCAAGACTTTGTTAAAGAGCATAATAGGACCCCTTTAAAAGAAAAAAAAAACAGGGCATATTTGAAAATCATGTTTGGTGGTAAACATGTCAAAGTCAATGCAATCAAGCTTTTCAAAATTAGGTGTATTGTTTAGTCACACACACACTCACAAAAAGCAAGTGCCACAAGTTGACCTCACTGATTGCACTTTCAAGCAAATGCATAATACAACATTTTCCTTGCATGGAAATACAGCCCCCTGACAATTGTGAGAATTATTGCTTACCTGCTTCCATCTCCTGCAACTCAGTCTCCACAACTTGTTCCTCAGCCACATCCTGCACCAGGTAGGTATTCTGATCATCATAGACTAACACCTGAGCAGCATAACACTGCTCCACATCAGCGCTATTCACCTGCTCCACTATCACTGCAGGGCAGTCCTTCTCTCCATCGGCCTCCACCCCATCAGGACAAAACTCCTGGCAAAACAAACAAACATTTTGAGTTTCCTTAAAATGTAGATTTGAGTTCAGTTGCAATTCTAATACGAGTGTGTACATTTTGTACAAGTGCAGACTTCACCTGCTGAGCTTCCTCATCTCCAGCGACATACTCCAATATATTCCCTCCACCATCTACAATCACCACAGAGGTCATGACTCATTCCTCTGTGTCAGACCCGCACTTATCCACTTCGCCCCTGCTGATGACCTTGAGTGATGTCACAGCCTGAGAAATGAAAAAAAGCCATTGGTAAATGCAGTGTGGAACACATTGTGCTCATCTCTGAAAATATTCATAACTTAAAACCATACCCCTCAACACACTGTTCAGATAAACCATTGTAAGTTAATTATAATATTTTAGAATTACAATAAACAAATCTCCCAAAGGCATGTGACCTAAATCATGTGACTAATTAGGCCAAGTGGGTACTGATATCATCTGATGCCTTTTCAGTTGGCATGGAAATAATCGAATATTCTTACAAAAATCACAAGCAGTCCTTCAGGCAAAAACAAATGCTTACACACGCAGAAACAAAACAAGAAAACGGAAGAGGCCTGTATCCTGTTGGCAAATGTGATCGCAGCCCAATCATATTCACCGTTTTATTATTTTCTCAATACAAACCCCCCTAAGGGTTGTGCCTATTTCATGCCCCATCTTTGCATATATTTTTCTCTACTGTGTTGCCCTGTATCACAGTTTTCCATCAAGTATAACAAAATGTAAACACTGACACCAGACTGATAGACTAGGAGTCTGTTATTATTGACATTCAAATAGCGCCACCATTCTCCTGCAATAACATTGAATCAACTAATTATTTTAACAAGGAGTGAACAGATTTTTAACAACAACCATGCAAAGAAAGCAAATCACAAACAAATGATTAACTTTTACAAAAATTGTATCGGACACAAATTATTAGATCGATAAACAAACGCCTGCTGTATAAACAGCCGCGCTAAAACAAACCACATACCTTCTAATTATATCTAAATGAATTAACTTTAACCTCTAATGTACGTATACATGGAAAAATAGGATATTTCTCACCGTTTGTGGCGATTTCTTGTCGTTTGGTGCACCTCAAGACAGTCTAGTGCACTCTGTCATAAGGTTAGCATGCTAACCATGCTAATGACAGATTGACTGGTTGACGATAAAGCTGGTCAACTTGCGTAAACTGCTCGCTGACAAAAAGCACGCATGCAGGCGATACACAGATGCCTATTTGGTCAATGTAAAATATAAAAAGAAATGAGTTTTGGCAGGCTGTGTTGGTGTAGTAGGTAATGTTTTGCGTCGCTGGTTTCGGGCCTCCCGTTGCAGGATCCGATCAACGAACTGCGCAGCGACCGGAAGTGACGTCACACACACCCTTGTCAGGTGCGCGCGTGCTAAAATTTCAGCAAGCTCAATTTAAAAACACAAACAAAAATAATAGGATAGTGATCATGACATAAACTATTTATAATACTATCACAATAAATAATATCATAATAATATGTTTAAATTAGCAAATGTTTCTGAGGTAGCAGGCAGATGTAATATAGACAATGAAGTACAGACATGTTATGCCTTGCTATATTTCAGATATACAGTAATATAATTGAAATGGCAAGCTGTACAGTCGTAACCTCAAATTTAAAATCTTTATTACTATGCTGAAGAATTTACCAAAATATAACCATTTCCAAATCCAATCTTGCAACTTATTAACAGAGAAATCTGCACCTAATAATCACATAGAAAGACTCTTCAACTTAGTCAAACACAACCACACACAGGGGCGGACTTACCCATTTGTCAAAGGTCGGTGACCGCCTTGGGCCCCCAAAAGCCAAGGGCCCCATAAAATGCTTTTCATACACAAGATGCGCATTAAACGTTGAACGTGCTTCTTTTGTATCCTGCTTGTAGCAAATGAAAATATGCATCTGAAGCTGTAATTAAATATTGAGCAACAGTGCGTAGGCCTTGCTATGTTTATGTTTTTTAAAGTAGTTACTCATTTATGAGCAGAACCCAAGTGGAGGACGCATACGCAGTTACTTTTTTGGTTTATATAATTTGGTTTAATTTCCTTTTCATTACTTTTTTCTTCAGTTTCATTTTCAATAATCCAGTCTGCAGTTTTTGTTCAGACCAATCCACCACATAACCCCATTTTAAATTAATATAATTTATACTTCTGACTCATCCCTTTTCTTAAAAAAAAAGTGGTTTAAAGGCCCAATTGTGAGGTTTATCTCAACTGTAAATCAATTGCTATTTCATTAAAGAAAGCCATCATAACATGTGCACGAAAAATGTAGAAACACTGGATACAACTATGGGGCACCATTGTGCACCAGCAAACATCACAACAAAAAAGGAACCTCAAGGTTTATCTAAGTAAATGTGTGCAAATGTATAGGGCCCCCATTCCTAGATTTTGCCTGGGGCCCCCAATTCACTAAATCTGCCCCGATCACACAGAAATGTTCTTCAACTCTTTATTTTTCTTTGACATACATTCACAGTTAAAAAACCCTAGTTAGGGCCTACAGTGAAAGGTGAAATTTCAAAAGAGCAAATGAATGTGTATTACATCCTTAAACCTTAAAACAAAAACAAAAAAGAACTCGTGAACACCCTTTATACTGAACTATACTTCAAATTATTCCCTCACATTCACATTATAAAACTGTAGTATCAAAGAAAGTGTAACTTTGTCATAATAGGTTTGGGGACCTTGTTTTTGCCACATCAAGCAAAGTAATTTATTTACGCACCAGCCAAACAACATTTTTTATAATCACAGGAAACTTCACTGGTTTGAAGATTGTGACCAACTCCGATGGATCAACAGAACAAACTAAGAGAGAACAGGAAAACAAAGGCAAAGGATGCAGCAGTGGTGTTTGCCTTTTAGATAATATTGTAATGTCAGCCTTTAAAAATTAATACTGGAATGTGACTTGTAACATGGCTTATTGTTGTATTGATTTTATTGATACAAGTAATCTGTTTGTCAGTTGCTTTTTGACCTAGTCATGTCACATTGGTAATGTTAGTTGGTTATTATAATACTGGTTACTGGAAAAAAGAGAACACTGTCTTTTCAAGCTGAGGTAGAGAGGTACAAATAGTGTTAATTCATAAATAATGCAAATGAAAAATAGCATATATTGAAGATAGAGGATAAACTGATGTCTAACCAAAAAACTGGAGGTCAGCATGCAGATATGAGTGTTTGTAGCAAATCTTTAGCCCTGCTGGTATTGTAATTATTGACATGGCAATTCCAAGACATGTCCTACTAATGTGATGTTTGAGGTAGGGTTCACTATAGTATAGGCTCCAATGTGCAGTTGACTCAAAAAGAGTGGAGTTCCATTTTAAAAGGGTATAAAGATAGGTCACAGCTTTTCATGCATATTATAATGGTCAAGAAACTTGTATGTCTCACATCAGAGTGAAGTGAAAGTTCACATGAAGTACCCACTCTCCAGTGGACAGCATGTACGTGGAAAGAGAGCTGTATTTTTAGCGGAGTCAGAAGGAAACAGCATTCTGGGCCCAGTGTAAGGATTACTGAAATCCAAGGGGTCAAGGAAATAGGGAAAGGGGAAGGCACATCACTAATTCTTTATCAGGAAACCGGTTTACTATCCCAGAAGATCTGACTGCTCCCAACTGAGAAAAGACAAAACAAGAATGAAAACCTCATGTCAATGTACAGTACCTTTCAAAGATTTGGGGTCAGTAAGAGTTCTTAATGTTTTTGAAAGAAGTCTTTTGTGCTCATAAAGGCTGCATTTATTTGATTTGAGAATACAGTAAAAATGTATATTGTGAAATATTATTAATATATTTTAATATCCATGTATTATACAATAGACTATAATAGAAAGGTTTACATTTCCAAACATTAAATTTGATAAAAATATCAAATTACAATTATAAAATATATTATGTACAATATTATTAAAAATTAACAAAACAAGCATAAAAAACGTGATTTTCACAATGTTACCTTTTTTAGTTGGTGCTAATACATCTGCACTTTAAGCATACGGTGCTTGCCCTATGAACAACATTAAAAAGTAACATTTAGATCATAAAAAGGATGTTACAAGATATATCAAGAACTTACATCAGAATACATACGTCTTTGTCTTAATATATCTTTCCATCCTCTCACTAATTCACTATTCAACTCATTTCAAGTATTTATCAAGTAATGTTTCTGTTAAACCATTTTTGCTCCCATCATTATTTACTTAACTAGTTAACCCAGCACTGCATTGTTAAACCAGATTACCTGTTACCTGTCCCAATGGCTCTTCACCGTCATCAGGGGCAGAGATGATCTTGCCAGTCATGGGGGACACACCGAGCACCATAGGCTTCTTTTCTGTTTTGGGAGCTCCCTCCAAGATAACCACTATGTAGTCTCGTTTGGGCTCTTCCAAAGAATCAGGCGCACTTGATGTTTCAGCTGGAGCAACTTCCTCGGCTACCACTGTGCTGGCAACATCTGGTTCAACAACACTTTCTGTAACTTCCACAAATGGACCTGCTTCTTCATCAACTATACTTACTGAAGCCTCCACAACTGCACTTTCTGCAATCACCTCTGCTGCCTTCACTTCCACACCTTCCTCAACCACTGGAATAACCTCTTCTGTTACTTTGGCTGCAGGTGTTTCCTCAAGTTCTTCAGTTGCTACAAACGGTGCATCTTCAGCCACAGCAACAGGAGCTTCTTCAGTTACCAAGGAAACTGCTGCCTCTTCTGGCACAGGGGCAACAGGCATCTCTTCAGTCACTAGGGCAACTGATACCTCCTCTTCTTTTGGACCAACAGGTGCCTCTTCTGTTACAGAGGAAACTGGTGTCTCTTCTGTCACTGGGACGACCAATATTTCCTGTTCTATCACCAGGACATCAGATGCTTCTTCTGCCGATACTGGTGAATCAAATGGTGTCTCCTCTACTACTACTGTGGCAACAGGTGGCTCTTCTACGTCTGGGGAAATTGGTGCTGCTTCTGTCACTGGAGAAACAAATACTTCTGCTGATGGTGAATCAAATGGTGTCTCCTCTACTACTGGAGCCTCTTCTACCACTGTGGCAACAGGTGGCTCTTCTACGTCTGGGGAAATCGGTGCTGCTTCTGTCACTGGAGCAACAAATACTTCTGCTGCTGGTGAATCAACCGGTGTCTCCTCTGCTACTGGAGCCTCTTCTACCACTGTGGCAACAGGTGGCTCTTCTACAACTGGAGAAACTGGTGCTGCTTCTGTCACTGGAGAAACAGGTGCCACCTCCGTTACAGGTTCACTTTCCAAATGATCTGTTGTAGGAACCTCAGTGAGCTTCTCTGGTACAGCTTCAACTGGCACATCTTCCATGGATACCGACTCCATAGGAACAGCCGCCTCGATCACGGAGGCAGCAGCCAGCTCTGTGGTTTCTGCTGGGCTGACTGATTCTGTAAGACACAATCAAGCCACCCAATAATCACATACACACACACATACACACACGATATCTGAGAGGTATCAAATGACTTATTTAGAGGTTTTATGTGTGTGTTTGTGTGTGTGTGATTGTAGTTTAAATCAGAAGATTAATCTAGACACAGATACAATGGGAAAGAGAGAAATGCGACTACCAAAAGTAGAGCACAGAGGTTCATCCCCACTATATTAGTGATAGTTATAACAACAAAGAAACAAGCTTAAGCAGCTGAAGTAAAGTTATTGCCTTCAGGTATGATCTATGATGTGTATCTTTGCATTTCACAGAATGTAAGAGATTTTCAGCGAGTATAATCATGCATGTTCACAGCATGCAGCTCCATTTAGGGGTTTCCCCATCATTCAGAACATACACGAAGAGGCTTTACTGCCAAATATCACCTAGAAAGGGACACACCACAAGAATAACTACCACAAAAACCTTTACCACAAGAATACAGATGACCTTTACACTAAACTCAGCATTTTAAAACATTACTTTTAAAAACAGAGGATGAACTTGTCGGTGTTTATGATGCAATATTTCAGTTTGTTGTGTTTTCTGAAAAAACAAAACAAATTAAACACAGAATATCTTTTTGATATTTATACATCTCATTTTATTAATTTTATTAAATGGCTTTGAATCCCTTATCCATTTTTAATACATGACTGCATTTTTCAAGTAAATGAGCAATTTCATTAATCACACACACTTGACTTCTTGGTAAGTTATTGAGATCCCTGTCAGTTCAGTCATACAGAGGAGTAGAAAGGGAAAACTAATACAGAAATAAAGCTGGACTAGTTGCTAGGGAGCAAAACTCTCACAGTTTTCACAATATTAATAGGCGTGTACCAACTAAGTGATATCTGGCAGAGAAATACGTTTTGACAAATCCAAAATTGAATAACTGAACTACTACTGTTATTATAAAACAACAAAACTACATACAGCAGTGCATTTGCTTTTTGGTGTCTTTGCGTTCACTTGTGCCTCAAATAGGAAGGCAGAATAGAGGTTAAAAATGACAGGAGGCTGGCTCAGAGTTGTTAGAAGATTGAGAGTGAGAGTGAAGCTAAGAGAAAGAAATTAGGAGAACAGGAGTAGATGGTCTGAAGTGTGTCCATTGGAATGTTTGGTCACATGTAACAAAAAGCAGCAACTTTGGATTCTCACAGTGGTTTCTACAGTTATCAATATTTGAAAAAATTATAATTTATAGCTTTTTCAAGTTATACATTTATTTATATAATTTTCAAATATTTCCAGCAAAATCCAGGAATACAGCAAAAATACACAATACACAATAAGCTGTGTGCTATAAAGTGGGATGACATTATTGCAACGCAAGCATCAAATTCTGTAGAATAACATCGATGCAACCAGAGGAAGTACAGTATGATGAGGACTATACAGTTAATCACATACACTATAATTTAGTTCATGCGTCTCTGAGCACCTTAAAACTTCAGTTTATGACTAAAGAATCTACTTGTAAGGGAGGAAAAATGAGGATAGATAGAGAGACCTGCAGGATTCAAGCAATAAAATCTCTCTAAATTTTGTTCAGGTGCCAATTTTTGTTCTTCTTAGGATGTAAGGTTAACATGTTCAGATAAAGTGAGACCGTGACCATTTTGCTAAACAGAACATTTGAGTCTTCTATATCTTGTGTGTGTGGGTGAGTGTTTGAGTACCAATGAGCCATTTAGGACTCTGTACCAGTGGCCTCTGCTACTGCCTCATCTTGGGAGGCTGGTGGCGTACCGTTGCTCTCTGACGCCGGCTCTTCAGTTTGGATAACAGGAGTTACGACAGCCTCTGCTGCTGCTTCTACTTCCTCTGCTACCTTCTGCACTTCCTCTGCCACCGCTGCCACCTCCTCTGCTGTCTCAGCAACAACCCCCGCCACCTCAGCAACCACCTCTGCAGTCTCTGCGACCGTCTCGGCAACCTTTTCCACAACGGTCTCAAGAGTTCCTGTCTTCCCTCCAGTGGCCTCGGCTGTTTCCAGCAATACCTCAGGTGCCTCAGCAGGAACATCCTCCTCGGCTGTGCTCTCTACAGTTTCTGCCACCTCACCTTCCTCTGCACCAGCTTCTTCTAAACAGACAATAGAGAAGAAAGAATAATAAGGCATCACGCTACGTTTTCATTTTTACTCACTTCTGAATCTCACATAAAAATGACTGGGTTGAAATTATATGAAATTATATTTTGCCTTAAGAAAATGAAACCCATTTTAGGACAATAAGAATTTTTTTAAAGCACATTTTTTTGAAACGCATATTTTGCAATCAAAAAAAATAATTTATATTAAAAATAACAATCAGTATGCTGCAGTAATTCAAATCATCCTGTCATAAATTAACTTCAAATAATACTACCATGATGTTTTTACAAATTAGAGAATCAGAGAATTTTTCTCATAATTTATTAGTTATTTATATAATAAAAAATAATTATTACTATTTATACAATTACAGGGAAATTCTATTCTAAAAACAGATTTTTCATTTAAGAATACAGAGATGTAATATTATAAATCTTGCAAAATCTAACTTTCAATTCAGGAGTATAATATACTTGACATTTATTGACAAGTTTTTAGGTGGTACTATATCACCATTATCTATAATATTACTATCCTAATATTCATAAATTAACAATCTTTTGTTTTGAGAACTGTATACCACTGCAATAGGTGACCTAAGGAAAATAATAACAATACAATGAAACTAATTTTAGTAATGGAGAAGGGGAAAACATTAATTATTACTCAAATAATTATTTTTATTTTATTTAGTTTGTAAGTATATTATAATAGTATTAATTTAACTGAATTTAATTTATGCTAGTTACCTAAGAACATAAGTGCAGCTAAAAACATCCATATTTAAAGCATTTACACTTGCCACCAATCCTTTCAAAATCTCTCACACACAGCATCCATCTTATCAAACCTCCTGGAAACTCCCATAAATGGGTAAACAGGGAATATAAATCTAGCTTTGTCAAAATCACACACAGCCCTGCAGGCAGCATGCAAAACCCAAGAATGAGGAGGGAGGGTGAAAAGAGAAACTGAACAGAAAGAACAGGGAGAAAGGGGCTGGGAGGACAGGTGAGGAGAGGGAATACAAAGATGGTTGAGCCTTACCATCTGTTCAAAGTTAGCAGTACCAGCAACTCTGTGAATTCCAGCAAAACAGAATAACAACCAAAGGGGCTTTGTTGTGCGTGTTTAATTAGTTAACTCACAGAGGGAAGTATTCTTTTACATGTCTTTCAATTTCTACTGTATAACACCACAATCAACATTTTTAAATAAGTGTTTGAAAGTCAATGGAATGAGAAATATCAGTTCGATGGAAAAAGCAGGAATCCTAACGACATTAGCTCAGGAGAGAATCATCCAAAAAGTTCTGACTGAAGACTATAGGTCACCAGCCCCGACTGTCCGAATTAGTTTATTCTGGAAAGAGTCAGAACAAAGAGACAGGAAAGTTAGGAAAGAGATTAGGTGAGGTTTTGAGTTCGTTGTTCAATATTATGATTTTTTTTTTTTTTTTTTGCATTGGCATTTGAAAGACCACAGTATAAAAAAAGTGTGTATATATTGTCTGGCAAGACTTTCTGGACTGGATGCAGTCATGTAATGCAGATCAAAGGCAAAGTACGGTTAAGTAAATTGGGTGGGGAAAGGAGGGGAGAAAAAAGGGTTGTGAGAGAGAATGGGAGTGCACAGGGGTGCAGACAGGTCTATTCAGGTTTATTTAAGAGGAAAGTGACAAAGTGTCAAAGAGAAAGGCACCCAGTTCTGATTAACAGGCTTTCTGACAAATAGGATCAGGGTATCAGGTGTGTTAGAAGGGTAACATGAGAACAACTACTTAATCCAATAATACATTAACATTTATGCATTTGGGAGACACCTTTATTCAAAGTGATTGCATTCAAGGTATCAATTTTTTCAGCTCATACTTTCCCCACGAATTGAACCTTGGCATTGTTAGTACCACACTCTACAGCAGTGTTTCTCAACCCTGGTCCTGGTCGACCCCCCAACACTGCACATTTTGTGTGTCTCCCTAATCAAACACACCTGATTCAACTCATTAGCTCATTAGAGGAAACTCCAGGACCTGAAATGGGTGTGTCAGACAAGGGAGACATACAAAATGAACAGTGTTGGGGGGCACTCAAGGACCAGGGTTGAGTAACACTGCTCTACAGGAATGCCATTTCATCAAAATCAAGCTTGTTTAGCTCAGTTTTCTGTTTCAGTCTGTGGAAGATCTAGGCTCTTTATAAACAAGCATTTGGCACTGCAGTTTAGCCATTATTCTACCAATATCTGCCCATAATAGTGTCATTACAGAATCTTTGTAAAACTTAAGTCATTCCCACTTGGCATATAGCAAATATTAATCAGAACAGGTCATAACTTATGTGCCAAGAATACATTTTTGTCCAGTGTTTTGCAGCTATCAGTCAACAAGGTATCAGGATCGACTGAATGGGAGGAGACTGAAAAGTAGGGGGCGTCATCATTTAGTTAACCTTTGACCTTCAGAAACCAAGGCTATAATACAGTTTGAGTTTACACAGAAATAACTCCCAAAAACACTTATTATGCAGCAGTTCAGATCATGCGAGTTAAAGCACAAGTTAGGATCCTACTGGTTTTAAGACAAACAGATGTGTTACACAGACATTTAAGAGACAGAACTGTAATTTGTCCATTTAAATATCATAGTTATTTTTTATGGTACATCATGGAGAGATTATGACATAAAAAGATCACACATTAACTCACCATTGCCATTCTCCTCACCAAAAAACAACAACAACAACAAAAATATTAAATGATGGCACACTGCAATCTGAAATGTAATTAAGCCCTGAAGCTGCTGTATAACGCTTTCTGTCAACAGTCACTCCCTCATATCAGACCACATTACAACACATAATATTCCCTTATTTATAATACTTGAACGAGAGAGCTTTTTAATGCTGCTGTCATTTAGATAAGACAGTTTAATAATGTTTGGCTCAGATGCAGGAGTGTTAGAGACGCTTGGATTTGACACCGTCATTTAATGAGCTGGAAGTGGATTTGGCAGGACTGTGATAGTGAACTAAGAGGGCAACTTTCAGCTGTCTGGCATTACCGTGCTGACCACAAGATAAATGTGAGAGGGTGCCAAATGTCTTCAACATACCCCAACATGTCTTTTGTCGTGGTTGTAACTGATGTTTTGGAAGGGCTGCAATGGATTATTTATTGTCATCTGCATTAGATCTCATATTTTTGGATTCAGACTTATTCTAAATTGACAATTTAGATCAGCATTCCTGATGCCACTGAGAATGAAATCTTCAGGGTTACTATCAGTGCAGTGTGAACAGCATTGTTTTCAAAAATATGTCCAATAAGCTGCTGAAGATGATCTGCATTTTACCTTATGCCTGTATCTTTCATCTTGAGAAAGTTATGCTACTAGTATTACATTTTCTACAGCCAGGTAAATGGTTTCTGCTCTTGCACCCTAGTTTTAACAGGCCTTAGGAAACTCCTTATCAGAATCCCCAAAGTGATTAAATTACAACACTAAAAGCAGAATTAACCAGCCCATAGGTGAGACTTACCCTTGGGTGGCCATGCTTTGGGTTTCCAGTCAGACTTGGGACGAGCATTAATTTCAGAAACACGATCAACAAAACGTGCGTGGTCTGTTGAAACGGTTCTATAAGCCTATCACAGAATTCAATAAACACATTAATTAATTCAACAAGTGAGCTGACATCAAACTTTATCATCAATGGTTTGAGTTTTAGTCAGACTTACATATGCCAAGCCACCTGCGAAGGCTCCACCGCAGAGCACGACATAAAGGAAATTCTCACCAGAGCCGCCAGGAACTGACGACATGAGCCTCCGTGGAACTACTGCATTAGTAAAGACAACAGGAGTAAGACAAAGATTTTGGATGTGTGAGGCAACAATGTAAGAAATCCTTTCTCCCTCTCTCAGTTTCAAGATTTAATCAATTTAATAGTTTAATAGAACTTAAAATATTATTTGTAGTTAATAGTTAATGTTTTAGTTAAAGTGCCTGACACAGAGATTGACCTTCATGGCAGTCAAACCAGAGCTGCTTTCTGCATTCATCTAGATATTTATTGTGTTCTTGCATCTCCATGACTCAGAAATATGGTTAAAATAAACTTAAGTGAACAGCATTTTAAACTATGGCTGTGAAGCCTACTAAGTGGACTCAAAATAAAATTCAGGTTTGTAACCCTGTATACACAAGTGTTACTGCAACAGTTATGGGTTTATATAAATCTATAGACATCAGTCAATGATTCCTCAATACATAAAAATAATTATGCATTATTTTCTTACTTAGATAATTGCTTATATCACCAAATATTTCATTTTATATACTATGCTTCATTGTCTATCAAAATAGTCTCCTTAGTGCTGACAGTTCCTTGTCCTAAAAAAAGTTAGAGGGCAGGGATCAACTTAAATTTAGAAAACCATCAGTGCAGTCCAATCAGGATAGGAGGGCAAAGATCATTCTGACACAAACTTTGCAGATTTTTTAAAGGAGTAACTTCAATACTCTCATTAAGATAATCCAGTCACTTGTGCCCAGCTAGAATAAATAGGTTCTAGACACCTCTGTGTTATTTATACCAGCTAATCTGTTAATCTTTCCCAGGAGTCAAAGGGTGAAGCAAACAGAAAGCGATACATGCTCGGTTAGACTACTAGGAACCAACATAACATTTTCAATGTCAGATACTGATGACAATATCTAGTTTAGGTTGGCAATGGCCGATATAATTCCTATATTTACATAATACCATTTAACAACAGCAAATAAGAGATAAATGATGAAAGTAAACTCATATCTCACACAATATTTACAAAATGAAAAAGAAAAAAATTTATTCGTCTTAGTCTTATACTGACATCTAGTGGTGTGGATGCAGCATATAAAAAAAGGAATAAATTAATTTAAAAAAAAAAATTAGTTACCAAAAATGCCCTGTTTGCAGTCCACAAGTTAAAGCGTCCAATAATAATATATATATTTTTTAGCAACGCTATATTCAAAGTTCACCATTTACAACACCATTTACTCAACCTCATGTCTGTTGAAACCCATGAACTTTTTGAACCAACTAACCAGCAAATCTCCCTCTGCAAAGAGATTAATCACAGCTTGATACTGGAACGGTTGAGTGAACAAGAATTACAATGAAAGGCTTTAACATGTGGTATCTGACAAATGTAGTCCTACCGTCCATCCGCTCATGGCTATTTGAGGAGATATTTATTGAACAGGACAGACGGTGTGATTATATCTAAGCTTATTTCAACATTTTCATGTAATATTCTTATTAACTGCATTACAAACATCCTAACCTAGATTTTCAAATACATTTATCCAATACAATCAAGCACAGCACTGTAAGGGCAGACAAATGTCTCGCTTCAAGAATGTTTGCATGTTTATTCAAACAACCAGGGTTTACCAACATGGGTCTACTACCCCTAGGGTACATAAAGGAATTGCGGGGGTTTGTGAGATTGAAATGCCAGTGCTAAATTAAATATAACAAGAAAAGCAAATGTTTAGACGCCTAAGGTAGAAAAACTCAGAACTACATACACAACGCCATGAGCGAAAACAGAACTGAATTTAAAAAAAGCATGAGCTAGCGCACAAAACTTCAGTCTAATGAATAACTACTAGTATCTAATAATAACTAGTCACAATTGGTCACAAATACATACTAGTCAGAACTAAATAGTTGATGTCTGAATGTACCTAAAAAATAATATTAGTACCTAATGGAATGGATACTAGTAGCTAAAAAATAAGTACTAGTAGCATTAAATGTAACGCGGCTTGCCATACAGCAGAGTTCCACAGGTCCGCGCGCCTGCGTCTATAGCTCGACCACGTGAGCTGTACGTGAGTCTATGGTGGAAATATACTATGGCACCCTGCTGAGAACATTGAAGGTCACAAATCAAGCAGTGTGAATACTTATACCATGATGTCAAACTTCAACCGATTCCCTATTACGCAATTTTGTGTTTCATAATCCATTTAGTGACGACAGAATGAATTTGACAGAACAGACATTAATCGAATCACGTTCAAGAGTCCACAGCTACATTTTCACAATGTTTCAAATGCACAGGGGTGGTCAATGGGTTTTTTTCTTCAATAATAGATCTCTGCAAAATGACTATTAGTGCAGATCTGCATTGCTCAAGATGGCTACATTTACAACACTTGTGTGCTTGGTGCCAGGCTGCGGTTTGAGAAGTGTACACTGTGTTCCCTGCAAATGCCAGCGAACATGTGTAAGTGTAGTAGGCGTGTAACCTCTGAAGGGCCCTAGAGAAATCTCGAAAGCCATTTAAAAATGTGGAGCACCAATAGGACGCGATGTTGAGACTGACCTTCATGTCCCCTTAACCCTAAACCACATGTAACCTGCCCAAAAAATGTGTCGTTTTTGTAAAATATTATGTTACAGCTCGCTCATTTTCATTGTAAGCAACATCGAAATGTGTGAAATATCACAAATAACAGATCGCGAAATCCCAAAACGCACTGCAAATTACATGACTTCTAGGAAAAATGAAACGTTATGAGACAGATTAGATGGTGCTCACCATCTCTATTGAGCTGTGCGCGGTACAGGGACTGTCGCGCCAGAGGTCCACACCTCTGCCAGGCTGCTCTGCACGCAAACATCGTCCAAACTGCGAGTCCAGCGGAGGCGCAATGAATGACTGAGCAAGTGCGGAGACGGTTGGAGGGGAGGAGTGAACATGAGGGGAGGAGAAAACGCTCGGCTAAATCCTCCCACTGCTGGGATTCCGTGGCACTGCCTTCAAAGCAACGAAGTATCATTTCGATTTACTCAAATAGTCTTTTAAACCGTATTATTTGTTTAATTTATGCAACTTACATTGCAAAAACATCTAAACTGAATTAAAGTTCCACACGATTATCCCAGTTTTCGCAGATTTGTCATGGTACCAGCACTTACAGAACATTTTCTCTCATGTTAACTGTATTAACTGTACTATATTAGTGTATGGTTCCCGTTTATTTTCATCCCAGTTCTTACGTTCCAATAACGTTCACAGGGGTGTTTGTGTGACAACCTAATAAGAACATATAGAACATTTTCTAATAGTTGTTTTCTAGGTTTCTTAACTGGACACTAATGTTACCAGAAACTTGCAGAATGGTTTTAGTGTAACAGCCTGTCTACTGTTAGCTGGAGTCAAATGTTTATTATACTATTCTGTTTAATAGTATGTTTAAATATACAGTATGCTTTTTTTAACAGTAAGCTGCAGTGATTAATAAGACTCTAGAATAAGACTCTAATTCTCCAGAGCTCTCTGGCCAATTAATTAGTATACTATTATGAGATTTTGGCTCAGACAATTTACCATTACACCCAACATATTCGCTTTTTTGTGTCCATGCATGTTCTCCACTGTATGAAGGTAATCTTTTTACTCAAATCATCAACTTGTTTCTCCTAAACACATGAACTCTTATTGAATATTAAAAATGTAATCTGGGAACGTCACTGGTTTGTTGACACTGAATGTTGGCTTCAAAAGTCTGATCCCATGGAAAGAATTGACAGTTGTATTTACTTAATTAGGATAGACAAAGTTCAAGAATGATTCTGTAATTGTTTTGCTTATAAACCACATCATAAGTCTAAATTGAAGGGAACAAAGCTTAATCATATATTTAACAATATTTATATCTCTGCAACTCATGTTTGCTGGAGTCAAGAGAGAGCGACTAGAGGCAAGTTATATATACACGTCTTTAATAAACATTATTGTACATCTTTCAAAAGCAGAGGACACAGTGAAACACAGAAGATCCACAAAACACAGAGCAATCGTTGCCCTACAAAGGAAAAACCAAAAAAACAAAAACAGTACTATACCTCAGTAGCATGGCAATCCACGCTAAAAAACTTAGTAAAGACACTGGGCCTCATTTATCAATCTAACGTAGAAACGAGCGCAGATCTGTGCGCACAAATCAACTTACAACAGAGTTCACGTGTGATTTATGAAACATTCGTATGCCGCCAATCTCATCGTACGAATGATCGCATGTTGATAAATGTGGTGGCAGAAAACAATCGTCATTTGAATATCACGCCCCTAAAAACACCCTGGTTTAGAAGCCTCGCCCCTAGAGTTTACGACACGGAGAAACGAAACCCGGCCAAAAAGAGGAAGTAATCTCGCTAAAGAGAAATTTATCTTACTCCAAAAATACCCATTAACCTTGTAATTGCAAACAATAAGGCAACATTAATTTATGTAATTTATATGTATATTCAAATACTGGCAAATATAAGCAGCCTATTTAGTTCCCCTCACCCTACAACAAATATTTAAAATTTAACGGTATTCAGAACAGAACAAGAACGAAAAATAAGTAGTTATAAAATTATAAAATACAAAATAAAACACAAATTAGGCTATAGAGGCATTCATTATAAACAGCATACAAAATGTCAAGCAAATGTGTCAATTTTGCCATATTTGTAACCCATTTGTATTGCTAAAGATTATTCATTATGTAGGCCTTAAAAATGGCTTTTATACTTACTCATGTTCTAATATTTCCGTTTTTTGTAGATGGTGAATGGCTGAAATGTCAGGCAACGCTTGAACTAATGTTGTTTGTGTGTGCGTGCGGCGCCTGTGCGATCAGATGGATTAAATCAAATAAAGATGAATATCTTAAAATAAAGAAAATATTTGTATAAATAAAATCAGTATAATCTTTAATAAATAAAGAAAATAAAATGCATTAAGAGTGTCACAAAAAACGAGCGTAGCCTATACGAGAGTAGTGATAAATTCCAAAGTTTGGCTTGAAACGACAGTTCACCCAATTTTCTGTCGTACGTTCGTTACGTAAATGAGGCCACTAACACTGACTAAAGCAGGGGTGCCCAAACTCAGTCCTGGAGGGCCAGTGTCCTGCAGAGTTTAGATCCATCTTACCTCAACACACCTGCCGCAAAGTTTCTAGTATGTCTAGTAAGAGCTTGATTAGCTGGTTCAGGTGTGTTTAATTGGAGTTGGAGCTAAACTCTGCAGGACACCGGCCCTCCAGGACCGAGTTTGGGCACCCCTGGACTAAAGAGATGATAATGGTTTTACTTACATGGTCTCATGGATTACTCTAACCCACTCTGTGTTTTGTACTCATGCACATCAGTGCTGTGCTGTTTAAACAGCTGGTGGGGAACAGAGAGTGCGTTTATAAAAATTAAAAAAGAAAGTTTGTGCATATGTTTGAGAGATCATTCAAAGCGAGTTACCAATGCCCACAAGACAGCAGCGCTTCCAAATGCCAGTCCTAGTCTCAGCATGTTTGGCTTGGAGGGATCCGGTTTGGAAGCTATAAAGAAATGTCTGCTAACCACTGAAAAGAGAGAGAAAAAGCAATCCTCAAACTCGTATATATTTAACACAATGTTTGATTTATTAGACAGTTTTGGTAGCTTGATAGTTTGTATATGAATTGATTTATTAACCCACTGATCGGCAGTTTTCCAAATATTTAAAATGTTATCAAGCACAATATTCCCATTTTGTTAGATGTAATACGTATGAATGTAACAATTATTAAGATAATTAAAAATAAACATTTTCAGTGTCCTTGGTTGTAAATCACAAAAACCTGAAAATGGCAATTCAAACATAATACATATATAGATTACAAATGTATTCTAAAACTTTAAATAAATGCCTGTAACATATAAATAACATATACGTGCGATGAAACTATAATATATTGGCTGCTGTGTTGCTAGTCTTGCTATGTAAGCAAGGTCAGGCTATACTGCTTTGCTAACTTACATGAGGCGAATAAACAAATATACCGAGGAAATGTACTGAGACTATAATGTACGTCAAATATCATTTGCATTGTCGTACTCACTCTTATTGACAGCTGAAGTCCGCAACAATAACCGACCGAGAGACATTTTGACAGAGTTTCTCTCCCAGACAAAATGCGATCTTTGCTCGATTACTTTCCCTGACTCCTGGAATGGCTGACCTAGTGGCAAGTAGAGTAATCGATCACGAACGAATGAAACACACTCGAGTGAACATACAACCATTCATTCAAAAAACTCTATATTCATGAAAAATATTAAAGGTTTTCTTTTTTTATTGACAATGTTCTCTAAATATATGCTGTAGTCTTTGGTCTCCTGGAAAAATATAAATTAAATAAAAACTCCCAAAACAATAATAAATGTGTATGAGAAAATACATTTATTATCTTGGAATGGAATGATACATAAATATATTAAAATTATCCTGAATCTATAAAATCTAAAAATCCTTCAAAATGTTCCACTCAAAAAATACTTGTGTATACACACATTTTTTAAAACTCTTTTTCTGTTGAACACAAATACAAGAATAATCAATATCTAAATGATATCTCTCTAACACACTTTTAGCTGAATATATACCCTGTAAAGCCACATAACCTCTTTTGCTTTATTACTTAAACAGTATTTTCCACAAATACTCCACGTTTTACTCCAGTTTATACACATTTGTCCACAATAGGCTTTTATGAGTAGCTGTTTCATCAGTTATAATAAACATATGTTCATTAGTACACTTGCTCCCACAAGCCCTTACAAATGTATACAGTCTATGGTCAAACACAACAGCATACGACCAAGATAATATTGCCATCTAGTGACTACAATGCATTCGGCATAACAGGCATCATTCAATATATATGCTTGGTCGTACATTTATTGTAATCGCCAGGGCAACACTGTCATTTAATTTCAAATGATGTATATTTCTCGTATAATTACATATTTTAATGTATAATATATATATATATAGATATTTTAAAAAGTTAATTTCATCCCCGACTCGGAAATAGTGCACACTCAGCGCATGCGCAGTTCACCGCTTGACCCGGGGAGAAGCAGCGTCGCCATTTTGGTTCTGAAGGGGGGCCTGCTGTCACCACGTGAAGGCGAGAAGCCCCAGACAGCGAAGTTCGGGGGGGCTATTACGATACGGCAGACAATCCGGCCAGAGGATCGCGGATTCCGATTCATGATCAGAGTAAAGTCACGGTGATCAGTACCCAAGAAAAATCAGAAGCATGCCCTCGATAACTCTGCCGCCGAAGGAGAACGCTCTCTTTAAGAGAATATTGGTAAGTTGGGGAAAATACATCTACAAACGAACTCTGGATTGTTAATAATAGAACGCAAGCGTGTGTCAGTCGCCTTCCTATTTTAGCCAGGCTCTCTCTCCGCTGACCTCAAGAGAAACCTACTAAGAGTCTCTGCAAGCTAACAGAGAGCATTGGCATTGCTTTAATACTCATAACATGACTATTAGCTCATGCACGTTCACGCACTTTGAGAGCAGATGAACTTGCCCGACACAGAACGGCTAAATAAACGCAAAGATCAGTGATTTGATAGCTGTGTGGACGGAATAAACATTAAACAGTGCTAAACAACGTGTCGTTTGAGGGTTTTGTGCACTAGTCATGTCAAAACACGGGGTTGAATCGATTAGTCACCGTACAAGTGAACAGAATGAAAGTTAATCCATTTAAAGCAACACTAACCTCAAATTAATAGCAGAGTATGAAACATACGAAGGCATTGATGCAATAA
Organism: Sinocyclocheilus anophthalmus; assembly: GCA_018155175.1. Classification (NCBI taxonomy): domain Eukaryota; kingdom Metazoa; phylum Chordata; class Actinopteri; order Cypriniformes; family Cyprinidae; genus Sinocyclocheilus; species Sinocyclocheilus anophthalmus. The sequence continues at coordinate 348,877 of JADLZN010010257.1, read as the reverse complement.
TTACGTTAGTGTGTCGTTTACAGATTTGTTATGCAAGCTTTATTGGAAAAACGTGATTTTCTCATTTTATTGTGCATTATTGGACAATTTAATTAGTACCTGAACGCTACCCCTCAAATCTGCTGTCAGATCCTAACTGGAGAAATCATGCATTAACCAGTAAATTATATACAAATTTGAAAAGAGAAACTTTAGTCCATGAATCAGGATTTCTTAGTCATGTCAAGGGAGGGACATGTTTTTGAATGGACAGAAGTGGGTGTAATGCAAGATGAGTCAATTAATATTGATATTAGTTAGTCGATATACTGGATATATTGGTTTTAACAATTATTCTGTTACTGAGATTTAATAATAGTTTAACCTTAAACTTGTCAACATATAGTAGCACACTTGCATGTAGTGTGTGTTATATGCTGACACAGTAGCATGTAGCAAATCTGCTTTGACTAAAAGCTGCAAAACTTTGTGATTTCACAGGGGTTTTAATAAGATTATGCCACAAAATACAGGTTTAATTGATTAAGTATCAAGTTTACTTTAAAGGTTCACACAGAAACCAAAAGAGAATGTACTGTGGGAAACTGACTTGCTTGACAGGTTGGCTGTGTCTCAAAACCTGGTTAGCTGTCTGCCTAGATAACATTTATGATCATGTTTCTGGGCAGTTCAGCTTTCTAGGACACAGCTAGTAAAATGACTACTCTGTTAGAGAACAATTAAAAATAGTTTTAAACATCCAAATGATGAACTTTTGTTGTTATGAAACTCTTTGTGCTTTGAAGTCACCATGAAATCAAAATAGAAAATTCTTATTTTTTAATGCTAGTTTAGTGTTGTCATTCCTAAATATATTTCCCGTGAACGTCATTATTTTTTTAACCAAAATTCCATCTGTCTCCAGGTTATATCAAAAAGGGCACAATCCCATCTCCTGGTCCCCCTCTCTCTTCGCTCCACGTCACCTCTCTCGCCGCGCTTCGGTCACGAGCTACTGGTGAACTCCCTCAGTCTTACGGTCTGGTGGGGAAAGGAGGGGGGGGGGGGAGCCTGCTGACTGCTCTCCACTTATGCACGACACCACCACGAGGGAGGACTGCCCTAATAATCAGGAATCGGCTCTGTGAGAGACACAACATGACGCTGAGGACTCGCAACTAATTTTTTCATAAATATGACTTAGACCTGATGAGGCACGGCTCAGTCAGTCATTCTCACTTCTCTCTCTCTCTCTCGCAACCCCTCACTTTTGTCTTCTCCCTCTCAACCTGTTCTTCTCTCTCTCTCTCCTCTCTCGCTCGACGCCGCGTGCCAGTGTGTAGGCATGTTGTGTGTGGCCGTTGATCATCGTGGTCCCGTAGGAAAGAACTACCGTGAGCATGCTTGGGGGGCCGCTGTGGAATCCGTGGAGAGTAAAATCCCTCAACCACTACTGCAACGGGCTTGTCCGCATATTGCCTCCCTTTGTTAGCAACGCCTACCCAGCGTCCCCACCGAGCCAATTCGCAAGTTCCCGAAGGACAAAATCAGGGTCCCGCCCGAGCATGTCAGATGCCGTTCACTCAGGATATACGCACACGTAGAGAAGAAAATACAATCGCAACGGCCGTTCAAATGCCGACGGTAAGAAGTGGTAGTATTTTTAGGTTGTAGGTGATTGTCAACCGGTCCTTTGCTCTTAAGTGATAGTTCATCCAAAAAGGGAAAATGGGAGTGTTGTCTCTACGCCCCAGGGCATCCAAGATGTAGGTGAGTTTGTTTCTTCAGTAGAACACAAACTATGATTTTTAAGTCCGGCCGTTGCAGTCTATCAGTCGTATAATGCATGGCAATGGTAACAAAAATCTATGAGAGTAAAAAAAAACATTCACAGACAAATCCAAATTAAACCCTGATAAACAGCAGATAGCAGATAAACGTCAAATTTTCGTTTTTGGGTGAACTATACCTTTATTAGTAATACCCCTTTGCTGTGGTCTGTGTAGTAGTAAAGGTTCATATTGATGGCGAGTTTCAGTTTCCTTTTGCTCGTTTGGACTGTTTACAAGTCTGATGTGCATATAGATCCCTGAAGGGTTGCAAAGGACGAACGTCTCCAAACAAAGATATTATCTCTTTATTCAAAGTTAAGACCTCTGCCAAACGCCCCCTACACAACGGTATCTCGTTCTAACACTCCCCCTCACAATTTCAAACATCTACCTTTCACTCTGTGTGAATATTCGCATATGCCGTCAAATGTTCACAGCAAATAAAATGCGGGTTCAGTAACGCAGTTATTGTTGAAGCAAGCCATGTCTGGAGACGCTGTGTGTTTCTATGCAAAGCAACTTTAGTGTGCCGTGCTGAAAGTAATCAATTTTGAATCTTTAAGATTGCTTACAACAACAGCAATGCATTTTATGGACGACGCGTTTTGTGAACCTATGATAGAGTCATGTCTGACTTGCTGTTGACATCGTGGCGCCTTCTGTTCTATTTCATCTACTACTATCATTAAATCCACTACTTTTTTTATTCTAGTTTAAGTTTTGCTATTGACATTTCAATATGCAGAGTTTTGCGCATCATGTTGGTGTGTGTGTTGTGCGCTTGAGCGCGAGAGTGAGACAGAGAGAGAGAGAGAGACCAGCTTCATCACTGTCGTGACGTGACTCTGTCCCCTTTCGGGCTCTGTCTGTACATTTATTTTGAAGATGAAGATGAAGCGATTTATGGTAAGGGGCGTTACATTTCTGACGAGTGACAATGCACTGGGTCAGCTGGCAAATCAGAGCAGACTGCGCTTGTCGGAAGGAGGGACTTTGTAGAAAACGAAGCGTTTGAGAGAGGCTGGGCATAGAGGACCTACAATAATGTACAGTATTAGAAAAATAATGTGTTTTTGAACATTAAAGCATGTCAACATATTCTGTTACACCAAATACACAAAATAATGATCTTTAAAAAAGCATCATATGACCCCTTTAATGACCGGTCATGAAACTTCCCCAAATGGTTGTTTTTACTGATTGTTAGACAGTGCTGATTTCTGTTATTCCAGAATACAGAGTAAGACATTCAAGGTCATCTGACGATGGTTTATTTGTGCTTTCTAACATCTGTTTCTGTTCTGTCACAGAGAGGGAGCTTGAGTTGTTAAAATACCTTATTTTGATTTAATTTCTTAGACTCACACATAACTTTTCAGTCATAATAACAATGCCAACAGCAGAGCCTAAAGAGATCTGTCCATTATACATGATTATGCCAGAGGGCATTCCTTCATGTTACTGTTATGTTGATATTTGGCAGACAGCTCTCCTGGGATGTCTAAACTGTTGTGGTGACCAAAATAGATCGGAATCTGTTTTGTAATTAACATCTCACCATCATAGCCTTTTTTTTCTGAGCATGCCACAGGCGTTTTAGCAGCATTGTGAACTACTTTAATAAGAGTTACATGAGGAAAGGCTGGAATACACTACACAATTCCCCCCCCCATTTACGGTCTGAGCAAGTTGAAGCTAGTTGCCAAAAGTCAAAGCCAGTCTGCAGATTTGAGTTGACAGAAAATCACATAGTGTATGGTAGTCAAAGACTCTTCTTTTTAGCTTCAGACTATGATTCCATACAGTTGGAGGATATTATTGCGACACGAGGTGCGTCAGATTCCTTTCTAGCACTGATATCTTGATTATCCAGCTCATGTCTTTGCATGAGTTCATGATCTCCTTTTGCCTTTGTATCGTCTGCTACAGAGTGCTAAGGTGATTCACACTTGTACACTGAGTGTCCTGATTTTATATTTGGAATCATGATGTGCCTCACACTTATTTCTATGTGGTTTTGAAGGTGATTTGAAGTGTTCAGAAGATGTACATCGCTAACCACACACCTTAACCCTACTTTCATTTTGCCTAATGCGCAGTGAAAGTGTTATTATTAGCGTGCATTTTCCATTTTATGTCTTGCAGAGATGCTATGAACACAAGCAGTACAGAAATGGGCTCAAGTTTTGCAAACAGATCCTGTCCAACCCGAAGTTCGCCGAACACGGAGGTAAGCCCATTCTCAGACATTCATTACTTCACTTTCTCATCATTTTGACTAATTAAATTTGTTGAGCGCATGATGATCTCTTTTTTTCCCATCCCGCAGAGACCCTTGCAATGAAAGGACTGACTCTGAACTGCTTGGGCCGAAGATGATTCATATGACGCCCTTAGTGCGTTAGTTTCGCTTACTGAAATCTACCTTGGAACTTCAGACCTTCAGGTCTTATCTCTTAAAACACTTTTTCACTCCTCAGTAATTCCATGAAAACTGTTGTGCTGAAAAGAATGAGTAATATCTGTGCACAACTGTTAAAGTGAAGTTAAAGTGATGTGATGTGTGGCCAAGTATGGTGTCCAATACTCTGAAATTGTGCTCTGCATTTAACCCATCCATTGGGGCCCCACACAGTATAGACAAAGCACCACACACACACACACACACCGTGAACACACACCCGGAGCAGTGGGCAGCCATGTGCTGCTGCTCCCAGGGAGCAGTTGGGGTTTTGCCTTGCTCAAGGGTCTCACCTCAGTCATGAGAGCTTTTTATTGTTTTTTAAACCCTTACCACATTTTAAAGGCACAATATGTAAGATTTTTTTTATTAAAATATCCAAAAACCACTAGAACAGTGTTATATATTTTGCTGACTTGTGTACTTACATTACAAATGTTTCGAAGAATGTTTAAATCAAGAGAAATAACCAATTTTAACTAGTGACATGGACCATGGTCCATAGGTCCCACGGTTGTGTCGCCTGCAATGACGTCATAACCCCTCGATTTCCGATTTTTTTTGTTTTGTAGAAAACATGGAAACCAAAGACTCTTTAATATGTTGTGCATTTTATTAGACGGGTGACGACCACACAGAGAAGCATTATAACAGAACGTTCAAATATGTATCTATATATGATAAAACAGCACTGCTTTTTTTCCCCCCACATACGCATGACAGGAAGGAGCGGAAGCGGTCAACTGTGGCATAATAAAAGCTCCGCTGCTTTCGAGCCGTGTGTCACGCTCGTTCAGCGGCCTCGTTTCACTTTGACGGATTTCAGCCTCACCCTGCTTCATTCTGTTTCTTTAATAAATCATTAGCTCATCCATGAACGTGATTTCTGCCTGAGTCCCATCGGATTGCATCTGCTGTGGGGTTGAAGACGACAACTCCAATGATTCCACACTCAGTCATGGTGTCATCAAACTACGCCTTTGTCTCTTTGTTTATTTTGAATACGCGCCCTCTAGCGGCGAAAATTACATATTGTGCCTTTTAAGGGGAAATCGAATGCCCATTTTCCACAATTTGGTATGATTCTTTAGGGTCTTCATGAAATGTCTAAAATTCCTCAGTGGTCGTGTAAAACAACACCCATTTTACCTTGTCAAAAAAAGCTTTGTTCACAGCGACCCGTTTTGATGCATGCCTCTTTAATTGATAATTGTGTCCACACAAGACACATTTATATGCAAACACCATGTAAAAGTGAATTTTGCATCTGATGTCCCCTTTAAAACTGATGTCCCCGCCAAATCGTACAGCCCTAGGCGCAGTGCTGTTTCCTGTCCTTAAATTATCTTCAGGTTGGCACGTGTATGGTTTGCTTCAGCGCTCAGATAAGAAGTATGACGAGGCCATCAAGTGCTACAGGAATGCTCTTAAATGGGACAAAGACAATCTGCAAATCCTCAGAGATCTCTCACTGCTGCAGATCCAAATGAGAGACCTCGAAGGTTACAGGGTAAGTTATTTTGAATGTAAGTGCTTCCATGTGTTAGAAAACTACAATGTTCCATGGTGCAAGCCAGTAAAAATACTTTTTCCAAAGGCATCCTTTCACTCAAATTGTTATGGTCATAATATAATTTGTAACATTTCATCACAGGAGACCAGGTACCAGTTACTGCAGTTGCGGCCAGCTCAAAGAGCCTCCTGGATCGGTTATGCCATTGCATACCACCTTCTGGAAGATTATGAGATGGCTGCTAAGATCGTGGAGGAGTTCCGCAAAACACAACAGGTATATTTTTCACTGCTTCCTGTCAGTTGTCATCTACACTAAGTTTATTGTTGCAGATAGCTTAGTAGTGGATACCACCAAGTGTTTGTTTTTGGATGCCACTGAGGTTTGTTATTGATTGTGTTTCAGACATCTCCAGATAAAGTGGATTACGAGTACAGTGAGCTGTTGCTTTATCAGAATCAGCTGTTGAGGGAGGCCGGGCTTAGCAAAGAAGCCCTCGATCACCTGACCAGCTATGAAAAACAGATCTGTGACAAACTGGCTGTAGAGGAGACACGAGGTGTGTTTTTTTTTATATGCATATATATTGGTTATTGGCTGAAATTAGAGGGTTTCTGTTTTTTTCCCGGCTGATTGCATGATAATCGGTGTATGCTCATTTTTCATATTTTGCTGTCATCTGATGCTTGCTTAATATTTAAAACAAACTCATTTAATAACACTGTTAAATCCTATCAAATCTCAGAATGAATATTCATATTTTAATGCTGAACATGTTGTGTTGTGATGCCTAAATTCACTTGTATATTTAATGTATTTATTTTATTTTTTTTATTTATCGTTGTTTTTTCGGTATTTAACTACCATTCAAAAGTTGGCTGTGGGTGAGTTTATGTTTTTTTTAAGAGACTCTGATGCTCACCAAGAATGCATTTACTGAATTGGTGCTCAAGAAACATTTATTATTATTAATGGGGTGCTCCAATTGATTGGCTACCGATCTCTATCAGCCGATAATGGCTTGGGGAAGTTTGATCGGCAGTCTCTATAAAAGGCTGATCTCATAAGCTGATCTCAAGCTGATGACGCTGTGCCGCGGAGAGGTTTGATGACATGCAGCGGCCACGGTATCAATCTTGTCCGGCTATGGTAAATAATCTCTAATGCTGATGGTTGGTGCAGTTGATATTTCTTCAGTAATAATATATAAAGTCCTTTTTCTGTGATATTAATTTCACAAACAGCGGAATACGCTGAATCACCGTGCGCCCTCTCTTTCCTTCTCTAAATGCGCAAATGCTTCAAATCAGCACATCGCGTCTGCACAATATGCGAGCTGCACAGGTCACAAAGGTAATGTCACTTGACTCGAGGCAGTTCCATCGTAACTACAGGTTTAGCATTTTAATTCTTTTAATTATTAGCCAGGGGTTCCAATTCATGCACTTGCTGTGCTCGATAGAGACGTGTGCGATCATGCACACTCAAAGCACCCACACACAGAACTCCAGTTTCACACATACTCTTGCCTTATATTATGGCGTTTTTAAAGGGGTCCTATTATGCTCTTTTACAAAGTCTTGATTTTGTTTTGGGGGTGTACTAGAACAGGCTCTCATACTAGGTTGTTGTGTGATTGGCAGCACTCGGCGCCTGGTCGGGAAATGTCACGCCCCTTACCATAGCCGCCTGCAAGCTTCAGTGTAAATATTGCGTCAAAATCAAATCAATTTGAACATGATTTAAACCCGGATGATTGTAACCACTCTAAGTTCATCTGCCTTGGTAAAGCTAGCGTGTCTCCGACATAGTGATTACACTCGTTGCCTTCTCTAGTGCAGCGCAACCAGGTCTCGTCCCATTCGTCGAATATGCGTTGTAGTCCAAACGAGTCGTTCGTTGTAGTTTGTGAAAAGTGATTTCTGTTAAATAAAATATCTCCTTTTGAACTGGGCTTTGAGCTTTGTAACTTTGCAGATCTTTTTTTATGCTCAAACAGCAACATTACAGACTAACTAAAAGTGAAAAAGCATAATAGGATCCCTTTAAACACGTCTGTGAAAGATTGTATTACTGTACTGCGTAAAAACAGAATCACAATGCTCAAAAAGCATTTTCAGTAACAACGTTTGGATTTGAAATAAAATAATGGATAAATGTTGTTTGTGTAGTAAACAGCCACGGATGAGTAGCGGACTCCTGTGTGAAAGCACAACGAGAGTCCGTGCTGCTTCTGCACCACTTACATACTGCAAATGGACTGCATGCGCACTGCAAACGGAGTATGTGTGAACTTGGCATGAGGCCGCCTCACATACAGCTCACGAAATCTGGCTTGTGCTGTGTGTAAGCTATTGTACAACAATTGCACGATTGTAAAAACAAAAAATGGAGTGCATGATCAAACATTTAGGTGAGATAAATATATAGAGCCTTGTGATAAAAACACATTCCAATTGTTTTTAAGAATCATGTATGGATAAACATTATTTTTTATTGTATAATACTGAGCTCAAAAATGGAGTGTGCTTAATGGGTATGTGAGTAATAGCGTACCTATTTTTGTAAGTCCCCCCAACAAGAGACACCTAAGAGGGGAATTCCCCCCATTTTCAAAAATGAAATTCAGGCCCTGAGTGAATGTCTGTAAAAATCCTGACTGGAGCATCACTATAAATGACTCTAAATGATAAAAAGAAGGATCGTATCGGTGATCGGATCGGCAGATACTGCTTTCTGTGATCGACAATCGGCCTCAAAAATCCTGATCGGAGCACCCCTAAATCTTACACTGCAAAACAGTATGGGCTGACTGAATATTTTTGTGGAAAACTGGTACAATTGTATGATAAAATGAGTAGCATGATAGCGTTTATTTGAAATAGTAATCTTTTGTAAAAATGTTTAATGTATGTACCACCAATTTTCATGTGTTGATAAAAGTATTAATTTCTTTCAAAAAGAATTGTTGACCCGAAACTTTTGAACGGTAGTTTATTTTTAATTTAAACAAAATAACAGAATTTTTATGTTAATTGTATATTTTCTGCGTTTGACATTCCTTTATTTTTCTTGTGTTGGCCCCCCCCCCCCCCCCATGAAACTTGTTTATGCTGTGCTGTCGCCGTTTCTTTAAAGCAACGTATGTTGATATGTGGGTAGGAGAGCTGCTTCTCAGGTTAGATCGGGCTGGTGAAGCTACGGAGGTCTACCACCGACTGCTGGAGAGAAACCCTGAGAACTGGAGCTATTATCAAGGGCTAGAGAAAGCACTCAAACCAAGTAAATATAAATTTTTCTGGACACAAATCTTGGCTGATTTTCTTTGATTGAATCCCTGATACTATGTCATACTGCTCTCAGAGAGTGTTGAGGGGAAGCAGAAAATCTATGAAGATGCCTGGGTTAAGTATCCTAAAGGCCTGGTGCCAAGAAGACTTCCTCTCAGCTTCCTCACAGGTCAGCGCCAGTCTTGTCAAATCAATAGGGCTGTTATGCTCTCATAATGTGTCTGTGTATGTGACCGCATTTGGCTCTCCCAGGTGAGAAGTTTAGAGAGTGTTTGGATCGCTACCTTTCGTATTGTGATTTCCGCCATTTGGCTCTCACAGGTGAGAAGTTTAGAGAAGTTTTGGCATCGCTCATGCGGACTGAAATTCAGCAAAGGATGCCCCCGCCGTCTTTACCACACTGAATCACCTCTACCCACCTTTTAAAGACAAGGTGAGATTGAGCTCATGGGCGGATGTGACAAGAAAAAATGGTGTTTTGTAGATTAGAAGTTTTCTTCCGGACTTAAACATATAAGAAAATATATATTTTTTTATAACGTCTTCCGGCTCTGCAGGTTTTTTCATCAATAATTGATGAATTAGTTGTGGGCTATGAAAAAAGTTTGAGAGCTTGTAAAATGTTCAACCAAAATGGTGAGTACATTGTGAACAGAGATTTTAATGACGAGATAGCAGTTGCTAGTAATGTGCCAAAGTTCTCACTGTTGGACATTGATGCGAAATTTGTAGATGATTGGAGACAGAGCCACCCACCTACTTTACCTGTGGGTTCAGTATTCAGTTGCCCAGCATGTACGAACCATATCGGCAAACCCGACTCTTGCCCCTCGAATACAATAAACCAACGCCATTGAAAGCACCCCAACCATCATAGAGCTTCTTCCTCACAAGGCGAAGAAGAAGAGCGAAGAGCTTAAGATGTAGAATAAACGAAAGAAGATATACAACCTTGGGTAAAACGCACTCAGGCTGTTGAAAACAGCTCTCCCTGAGGTAAAAGAACATGAGGAGACTTAGACGAATTACTTACAGTTTTTTCCCATGCTTGTGACTCTTGAAAGCCATGCGGGTTGGGGGAACATACCGTGAAGTGCCGCGATGGATTGACGAGGACCCAGGATCGCTGGACACCGCTGACCCGCTTTCATCAACTCACAATGGGATAGCCAAGTCATTCTGCTCTAAGGCGGGAAATTACAAAGAGGCTAAGATACTGTGTTCCAAAGTTCACACGGGGCTTGGTAGATATGGTTGAGCGTCACACACTGTTGCGACCGCAGACGCCACCTTAAAGGGATTGGTACGGCCATTATGCTCTTTTTACAAAGTCGTGCATTTTGTGGGGGGTTTGTACTAGAACGGCTCTCATACTAGGTTGTTCGAAAAAGACATTATTTTTCACATATCTTACATTATTACAACACCTCTCTCCCCAGTCTGGCATGAACGGCTCGAATAGTTCCTGTATCAAATGAAGGCCCGCCTTCTTAAATACGAAATGTGCTGTGATTGGTTAGCTGGGCCAGTGTGTGTTGTGATTGGCTCCACTCAACGCCTGGTCGGGAAATGTCACGCCCCCTTACCATAGCCGCCTGCGAGCTTCAGCTTCAGTGTAAATATTGCGTCAAATCAAATCAATTTGAGCGCGATTTAAAGTTCGTCTGCCTTGGGAAAGCTAGCGCGTCCGTCTCAGACATAGTGATAACACTCGTTGTCTTCTCTAGTGCAGCTCAACCAGGTTTTGTCCCATTCGTCGATATTTGTGATATCACAAATCCCAGAAAATATGCGTTGTAGTCCAAACGAGTCGTTCGTTGTAGTTTTTGAAAAGTGATTTCTGTTAAATAAAATATCTCCTTTTGAAGTGGACTTTGAACTTTGTAACTTTGTAGATCTTTTATGCTCAAACAGCAACATTACAGACTAACTAGTGAACATGTGAACAAAAGCATAATAGGACCCCTTTAACATAACACCAATTATTACATAAGACGGTTCAAACGGTCAATTAGATTTTTTGTTAAAGAATTTAATGCTTTTATTCAGTAAGAGTGCATTAAATTGATCAAAAGTATCAGTAAAGATTTGTATAATATTATAAAAGATTTCAATTAGATTAAATTACATTTTAAAATAATCATAATCAGACTACAGTTACTTTTTACTGATTACATGATTACATATTATTCACAAAAAAGCAATACATTATTCATAATTTATTGATTCTCCCTAATTGCTCTTTCATCCTTTAAAGGAGTCACATGATGCGATTCAAGTTTTCCTTTCTCTTTGGAGTGTTACAAGCTCTTGGTTGCAAAGAGATCTGTAAAAGTTGCAAAGACTAAAGTCTCAAATCCCAAAGAGATATTCTTTATAAAAGTTAAGAGTCAGCCACACCTACCTAAAACGCCTCGTTCTAACACGCCATGTCTTGAAGGCGCTGTGTGCTTAGTTGTTAAAGCGAAAATACTTTGTTTGGTCTTCCAAAAGAGGGACGATATCCGCTTCGTCATGCCTAGAGCCGATCCTTCGTCGAATCCTCCCCTGTGCTGGTCGCTGAGGAAATACAACAACGTTGCGCTGTGATCGCCAGATCGGCTTTCACCGTGGAAGAAGCGGAGCCCAGCCCGGGGTCGTCACATGTGGTTGCCGCAGCCCGCCGCATCCGACCACTCCAAGTCCCAGCCGGGTGTTCGCTGTGTTTTTCGTTGTGAAAGCGAAACTACTTTGTTTGGCCTTCCAAAAGAGAACACGACTAGAAAGTATGTTTTTTTATATTTAAAGAATTAGCCACTAACGATTCAAACGCGAATTTTGAGCAGTGAAGAGTAACGTTAGTGCTTGTTTGTCATTTCTCCGATCACAAATGCAGACATGGTTTTATGTTTACGAGGCAAAAAAAAAGACAGTATAAGTCATTATAAAATTAGTAATTATGTCCCCACTGGATACAAAAAATGCCTCGTTTATAATGGGTTTCAATGTTATTGTCTCGTCGCTCCGACCGGACAGGGCATCACAATATGGTAAGGGGAGCGTCGTAACATTTCCGTCACTTGCTTGAGGTATTCGGCCAATCACAAGCACTGGATAGCTGGCCAATCAGAGAACACTGTGCTTTTCAGGACTGATGAGCTTTGTAAAAATCGATGCGTTTCAGAAGGCAGGGCATAGAGGAGAAACAATAATGTACAGTATTTGGAAAATAATGTGTTTTTTGAACCTTAAACCGCATAAACACATTTCATTACACCAAATACACAAAATAATGTTCTTTTTAGCAACATATATGACCCCTTTAAATTCTTTCCTACAATAGCCACCGTTATTTATACTCATTAAGTCCTCAGTTTTGTGGACATTCACACAGACATCAGTCATTAGTCAGGTGGATATAATTACACAGGAAGTTGAGAGGCCACATAGCATTTGACCACTGGATTTACAAAAATCTTTTCAGGTTTAAGAAGTGTTTCAACATTGGATCTACTGATGAACACATTATTATTTTTTTTTAATTATATAATTTATTTGACCGTGTAGTAATTGGAAGGCTTTGCGATTTCAAAACACATTAACACGCAAAATTCACCAACTTTTTGTCATATGATATTCTTTACGGAATATATTTTATTTGAAGGTACCCCTGAGATTTAAAATAACATCTTTTAATAATGAAGTAGTTACATTTGCATGTTAAGGGTTGTCTGAAGTTGGTTTGGCATCTCCCTATGACCATGCAGGTAGGCTCTAAACAAAATACAAATTGCTCTTTTGTTCGTAGCCTTTAGTGTTTTATTTGATTCCTTTGAAAATGATTTGTTTTAATTAACATTTTTATGATTCAATAATTAGTAGCTGTTTTCATTAAAATCATAAACCCTGTTAGCCACACCCAGTTGGGAACTGAGTAAGATAAGTTTAATGCCACTACTTAAATTTTCCGAAGTGTTTTACTTGAAGCACTAAATCAGCATATTAGAATGAGTTCTGAAGGATAGTGTGAAACTGAAGACTGGAGTAATGACTGCTGATATTCAGCGTTGCCCTTACAGGATAAATTAGATTTGAAAAATTATTAAATAGAAAAGGAGTTGTTTAACTTGCAAGTACAGCTCAGAACGACCTGAAATGTAAATACTGGTTAAGATTACATTTCGGAACACTAAAGCAGTAATAGTTTTAAAAACCCTTTTTCAGTTTTGTGCATTTTAGCGGAAAAAAAAAACGGACTGATAATGATTTAACCCAGGGGTTCTCAACTCTGGCCCTCGAGGTCCATTTTCCTGCAGAGTTTAGATCCAACTAGGGCTTGGTCGATTTTTACGATTTAATGTGTTGCCACAATTTTATTTTTATAATGAGTATCTTTCATTTTGAGAGATATCACAACGTTAGAATTAGACACTTTGACAATATACCAATGATAACAGTAAAGAGAAAATTATCAAACCCATGTCGGCGCACGTGATTAACCGCTTATGTGTGACATGCTCTGTGAAGGACCATAAGGTGCCATTCACACAGAATGTGCTTTTGTGTTGACAAAGATGCGATGCGGGCAGTGGAATAGGAAAAAAAAAAAAAGCAAGAAAATGGGAGTTGAACTTCTTTTAAATTGAGTGCAGCGTTTTTAGACTGCCGTTTCATGCATTCAAATAAAATATAAAAAATTCATCAGTCTGAGTGTATCCAATCTTTATCACCTGCAGGAAGGAACCTCTGCAGTAGAGAATCTGAATGAGATGCAGTGCATGTGGTTCCAGACGGAATGTGCTCTGTCCTACAAGTCCTTGAACAAATATGGAGAGGCGCTGAAGAAGTGCCATGAAATTGAGAGGGTAAGTCTCGCAGAATTAGACACTATCAGATGTTTATTTCAACTGTAGTTCGCAAACTGACATGGGGATACCTCTATGCTAAATCTTAAGCACAATGTTTATGCTAAATGTTTAGCACAATGCTAGTTTAGAGTTCAAAGTAGATTGGATCCAACAGACTGAAATATCCTGACACTTCCTTTTGTCGCTCACAGCATTTTGTGGAGATAACGGATGACCAGTTTGACTTCCACACATACTGTATGCGGAAGATGACCTTGCGTTCTTATGTGGATTTGCTGAAACTAGAGGACGTGTTGCGCATGCAGCCTTTCTACTTCAAGACGGCACGTACAGCCATCGACATGTACCTCAGCCTTCATGATAACCCGCTCTCCGATGACAACAAGGAGTCGCAGGCCGACAATGGTATCGTCATGTATAGAGATACACCGATCGGCCGGCCAGGAATCGGAATCAGCCGATTTTCCGCACGATCGGCCCGGACCGGTGACTGGCCGGTCAGTCTCACATCTTGTCGATTCCGAGCCGGTCTGTTTGATGTTACAACTACGCTCACATCCACATGTAAACATGTCGCCACCGTAGAAGTTCTTCACTGTGAGTGAAGAAGACACAATGTTCGCAATTTGTAATATGTTTGTTTTTTTTGGGGTTTTTTTAGGGCCAAAGTAAAGTGGGGAAACACAGGGCTCGATTAACTCTTGTCTGGGACAAGTAGATTTTTTTCAAGGGGCAAGTGAGAGAGAATTTTACTTGCCCAACCAGATAAACAGTCAGATTAAAATATCATCAACAAAATAATAGGTAAGCACTGAAACTTGGCCACCAAAAAATTTCACCCGAGAATTACTTTTTAAAACTATTTTTTGCATCAGTGTAAGCATGCAACGGACTGAGAAGGTTTGCGCAGCCTGTCTCTCTTGCAGTGAGAGAGACAGACTTGTGACTAAATAAAAGCCACAGCACAACGGCCGCAAACCAAGTAAATCTCAGAACGTAATAGATGAATACGGCGCGTACAAAAAATAATATTTATAAGACAATACATTACTAATTACATGACAAAGATGTTTAGTTTTTTTTTCTCTAGCTATCAGCAGGGTGCATACTGTGACATCATCTTGTCGATTATTATTATTTAATTATAACGATGATGATTATTTGTGCGGTAAAGCATTTTAATGGCACCTCAGTTTCATAAACAGTCTGCTGTAAATACATCTAATAGACAATTCAGCATGCAGCTCGTGTTTCTGCCAGGAAAGTGCAGATGGGATTGTAGGTGATACTGTTCATTGGAATGCGTACAACTCCTACAGGTCTTATTACTCTATATAAATTGATGAAGCAATGTAAGTAATTGATGTCTCGTAAAATAGGACGGTCTATTTAATAATGTTAGGGGGAAAAAATGCCCATTTATAAACCATGGAAAATGACATCTGTTTTGTTATATACAGCAACTAATTTTCAGTTAATTGTTATTTATACCTCTTTCCAGTCACAGAGCACTTTATTTTGAGAGTTGTTTAAGTGAGAGTACATATGTAACTTGGTCCAGATTGGGGGAAATTGTAATGTTTAATCATTTCTTTTGTATTTTTTTGCATTAAAAAAAAGAAAGTTTAGATTTTTGTTTGTACGTGCTGTCAGTTATAGTTCTGAAATTCGGAATCAACAAAAATCGGTATCGGCAGGTCACACTTACAAAAAAAATTGGAAATCGGAATCGGCCAAGAAAATTGCAATCGGTGCATCTCTAGTCATGCACACAAAACACTTTCAAACTTTAGAGGTCCATCCTTGCTTTTTGGGAAAAATGTACAGAAAAGTGAGGTGAGTTTTGTTTTCTTCTGTAGCCAACCTAACGGACAAGGAGCTGAAGAAATTGCGCAACAAACAAAGACGTGCCCAAAAGAAAGCCCAATTAGAGGAGGAGAAGAAAAATGCTGAGAAAGAGAAACTGCTAAAAAACCAAAAGAAGAAAAAAGAGGAGGATGAGGAGGAGATTGGAGGACCTAAAGAGGAGCTCATACCAGAAAAACTGGCAAAGGTGCATATGTTGACAAAGCCACTTATACTTTAGAGGATGAAATATTTTGATTGTGTTCATCTGAATGTGCTGTTTTCTGTCTGTAGGTTGAGAATCCTCTAGAAGAAGCGGTAAAGTTTCTGACTCCTCTGAAGAACTTAGTAAAGAATAAAATAGAGACGCATCTGATGGCCTTTGAGATCTACCTCAGGAAAGGTGAGCATACTGATGAACTTTAACATAGTGATTCATAATGTTTCAGGATGCGTGATTTAAAACTCATAATGTGTGTTTGTGTTTGTAGAGAAGTATCTTTTGATGCTGCAATCGGTGAAGAGAGCTTACTCATTGGACCCTGATCACCCCTGGCTCCACCAGTGTTTGGTGCGATTCTTTAAAGGAGGTACATAAAGGCACATATCGTTTCCTCACATGGGACAAAAAAAAACATACAAGAACATTAAGATTTGTTTTCAGTGTCGGACAGTAAGGACATGCCGGAGGCTGTGCAGACAGTTCTGAAGCAGGAGATCACAAAACTGTTTGGAGAGAGTGACCCCAAGACTTTCAACAAGAACTTCCTGAGCAAGCATGCAAACTCAATACCACACAGAGTTGCAGGTACCCACTTTATGATATTAATGAAGTTTTGGAAACCACTATATACTAGTGGTCTATGATATATCACCAAGGCCGATATATCAGCCAATATTTGGTATTTTTCAAATATCAGCATCAGCTGATAATTTTGTCTGTTTGGCCAATGTGTTCGAGGCAGGACTTTTATTTTGACGGCACTGAGAATGGCAGCACACAGCGCTCACATTCTCCCTCATGTTCACCGTCGTGCCTTTCCATCTTAACAGTCTATCTAATATGGATAGAAGTCTGTCTGATAATCAGAAATGTTAAAGGAATTAAAATGTATACAAAAAAGTATTATAACGATTGCTTTTATATTATTAGTATTGGAAAGGCAAATATTATAATACTTTCTTGTTTACCGTCAGCATTCAGCAAATACGCATTTATACGTATAATTTAAACAAATCTTTAATGTCTAATAAACATTGTTTCACAACCTTGCAGTCGAAGCAGTTGTAGATTGTGAAGTTTGCATGTATCGCTTGATCGCGTGTTCTCTGCGTGAAGGTCAGTCCATGTGAATTGAATGCGGACAGAAGGAGAGTTCAGCCTCGCTGGAGACGCGCAATCGACAAACTTTAAACTCATGATTTCAAACTATGCTGCACTTTATCCATTTGCCCACTGTCATATTCATGTCACTTTCACTGTGTGCTGTATGCAAAATGAGTGTAACCTTGGCTTTATTTGAAAAAATATAATTCACAATGCACACAAACTACTAAAACATACTGTAATAGGATTACAGAATCAATTTGCATCTAAAGTATAAGTCTGTTTATTTTACACATTATTATATTTTTTTGATCATTTTAATTTCAATTTCTTAAATATTAATAAAAAATTAATCTCCCCCCCCCCCCCCCCCAAAATGAAAAACGGAGCTAAAAAACAATCTGTTCCCATCTTTATCTTGCACCCGACTAACTCTAAATTTAAAGGGTTAGTTCACCCAGAAATTAAAATTAGCCTGTGTTTTACTCACCATCAAAGCATCCTAGGTGTATGTGACTTTCTTCTTCCAGACAAATACAATCAGAGTTATATTAAATAATGTCCTGGCTCTTCCAAGCATTCAATGGGGGTAAGCGGGTGTTGGTTGTCTACAGTTCAGAAGACGTGAAATAAAGTGCGTGCATCCATAATAAAACGTGCCTCACGTGGCTCCGATGGGTGAATAAAGGCCTCCTGTAGCGAATCCATGCATTTTTGTAAAAAAAATATCCATATTTCAAACGTAAAAAACACTTTTCTATCACTTCCGCTGCTGTTAATATCGCCGGAAGCTGTGCCGGCAGATGACGTAGACCGTCAACGTTGCTGTGTGTGACGCGAAATGTGGAGACACAACAAAACAAAACAGCAGTTCACGAATTTAGAAGCACAAACCCCGAGGCTTTGTCAAAGAAAAATGTTGGAGGATGCGATAATAAGGCAAGAGGAGACGGTTTCCGTTGCTCAAAGTAAGGAAATTTATTTTTTTTTTTCCTTGCTCCTGCATTTCATTGCTCTTTTAAATCAATGTTTCAGATGATGGATTGCATGTCAGGGTTTGTAATCGATGCATCGAGAAACGAGGCTTGAGAATCGTTAACCCTAATCACTCCTGACGGGGAGGAACCTTGCAGACAGTACGAACCCCCAACTGCCTCCCGGGCACGCAGCAATATGGCTGCCCACTGCTCTGGGTGTGTGTGTGTTGTGTGTGTGTTTTGTGTGTGTGTTTGTGTGTGTGTGTTTACTGCTGTGTGTGTGCACTTAGGATGGGTTAAATGCAGATCACAAATTCCGAGTATGGGTCACCATACTTGGCCACACGTCACTTAACTTTCACTTTCATACATACACACACAAAAGTAAAATAAATAATTATAGTCTGCAAGAATGAATAAAATTGATCAAAAGTGACAGTAACATTTATAATGTTACAAAAGATTTTCAAATAAATGCTCTTTTTGAAATTTCTATTTATCAAAGAATCCTAAAAAATAGAATATGTATTTCAATAAATTAAAATAGAAAACATGAATTGTAGTAATTTTCACAACATTTTTTATTGAATTTTTGATCAGTTAAATGCAGCCTTTGTGAGCATTAGAGCTCTTTCAAATATTTGAACGGTGCATCATTATATGTATACTTGATTTGATTAAATCAAGGTAGTATTTGATTATAAAATGCTAACTAAACAATAGCGTAATAAAATAAGATTTTTTTGCCTTTTATTTATATACTTAAACACAATTAAATTAAATTGCACAGAAGCATATTTTGCAGTGTGCTCTTGTTTGTCTTTATGCAAAATATAATTTTTCAATTAAATGAATATTTTTCATTTTTAATAGATATTTTTGCATAAAATAATACCCAGACATTTAATCAAGAGATTAAATTGTTCCACCATTAAAGGATTGTTCATACTTGCAACAATTAAATCACTGGAGGTCACAGTCTCGCTGTACTGTTGGTTGCTCTTTGGTGTTTCTAATGGGTTCCTTATCAGACCAGTTCAGACAGTGGTTCACTGTCTGCAGTCACTTTGGTGATTGTTCAGTCACATTGCTGCTCATAAATTTGAACTACACCAATGGCCACTTTTGCTCATGTGACTTGCTTTTTTGCTGTGAAACCTTTTTAGTACGAGTGTGCTGCTAAATTCTTTTAGCTCTTCATTTAGCATATGCCTTTTTGTTGTATGCAGCTGCTAAGATGATGGTCTTTCTGGACCCCTCCTCTGAGGGGATGGCTGCTGAGCTGGCTACCTCTTTGAACGAGTCCCTAACAGGCAGAACCATTCAGGTACAATAACCATAAACCGAACAGTATAAAATTTGTGATATTTCTCATGAAACGCATAATGCTACCTCTCTCATATTTGTATGTGTGAATATTAGACGTGTACCGAGGTGCTCCAGGCGTTGAGGGACGGCAGTCTGGGCTCGCAGCAGGAGAAAAATTTTGAATCGTATCGTGCGTCTTGCCATGGTATCTATCTTTATGCTTTAGCCTTCATGCCCCCCGGTTACCAGGACAACTCTGCGGTGACCACCAATGGAGACCTGTCCCCCTGCGACCATGAGGATATGCCCAATGAGATGTGAGCATTTCAGGAAGGGAGCAGGGTGGCCGTTTTATGGCCGTCAGCATTTTGAGACCAGACGCCCCACTGAGGTTGAGACTCTACTGCACTAACGAGACCACGGTTACCTTCCGCCTTCACTTCCACTCATGGAAGCGAGTGAGCAATAGGGGAAAAACCCGTTTTACTATTTTCTTCCCCTTTCTATCTTGTTTTGCTTTTTTTTTTTAATACGGCCAATGCCGTCTCTTATGCTAGAACAGAATAAATGGTATTAAAGAGAAATATTGATCAAGATGGTCACAGTGAACTCATTGGGCCTAATTCCTGTTTATCAGACACACATGCATTTTGATTCTCATGTTTTTAAGAGTAATTTATATAAGACAATATTAAAGAGAACCGAATAATGTCAGGAGGAGCAATACTTTTGGTCCTGGTTTGACTTGTGTGGTCGTGTGCCAAACCTGTGGGGCGGACCTTTAGAGGCAGATGACGGCACCTGTTGCGAGGGTACCTGGGAAGGGGGGTTGGGGGTGTGGGGAGTGTGGCAGTGAATTACTGTGTCTGGGAAGAAACGGTTCCAGGATCAGCCACCAGGGGGAGCCAGCAGTCGAAACCCACCATGTCTGCTGGGAGGAGACTGATGTTCAGTCAGTAAGCTGATAACACAGTCAATTGAAAGGTCACCTGGAGTACTGAGGAGAGGCAGACGTGCATCTCTATTTTTAATTTTTTCCTCCATCCTGTGCTGCCTTTTGGTTTTTCAGTGAATGTCTTAGAGGTGGCAGTGGCTTCTGTTGGACCTGTAGGACTTTTACTGTGACTGTTTCTGTTGGGTTTATTTGGAATCTTTTTTTCCCCCTCCCACTCATTGTTTGGGTTCTTCTGTTGGTTTCAAACTTTGTTTGATTTTTTTTTCACCATAATACAAAACTACATCAAACATAGCACTGTCTGAATTCTGAGAACATGTCCCATCATTTGACACTCACACAGTTACAAATAAAACAAAATAACATGACTCTGATGTACTTCTCTGATGTTTTTTTAATTTGCTCATTTGGTTGTGCACTGTAAGATGTGAGTTTCATCTCTTAAATACAGAACGCAAGAATTTGCAGGGGTTGCTAAAGTTAAAACAAACATACTTGCTGGTGAAAAGAGCTGGAATTTGTACCTATAAGTATTTATTTTTACTTTACTCATTTGGGCTTTACTTTTATTGGTTGTTTGCCAATAAGATGACGTTAAAATATATTCAAATGAATTACAGCCTTGATTCCTGTGGAATAGTAGTGGTTCTCAAGATTTTAATCCCCCCATTGTCCACAACAATATTCATAGATTTTTCATTGTTTGTGATTTCCTGGATATAAATTAAGTATAAGAATTTTGTTACTCAGAATTTCTACCCTGTAAATATTTTAAACTTGGAATAGCTATTTAAAAAAATGTATATTCATTATAGTAGTTTTACAAATGTATTAATATCCATTATTTTTCCAGGTCTAATTCATATATATATATACAGTGGGTACGGAAAGTATTCAGACCCCCTTAAATTTTTCACTCTTTGTTATATTGCAGCCATTTGCTAAAATCATTTAAGTTAATTTTTTTTCCTCAATGTACACACAGCACCCCATATTGACAGAAAAACACAGAATTGTTGACATTTTTGCAGATTTATTAAAAAAGAAAAACTGAAATATCACATGGTCCTAAGTATTCAGACCCTTTGCTGTGACACTCACATATTTAACTCAGGTGCTGTCCATTTCTTCTGATCATCCTTGAGATGGTTCTACACCTTCATTTGAGTCCAGCTGTGTTTGATTATACTGATTGGAAAGCCACACACCTGTCTATATAAGACCTTACAGCTCACAGTGCATGTCAGAGCAAATGAGAATCATGAGGTCAAAGGAACTGCCTGAAGAGCTCAGAGACAGAATTGTGGCAAGGCACAGATCTGGCCAAGGTTACAAAAAAAATTCTGCTGCACTTAAGGTTCCTAAGAGCACAGTGGCCTCCATAATCCTTAAATCGAAGACGTTTGGGACGACCAGAACCCCTCCTAGAGCTGGTCGTCCGGCCAAACTGAGCTATCGGGGGAGAAGAGCCTTTGGTGAGAGAGGTAAAGAAGAACCCAAAAAAATCACTGTGGCTGAGCTCCAGAGATGAAGTCGGGAGATGGGAGAAAGTTGTAGAAAGTCAACCATCACTGCAGCCCTCTGCCATTACTGTTACCCATTATTCTCGGATGGGCTTTGACTTCTAAACTGTGTCTCCTCAATACTCTGGCCAGACGTGGCACACATCAGATAGGTATCCCGTTTCTCCTAGTAGCAGTTTTCCCCCCCTTTCATTGAGTGCACCACCCCCCTTATACGACCACTATTGACTAAAATCCCCCCACCTCATTCCTGAAGGTTACCCTTAACCGATTGGTTTTGACGTTACGAATACCATATCATCGTTTATTCGTCTGGTTAGGATTTTATGAGGCCAAGATAGAACTTTTTGGCTTTAATTCTAAGTGGTATGTGTGGAGAATACCAGGCACTGCTCATCACCTGTCCAGTACAGTCCCAACATTGAAGCATGGTGGTGGCAGAATCATGCTGTGGGTGTGTTTTTCAGCTGCAGGGACATGACGACTGGTTGGAATCGAGGGAAAGATGAATGCGGCCAAGTACAGGGATATCCTGGACGAAAACTTCTCCAGAGTGCTCAGGACCTCAGACTGGGCCGAAGGTTTACCTTCCAACAAGACAATGACCCTAAGCACACAGCTAAAATAACGAGGAGTGGCTTCACAACAACTCTGTGACTGTTCTTGAATGGCCCAGCCAGAGCCGACTTAAACCCAATTGAGCATCTCTGGAGAGACCTAAAAATGGCTGTCCACAACGTTTACCATCCAACCTGACGGAACTGGAGAGGATCTGCAAGGAGGAATGGAAGAGGATCCACAAATCCAGGTGTGAAAAACTTGTTGAATCTTTCCCAAAAAGACTCATGGCTGTATTAGATCAAAAGGGTGCTTCTACTAAATACTGAGCAAAGGGTCTGAATACTTAGGACCATGTGATATTTCAGTTTTTCTTTTTAATAAATCGTCAAAAATGTCAACAATTCTGTGTTTTCTGTCAATATGGGTTGCTCGTGGGTACATTAATGAGGAAAAAAAAATTAACTGAAATGATTTTACAAATGGCTGCAATATAACAAAGAGAAAAAAATTTAAGGGGGTCTGAATACTTAACAGGATGTTTATATGATATATAATATTCTTTTTTTTTCAAATAGTGTTGAGGGGCTAAAATAAAAGTAATCTTGATTGATTGATTGATTTAAAGTTATTTTGGCTTTTAAGTCATCTTGAGGTCTCCTGGTTGAGAACCACTGTGCTATAGGTAAACGGAAGTACATTTCCTGTCCTTTTTTAGACTGTTATAAACCATCTTCATCATAATTATTTGTCTAAAATTTAGGTATAGAGAGTTTGAGAGTTCACAAATGTTAAGATAACAAGCGTTCATGGTTGTATTATTATGCTTGTGATGTAGAAGTAATTTAGGCTCGTTAGAGTCTGGCTTTGGGCACCATGTCTGGCTGTCCGTTCTCATGTTGGCTCTGAGAGCTGAGGAAAGTGTGGTCCAGGTTAAGGTATGTGGTGAGGAACTCTGGGAAAACATTCTTCTGCACTATTTCTATAAACATGGACACCGCAGTCATCAACCTCTGTTTGTCCCTAAAAAGAGTGGAAGTAGAGAAAAGGTCAGTATTTCTCAATGTGAGTTCTTGGGCAATCACAGAGGTCCCATAGCTCTGTAACAGATTTACAATATAAACTACTACTGTATTTGTTTACATTAGACATTAGATGACAAATTTTTTAGTCACATATTTGCTTTAATTTTTGTTTTCAGTTTAGTTTTTAGTATTTATTTTTTATTTTTAGTAATATTTTTATTTCAGTTTTAGTTTACTAATTTTAGTAAGAGCTTATTTCAGTTAGTTGCAAAGGCAACATTTCTAATTTTCATTTAAGTTTTTTTAAGCTATGTTGTATTTATATATAGTATATGTGTTGTGTGTGTCTGTATGTTAATATATATATATATATATATATATATAGATACACATATACTAATGGTAAAAAGTTTGGGCTAAGATGATTTTAAGGTTTTTTAAATTAGTTTTTTATGCCTCATCAAGGCTGCAGTATTTGATAAAAAATACAATATTGTGGAAATAAGTAAAAATAATGTTTCTTATTTAATAGAAGTATAATGTTATTTATTCCTGTGATGCAAAGCTGAATTTTCAGCATCATTACTCCAGTCTAAAGTGTCACATGATCTTCAGAAATCATTCTAATATGCTGATTTATTATCAGGCAACTGTTGCGCTGCTAAATATTTTTGGGACCTGTGATACTTTTTTTCAGGATTCTTTGATGGAAAAAAAGTTCAACGCCTTTTTTAAAAAGAAATCTTTTCTAACAATATAATACAGTTTGGCAAAAAGTTTGGGGTCAGTAGATTTTTATTCTTTCTTTTTTTTTGAAAGCATTGATGAAAATGCAATGAAAACATTGATCATTCTAATAATAAATCAGCATATTAGAATGATTTCTTAAGGATCATGTGACACTTTAGACTGGAGTAATGGCTGATGGAAATTCAGCTTTGCATCACAGAAATCAATTATATTTTAAAGGATATTAAAATAGAAACCATTATTTTATATTGTAATAACATTTAGCAAGATTACTGTTTTTTCTGTATTTTTGATCAAATAAATGCAGCCTTGACGAGCATAAGAGACTTCTTTTAAAAACATTACAAGTCTTACTGATCCCAAACTTTTGAACTGCAGTGTATATATGTATAGCTACATGATAACACCGAGTTAGACTAATAAGGTATAGAACATTGAGAAAGAGTTTAATATTCATATAGTACTTTATTTTATTAGTATACAATTATTTTTTTTATTTTGTAAAATTAACATCTTTTTTATTTATTGTAATTGAACTATTGAACAATGATTTCTTCATACCGTCTCCAGGGACATCCTGTAACCATTGTAAAATCACTGTAATGCATGGTATTTTGTTGTGTGAATCCCACTTCATTTTCTGGTCACTATTTCTTGTTCAAGTCCAACAAATGTTTTCTCAATCCAATTTATGAAGCGTCTGTACAGCATTCTCTACCTGCTTGTTTGGCAATGTATGGCTGCCTTCAGATCTTCCTTCAGTCCTTCAGCCAAACTGCTGACAAGAGCTCGGGTCACTACTGTCCCATCATCCTCCAGTCTCACTTGGTGCCGGATCCACTGCCAAACCTGACAAATGCAGCCTCTTAAAGTAAGAGATAATATAACATTGTAGCATGAGAGCTGGACAGTGTTGTGAACCAACCTGAGATCTGGATATCTCTGCTGTTGCTGAATCCTCAACCTTCCCCAGATAGAAGAAATGACCTCTGCCTGTTGTACGAAGTTAATATTAATAAAACCTCCATTGATCACATAGCATAAAAGTGTTGTTTAAAAGGTCATAGGTGAAATAAAGTTTTGCACCTGAAAGCCAGGCTTCAATGAAGAGGACTCCTACAGCAATGTTATACCTCAGTCCGTACAGTGTTACTCCTCCCTATAGAAATATAAAGCACACAATACAAAGGCAACATCATTTTCACTCACCACACATTTATTAAAATGTTGACATGATTTGCAGTGATAGAATTCAACTGACCGCAGGCATAGTGAGCAAGTCTTCAGGGGTCACAGTGATGTCTGCACGCAGCTGCAGGAGTTGATTCTGACCATGAGAGTGAAGCTGAAACAGCTGTGCGAGAGAGAGAGATGATATGTTTTCCCATACTGTATGCGAGTGCTGTGATGGGGAAATCTATCAATGACTAGACAGAAATGAAGAACTTATGTGAGACACTTACTTTTTGCATGGGCTCAATCAGGTCCATGTCGTAGACCATGAAGCCATCAACTCCTGCCTTGATCTCCAGTAATTTAAGTCTAAAACAAAATAAGAATGATCATTTGCATGGAAAACAAATACAGAACCGTAATTGGTTGAGCTATATTGATGTATTTCTTTGATTCGCACAATAATATATTAATGTTATGCATACTAAAATGACTATGACTGTGAGCCAAGAAAAACTTACCAGTCAAATAACTAGATAAATACAATCTGTGATGAATCTGGTGCATGCCCATGCAAAACAGGCCCAGCTAACAGGGAATGTTCTTAGAACTTTGGTGAACGTTCTGGCAAGGTTCTCTCAAAGTTACGAACAAACATTTTTCCAGTAACGTTAATATAATATTCTTTCAAAGTCGTCTGGTCTTTCATAATGTTCTCAAAACATTTGCACAAAAATGTGATTTATACATCATTCATAGAACGTTTTTCTTGTAATATATTCATCATTCCCATAATATTTGCAAAATCAAATGTTCCCTTAACATTTGTGTGTGTGTATATATAAATATAGATATACTGTTTAAACTATTTAAAATACTGGATACTGGATATTTTAAATGTTCAGAGAACATTTAGAAATTATGTTGTCATAACTTAATGGGAAAAGTTAGCATAACATTGTTTGAACATATTGTTAGCTGGGTTACAATGTTGTGGGTAAAAGCCAGGGCATCCCTAAGTAGCTGCTAAAGTATTCTGGGTTGTTTTAAAGGCATGCAATTGCTAGGGTGTTCTTGATGTTTGTTAGATGGTTTCACACAGTTCCAAGTCTGAAGAGCCCACCACCAAGGCTCTATTATATTGTGGTCCATAGATTTGGCTCGTGCCACTTCTTAAATGCAAATACATTGAATTTTCCCAGTTTTATTGTCTGTAAGGCAACATTTGTCAGCCTGATTGGTGCATTATTTAAGTTCCATAATACATCTTGGTGCAGAATACAGGTCAAATTTTAATACTTGGGGTTATGGAGTTGTTCAAATCCCCAACCCTAAGTTTGATCGATATAATAGTGAAAATTTATGAAATTTAGATTAAATGCAAAAGCAATTAAGTTTATTTCATGTTTTATTCCATATTAGGATTTAGAAGTATGTGCCACTATATTCTGATTGCAAATATGGGTTGGATTCAAATCACTACAGAGCTTGTATTTGTTCTGGTTGTGTCTTGCCTGGTGACAGTTCTGAGTACAGTCTTGTAGAGGTCACTCTCTTTGTCTCTAGGCAACAGCAATGCTGCCATGCCTCCTGTTGCTAGGGCACCCCTGCGGTGACACGTCTGCACTAGAAGATCCATGTAGCTGTGCAGGAAACGCTTCTCCATATCCACATACTTACTGCGATCAGGGAGGAGGAAATCAGCCCGATGACCTAGAAAGCAAACCGTGGTCGCTAACGAGGAATTTGATTGAGTCTACTAGTCAAACTCGCAGAAAATGTATGCGCTGACCGAATTTGTTGACAAAGGAAGCTGAGTAATCCCAGATGCCACAGTTTAGACCAGCAGAGTGCTCCTTGAGCTCGTACAAAATCTCCTCCATCTCGAACGATGCCAGGACACACTCGATCAACACGGTGGCCTTTATACAGCCCGCTGGCAGGAAGTGGAAGGCCTAAATTTGGTATAAAGGATAATGTACAATTTTATTAAAGAATTTTTAATTGGACGAAGTATAAGGGTGAAGGTGGCTCGTCGAGCGACTCCAACATGTTAGTCGCATACCATTATGATCTGTATAAAATTGCTGGCAGTTACTTACCTCAAGGTCTGATGATACATATCAGTATAGTAAGCTCTCTTCAACAACTACAGCTACCTTCTTTCAGCAGAAAATAAAATCTGCTACCAGACGTCCGGCCTCCTATGTGAGCTTAGTTCGTCGTCTCAATTTGCACACACACAACACACATACTGTCGGATTGTCGTAGAATAGTTTTAGTCGAATACCATTGCTGCAAGTTAGGGATGATGATTGTTCTGTGTTCTGGTTTCAATAATCTCGATAGACGTCAACTGCAAGGATCGGGATCCCATGCTTGTGTACCTGAGGGCAGGATAAAAAAGGGCCATCTGGTGTGGAACGAAGTTAGTGTGTTTCATTGTACTTAAGCGACTCAGCCCTGTCCGAAAACTTCCAACCATGGACTCTTGGAACCTCTCGACTACATAAGGAAAAATTACATAGCCTAACAAAGAAACTACAGTGCTCATACTCCCATTATCACACAGTCACGCACAGCAGGATATGGCAAGGTTAGTACTTGCACCGGATGTAAGCTCAATTGAATACAGCAAGGAGCCTGGCAGCCAGTGATGGGCGGCTTAATTAGAAATGAAGCAATGTGGTTACTACCAACAACACACATCGTGGGAGTGCTAACGTAAACAGACCAAAGTGAAAGCGCTTTTTACGCCCTACATCTACAGAGGGAAAGTATGTCTTCAATGTAAACTAGAAAAGGACGAGACGTCTAATAATAAATTAGGTAATGGCTGGTATCCACGTGAATCTTTTTGAATTAGATCTTGAGTTTAGTTCACTACTTACGAATTATCATTTTGAGACCACGGATGCGATGGGCGTTGAGTCTTTCTCTGTCGAATACAAATCTAAAGCAGAAACAGCAAGTCCGCCATTTTCTCTACATATTACTACACAATGCTGTCTTGGAGAGGGAGCAAAATTTTAATAACCCTCATTTTTATCTTTTCTAAGAGTGGTGTTTTTGAAGATATAATACATATTTAACCAACGGAAACTCTTACAATAGATCTTAAATCATTCATAAGGTGAAATGTGATGACACCTACCGTATCAATTAGTCACACAAACGCTGACCACGTGGCTATTAACACGGACAAACAAACAAAAACGCAGGAATAATCATCTGTGCCATTAAACCAGCTCACTACATATCCATACCATCATATTGTGCTCCACCATGTTATCGCGTGTGTGACTCAGGGCGGTGAGCAGCATCACTGGATGACACTAGAGAAAATGGGTGGTACATGTCTATTCATAGAATATGACAATTTGTTTTACCACATGCTTTCCAGTCACACATCCTGATCCGGATTCTTGTAAGTAAAGATTTATTAACTGCATTGTCACACGCTCTCTGCGTCAAGAAACAATTAGTCAGAAGTTAGAATCATAAAGCTCTCAGACCCTGAAACAAGGAGATTGGATGGTGTGCACAAGCGCGGATAACAATTGTGTAATATGCCCTAAGCTATTGCAGGATGGCGATATGTGGGGCATTGCCCGTTCATCACAAAATCAATCTACAACAAAACATAACTCAATAAGTACAATTATCAATCCATAAATTTTGTAGATGTTTGTTGCGATCTTATATTTTGCACCACTAGTCCTCCCGTAACCCTTGGGCAGATATTTGATGTCTCCTATTTAAGTCCGTTGTGTATCACATGGGTGAAAGGTCACCAACGGCATCATGTCCTGCAGCTGTTAATCGGTCTTGGAACGTCCATGGGCCATCACTCTGTCCCGCTGGGGAAATCATTATGTCGTATTGGGTGAGCTTTCATTGACACCCTTTATCTATGTAACGCCATGGCAACGTCTCTCCCCAGGGTCAGCAATCCAATCAAGGTGCAAAGCCTTTTCCGAGGTAACGACTGTCCCACAGGATCAAACCTGCACAAGGGTTGATTACATCTTTTGTATTAACAAACACGTTGTCTTTCCAAAAACTTAAAACAAAAAAGCAAGCAACATTATGTTATGCATAGCCTATAAAGTTAAGTTGTTGTTTCACCTTAATAAGTCACTTACTTGAGTTTTCCACAATCCACAAATTACAAATTGACATAATTAGAAGTAAAAAGCGTTTGGATACTTTGCGCGCCTATAGCCTTACCTGGATGCACCCTCTCTTGCTTGTGACGTCTAAGAGATGAAGTTTCAGACAGAAATAGGCAGAGCATCAGAGTCTAAAACAGAGTATGAACCTCTCTCATCCATCGTCCTCGGGACGCGTTTCCCACGCAACATCCTTAATGATACCTGTGAGAAGTTCTAGGCACATTAAATCTGCATTATTTCTGTCGCAGACAGCTTGACATCCGAAATCATCAGTTAAACGGTCTGCACCGTACACCATCCACGAGATCTGACACATTTTGCTAGCTCCTCATCTTGAAGTCACTATGATATGAAATACATATCAAGATACCAAGGAACATAAACTGTGTCAACTCCAATAGGTATAAGAGTTCACAGAGTTACTGTATTCTTTAGACCACAGACCGACGCGGAACACAGGAATTGAGAACTTACCACATTTTCCGTCAGTCCGTCCACATTGTGAAAGTCATAGATCGTGCTTTTGTCGACATAGTTAGCATTGCTCGCTGGGTAGCTTGAGCCACACATGACATTAGTGTACTGGAGTAACTTTCGTGAACGCGAATCGGTGAGTGTTGTATAACAAGCTTTAAGGTCGAAACGAATCAGTAAACAAACTCGACTTAACGTCCGCGTCTTTACAGCTGCCATATCTCCGGCATATTAAAGCACAAATATCAACAAGCCACTGGACCAAAGTAAACTAAACTTGCTCCACCCGCCTTTTTATTAAAACCGATCACATTTATATTACCATATTACACTAACTCCATATTTATTTAGTTTGTGTGTGTGTGTTTTGTTTACTCCGTTTGCAGTAGTAAGTTTCCGTTTGCTCTTACGCTCCATTCTTGTCGTTGTGGACTATTACCAACCAGAATGTCTCCTCAGTATTTATTTTCTCGCATTCCTCTTGTGACTCCTCTATCGCGAGATTACAGTTATGTCAACGTCGTACGTGGCTACAGACCCAAACAGTGTAAGAAGAGTCCGCCAGGAATTCATGCATCAAAACTGCGGACTCGTACCCCGTGTCCACACGTCAAATACGTCCCTCTCTCCCGCGTGTACTTCTTGAATCTCTTTAGCTTTTGCACCTTACTTTAGTCTTGACGCTGGGTGCTCCGTCTCTTATCGCTCTGCGTGGTAGGCCTAGTGTGTTCAAACTCCTAATCCTGCGTTTGAATCATTTACCCGTTAGCGTCAGTAGCTACATTTGCACTGTGCCATTCCGTCTATAGGAAGGCAGCATGGCAAATATCGAGAACTCCTTTGAATTTTGCTCATCTTTGACCTGCACTTCGCTGCCTCCCCCACGCACCCGAATCTTTAAAATCATCGTGATCGGAGACTCTGGAGTTGGCAAGACTTGCCTCACCTATAGATTCTGTGCGGGCAAGTTTCCAGACAAGACTGAGGCCACTATCGGGGTGGATTTTCGGGAGAAGGTTATTGAAATAGACGGAGAGAAAATCAAGGTGAGGATGCTTCTGATTTCAGGTTATTTTGCAAAATGACTCCAATGTGTGTTAATGTCATCCTGTAAATCCTGACACATGAAATAATAGTCGGAATGTTTAAAATAGAACAGTTTAACGTTAGACTAAATAGATATGAAAAAGTTTGCATATGTGTTTTATGTTTTGTACCATATTTGATACATTGAGTTTGATTTTATTCAGAGGCCCAAAGTGAGAAAAATATGCATGTTGGGTAGATGTTGTTATTTATATGGCTAAAGGGTAAGATGACAATCTGATATCCTGTAATGTAAATAATTAAATCAGTTATAACAATATAGCAGAATACTTCAAATGTGTATAAATATCAGTTGTCAATATGAACTATTAATTAGCGTGCAGAATGCATGTACTAGATTGTGTACAATATGTTTTTCAGTTCTGATCTTGTTGAAAATGTACATATACAATAGGCTTTATAAGGTTGAAGAGATGGGCTAGTGTAATGCAGGGTTAGACTTCTTATTGTGACTCTCTATGCATTGGTGGTGCACCATTGCATTGGCCATAGTAGCCTTAGTATAACTAAATGTAATTTTCCAAAAACTCTCATGCACAAAACCCACACTTTAATCATAATACCTACCTGTGTTTGTCATTTATGCATGAACACACCTTGCATTCTCCTGCAATGTTAAAAGAACAAATATGCATGGTATGATACAAGTTGACTGCTAATAGTTCTCCCTTTTTCCACTCTATCAGGTCCAGTTGTGGGACACCGCAGGCCAGGAGCGCTTCCGAAAGAGTATGGTGCAGCACTACTACCGCAACGTCCACGCTGTGGTGTTTGTCTACGATGTCACCAATGCCGCTAGTTTCCGAAGCCTTCCGGCGTGGATCGAGGAGTGCCGTCAGCATGCCCTGGGTCAAGAGGTGCCCAGAATCTTGGTTGGCAACAAATGCGACCTGCGCCACGCTGCTCAAGTAAGCACAGACGTAGCGCAGCAGTTCGCCGATGCACACTCAATGCCTCTGTTCGAGACCTCTGCCAAGAACCCCTATGGAAACGACGACGGTGGTCGGAATAATAGTGACCACGTGGAAGCCATTTTTATGACGGTAGCGCACAAGCTGAAATCTCAGAAGCCGCTGGTGTTAAGTCAACTACCGTGCAGATCAGGAGATACTGTCACTCTCAGGAGGCAGGACGAGGAGGACAGGGGAACATGGGGCTGCGGTTGTTGAAGGAGCTAATGAAGGAGTCACCACTTTACAGGATGGAGGTGACAAAGGTGAAGCACCTTTTAAAGAAGCAGATTCAGAGGTGCTTTTGTGTCATCTGTGAAGGTCCAGGTCAAGGGTTTAGGACACAGGAGCATCTATTCTCAAGATTTCTTTTTGTATCTGATGTGCAGAATCTGGCCATTATTTTAAAGGGAAAAAACATTCGTCCATCACTCAAACCAGAGACTTTGAGAAGTTGCATGTAGGCCCATCTGCCTTACATATACAGTACAAGCTTCATCCGTTGTGTCAGTCTGTCTAGTTCATATCATATGCCACTGCCAAACACTCACTACATTTGCCTACTAGTTTTAGCCAGTTATGCAGTTCTGTAGGTGAATTGAACGATGAAATCATCGTACGCAACATGTTGCTTTTTTCATCATATTTTAGAAACAATATTTTGCCACAATTAGATAAACTGTTCTGTTAAATCACTTCAGCCTCCCAGGTGAATCTGGTTTAGTCTGTGTGTTTGTTGTTTGTTCTCATTCTATCTCACCCACACACACTAAATGCAGGTTATTTATTAGTGCTGCTAATAGGTTTTAGACAAAATGAGGGATGAATTTAAAAGAAAAAAAGCTGATATCCTTGCCTTTCTGAAAAAGTCAGTCTTAGTCCACTGCCATTGTTTTATTTTTGCCAATTTATTTCTTCCTAACAGTCAGTCATCTGGATAAAATCTCCTTTAAAGACATCTGGGTTATGCATGATAACCAGTCCTTCCTGTGAATCATGTTAAAATGTAGGTAAGTTAGGTTAAAAAAAGGGACAAGAATTGGCTGACAATATTTACTTCAGTATCTACAGTCAGGTTTTATATGTAGTACTGCTTTGTTAGGCAAAATGAAAATGATCTGTAGTGTATAATCGCAGATTAGTATGAGCAACTCATTATTCATGGCATTACAATGTGCATGGCATAAATCTGAACAAAAGGTCTGATATCAATCTGTATTTCAGTAATGTAATCTGTCAGTACAAATATACAGAGATGCTAATGACTAAATTGTCTTTCCCTTCGGCTATCTTCTTTCCAACACTGATACGCAGAACGGAGTTGAATCCATTACAGGGATTATTCACTCATGTCATTATGTAACCACAGCTGGTCCTGTGGAGTGCATGAAAGAAGCTCAGGCATTACATGCTTTATTTGTTTTATGGGAAATTGCCAAAAAGAGGGTTTGCATATGATTTCTGGTAAATTTTGTTGATGTAGGTTGGTAAAGGGCCCGATTAGCTGATGCTTTGCGTTGTTTTATTCAGGTACAATAATAGGGGAGCATGTGATTAGTTGAGGAATTGTGCACGGGTTGATGATGGCTCTTAAATATTTAAATGCAACATAAATGCATACTAAGACTTGTCTGTTTGTGCTTAATGATTTGACCCTGGGTGCTTACAGAAGGTTTATATCTTATTTATCTGCCATAAACATCATGAGCATTCATGATTTTTGTAGGTTCATGCTGAACTGGTCTTGATAAAAACATACTCTTGGTCTGGATTCTCTTCATTGTTGTCTGTACTGATTTTTCTCTTTTCAAGTGTCAAGTTTCAGTTTTCTCTTTTCACCATTTCAAGTGTCCTTCAGAATTTAATTCTGTATTTTTTTTCTGTCTGTTTTTATAGTCTGTCTTTAACACAATAACACAGTTAACAATGTAAAATATGAGCAGATCTCAAAAATCCACAAAAACAATGTTACAGCTGGAAATATTCAAATGCAGATAATATATGGAAGATTATTAACATGCTTAAGTGTTACATTTTTATTATTTGTAATAGTTTATTATTCTTAGGATAATTATGCATCTTTGCAACCGAAGTGTGAGCCAATTCATGATATCAGGAGTCAGCAGTTGATAAAATAACACCTTGCTATGCCTGAACTCAAACATGCACAACATATATTTACTAGTCATTTGTCTGATACAACTCATGCCTTTAATGTTGGTCAGTGAGTGATCTAGTTTTGAGAAAATAAACAAACCATCAATCCACTATAATCAAAGGAGTACAAAAGAAATCAATGCTTGTGATTTTGGTTTTAACGGTTTCAATGTTTTACTAAAAATAAAGTACCACATCTATGAATTTCAGCTGACGGGTATTGTGCTTTATTGGTCTAATTAAAGAGTACATTTGGAAACTTGATGTTCAGAAACTAGAAACTTATTTGAAAGTAATGACATTGCAAAAATGATACTGTCCCTTGGTATGTTATCATAATCTGAACATCCATTGAAATTGGAGGTTTGTAAATTCATAAAGGGGCAAATAGGATACTGAATTTGTAAAATATTGTTTATTGTAAAACATATACATACAGGTTTATGTGTGCAAAAATATCAGTCTGTCATGTAAAAAAAGTATAAAGCTAAAAAACCCCAAAAGATAATATAAAATATGGCACTGATAATAACTTAAACATCAAGAAACAAATTTAAAGTTGATTTGAAACAAGCAGGCTTGATAATCTTTGTGGGGAAAATTAATGAACTATATTTCATATTTTCCCCAGACACACACACATAAAAAAATAATCAATTACTATGCTAATCTGCTATATGATGGAAGCATGGAAAGGTCTTGTTGTTCCTGTACAGGACAGTGATCCATGAATGACATGGTGGAGTTAAAGATTCGCTCATCTCCATCTGCATGAGGCAAAATAAAATCTCATTACAGTCAGCCACATCCTCACTAGCATCATCATAATGGCATACATTGTGGCTCATATTGCAGATGAATTATGAAATATGATTTTGTCATCTCAGTGCACAAACCTACTCCAACAACACCTCTCACGTACCTTGCCAAGAGCATACAAGTTCAGTTGGAGTAACAGGGTCATTCTGAGGAACTAGAAACTCCTGTAAAATACACAACCATGCAGTAATTAACAGCTCAATCTTGTATTCAGTATACTAACTTTAAAACACTGAGGTTTTCTTGTGTTACAAAATATCTCACCCACCATGCCATTTGCTGAGTCGTAGCAGCCGCAAAGCGGCAGACTGCGGCAGCCAACATATGCAATGAGAGAAGAAAAGAGCAAGGACCCCACGCAGGCCACCAGAAGGGTGCCGTTTGCGCCTTTCACCATCCGGCTGAGGACAAACCTCTACACAGGACACAGCTTTATCAAATACTTCTATATTTTAAGCTAAGTGTATAACAGATGGGAAAGTAAACATGGTTGGGTGTGACTGTACCACTTCAGGGATAGGATGGGCATGGAAGATCTCATCATCCTCTTCTCCATAGCTGAGAGTGACACAAGCATAAACGAAGACAATCACAACAGCAAAAAGCGACATCACAGATGATACGATCATGACATTTACCTAAAAGGTATTAATGAGAGCGTGTTAATATCAACAGGTAGAAAGAGACAACTGTCAGGAAAAATACTTTGGATTAGACGGATAAGAAACTACCAAAACTGGGTTTTTCTTCTGGGATGCAAAGAGAGCAAGCACACCAGGGGTAGCCATAATCTAAAAGAGGAGGAAAGAGTGAAATGAGCTTTACAGAATCATATGGAGCCCCTCAAGGGTGATGGTAAATAAAATGAGATGGGAGAAAAAAAAATATACATTTCAATGCTTTTGTATTTTCTCTCAAAACTTTTGCATTCCCCTAAGAAACTTTGTGATAATAATATGAGGTGGGAGGAAAAACTATATTTACAGGGCATTCGCGAGAGAATGCAGTTTCTCAGGGGAATGCAATCACTTTGCAAGAGAATGCAGAAGCATTTTTCCTACCATCACATATTTTTGGTGGGGCCCGTTAGGGGCCTTGTAGAATCACCATCTCTCAGTGCACAAAGATGCTACAAGAGGATGAATACAGGTTAAGAGGGACACCTAGGCCTAACCCTCTTTATTATTATTGTATCTAATCTTCTATTACTAAAAATCAGCATTAATAAATTCATCCTATTCCACATTCAGACAGCAGTAAGAAACATTACAGTAAATTGACAAAGGAAAATCATGTTAACATGATAAAATAGCGAAATGTGGTATGTTTTAAGATGGGATACAGCAGTGAATTCTATCATCCTAACATAAGTGTCATATTATATTTTGTTTGAGACCTTGACACCGTCCCAGTTTGCTAACAGTAGGCCTATCTATACATGGCAAACTAGGATGGTGCATTATTGATTAACGGAGGAAGCCATTTAAGTCATTTTAAATGGTCCGTTTTAAGGTTTCTTACCAGTCCAGCCCAGAGTGGAGCTCTAGTTTCACTCAGAGTAGTGCTCTTGCGGAAGACTGCATCCATAAAGCCGCAAACCACGCAAAGCCCCGCGCACGCCACCTGAAGGATGCCGAGGACCACCACACTCTTCTGATTGAAGATGAAATACCTGTAACGGTCCATCTCAGGCCTTCAGCGGAGAGAAAAGAATCAAGGAGAAGGGAATGTATTTTTATGTTGATGTATATCATTTAAAAGAGAAAATCTTTCACTATTATGTCGCTGACGAGCTGTATCCTTTATCAAACGTTTAATGACTTAAAACCGTCACGACCGCTTTCCTTTGTGCGTTGATTCTGAAACTACAAAACCACTTTACTAACTTACTTTTACTAAACGCTATAATTAAGCTATGCTACACCCGATTTCATCTGTATAAAGTGGTGTATAAGTCCTATAAATTAGAATAAATGTAGTATTTACCTGTGCCGTTTTTCCTTGATCACTTCCGGACCGCTTATGTTTGGAAGCAAGCGGTGAAACCCAGCGTCACTCATTAACCTGGCGCGCGCGCAGGTGCAGCACGATGACCACGCCCTCACAGTGTGGATATTTACAGTGTTGACCTAATTACCTGGGCATTAAACATTCCTCCATTTTGGCTTGGATAAAACCCGATTCATATTTTCTAAATGTTATCATTATATTATAGCAGAGAACACTGAAAAGATGAGTCAAATTGTGCTCTATGCTGGAGTTTTTATTGATAAATCTTTGTTGACAGCTTTTGCATATTGAAGTTCAGTTCAGTAGAAAGATTTCTCTTTAACTTGTGCCTTTTTCTCAAATACTGTACATTCTGTTCAGTCTTTTCCCCATATACACAGTACACCTTACTTAATTTTAATGGTGTAAATCTTTCAGTTTTTCTTGAAAAAAAATCATGTAAATAAACAGCTTTGTCTGTGTAATACTGTACCTCGAGACTACTAGAGCCTACACTCTTGAAAATAAAGGTGCTTCAAAAGGTTCTTCAAGCGATGCCATAGAAGAACCATTTTTGGTTCCACAAAGAACCATTCAGTCAAAGGTTCTTTAAAGAACCATCTCTTTCTTACCTTTTTATAATCTGAAGAACCTTCTTTCACCACAAAGAACCTTTTGTGAAACAGAAAGGTTCTTCAGATGGTAAAGGTTCTTAATGGAACCATTTGGGCAAAAAGGTTCTTCTATGGCATCGTGAAGGACCTTTATTTTTAAGAGTGTATTTAAACATAACTGTAGCTGTTCGCACATGCAAAAAAAAAGAGAACAAATTGGTTTACAATACAAGAATAATTGTTGGTAATATAAACATAAAAAACATCTATATTTTCGGTTCTTAGGGGAAACATGGACAGAGCAGCAAAATAAACTATACTGGTTTAATACTGCATAGTTTTCACAAGTTGTGGTAAAGTGGTTGTATACCTCAAGAAATAGTGACAACGGTTTTTAAAACTTTCAAACTCCACTCCACTTCATCGATTTTAGACAAAATGCCTTTTAAATCACTTGCTCTTTTTCAGTCTCTGTATTCTTGCAGTGCAACCAAATCAGTCACCAACTGACACACATACTAGTCCTTCACTCTGTAGAACCATAGAATTTTGCAGCTTGCTCAGTGATCTGAGTGAGGATTTCACATTTGCAATCCTTGTAAACTGATGAAGATGCTGGAAATCAGTTCAAGAGTGATTAGATGTTAGTGTTAGCTGCAAGAAGGTTGAAGAACAAAGGTAGCGTTTCTGGTGCAGTTACAGACTGGGATGGGAGATAATGTTTTTTCAGGACAGTGGTAGTGAGAGGAGTCTTAGCAGGTCTCGTCAGCATCTTTTCCAGACTCCCTCTGCTGAAACTACAGCAATTGTTTTGTGTACCATGCTGGTGCCTCTGGACCAGACTTCCCCGATGACTCATGGTCATAACCATAAGCAACAGTGAGTTCTTCAACTTTCTCCACAGCACGGATTGCTCGGATGCATTTTATTAGCCCAAAACGAGAATGGACGTACCTTGACAGGTAAAAACAGCATGATTTACCACATGGGTTATGGGACTAACATGGGTTAGTCATGGGCAGGGTGCGAATTACCGGTGGGGGGGGGAGCTTCAGCAGGGCAGAAATGACAGTTCCCGGCGCACAGTCTGACATAATCAGCGCTGAACGCCCAGCACAGATTTCCAGTTACTCAAGAGCGCTGTGCTCCAGCGTAGGAACATTCGAATCATCTTGGAGAATCGGTTCATTTGGACAATTCACTTCTATCAACTAGTTAAAAATGATTAACCGAGTTGAGTCTTCTTCAAGAGGACTGGGGGGAAGTGACGGCTAGGAGGGCGGAAGTTTGTCGGATGGCGGCAAACGCAGCGAAATCAATAATGACAAAATATAGAAGTCATCGTAATGGAAATGGACCAGAGACACTAGATAGTATCGATGAAACCGATAAGGAGGATGACCAAATGGAGTCAGGAAGGACAGAAGAAGAAGAGGGTAGTAGAGATAGGAAGGAGGATGTGGGTACAAAGAAAAGAAAGAAAAAACGTCAGGAAAGAGAGGTAAGAAGTTCGGAGGAGAGTGGAAATGAACAGGAGATAAGGAATGGAAATCTGGATGAGTTAAAGGTAATTTTGAAATTTAAAGCAGAAGGTGGAATACAAAAGGTAAGTCCAATTGCATTAACTAAAGATTTGAGGAAAGTAGTTGGAGAGATTAAGCATGCAAGAGTGTTACAAAACGGAGATTTGATGATAGTTTGTAACAATGAAGAACAAAAGAGGAAAGTGATTGGAATCAAAGTAATATGTAGGAAGGAAGTGGTGAGTAGTAAAACTGGAGGACAGAGGCAGTGGGTAAGTGGAGTGATAACTGGAGTGCCATTAGATGTGTCTATGGAAGAGCTTAAAAACAATGTAAACGGAGGGCAAGTAGTTGGTGCTAGGAGATTGTTTATGACTAGAGAAGGGAATAGAATGGAGAGTCTTTCAGTTGAGCTCAGATTTGATGGAGATGTTATGCCGGATAAGGTAAAACTCGGATTTATTAGTTACACAGTTAGGCCTTTCGTGCCTCCTCCTTTAAGGTGCTATAATTGTCAAAAATATGGGCATGTGGCTATGGTGTGTAAGTCCAGGAAAAGATGCGCAAGATGCGGGGGGGAGCATGATTATGGGAAATGTGAAGGAGCAGGGATTAGGTGTTGCAACTGTGGAGGTGGTCATAGTGTAGCATTTGGGGGATGTGAGGTGAGGAAAAGAGCTATCGAAGTGCAGAATGAGAAAGCTAAGGAAAACATAACATATGCAGAAGCTGTTAAAGTGGTCGATGCAAGGAAAAAAGAGAAAGTGAAAGACATGCAGCAAGAGGATAGGATCGAGATTAATTCAGAGTTGGATGGTAGGATCAAAGAGGACACTATGATTGTGAGCAAAGTAAAAAAAAATTTGTTATTCATAGCTGAGGTAATTAATTGCACAGCCCAAACAGAAAAGAAAACAATTAAGATACAAATAATAGTCAGGGCAGCAGAGAGATTTTTAGGAGTAAATGATATATCATGGGTAAAGATCAGGGATGGGCTGGTGACTGAATCACAGTCAAGTCAGGAAGCTTGGATTGGATAGGAGGGATGATTTTAATCTTACAATGGAATGCGAGAAGTCTTGTGGCTAATGGATTGGAATTTAAAAGTGTTATCAATGAGTTGGAAAGTAAACCTGATTTAATATGTATACAAGAGTCTTGGCTTAAACCCAGATTTGATTTTGTTATAAAAGGATACGTTAGTGAGAGAAGAGATCGTGAGGAGGGTAATGGTGGAGGGTGTATTACTCTGATTAAGGAAGGTATACAATATAGAACGTTAGGCAAAGGTGTAACAAAAGAGTATGTAATAGTAGAGGTTTGGGTGAATGGAATAAATTATGTAATAATAAACTATTATAATCCTTGTAAGAAATTACTGTTGAATGAGTTAGAACAAATAGAGGGTCAAAATGAGGATAGGGTGATTTGGTGTGGGGATTTTAATGCACAGAGTACGTTATGGGGAGGTTTAGTGACAGATTGCAATGGATTGGTGGTGGAAGATTTGATAGACAGGAGAAATTTGGTATGTTTAAATGATGGGAATAATACAAATGTAAACGTGGCAACAGGTAAAGAGTCTGTGCTTGATTTAACAATGGTGTCTGACGCAGTTGCAGGGAGTGCTGAATGGGAAATAATGAGACAAGACACTATTGGGAGTGATCACTACCCTATTATGATATCAATAAGAGTAAACGCAAGAAGAAATGGTGTAAGTAAAGGAAGTATTTGTAATTGGAAGTACGACAAAGCGAGTTGGGAAGAATTTACGAGATTAAGTGAAGAGGGTTTAAGTAATATTATAGTAGAATCAGATAGGTCGGTAGAGATGATAAGTGAAGAAATAGTACAAGCGATACTAATTGCAGCAAATAAGTATATACCAAAGGGCAGAGGGGGAAGAAAGAATAAGATAGTCCCATGGTGGAATGAAGAATGTAAAAATGCTATAAGAAAGAAAAGGAAAGCATTTAGGAGAGTTAGGAAAACACATAATTTTCAAGATTTAATAGACTATAAAAAAGCACAAGCAGATGTAAGAAGGACAGTAAGGAAAGCCAAAATAGAGTATTGGAAGTCATACTGTAATGAAATAGGTAAGAATACACCAGTAGAGGAGGTGTGGGGCATGATTAAGAAAATGAAAGGAATAAAAAAAAAAAGGAATATCCAGTTTTAAGTATTGGAGGTGAAATTGCTGTGGAGGATGGAGAGAAAGTGGAAATGTTTTTAAAGACGTTTATAAAAGTAAATAGTTCAGAAAATTTAACTGATCAGAGTAAGGAAATAAGGAAAGATATGTTAAAAGAGTATCCAGATTTAATGGGGAAAAAGGTGACTGGTAATGATTTGCTAGAGGTACCATTCTCTATGAGTGAATTAAGAAATGCAGTAAGAAGAATGAAACAATCTGCTCCAGGAATGGATGGAGTAAGTTATAGTATGATGAAGCATTTTAGTGAAAATT
Organism: Sinocyclocheilus anophthalmus; assembly: GCA_018155175.1. Classification (NCBI taxonomy): domain Eukaryota; kingdom Metazoa; phylum Chordata; class Actinopteri; order Cypriniformes; family Cyprinidae; genus Sinocyclocheilus; species Sinocyclocheilus anophthalmus. The sequence goes on along the minus strand of JADLZN010010257.1, from coordinate 307,230 downwards.
CTATGAAGGTGATTTTAGCATTTTACAATAGAATATGGATGGAAGGTATACTTCCTCAAAGTTGGAAGGAAGCATTAATTATACCTATTAAAAAGCCTGGGAAAGATCGAAGTAATCCTATGAGTTATCGTCCAATAGCTTTAACTTCTCATTTATGTAAGGTCATGGAGAGAATGATTACAGACAGATTGACATATGATTTGGAAAAAATTAACTGGTTTTCTCCTTATCAAAGTGGGTTTAGGTGGGGAAGAGGGACATTGGATTCAATAGTATCTTTAGAAGATGATATAAGAAAGGCATTTGTAAATAAGGAGAGTGTCATCGCTGTTTTTTTCGATATAGAAAAGGCGTATGATATGTTGTGGAAAGAGGGATTATTAATAAAATTAGAAAAGTTGAGTATAAAAGGAAGAATGTACAATTGGATTAAAGAATTTTTAATTGGAAGAAGTATAAGGGTGAAGGTTGGTGGCGCTGTATCCTCCAGTGGACTAATCGAGAATGGAACACCCCAGGGCAGTGTAATTAGTCCACTGTTATTTATCATCATGATTAATGATGTTTTTTCAAGGTTAAATTCAAGTCTGGGGAAGTCTTTGTTTGCTGATGATGGGGCTCTTTGGTTTAAAGGAAAGAATATAGAGTATACTATAAAGAAGATGCAATGTGCATTAAATGAAGTAGAAAAGTGGTCAAGGGAAAATGGTTTTAAGTTTTCAGTGGAAAAGACAAAAATAATATTGTTTACAAATATGAAGAGGACTGTTGATATTAAGTTAAAATTATATAAACAAGAGCTAGAACGTGTATACACAATAAGATTTTTAGGAGTATGGTTTGACAGTAGATTAACCTGGAGAGAGCATGTAGAAAAGATGGAGGGAAGATGTAAGCGAGTAGTTAATGTGATGAGGGGTATTTCTGGCCAGGAATGGGGAGCAGATAGATTGGCTTTAAAAACTATATATATATCCATGATAAGAGCTATAATAGATTATGGTTGTTTAGTATATGGATCTGCAAATAAATCTAATTTAATTAAATTGGATAGAATTCAGTCTCAAGCCCTAAGAATTTGTTGTGGAGCGTTTCTAACTTCTCCAGTTTCAGCTCTTCAAGTAGAGATGGGAGAAATGCCATTACAGATAAGAAGACAACAGTTAATAGTATCCTATTGGGCAAATTTAAGAGGTCAGAGTGGAAATCACCCTACAAAGAAAGTGTTAAGACCTAGTTGGGAACACGAGAAAAAAGAGTGTAATAGTTTTGGTTGGAGAGTGGGGAAGTTGGTTAGTGATATGAGACTGGAGGAGGTAGGACATGCTCCAATAATTGCTTTATCTCCAGTGCCAATGTGGGTTATGCCCCAACCAAAAGTTGATCTTAGTTTATTAGAAACAAGGCAAAAAGAAGGTGCTTACGAAACAGAGGTTTATGATGTAAGGGAATATATGGGGTCAAGGTATGGAGAATATATGCACATTTTCACAGATGCCTCAAAGGATCCAAAAACGGGTCATGTGGGCTCTGCATTTGTAATACCAAAGTTAAAAGTAAATAAGAGCAGTAGAATATCAGATTGTTTATCAGTGTTTACTGGAGAAATGTTTGCAATAATTATGGCAATAAGGTGGATTAGTGAAGTTAAAATATCCAAGGTAGTAATATGTTCAGATTTAAGTTCAGCCCTAATAAGTTTGAATCGGCAGAAGTCAGAAACAAGACAAGATATGATAATAGATTTTTCAAGAATTATATTCACTTAAGCAAAATGGTATAGAAGTTCAGTTTCTGTGGGTACCGGCATATATTGGGTTGAGAGGTAATGAAGAGGCATATAATTTAGCAAAAAAGGCCATAGAACGAGAAATAGTTGATATTCAGATTCCTCTTAGTAGGTCAGAAATTAAATCAATTATCAAAATGAATATTTGGAAATTATGGCAGCAGTATTGGGACATAGATACCAAAGGTAGGCATTTGTATCATATACAATCAACAGTGGATAGGGGAAGAGTATCAGGTTGGAGCAGAACTGAGGAGAACATGATTACAAGGTTGCGATTGGGGCATACAAGGTTGAACAGTACAATGCATTTAATAAGTAAACATCCAACAGGGCTATGTGAGGTATGTGATGTTAATGAAACAGTTGAACATGTTATAATGTACTGTAGGAAATATACTGTTGAAAGAAATGAGTTGAAGGATGAACTAGAGAATAAGGGTGATCAGTTTACAATTAAGAATGTACTAAATCCAGGAAGAAACATGAAATCAGTATTGTTACAGTATTTGGGAAGAACTGGGTTGAACAAGAATGATAGTGGTGTTTTATTTATTATTTAATAGATATATATTTTTTCTTTTTTTTCTTTTCTTTTTTTCTTCTTAATCCCGTTAAGAGGGCTGCGGGAGGACGGAGGATCGGAACACGCAGCCCCGCTGAAGCCTATAAGTCCTCTTAGCGGTACAAGAATCAAGGTGTTTGGTAGTAATCAGGATATTTATATTAGGAGTGTCAATGGTCCATTTGAGATATAGGTGGCGGTAATGCACTTATAAGTCTGCGATCCGCCGTAAAGCAAGAAGAAGAAGAAGAAGAAGAGTCTTCTTCAAAACTAGGATCGGAAACCCGAGAAAAAATAACGTAACCGAATGATTTTCATGGCTTTCGATTCAGTTAATCTTTGTCAAACGTTAATTTTTTTAACCGATGTGGACGAAACCCTGCTAAAACACTCTGACAATGTCACCACGACCCTTTCTAAAAAAAAGTTGTTTATCATATAAGTTGTTTATAAATATGTTACCAAAAAAAAACAAAAAAATAAACGTTTTAGTCTACTCCCAAACAAAATCCTTAGTTGAATCTGACAGGTCGATGTGCGAACTGATTAGAACGAATCAGATTAAAACTAAAGATTGTTGAGGCACTTTAAAAGGAGCGACTGCTTGAAAATTTTGTTTGTAAATTTGTAAATGTAGTTGAATCGAAGTATTGTGGGGCCTTAATTAGTTCAGAAGCACACGAGACATAAATGCAATTCGTTGTCATTCCCAACTCGTACTGTTATTAGACTTGAACGGTGGAATAGCTGGCGATCCGATATGCGTAGATATGTTACACCCCGTGTAAACTTTAGACCGGAACTTCCTGATCTCCAAAACAGAAGGTGCAGTATAGGCGGAGACCTAATTTCACAACTTTGTGGCGAGACGTTGTCTAAAAAGGAGTTGTATAGGACCATATCACCACAAATATGACTTCGGATGTGCCAGTTCTCCTCGCAGCAGTGTCGATACTGTCTGCTCTCCACCTGGGTAAGCAGCTCATCCTCTGCTCCATCAAAAATGACAAGCGTTCAGTCACTGCACTTCTACAGTAAACTGGACTGTTCAACCTTTAAAAAATCGAAGACTCTTAAAATCTCATAAAGGTCGTTTTTAAATTCAGCAAGTTTTTTTTTATTTTTTACATTTGCTACAGTAGCCTGTATGGGTCTTTGGAGAGATCAGTCCTTGATGTTAAATTATAGGTTATTTTGATCAGTTTCTGCGTTTCTTTAATACATTTATCCTTTTTTAAAGAACTATTTGATGTATATAATTAAACACAAAAATCAACAATAGTTTGTTGAACGTAAAAAGTTTTTAAGGCATCAGGCCATTTTTATTTAGAATTAAACTAATGTGTTGCATTTGATAAATTGATCATTTTGATTTGAATTTTAAAATGTTGAAAAGATTTGTTAAAAGTCAATGACAGCTCTCTGTAGAACATAATGACCTCTTTGTTTTTCATAACCCCTGCCAAAACCAGTACATTGTGTAAATCAGATCAGGTCAAAGGTTACTAAAATAATGTTTGATTCTAGGGTCATAGTGAGCTATTTCAAGATAACTCAGCTAATAAGTCACAAATCAAAAAGGTTCTATAAATGTTTATATGATTAACAAAGTAATACTACACTTTAAATCATAATTATAATAATAATGGTTGAATTTCTTTAGTGTTTCAGGCAAGACGAGTGGGGTGGTCAAGGATGAAACATAAAATTATGCCACCCACTGTTACTGGACCACCTGAGTTTGAAAGGACATTTCGTGCACAGTAAGATCTTCACACACTTCTCACTCTTTTCATTCATGAAAAATCATATAATGTCAGAAAAAATCTAGTATGATTGGCAAATTATCACAGGTAATCCTAACTTGAATAAACCTGTACAAACAAGTCATAAAACATTTTTAAAATTTGTCCTTCCACTATTTCTTTAGCCAGAATAGCATAGAGTCATATTCCATTTTCTTGGTGGTATTGTGGATCTCTGGCATCTTTTGCAATGAAGGTATGTTACATGGTATACTTCTATAGGCTAATTTTATCTATAACAATGATATACTGTAGTAATGCAATAGTTATGGTGGACAAATAAAAACAAGGAACCATTATATAGCTTATAAAAATAAAATTTTTCCCTTTTCACAGTGCTTGCTGCTCTTGGAGGACTTCTGTATATTGTGGGCAGAGAGATGTACTTTACTGGCTATATCCGTGAAAGCAAGAAAAGGTGATAATCAAAACAAGTTATTATATATATTTTTATATGACATTATATTCTGTGAAGTCAAGTCATAACACATTACAGCCTATTCTTGCCTTTGTTTCTAGGTTGCCAGGGTTTTATTTGGTGTTGTGTGCCCTGTTATTCCTAACTGTGACAGCTACCATTGGAATAGTTCAATCATTTTTGAGCAAATATCTCAACACCAGACTTCTCTAAATCGTTTAATTAAAATATTCAAAAGTTTTTTTTCTTTACCAATCTATTAAATAAAAGGCATGTAAAATCTATGTTATGGATGTTTCAGATCAACTTGACGTGTTTATGTTTCATGTGTCAGTTTATTCTCATTCTAAGATTCATATTACAGTATTAATTCAGAAAACGCAGTGATAAACTCACCACTAAATTGTTGTTGAAAGCGTGATCTTTAGTGGACGTCATGTGGACTGAATTGGAATTCTAATATATTTTGTAAGTTTTTACCAAAATTGAGTTTGATTTTCATACCTAGTGTGTCACAACTGAGAGATAGTCAGCATATTTGTGCTGTTTCAGGTCAACAGGGAGAACTGGGTCTTCTTATTAATACAAATTGTCCTGAGGAACATTAAAACTTTATTGGTGGTCACCCTGTCCTTTGCATTCATATTTGCACATTTGTGAACATATTAGAACTTATGTGTTGAATTTAAAAGGAATTAATAAACCAATAAACTCTTAAATCTTTTATCTTAAATCCAGCTTTTATCAGGAAATTTGCATCACCTTTCCATGTGTCACATTGTTATCACATAAGTAAAAAAAAAAAATCTGTGTAAAAATGTAGTTACCATGCACTTGCTTTAGACGAACCTTGCAATTATATTTTCATGTACCATTCAATACACCAAATCATTAACTTAGTATTGACGTCAAGTACTTTAACTGTACTTAAAAATGTATTGTCTTGAAATGATTGGCTGTGGTTGTAACACGTTTTACAACAACAGGACATTTCCCCTTGTTTCCTGCCTTGTCCACTGAAGAAACTTCCAAATCTTCAAGGCAGCAGATGCCAGAATAATGCAAAAGGGTTGCATTGTAGCCATTTTCATCTAGACCATCATATAGAGTTAGGTTGCTAAAACTTGGACCCACGGAATAAATTTGGGTGTGATCAATTCCTGAACCGTCGACATCTGACATAATATAAGTCACTTCCAAGATTGTATTTCCACATGACAAAAGACAATCTGAACTCTCATTTACCACCCGACACATTGGTGGAGTAAAATCTGTTACCTGAAAAGAAAAGAAATGATATTTCTTTCAATTAAATGCCATAGTAACTGCCTATCAAACTGGGAGAAGTAAAGCTGTAGAGACTAATAGCAGATAACTGGACTATTAAAAGCTGAATTGCCCATTTTACAACTGTTTACATTACACCTACAACAAACAGAAGTTGTACTTACATTCAGTATAACATCTTGTCTTTCTCTTTTTACCATGTCAGCATCTTTGATTGCTTCATTCTCTCTGATGATATCATCACGGTGTGGAAAAGCCTGTGACCATTCAGTCAGCATACAGAGAAAGACTGTCTTTGCAATCTGAACCATTCTGGTCAACTGTGAAAAGATAAATATAGTAACTACCTATATACAGTGCCAGTCATGGTCAAAAGTTTTGGCAGTGACATAAATTTTGTGTTTTGCAAATTTAGCTGTTGTGGTGTTCATTCACATTGCTTCTAGATTATTCTGTAGAGTGCTCAGATGCATTTGAAATAATTGCTAAAAGCTTCATTGGCCAAAAAATGAACTTTTAACAAAAAAACAAATTTCACCGTTTCTTGATCCTGACACAAAATTACCAGCTAACATTATTTGACTAATCATATCAGCAGCACGTGTGAAAGTGTGAATGAGTACTAGTCAGGTAAAATCACTATCATACTAATTAGATTGTAAGAGCAGACTGATTGCTATAAATTGTGTCCAATCATTGTGTTCTTGTTAGCAATGGTTAACTCCAAAGAAACACGTGCAGCCATCATCACTTTGCATCAAAATGGCCTCACATGCAAGGAAATTTTTACAAAGAATATTGTACCTGAAAGAACAATTTACCGGATTATCAAGAACTTCAAGGAGAGAGGTTCAACTCAGTGAAGTCTTCAGGACGTCCCAGAGTGTACAGCAAGCGCCAGGACTCCTGATGAGTCAGCTACGGAATCGTGTCACCAGCAGTGCAGAGCTTGCTCAGGAATGACAGCAGGTTGGTGTGAGAGCATCTGCACGCACAGTGAGGCCAAGACTTTTGGACAACGGCCTGGTGTCAAGAAGGGCAGCAAAGAAGCCACTTCTCTCCAAGAAAAACGTCAAGGACAGACTGAATTTCTGCAGGAAGTACAAGGATTGGACAGCAGAAGACTGGTGCAAAGTTATTTTCTCTGATGAAGCTCCCTTCCGACTGTTTGGGACTTCTGGAAAGTCGATTGTTCGGAGAAGAAAAGGTGAAGGCTACCATGAGTCCTGTGTTGTGCCAACAGTGAAGCATCCTGAGACCATCCATGTGTGGGGTTGCTTTTCAACCAAGGGAGTGGGCTCTCTCATAATTCTGCCCAAAAACACTACCATGAATAAAGAATGGTATCAAAACGTCCTGCAAGAGCGACTTCTTTCAACGATCCATGAGCAATTTGGTGATGATCCGTGCATTTTATAGCATGATGGAGCACAATGTCACAAAGCAAGAGTGATGAAGAGGTGGCTCGAAGATCGTTACATTGAAATTTTGGATCCATGGCCAGACAACTCCACGGATCTCAATCCTAGAGAACCTGTGGTCAGTCCTCAAAAGGCGAGTGGACAAGCAGAAGCCCACAAATTGTGATCAACTCCGAGAACTAATAAGGCAAGAATGGATCGCCATCAGTCAGGATTTGGCCCAGAAGCTAATATCCAGCATGCCAGAGCGAATTGCAGAGGTTATGAAGAACAAGGGTCAACACTGTAAATATTGACTCATTATTATTGTTTGCTCAATAACAGCCTTTACAATTATATATCGTACATTGTTCTTGTCAGTATACCATAGAAACATTGGAAAAACTACAAATCGGAAAGCAAACTTTGGCAAAACACAAAATTTGTCACCCCAAAACTTTGTTTGTAAGTAGACTTAATTTCCATTAAAACATTCCACAGTATGTTTATATTTATTAGCCAACCTAAAAAGGCTGTTCTGTTCTCTTTTAAGACCTTTTTCCTGCACTGCAACATTCATTTTTTGAATCAGAATATTGAACTTTACCAGTATAACTTTTTAAACTTTTTATATTAACTAAACAAAAATGAAGCCAGTGCTCTCTTCCACCCTCAACACCAAGACGGAGTGACCCTTTAGCAAACACACCAACCCCCAACTCTACTGTGGCAGTCCACGCAAAATGGCCTGCTCACTGTGTGTGGTGTGTGTGTGTGTGTGTGTGTGTTGTGTGTGTGTTTGTTCCCTACATCTCCTGCTGTGAGTGTGCACTTGATGGGTTAAATGCAGAGCACAAATCCGAGTATGGGTCACCATACTTGGCAACACATCACTTCACTTTCACTTTCAGCCACTTATTAAAATTATTGAATTGAAAAAATTGAATTCAATAATTTAAGAATTCAAGATATTTTTCTGAAAACTTCTGAAAAAAAAGTCTTAGTGCTGTTTTCAATTCAAGTTAATTTAGCTTGTTTTAGATATTTTTATAAATCACTGTTCAGAAGACATCTTTGACTTAATACATGTTTATAAAAATGATTTTCTATTTCATTTGTGATTTCAGGCCTTAAGTGAAGTTATCAAATAAAACATAGGCCTTTAGGTTATATATAAAAAATAGAGTTGCACACAAGTCATCAAGTTGCATTGCATTACTTAAGTAAAAATAATTGTTGATTATTTTTACTTCCTGTTATAAGTGATGAAACTTCCAGTGGAAAGTAGTGAAATCTCAGGTAGCAGGTATCTGTTCTATCTGAATTATTTTGTTGAGATGTTTCAGTCCTGTCTCTGACACACTCACACAAATTTACAGTGTTACATTTGGTAAATAGAAATTGCACAATACTGAATTTTCAAAACAAATTTGTTGTTAATGTTTAACCCATTCAGACACCATGATAATGCCAATGAATAGCCCTTTCTCTGGTACTTTTGATATTCAATGCCTTCCAGTCTGCATAGTATCATTAAAGTGGATAATGCGAAGTACATCTATAAGAAATAAACATTAAATAAATGAACATCACTGAACCCAGCTAAATGCATTAGGACCTTCAGTTCAGTGATGTTAAATAAAATAACTCTAAAGTTTAGTTTAGGTTACTAAATCTGGGGATTATATTAGATAAAAATAGCTTCTAATAATTGCAAATTACCACTGGTTCATTATTGCTAGATGCAATTGATCAAAATCAAGTTTGAACTGCAGACCTAGTGTGTCATAACCGACAAATAGACTCAGCATAATTGTGCTGATTGTCAGCAAGTAGAACTGGTCTTCTTATGAATTCGAAGAAGATTATTTTGTTAGTGATTAACTAGTGTTTTGTAATGTAATAATTATCTTAATGTGTTAAATGCGAAGGAATTTTCTTGAGGAATGTTAAAGTTTTATTGTCTGTCACTATGTCCTTTGAATTCACATTTTGAGTTTTTTGAACATTTTAGAACTGATGAGTTGAATTTAAAAGCAATCGGTAATCAAATGTGGAAGACCTTCATTATTTTAAGAAAGAAATGTTCCTTTTTTATGATGTCAGTAAATTTGCATCACCCTGACATTTTAATATATATAGGACAAACAAATTGTGTCACATCCTTATTACATAAGTTAGATCTCTCTAAATGAACTTAGTGACCATGCACTTGCTTTAGATAAACCTTGCCAGAATTAACTATTTATTAAGATCATGTTGATTAGGCAAGGTTTGCTACTGCTGAATGAAAATAAATGAAAATATGTTTGACTCTTTTAAGCTATTTCAAGATAACTTATGTTATGTATTATTTTTAAGATAACTCTATTTATTACCAATAAATCAGGCTGGTTCTTTGCATTTGTTTCTATGACTATCAAGCCAATTAAATCATAGATAGAAAACTGTCATTTATTATTTGACTTATAACAATGCCAACGTATGTGGAAAACTGTGGTTGAATAATAGTGGTAAGTGGCAAGACGTGTGGTTTGGTCGAGGATGAAGTGTAAAATTATAATACTAATTTACCACCTGAGTTTAAAAGGGCACTTAGTGCGCAGTTAAGACCTTTGAAGCCAAACTGTTGCATTTATGCTTTTTATACTTCACACTTCTCACTCTTTTTATCCATAAATAATTGTGTATGATAATTAATATAAAAATATAAATCACACACACCACACACACACACACACACACACACTTCATAGATTCCATTCATGTGAAACTCTTCAAACTATCAATCTGAGGACACATAGAAAAAGTAGATGGGATTGGCCGTTTGGTGGCGCTATAACACAAAACAAACTAATGGTTTTGTGGCAACCAGGCCCCGTATTTTGCGTAACATAAAATAGTTTGGGTTATTTAGCAGTTTATGAAGTCGAATAAAAGTTAGAATAAACAGTCTGAATAAACAAATACATACTGCTACTTTCACAACTGACTTTATTATCTAATGATACAGCAACGTATAGCAACCACATGAATGCAGAAGAAATAACAATGAACAAAAAAGTACAGGCAAGCAACATTTTCATGTACCATGAATACACAGAGTCATTGATTTAATACTGACATCAAGTGCTTTAAATGCAATAAAATTGCATCGTGTTGAAATGCATTTTTATGTACAGTACATTTCTATTGTACATTTATAATTACAGTGTACAGAATGAAGTGAGTGGACGTAAAATGCACATCCATCTTAGAGAAGCATAGATTTAAGTGCCATCAGTATTAAACTTGACCACAGAGAGATGGCTGTGATGGAGCTACTGGATGTGGGTTTTTACAGTCACTGGCTTGAATGTCGTCGTAACATGTTTCATAACAAGAGGAGACCTGCTTATGTGTCCTGACTTGTCCACCACAAGAACCTCCACTTCTTCATAGCAGCAGATGCTGGAATAATACAGAAGGGTCGCATTGTAACCATTTTCATCTAGACCATTATATTGTCTTCTATTCTATGTAGTGATTCTTATTCTATGTAGTGATTAGGAACTCCTACAGTGTTTCATAATGTAATGCCTTATTTAGGTGTATCTTAATGTCTTAAATGTTAAAGGGATACTCCACCCCAAAATGAAAACTTTGTCATTAATCACTTACCCCCATATCGTTCCAAACCCCTAAAAGCTTCGTTCGTCTTCGGAACACAATTTAAGACATTTTGGATGAAAACTAGGAGGATTGTGACTGTCCCATTGACGGCCAAGTAAATTACAGTGTCAAGGTCCAGAAAAGTATGAAATGACATCGTTCGCCAGAATAGTCCATCTGCCATCAGTGGTTCAACCGTAACGTTATGAAGCGACGAGAATACTTTTTGTATGCGAAGAAAACAAAAATAATGACTTTATTCAACAATTCGTCTTCTCTGTGTCTCTCCACATCACTGTAGCGCCCTTTTGGAGAATGACGACTGAACGCAAGCAGCGTATGCTATTCTGTGTCATAAGTTGTTAAGTTGTATTTACAACACTGTTCCAGAACAGTTCAACCCAAATATTCAGATGTGTCCAGCGCATTTAATGGAGGACTTTCCTGATCCTGGGAGAGTAGACTACAATGCCGGCTGTTCTGACTCACAGACTGTAAGTACTTTTTTTATATTCAAAAGCAAGGTGACAGTGTAGAGTAGCGCTTGTTGTTTGTCTTTTCTCAGATCACAAATGCAGACATGGGTTTATGTTTACGCAGCGCGTAAAAAGACAGTACAAGTCATTATAATCAGTAATTATGTCCCCACTGGCTGCAACAAATGCCTCGTTAATAATGGGTTTTAATGTCTTTCTTGTCTCTCCGGCCGGGACAGGCCATCACAGTATGTTAAGGGGCGTAACATTTCCGTCACACGCCTGAGGTATTCGGCCAATCACAACGCACGGATAGCTGGCCAATCACAGCACACAAATTTTTCAGACCGACAAGTTTTGTAAAAATCGACGCGTTTCAAGAAGGCGGGGCATAGAGGAGAAACAATAATGTACAGTATGTGGAAAATAATGTGTTTTTTAACCTTAAACCGCAAAAACACATTTCATTACACCAAATACACAAAATAATTATCTTTAAATAAGCATCATATGACCCCTTTAAACATGCAACTTGCTGAGGTAATTTTAGGGAATACGTAATTACGTAAATATGTCTCTCACTAAAGAACCGTTGAAGCTGAAACGAACCCTGGCAGAAAGGCATCGCTGCTCAACTACCGTTATCTACTGTTCCCCACTTCATCAGATGCATGCTAGTCTGTAATAACAGGTAGGCTAATAAATGACTATTCAGAAGAGATTTGTAACAGTTTAAAAGTTACAGGCTATTTGTTACGTGATGTAATCATTTAAAATACAGTTGGTCTATAAATAAATATTAAAAACACGACACATTTGAAAACTGCACGTTAATATATTTTAGAATAACAATCACATTATGTTCCAGCAATAAAAGGCACTAGTAGCCTACAATATGTTTCTTAATATTTATGTAATATTAACGTTATATTGGAAAATAATATTCATGAATTTTATTAATTTATTTACACTACATTATTTTAACTTATTAGCAGTGAAATCTCAGTAATGATAAATGTAGTGAAATCTCACAAATCTCGCCTCAGTTCAGGTCCTTCTCTTTTCCAAATTATTTAGGAGAAATGTGTCAGTTCTAGCACTCTCAGACACACCCAATCACTGTTAACCCAACCTACTGCCGGTTAGTGAAATATATTCATTGTAGAACTTGCACAATATGTTTATCCAGTTCAGATACAGTGTTTGTTTTAGTGAATAGCACTTCCCACTTGTCATGAGGCAACCTGGGAAGTATTGTTGGAGTAATATTGCTAAATGTCACCTTTGAACATGGCACTGCAGCCTGTAACACAGGAAGTGTGGCATAACTAACTACATCAATAACAATTTCACTGTTTTTAAGTGAAGCTAAGTGGTGATATTAGTCAGACAATTCATAATATCATATTGGAGAGCTGCATTTCTAATAAAAAAATTGTTTATGTCTATATTTATGTCTGTTGTAATAGACAATGGTTTGAATTGTAATATATATATAGTGCAAACCCAAAAGATTTTCTATAGTCTGTCTTTGCGGGGACTAATCTATACAAGTGATATTCTACTGCACAATCACACAGACACCACACACAGACTTAAACGCCCCTTTGCATTACTGGCCACAAACTAATGTCGAGAGAAAATCAATCATATGAATGGTAAGATTACATAAACACAGATTGTGTGGCGCCTGTTACATCCTTCTACTGGCTAAACTAAACAAAAAAAGTCAGCTCTACCTTCATGTTTCAACCTGCTGGATAAACTACAGGTCTTCCTTTCCCACCCCGATCAGTATCACACCATGTTCGTTTGCTTAGGCCTGAGGAGATCTGTTCTACCTGAGTCTGGTTTTTCCCAAGTTTTTTTTTCTCAATTTCTGTCACCTGCCAAATTGAAACTTCATATTACACTCTTAAAAATAAAGGTGCTTCACAATGCCATAGAAGAACCTTTTTGTCTAAATGGTTCCATAAAGAACCTTTAACATCTGAAAGAATGAATCATCTGAATTATAGATTATTAAAAAGGTAAGAAAGAGATGGTTCTTTAAAAAAACTTTGACTGAATGGTTCTTTGTGGAACCAAAAATGGGTCTTCTATGGCATCACTGCGAAAACCCCATTTTGGAACCTTTATTTTTAAGAGTGTAACTATTATAGTGACCAAAATGATCATGTTTATCAATATTATCACAGTATCATGTGCTGGAAGTGTTCAAAAAGTACTCACATACAGTGAAATCACCAAGTTTTATATATATAAAAAAAAAAAACGTGCAAAATTATGCACTTTTTGTTTGCATAAACATTAAAATAATAACATTAAAATTTTAAGCAAACAAAAATTATTGGTTGGGTGAAGACATGTTTAACATTAATTTAGCTACAAATTTCAAAAAAAAAAAAAAAAGTTTTATAAAATGATAAACTTAACATTTCAGCCTTTAAACATAAGAAAAAATAATACATTTTAGGCATTATCTGCTCCATAAACAGTTCTACATAGGCTACCTTATTATCTGAAGTGTTGAGACTAAATTTGCTTAAAGGGGTCATATGATGCTATATTAAATATCATTATTTTGTGTATTTGATGTAATGAAACGTGTTTATGCGGTTTAAAGTTAAAAAAAAAAACATTATTTCCTACATACTGTACATTATTGTTTCTCCTCTATGCCCCGCCTTTCTGAAAGCGTTGATTTTTACAAAGCTCATCAGTCTGAAAAAGCGAGGGTGTGCGTGATTGGCCAGCTATCCAGTGCGCTGTGATTGGCCGAAATACATCAAGCGTGAGACGGAAATGTTACGCCCCTCACCATACTGTGTATTCCCTCAAGCGAAGCACGGATCAGCTCCAGGCATGACGAAGCGGATGTCGTCATCTTTTGGAAGACCAAACAAAGAAGTTTAGCTTTCACAACGAAACACACAGCATCTTCACGCCATGGCGGCAAGGTCCCCCTGGGGCTGGGCAACAATTACACAGCGAGAATAAAGTTTGCTCTTTTTTGCGCTGTGAACATTTGGGCGGCGTTATGCAGATCTTCCTACATAGTGATGTAGATATGTGGGTGCGTGTTAGAATGAGCCGTTTTAGGGTAGGTGTGGCTGACTTCTAACTTTTATAAAGAATATCTCTTTAAATTTAAGATTTTAGTCTTTGCAACTTCGCAGATATTCTTTATGCACCAAGAGCTTCACTCCAAAGAGAAAGGAAAAATTTAAAATCGCATCATATAACCCCTTTAATGTTGAGCAGTATTACGGCGAGTTGTTCAATCGCAATAATCGAATATGGTAAATGTGTGAAACTGTAATACTAACCATCGGGATTTGTATCATGGTTATCGACAAAGCAGTAATTGTTTCATCTTTGGGGTTCTTTCCGCACTTGCCTTTGGCCAATTGGGATAAGGGGTGGTTGTTGTGATTTCCTTTTTAGAGTGTAGTTAGTGTGTAATGTTGCTGTTTGAACAAACAATATCTGCAAAGTTACGAAGCTGAAAATTCAATGCAAACAGAGATATCGTCTTTTAAAATTCTGGCAGTTTAATGCCTACAAAAACGGCTGGTAGGGACTACAACAAGTTAATTCCCGGGTTCGTGTCATCACAAACCCAGATAAACCCCGCCCTCGGGAATAGGCAGCAAAGAGGCTGAGGCCATGCTGCGCTGCTTTAGAGAAGAAGAAGAGAAAACTAGAGGTGCATGTAAAAATCTATGCATATATGAATCACGATTCTGTCTTCTAACGATTCTAATGGATCACAAGTTTCAAAATCAATGTTCTAAAAAGCAGCGATTCTCAATACTGTTCCTCGCATTCCCCTGCTCTACACACACTCTGCATATCTCTCTCTCTCTCTCTCTCTCACACCCTCTCATTCAGCTCAGCTCAGCTCCAACAATGAACTGTTCCAATTATACACTTATTTTCACATAGCTGTGAGAAGCGTTATACATGGACGCGTGTGCAGTTGCCGTACTGTATTAAAGCTTAATCAGGATAAAACCATATATAAGAAGCTAACATAAGCAGTAGCATTTACAAATAACAGCATATCTAAATGTATGAGACAACAACAAACAAAAACATAGGCCTACCATTAAAAGCATGCTTGCACAGGTTCTGCATGATCCTCCTCAATAATATCCTCTGCTTCTCAAAGTCAAAGACAAAGTCACAAACTATTCTAAAATGACTGTTGCCGGAACAGAAACATTTTAGAAACGTTTGATGATAATTCGCTTTTAAAAAGGTGTCGCCTTAATCGCGAGGGTATTATGACTGTTGTTTTCATTAACAAGTTTGGCAAGAAGTAACAGCTGTTCTTGCGTCCAGTTTGGTTTTCTTCTTACTATCAGCCATGATTATTCTACTCTGTTAATTAAAAGGCTGCTTATATGCATATCGCTAATTGTTATGAGGAGCCACATATAAGAGGCGCAATTAAACCTATACTTGTTAATAGTGGACACTTAGGCCATGCATGAAAAGACTAATGCCCAGTTCAGACTACACGATTTTAGCCCGTTTTTGCCACGATTTGCTTGACGTAGGGTTGTCGTGGGGATTCGTAAACGACAATGGGGGTCGGGACGCAAGATTCCATCGTTTCAGCAGGTGTAGTGTGTCATAGTGGACGACAACAGATTCCGCGTCTGCGATGCTTCACAAAATCACGACTAGCATGTTTAATTTTTTTTCCGTCATCCACGAGTTCTGTCACATTGGTGACATTGACCAATAGCAGCACAGAACCGCTTTCATACACAGGTTTCAAACATGGCAAAACGAGAGAGATGATGGTGCTGCTAGGTGGAATGAGATGGAGGAAAGGTTCGTGGAGCTGTGGAAACAGTACTCCTGCCTGTATGATGTGCCATCGAGGGACTACCATGACAGAACAAAGAAAGAAAAATGCTAGTGAACTATAGCGGAAGCGCTTCAGCAAAGTTTACACTCTTGTTTTCAGAAGTCAGTCGCTAGTTCCGCCTTCTCGATGACATCACGCGGGTCATTAAAGACGGCACGCGATGAATGGTAGGGAAGCAACGTGTAGTCTGACATGTTTCTTGTCCACGACACAAGATTTTAGGAGTCAAAATCGTGTAATCTGACACAGTGACTATAGTAACCGACAAAAATATTGTGTAGTCTGAACCCGGCATAAGAGGGAAATATAGATACTGAGATTGGTCTTAGGATCCACAGGGGAAGTTGTGGCCTAATGGTTAGAGAGTCGGACTCGTAACCCAAAGGTTGCAGGTTCAAGGGTTGTACCGGCAGGGATTGTAGGTGGGGGGAGTGAATGTACAGTGCTCTCTCCCACCTTCAATACCACGACTGAGGTGACCTTGAGCAAGGCACCAAACCCCCAACTGCTCCCTGGGTGCTGCAGCAAAAAATGGCTGCCCACTGCTGTGTGTGTGTGTGTGTTGTGTGTGGGTGTGTGTGGTGGTGTGTATGTGTGTGTGTGGGTGTGTCGTGTGGGATGTGTGTGTCTAGTGTCCGTGTTACCGTGCACTTTGGATGGGTGGAGTTAAAATGCAGAGCATCTAATTCCTAGTAGGGGGCCTACTTGGACACTGTCAACCGGCCACTCACTTTTCACGTCACATTTTAGACCTCCACTATGTCTCTTGCACTATATTTGAACTGATGTCTAGCTGTGAGTAAAATCTATTTTTCTCTGTTTTTGTATGATTATCTGAATTGTAACGAGAGATTAAATCAAAAACAAGAAAGCATCTACATGAGCACATTTACTGCTCTCATAGTGGTGAATCAGCAGAACAAGTGATCTTGAGAGATTCAGACTGCCCTCTGATGTTTAATTCATCTAAACGAGACAGTTAATCTGTCAAGCATGTCTGGGGCAAGATATAATCTCTAGCCCTGAACATGACACAAAAGAAAATAATCCAATCAGTTGTTAATTTTTGTCATATCTTTAAGAAACTGTGTCTGGTGCTTTCTATGAAAGGGACACAAAATAATGCTTTGAAAGTTTTTAAAATGTTTTAATTAATTAATTTTGAGTAGCTCAAATTTAACATTACCAATATTCTGCAATGATCCACTGAAGGCAAGTTGTAGTAGAACACATATGCAGTTTTATTAAACAGAAGATAACTCAAAAACAGAATGACATGACTTGACTTGACTTGACTTGACTTGACTTGACTTGACTTGACTTGACCCTATGACACATGAACAAGGACTTACCAACAGTGGTTACACAGACAAAGGAAGGTAACATGAGGGCTATATATACAGAGACTAATGGGCAAACAAGACACACCTGAAACAATCAAAACAATAAACCAATGAGAAAACAGAACTTAGAAACACATGACTAAAACAACCAATGACAACATGACACATTCACAAGGGGAGCACATGGCAAGATCACAGGAAACATGAGAGCATAAACTACAAAAGAAAAGACATGAAAACATGAACATAAAACCCCCAAAACCAACTGTCACGTATATGAGCACTATAAATTAGCATATTTCATTTCCAGAAAAGAAATTCAATAATCAGACAAAATTTAAATTAAAAATTAAAGAAATGTAAAATTAATAATATTTCAATATAATATTTCAATATTGTTTTCTTACAATACAAGAAAATATTTATTGAGCATCTTAATGTTAAGGTAAAACTTACTTTTCTTTGTAACAGGGTGCATGGAAACTGTTGGACACTGCTATTATTATTATTATTATTAGCAATTAAAATTCAATATTAAAAATATTTTTGAATGATACAATATCAGTGCATCAGATTATTTTTAAATGATAATGTTGTATTATTTTAATTTCAGCTTTGAGCTTTGCAGTTGCACACACCAAAATCTTGTTTTTTCGGGTGGATACAGACTTGATGTCTTTGTACACTATTTGTGAAATGTGCATGGTTGTTTTCAATAAGAGAAATGGATCAAAATTAATTATATGAAATAGCAGGCTTTAACAGTATTTGTGGTAAAAACTTTATCAAACAGATTATTATAGCAGGGTCCTATAACAGAAAACATACCATGGTTAGCAGCTGCACAAAATATGTGCACATATGGCATTGAATATATATGACTGATCATCAATAAGGAATAGACCCTGTCTACTTTACAAGATCTAATTTCTCCTATTTGTTATTTATACCCACTTACCCCTTTCCTTAACCTTTTCAGTCTCTCTTTCTCCCTTTATATCCCTCTCTCCTCCTATGTTTTCCCTAACATTTGATAGATCGCAATTAGATATCTTTGTAAAATCCAGAAAGGGCTGTTACTCAATCCTGCAGTTTTACATTTCGGTTTTGTCGTCAGTAAATTGCATCCCCTCTTCTCCCTGAGTTCACTGTGTCTGACTTACAAATACTCCCCTGTTTTTTTCTCCTCTTTCATTTTCCGTTACTGAGCTTTCTCTTCCTCCCTGACTGAGTGTAGCTCTTTATCCATAAATTATACATCAGGTGAAGGTGACAGACAGAGAGAAGATTGCTATAATCATTGAATCTGCTTAAATATGAAGGTTAGGATAAACTGAGCAGAGTAGATATGTTGGGAAATACATTTCAACGTATTGATCAGATCTAAAAAGATTAATTTCGAAATAAGGCAGGGACCACAAATGTTGGCATAAGCTGTTTGCAATGAGGTCACCATGGTTTATGTCCCATACAAATCTGCAGTGAGATAGCATCTGAAGTTATTGAACTTTTTTTTAAATAAATGCTATTACTGCCACAGCACATAACTTGGCATAATCCCAAATTAAATGCATTTTAGGAATTTTAAGTAAAATGTATTTAAAGGTTCTAGTGTTAATTAATATATTTTACATTTCAGTTACACATATGTAACTTTAATGTAATTTTCACTTATGAAACTTTTCTGCTTAGACATGTTGAAAGCTTGTTTAAAAGTAAGCTTCCACATCACTTCAATAACAGAATCATAAGAAATAGAGGTTGATTGTTGTGGCATCAGATAAGAACAGATCCACGTTTAGATTACAGGATGACTGTAACAGAGATCGTTGCACAAACACCCATAGATTATTGTTTCAAATGTAAAATAAATTAAATTGATTTAGTCAAGTCAATTCACCTCTATTTCTATACCGCTTTATACAATACAGATTGTGTCAAAGCAGCTTCACAGAGATAAACAGTTCTTCAGAGCACCTATTTGCCAATTTCAGTTTAAATTCTGCACTTTATTTTAAAATAATTAATTTACAGCTTCCAAATCAGTTAAAGCCTTCATTTTCTGGTAATCTTCATCATCATTTTTGGGAATGTGACAGATAAATAATAATCGATAATTTCTTGATATAAAAAAGCTGATACTCCATTATGCACAGCAGAAACACTGTATAGTTTGTGTGTGTGTGTGTGCTTGAATACATGGTTTATGAGGACACTTCCTGTGTCCTCATAAACTAAATGGCTTAAAAATACAGTATTTTTGAAATTTGAAATATTTATGGGATAGAAAATACAGTTTGTACATTATAAAGACCATTTGGCCTATGGAGAGTCCCCGTAAACCATATATACAAGCATATGTGTGTGTTTGTGCGTGTGTGTGAGAGAGAGATTTCATATAAATCCTTTGTTGCGTTTTTTTTTTACTGCTAATACAGAAACCCCTTATCTTACCAGTCCAATGCACTTTAGAATACAGTCTGCAACTCAGACAGAAAAGGGCAAACGAAAGATAAGAAGAGAGGTATCGGATGGATAGAATGTCACCTCCTGAATGTTAGAAGGTCAAAAAGCAGACATGGTATCCTTCAGTCTGTCTTTGCCCTCCTGGATAAAACACACCTGGGCAGAGAGAAGGATGACATTCTGTGGACTTGTACAGAGGAGCAGATGCTAGAGTCTGACGGAGAGAGAAAGGCACCAGTATAGACTGAAAGATGTGGAAAAACAGAAAGAGTTTTAAATTGATTTCTTTTGGTTTTTAAAGAACAATTACCACATTTGCCAGGTCTTTCTAATTCAGCTCGAGTTACTGAAAACAGTTCTGAAAAATTCACAGGAGAGTAACAATTGTAATTGCACGGAAGAAACTCAGATAGGCCCATACTGGGAGGGGTAAAACAGGTGTGTCTTACTGTGTGTGTGAGAGAGAGAGAGAGAGAGAGAGAGAGAGAAAGAAGAGGAAGAGAAAGAGAGAGCGTGCCATTGTTGCAGGGATGTTCATGATTATTCGAGAAGGATCAGCAGGAGGGGCAGGTACCGGCGGCATGAGCGCTTCACCGGAGAGAACAGCCAAACAGGTAGAGTTGTGCATGCAGGAACTTCTATGTGCGTTTTATAGACATTTGTCTTTAAAATATTAAGTTTTGAACATAATCTGCTTAAAAGGCAAAGTGAGTCATTTTTGTAATATTTTCCTTTATCCCATCTTAATATGCACAGACAACAATACCTAAACCATTGGTGGATTGATTTCCATGAAAAGTATAAACTCTGACACATCAGAGCATTGCCCTGTTTTGTTTGAGCACTCTGACGAGTCTGGCACAATCAATGACATAAATCTGGGGGTGGGGCCATCTGTTTGTCCAACCAATAGAAGACAAAGGAATTGTAAACCTTTTTGAAAGGCCTAAACCTTTTTTGAAAGTTTTATTTTTGCAGTTCTATTTAGTGCAGATTTAGACTGAAATTACACTTAACGGTTAAGATAAAATTTGAATATGTAATTTTACTGGATTAGCATGCATTACAGTACGAAACAATACAGTCAAATTTGATTGGCTGAAGGGCCGGTCACACTACACTTTTCATTCCATCGACTTCCATTCATACTCATGCAAATGTAGAAGAGAGAAAGCAAAAGCTCATGCGAATTTCGCTGCATTCTAAAGTTCACGGTTGATCACGTGAAAACGTGACCAATAGAAGATTGGTGTGGCCTCTTAGATGAATTAAAAGAATGCAAACTTTAATCCTGCAGGATTGGTGGGTTGCAGTAAAGTAAAGTAGATCACATATTTTTACATTTTGGATGCATTATAGCCTATGTAGAATCATGTTAAAAAATAAATAAAAAAAGACACCAGAGAGCTTAATGTCATTATTAGGACCGTTGCAGTGTCCGTAGAAATTAGGCTCGTTTGAGATGAGCAAAAATCTGCCCAGAACCGATCATCGGTGATCACCGCAAAATGCATGCCGGTTAGAAATGTGTCCGAGGGAAGTCCGCCTTGCTTTGATGTCACGCTGACAAAAATCTCGAGCGCAGTTGCTCTCCCCCAGCTGCGCTGATCAAAAGCACGATGAGAAACGACTCGCTGTCGCTGATGACACAGATTAATACTCACTGGTTCAAACAACCGTGATGTTGTGTTCTCTTCTAAAATGTAATTTTTTTTTATCTGATATCATGTGATTATGTTTCAATTATGCATGAATATTCCCAAACACTATGCCAGTGCGATCTCTGTGTGAGATATGTGATTGTTGTCATATTTCTGAAAAATACAAAAATACGTGTTTGTTTTAAAGTAAAAATGGATGATAAATACGTCTTTTGAATGGAATTAAATAGCAAGTGTTTTGAGTGTCTTGTTCATCATATTTGTTTTCATATAAAAGCAACAAAACTTAAAAGATATAATGTTTATTAGCAGCACAGCGCACGAGTGTGAATAGAGTGATTTCCACCTTGATCTCGTCACTCTAAAAAATGCTGGGTTAAATACAACCCAGTGCTGGGTAAAATATGGACAAACCCAGCAATTGGGTTGTTTTGGCCCAGCGGTTGTGTTACTATAGAGGGTTCGCTGGGTCAAAACAACCCAATTGCTGGGTTTGTCCATATTTTACCCAGCACTGGGTTGTATTTAACCCAGCATTTTTTAGTATCTGTTCGTTCCACTTCGAGAGGTCAGATCTGTCCGTCTTGACTGTGCTTATTTCACTCCTCCCCTCACCGCAGCCGCCTACTCTAGCCGCATCTCAAACGACTCTAATCAAACCTTATGTGTCCTTCACTCCCATTACGCAGATAATAATTGCAATTATGTTATAATTAGCTATGTAAATGTCCCCGGTTGCTGATTAATCATCAGCTTCTTTTAGGATGTCTGACCTCCTGTGTCTTCTGACAGGTCCAGGCCGCAATCAAGAAGAAGGTGGAGAAACAGAGGAAGCAAGTTGAAATGGGTGTGGTGGAGGTATTTAACAGTAATTCAAGACCTAAAATGGGACAGAGAAAGAATCAGCCCCTCCCTCCACCCAGCAGAAGTGGAGATGGTGAGGAGGAAGATGAGGAGGAGCCTGTTGAGACTGGGGAACAGAAGAAGGAGGAACTTGACCTCAGACCTATCGTGGATTCTGTTTTTGGCCAAGTAAGAGTACACAATTCATATCACAAACACATACTGCCATTTCATGCCCTTCTACCTATAGCAGTCTCACTGTGATCCAAATCTAACTTCGTTTTTCACATTCTTTGTTGTGTTATTACAACCAAAACTGCTTATAGCCTATTCGTAATAGAACTAGAGTGGCTAAACAACAAATTACTGAAGGCCCTAGCAGGTCTATGCTGATGGGCATTCCTTGTCCCTGCTCTGTTAGGTAACATTGTTGGTACATGATACAGACGGTGCCTTGTTGAGCTCCGCCAACTCATTTCTTTTCTATTCTAAGTGACACTCACTGTGAGAGTAACTGTTACACTGTTACAACTTGAAAACCTTGACGCTCAGAGTCAGACCCAACATTTATTTTGATTCAATGGTAACATATCCGTCATGATATATGACTAGCTGTATTTTTCACCTGTATGGTACCCTTGGATGAATCTAACTGTTAATGCAATTAAAAAATGTTTTCAAAAACATAGCACGATGTTGTGTTAGTTTAACTCAAAATTTAAAGTCAATCTTAAGTCAAAATATTATTTAAAATAATTTCACTGGAGCAAAGTCAGGCTGATTAAGTCACAGTTTTATTTAGTGTTATTCATAAATAATTATCTTATTAATATTTGGAATAATTTTTTCTTCTTAGTTTTTATTTAATTTGACTTAAATTTGTTATACTTTTGTGATTTGGTTTTGTCAGTTTTATCCGTATTTATCAAGCATTACTAATTCAGGTTTAGTTGTTTTAGTTTTTAGTTTAAAGTTAAACTTAGTTTTAGTTATACTTTCTTCAGTTAGTTACAAAATTTATTTTCTTCAAAAAAACTTTTGTTGACATGTTTTGCTTATTAAATTTTATTTCATATTTTATTTTTAGTTTTAGATAATGCTAATAACTATAATTCAGTTTACTATTCAGTCATCTTTTTAATTGAACCCAGTTAATTTAGATAAGTACATACCACATGAAGTACATTTTTTTGGTTGCCTCGAAAATTCCGCTTTTCGAATATATGACGTTAAATGTTCTGAGAAGGTACATGTGTCCCAGAGCGACTTAACTTCATTAGCAGATAGGTGGTTAGGTGACTGTCAGGCATGAGATGACAGGTTAAGGAGCTGTCCTAACAAGCACATCTGTTCCCTTGTGGTTCACCCGCTCATGACCTGGTCTTAGCCTTGTGGTGTTGCATACCCACACTAGGATAACCTTGCATCCAGTGCTTATCACTTGATATTGAGCTTGATCACCAGCAGTGAGCACACTAGAAACCCAATCTTGCCCACTCACCTTTCTGGAAGAGGGATCATTGCTTGTATTGTCATAATTATTTAATTGGCTTGGAGACATAGATAGCTACACACTAATTTAGGATAATGCATTCACTGAGTCATTGCATAAGCTGTGTATTAACAACTTTTCTTGCTTATACTCACATGAAGTTAAAAATACAAATAAAAATACTGAATTATTATAGGTTACATTTGTATTTATAATTTACATCTGCACAGTAATTATCATTAGAGCATTCACTGAAACTCAATCCATTAGTTTATGTCCTTTGAGAATGGGTATTGTTAGATAAAAGAGTTAACACATAGTTTAGGTTGACTAGTCTGACATCTGATTATCTTTAAGTCAATAAATAAGAGTTACTCTCCACCTAAATGGGAGGGTAAAATCGATTTAATAATAAATTAAGTCCCCACTACACATATGGCAGTCTTCAAAAACAAGGCTCTCAAACTACGGAGAGGTTGATAGCTAGGTTTTATTTTCCATCTCTGGCCAGTTGATTTATGGCAACAAATTAAGGTGTTTATTATCACAATGAATTTTAATAGATTATATATAGCTATTAACACAGCTTTAAAAATAGTAGTTTAGGAAAGGGACTTTGAAACGATTTGATGCCAAGGACCCCCAAATAAGATGATTGTGAGGCATCCACTTTCCAAAACATAAAGGCATATTTAGATTTTCATGTACATGACAAGACCTATTTATGATGTGTGAGGAAAAAAACTTTATTGTTTGCAAAATTACATAAATATTTTAAATATTAAAAACATGTTTTAGTATTTTACATAATATAAATCAAATATTTTGCAGACTGGCAGTACCTCCTAGTGGCTACTAATTTTAGATCCTCATTCTAAAACAAACCAAACTGTCCTGACCTGTCTCTCTGTCACTACACACACAGAACACTATATGATTGCTAGTGAACACAAACACAGCTGGACGCAGTCCCACAATGCTCTGCTGCTCATAGAGTGACCTCGTCTGACTTGATTCTAATCTGTTGGCCCAAAATTGCAGACTTAATCAGATTCCTCCTCATACAAACCCCACTTCCGTCATGATGGATATTATTATACACTATATTATACAATAAAAAGTAGCATTTATCTATTTGCTGATCTTTTTTGAAAACAACAAACCATAATGCACAGAAAAACATTTTAATACTTGTGTGTGTGGATTAGAGTAGATTATAGTTCTGACAGGCTGGTAACACAGGGCAATGTCACTGGGTTTTACTAAAATATGAGTGCGGATTAAAGAGTGGTTCTCTGTTCATCTTCCCAAAGGTGTGTTCTGATTAGTCCGGGATTATCACACGCACACACACAACTTTAACCTCAGTGATGAAAAGACATAATCAGTTTCTTTTTTTTAACCTTCTGTATTCTTCATTTCTCTTTCTCTGTCATCTTCTTCATAGTAATGCTACAAGCTAAGAACTCTTTCTTAGTGATCTACCTACAATGGCTGTAATATCTGAGAACACTAATAAAAATGCTGCAATTTTTATCGCAAATTATATTCAGAGCACAACAATTTGAGTAAATTGAGTAAACATGAATTTCAGAATGTCTTAGTGTTTGGTTTGTCTTTGTTTTGCTTTAATAATGGACTCCACAGGTTTGGCTAAAGCCTGATGATCATGTTCTCCAGCATGATTTTGAGATGATCATCTTGTGCTGCAACGTAAGAACACAAAGGGAGTCTGCATGAGCAGTCACAAATGTTATTTGATGAGTGATCTAGTAATAGTACACAATTGTTTACTTCAGTATTTTCACTACTATTTTTTTCTTTATTTTGTATAATGCTTCTTTGTTTAAAAGTGTTCAAAGTCTTGAAGCTTTGTTTTTACTTTTTCTTTTTAAAATCATTTTAATATTTGATTTGTTATTACATTTTGAAAACCAGATTTAAAATGTGGTGTCACGTCAAATAATTGAATGATATTTTAATGTTGAGGAATACAGTGTGAATTAAATGCACACTTATTTCGCACAATATGTACTTCAAACCCTCTGAAAAATAAAAATATTAGTCATTGAAAAATATTAGCAAAATGGATAAATATCGCAGATTAATCGACCACTGCTCTTTCTGGCACTTATTATTTGCTTCTCCTCGAATCTCCTTGTTCTCTTTTTCTTCCTCTCGGTACATCATCCTATGGCTCTCCGACTTTAATCTGAAATAGAGGGGGTGATTAAAAAAGGTTCTCATTTTCTCATCTAATTCTCACCCTCCCTTACGTCCCGCTCCTACTCTGCATTCCTCTCTTTCAGCTTGCAAATGAAATCATTTGCATGGGATTGCCATCTGTGAGGAAAGTGAGTGGATAGGGAAGAGAGGGAGAGACGTGGAGATTAAGCGAGATATGAAGATGACAAGAATAGGTAAAAGTATGCTTGTTTTATGAAACAATGTTATTTGTATTTTGCTTTTGCTTTGTCAGATAGTTATAAGAGAAGGGTCTGAGATGAGAAAGAATGCAAAGGTTTATAGATATATTTGTTGGGTTGGTTTTCGAAACTAAACAATGTGGACTTTTAAGTAGCTTAATATGGAAGCAGTTGAGTGTTGTATTGTCAGCCCACTCGATAAATTAATTATATAAAAAGGGCAGAAGAGGAGAGGAGGGAATCTTCACTGAGGACTAAGGCATGGGAAACTGCACCAAACCATCCCTGAAAAACAAAATTAAAAAGGTAAGAGAAACATATTTAAAGGTCAGGGCCTATATATCGGAGGACTGTGTTTTTGTGTTAATTGTAATATTGAAATTAGTGGGAGAGGAATCATACTTTAAAACTTAATAACTCTTAGATATACTGTATTGTAAAGAAAGTAATCAGTATTTCAGCAAAATTATAATACTTCAGTAGTTTAAGGACGTGTCAAACAAATTGACTAAACTGTGCTTAATTAGATTATGTCTCAAGTAAAATGTGGCCCCACCCTAAGGGTGTGGCTGAGGGTAAAGGGGCTGGGCCAGTGGTGCCAGGGCCCCGCCCACCCGGAGAAGCAGACGGAGAAAATGAAGTAACTTCTGAGTTTAAGGGGCCTCTGAATGCACTAGTCCAAAACTGCACCATGCTGCATAACATCGTTGGACCAGCATGCATCTTCCTAAGACAGGGCTTCGCAAAGTCACAGCTCGTATGTACTATGAAAAACTGAAAACACAGTGTTTCAGCATCTACATTCTCCCCTTGCATTCATCCAAAAGATCATCTGAGCTATTTCAGCAGTTATCTCATCATCGTTGTCAATCATCCACATTTCACTCCCTCCTCTAGTGTGATGTAAAAGATCATGCGGACAGTTGAAAGAAATGTAATCCTTTATGCAGCCTTAAAGTGGTAAAAAAGCTGATTGTTAGGTTAAAGCCTATTTGTTTGGCTGCCATAAAAACTATGCTACCACTCAAACAGTACGTGGGGAACAGTACGATTTTATCTGTTATACTCATATACACACACACACATATACATATACATACATAAATAAAACTGTTTCTTCTAGTCCTCAAATCTGAGTGGCTCCTTCAGTTGTTACTTAACTATCTGTTATGTTGAAGGAATGACAATGGAATATTATTTCACCCATATTTTGACATTTTAGTCTTACAAAAAATAATCTATCTATATGAATTAAAAACTAAGCAGCACAACTTTTTTCAACACTGATATTCTATGTAGTATTTATAAATAAATATATAATCATTTTATCCATTAAAAATGTCTCTTGTTGAGATGAATGACACATTTTAACAATGCTTTGTATTAAAAAGACATGTGAGGATACTCGGTTAACTAAAGGATTTAGCACTGGATTTGTGGCATATGTAATCCACCGGTTTATACGAATGCGTGTGTGTGTACTATATGGTATTGGGTATTATACACAAAGCTGTAAATGGAAAAGAGAATCATCTGTGGGATTTTCTCATATGGCACTCCGTTTAACCTCATCCTCTCTCTGGACAATGTGTTGTGTCTTTCTCTGGGTCCTCCTCAAGTTAACCCCCCAAATCTACTTATCTTTTAGCTGTTGTCAGGCAACTTTCACTTATAATCTAGTGACTACCCATTTCACTACATTACCTGTCCTCAAACAACTTTCTCATTTCCACATCCCCACCCAAGTGTTTTGTTTGAGTCTATTTGATGATTCAGAGAGATAATGTCAAACAGAGACATGTCTTCAAATGCATCAGTGTTTAACATCTTTCTTATCTGTCTTATTTTAACAGGACAGGGAACTGCGGCCAGAAGAGATAGAAGGTATTCACAGAAACCACACACCTCACATAAGAGTGAGAAAACATCCTGTTCAAGCATTTCATCACCTCTATCCTTGTGTTCATGCAGAACTAAGAGAAGCCTTTAAAGAGTTTGATAGGAACAAAGGCTACATCAACTGCAGGGACCTGGGAGAATGCATGCGGACGATGGGATACATGCCAACAGAGATGGAACTCATTGAACTGAGTCAACAAATAGGCGAGTTAAATCATCCCTCAGAGAGCATTTATGATCTGTGTGCCGTCTTGCAAACATCACCGTACTGCATTATAGTTTAAATGTCTGAGACCATGTTAAAAATATGGGATTTTGAACATTTTGAAAATAAATAAATAATAATAATACATAATAACGTTAATAAATTATTAAATATTTGTATTAACTTAAAGGGAAAAAAACTAATATTTGAAGACATATATTCCTATATTTTTTAGGTGGGGGTAAAATTGACTTTGAGGACTTTTGGTGAGCTCATGGCCCCAAACTGCTGTCAGAAACATCAGACATGATTGGATCAGGAGCTGAGAGATCCTTTAAAAGATGTACACACAGCACTCCTTACACAGACCATTTTTTTTTTTTTTTCTACTGCTGACTGCAGCTGTCAGTGGCCTTAATGGCAATTTACTGCTGTGCAGTTTGACTCCAATGGAGATGGGCAAATCAGCATCACAGAACTGAGAGAAGCCATGAAGAAGCTAATGGGGGAGCAGCTAAACTCCGGGGATATTGACGATATAATTCGTGATGCTGACCTCAATGGGGATGGACTTGTTGATTTTGAAGGTAAAGGAATGATGGACAAATAATGACAACTAATACTTGCTTTTCTTAACATTTTTAGTTTACCTCACTGAATATTCTGTTTTCTTTTTGTTTTGTTCTTCCTCACTCAATTTTCCAGAGTTTGTGAGGATGATGTCACGCTGATGGATTATTTTCATCATGAGACTCTAAGAGGGACACATGGTGCAGCAATCTTCAACATGCCTACAATTTGTAAAAATTATATTTCATTTTATTGATTAAATAAGCATTATTATGCAAAAGAGCAATGTCTCATTTCAATAGAGTAATGTTGTAAATGTACTGTTTAACTGGTAGGCCTATTTTCAAAGATGTATTTGTCTGATTAGGAGTGTATTGAATTTGTAGTGTGCTTTGAAAAAATAAATTAAAATCATTTGATTACAGTGGTTTGTTAATTACCTGTTTATGCCTCTTCTTCTTAAAAATGGCAATTTATACCCATGAAATCAATTAATTTTTTTATCTTTCGGTATGCAAAGTCTTTCAGAAATGGTAATGTGACAGTTTACGTCAGTGGTATCGTCTGACTGAAGGGTTGTTGAGTTGTACTGACAGACTTTGTTAGTTAGTTCGTTTGGGCACACTTACCGGCCCCTTGGACGTTTGACGGTCTGACTTGTCTTTCTTGTAGATACAAGTGTTAATGTGAGGCTTCCTGCTTGCGTTACTTTTGGTTGGGTAAAAAAAAATCACAATCCCCCCCCCCCTGACTCTGACTCGACAGACGTAGAATAAGAATGCACTTCTTTTTCAGTCCTTTAAAATAAATTTAATCAGACCCGTCGTTTAGCACAGCTTGGACCCCCGCTTCAGTTTTTTGCCAGCGCACTTAACGCTATGGTGGAGGGGGGCTCATATTTTTACTTAATAGACTGTATGACGTGTAGGGGTGTTTGGCGTAACGTATAACGTACAATGTTTTTTTTACATCAAAAGTGTTACTGCTGTTTTATTCGCCTATATTTATGTAAACGAATGATCTAAAATAGAACTTTATAGAGATATAGGATATAATATATATTATTATATATATATATTAGATATATATACACACGTTGGGATCTTTTGAGGTCTGCAAACTTATGCCATAGAAAAATGCATAGCCTCTAGCTCATATGTAGTTAATCTTAAAGATCGCGAGTCTCGATTTATGACCGCATCTGATTGCTATGGCTTGATTCCACTACTATTAAACATGGAAATCACAATCATCATAACTAAACCTGCTTTCTGCGTTCCAGAGAGAGCAGCTGCTCATCGTGTAGCTTGTGTCTGAAACAGCTTCACAAACATTCCTACGCAGTAGGTTACTTTCCGTGTTGCAAATACGAATAACAAAGGATTGGGATAAAATTTTTAGTCCCGATATACAGTGGGTAGGAAAGTATTCAGACCCCCTTAAATTATTCACTCTTTTTTATATTGCAGCCATTTGCTAAAATCACTTAAGTAAATTTTTTTTCCTCATTAATGTACACACAGCACCCCATATTGACAGAAAAACACAGAATGGTTGACATTTTTGCAGATTTATTAAAGAAAAACTGAAATATCACGTGGTCCTAAGTATTCAGACCCTTTGCTGTGATACTCATGTATTTAACTCAGGTGCTGTTCATTTCTTTTGATCATCCTTGAGATGGTTCTACACATTTATTTGAGTCCAGCTGTGTTTGATTATTTTGATTGGACTTGATTAGGAAAGCCACGCATTTGTCTATATAAGACCTTACAGCTCACGGTGCATGTCAGAGCAAATGAGAATCGTGAGGTTAAAGGAACTGCCTGAAGAGCTCAGAGTCAGAATTGTGGCAAGGCACAGATCTGTCCAAGGTTACAAAAACATTTCTGCTGAACTTAAGGTTCCTAAGAGCACAGTGGCCTCCAAAATCCTTAAATGGAAAAAAAAAAGACGTTTGGGATGACCAGAACTCTTCCTACGGCTGGCCGTCCGGCCAAACTGAGCTATCGGGGGAGAAGAGCCTTGGTGATAGAGGTAAAGAAGAACCCAAAGATCATTGTGGCTGAGCTCCAGAGATGCATTCGGGAGATGGGAGAAAGTTGTAGAAGGTTAATCATCACTGCAGCCCTCCACCAGTTGGTGCTTTATGGCAGAGTGGCCCGACGGAAGCGTCTCCTCAGTGCAAGACACATGAAAGCCCTCATTGAGTTTGCTAAAAAGCACCTGAAGGACTCCAAGATGGTGATTAAGATTCTCTGGTCTGATGAGACCAAAATATAACTTTTTGGCCTTAATTCTAAGCGGTGGTATGTGTGGAGAAAACCAGGCACTGCTGATCACTTGTCCAATACAGTCCCAACAGTGAAGTTTGGTGGTGGCAGCATCATGCTGTGGGGTGTTTTTCAGCTGCAGGGACAGACGACTGGTTGAAATCGAGGAAGATGATGCGGCCAAGTACAGGGATATCCTGTACGAAAACCTTCTCCAGAGTGCTCAGTACCTCAGACTGGGCCGAAGGTTTACCTGCCAACAAGACAATGACCCTAAGCACACAGACAAAATAACGAAGGAGTGGCTTCACAACAACTCTGTGTCTGTTCTTGAATGGCCCAGCAAGAGCCCCGACTTAAACCCAATTGAGCATCTCTGAAGAGACCTAAAAATGGCTGTCCACCAACGTTTTCCATCCAACCTGACAGAACTGGAGAGGATCTGCAAGGAGGAATGGCAAAGGATCCCCAAATCCAGCCACGTTCAAAATGATAAACTGACCTTTGGAACTCAATGTTACGCTTCAATAAGCTGTTGGCCTATATGTACCTTATTCAGTATGTAGCGACGCAGTTACTGTTAAATAGCTACAGGTGAGTCAACATTGTAAGCTACTTTCATTTGTTTTACATATTTTTATTTTAATAGGCTCGTTATAACATTAAATAAAACATTTTGTAAGAAACCTAAGTGAATTAGCCTATATATTATTTTGTTTTTGTCTAATGTTTTGTTTTCAGAATCGTGGGAGAACCGTGATCTCTATTCTAAAAATAAATTATCCAGAGTCATAGCTTAATAAATAATATCTGGCATCTAACTAATAGCCTACTATTACTGTTTCTAATAGCCTATTAAAATGTAGACTAATGTACAATCTTACAGACTTTGTGTAGTACCCACAAGGATGTTGGTACATTTATAATGCATTGATAATGCCGTTTTCTCCATGGGCAAATTTCTGCAAAAACACAAAAAAAAAAAAACCACCCCCACCAGCCCCGATATATAAGTATAATACATTATTTTTATAATAGGCCTAGATGAGTGATGTAAGCCTCATCATGCGGGTTCCATTCAGAGGCAAAAGATGAATGCATGAAATACCGGCCATCTCTGGCGGGTCCTAAAAAAAAAGACTGTTCAGCTCACGTTTGTTTCATGAAAACAAAAATTAAAATGCTTTATTTTCCCTAAATCTAATTCAGTATATATATCTTAGATGCAGTGATGACGGGGTCCACTAAATCCAGTGCTGCTAGTTGAGTTATCTTAAAATAATGTTACTTAATTAAAATGCTAAAAATGAGGATGTAAGCCTACAACATGTAAACTGACATGTTTCACAAATGGCACCTTTTTCTCCTTCCTATTACTGCAAGTTTCATCACAAGTCTCATGATTTTTATTGACAGCGATGATGACAGATTCCAAGCAAAGTTTTGACAGCTTTTTATTTCGCATTTTATCAAATGACCATGATTCTGTACACAGGCAAGGGAGAATTTCTAGGGAACAGAGCTGTCCTCCCCCCTTTTATCTCTCTCTCTCTCTCTTTGCATCCTCCTGGTGGATAAGGGTGGATTCGCTTCGGGACCGAACGATGACAACAATGTAAATAAATTATGGAAGGAAAAAAAGAAGCCATGCAGGAGAGAAAGAGAGTAGAGGAACTAGGGAGGAAGAGGGAAGTGTTTTTATTGGTGTCTCCGTCCCACGCAGAGACACTCAGAGGCCTGGGAGAATCACAGCCCCGCTGGGCTTTAACAGCTTGACAGACACAGACTGCAATGTGAGCCAGGGAGTCTGTCACCCCGAAAACATCTGCCCCTTCATAACGGCAAGACAGGGAAGATGCAGCCTCTTAGATGTCTCTCCTCCTCTCCTTCCTCTTGTGCCCCTCTCCCTCTGCTCCACCTCTCCTCTTCCTCTCCTGGTCTGGCCCTCACTTGCTGGCCATGGTGTAGCAGCCGTGTGGGTGCCACTGCATGTCACGAATACGCCTCACAGATTGAAACTGAGGGCAACGGGCACCATACTCGTTAAAGTGTCTGTATTCACCCTTCTCCAGCAGGTACTGGCTGCCACGGTATCCGGGGTACTGATAGCCCACCCAGCTGAAGAAAACAAAGAGGTTAGTTTGTGCTCCGTTGATACTGTACTATGCATAAACTCAATTATAAATTTAAACCAGGGTTATTAAACAAACAATAAAAAAATATTTTTGTATGAAAATATTTTTAGCATATATTTTTCTATTTTTATTATTTTATTTCGCTTATTTTCCAAGGCAAACTTTACTTTTTACTTTATTTGTACTGACATAAAATTAATAAAAACTATATAAACTTAAAAACGAATTAAAATGACAAACACAACAAAACCCTAAAGACTGAACTAAGAAAATGAAAAGGGACGAGAATATAAAGTAAAACCATGAAAACAACTTTTGGAAATAATAAATAAAATAAAATACATTTTTTAAAAACCTTTTTTTATTTACGGCCCCCTTGCTAATAACACTACGTCAAAACGCATTTTATATATATAAAATCAGGGTTAGTATCGGACACTAAATCATTAAAATTAAATAAAATCTAAATAAATAATATTTTTACAATATCATTTTTATTTCAGCTAGTTGCCAAGACAACATTACTCTTTTTCATTAGTAACCTGATGTACTAAAATAACTAAAGATGAAATAAAAACTATATAGACATTAAAAAAACGAATTAAAATGACTAAAACTTTCAAAACTACAATAAAAATAAAAAGATATACTATAAATATAAAAACAAGTATAGTATCTCTATTATGCATCTAGTATCTTAAGCATCTTGTTGTGCAAGATATGTTAATGTTATATCTATCTATATTATCTCTTCTACGCATTTCTTCTAGTTTACAGTTTAATAAGTTCTTGACAGCCACGTTTGTCAGTACTGACAAGCTTTTGGGATCACCACAACCAGAAGTTTGACCAAGTGAAACCTTGGGCTAAAGATACTTTGCACTTACGTTCCACAGCTGACCATGATGCTGCCAACTCTGTCGGTGAATCCGTAAGAGAACAGACTAGGAACGTCATCATCCATGATCTCCATCTTGCGGCCCTTGTACTCGCCCACCTCATACAGGCAGATCTTGTGCTTCTCAGGGTCCTGCAGGAGAAAACGCGGTGAATGCGTTGTGAAAGCATTCATATAATGGGCCTAAAGTTGTGAGAGCATTGACACACCATTCTGACTGGTCTGAAGGAAAGCAGGTAGTCGTTCTTCTGGCAGTTGCTCCAAGAATCCCAACGAGGATACTCACCCTTCTCCAGGATGTACGTCTCACCGCAGAAGTTCATCTGCTCAAAGCCCACAAAACTGCAGAGAGCACATGAAGAGGTGAGTGAGATTTGTTATTCTTTCTAAATAATTTAATATAGTTAATAATATAGTTTAATATAGATGCAGAGATGCTTACGGGCCACATTCCACACGTAGTGAGCGAACTCTGTCCATGCCCATTTCACAAACATTCATGCACTCAGCGTTAATCTCAATCATGCGTCCCTGGAAGTTCTCCTGGTCGAACACATACATCTAATAGAAAGAGAGAAACCTATTATTAGCATTTTAAATCGATGTCCAAGCAGACATTCACATGTGTATGTTTATCTGAAAGCTTTACCCTGTAGGACATCATGCCCATCTCAGACTTCTTGCTCTGGGCTGCCTTGCCGTCAGTCTGGGAGGCAGTCTTTTTTTCTCCACTGGAAGACATGGCACCTTGGGTAAAATTAATAATAGAGAATTAAAAGAAGGAATATTCATATAACTGTAATATGGCTCAGAAATGAGAGATAAAACTGAGATTGAGAGAAATGAATAAAGAAATGGCAGGGCTGACCACTATAAAATATTTGATGCTGGAAGAGAGGGATGAAGTGTTTTAGGAGATGAAAAAGACAAAAAAAAAAAGTTTGGAATGGATGTAAGGGGGCTTTGGGGGAAACAAAGTGGTAGGGACAAAGGGAAGTGTGTTGGTGTTAATGATGGTGATGCAAATCAAAACTTCTTGCCTCTTATACTCTCCAAGCTGTTAGGTTAAAGTTGAATGTGTATGTGTGAGTGGATATTCTGCTTACCTGTGTTCAGTGAGTGTGTGTGTCCGTACCCAGGGTTCACGCTCAGAGTGTTTGCGTCTGACTGTGCTCTCAGCTCTTATACCCTGGCGCTGAGTCTGTGAGGATTACACTGAAACAATCAAACATGCCGTGTTCAGCATACGTCACAGAAAAGAAGCCCCTAATCATCAGCACAGAGTGAGAAAAAGAGTATATGTGAGAGGCAGAAAGGAAAATAATTCAGCAACCGAGTTCCAACTTCAAACATATCACCACACAAGCTTGGACATTCAAGCCTAATAAATAAACAATATGGGGGACAAAAAGCTATTTTTAGAGAGACTGGAATTGAACTAATAACTGAAGGTGACCCTTTTTCATACCACTTTACCAATGATTTAACAGTGGTTTACACAATTTTTATATTATCAGTACATTTTGGGCTAAGGATGTATCATATTTGTAGCACTGGGGAGACAAACAAGCAATAAATACATAAATAAAAGGATTTAATTATTACAATTAAAATATACTTTATAAATTAGTGTTATCCTGGAAACATACACCGAAAAATATGGTTGTTCTACAAATCATTATATAAATAGAGTAAATAATTATTATAACAACATGCTCTAAAACAATCTAAAACAAATAAATGCAATATAAATGTATAAAAACATTGTGCAACACAAAAGATTAGTGAACAATCCTCTGTTAATTTAACATGAATGAACATTTTCCCCTTAGGGTCAGTTATGGATTCGGTCATGTTGATAAAGTAAAGTAAGACTTTCCTTCACATTACTGCACATTCAAGGCAAGGGATGATTTTTAAAGAATTCAAACTAATTGTAACGTTGATTTGGGTTCAGCTGATATGTATTTATTTATATATTGATCCAACCATTGATGTCCCAGTGAAAATCAGAAGTGGTCAGTATGGATTTATTTAATCACACTTTGTAGCTACTTTTATATTTGGTCTCCCCAGTCTTGAATGTCACACCCTTGCAGCAAAAACGGTTAACTTTTCTCACTGCGCCCACAGCAGCTCAGATACTCCATTTCAACCCCACACTCAGCTGGAGCAAGTTCACTCAGCTAATCCCAGTATTTTGCGCGCATTGTGAGCAGGAGTGCTGACCTGCGCGAACATACTGGGACCAAACCCTTTGTGTGCCCTGCTTTCACCCAAAACACTGCACTGCGCTTGCCAGTGAATGGGCTCACAACACCCATGTGACACTTCTATAGTATGTGCTGAGCTGGCGACCCTGTGGTCTGTCCCGCGAGCCCATCAGAACGCACTTCGCGCGCACGCGGCGGCCGGTATAAAACCGAAGCGCCAGGTTCTCTCAAAGCTCCACGCGAAACCGGCGTTAAGGCGCGTGCCACACTCGAGCTCAGTGACTAAAACGGTAAGATCCCATTACATCTCACGGAGCTCATGGCACAATTATACATTTATTATGGCCTACTTTACAAACATCATTTTATGGCCACATTATGAGAATGGCGAAATTGTACTACATTTTATCACTAAATAGCTACTTTATTAATAAAGTAAAAAAAAAATCATCTAATATATCGATTATTGTTTGTTTTAAGTAACTTTTTCAAATCTTTAATAATGATAAAGAACAGTTGACCTTTAAACCTTGTTTTGTGTTATTTATTTGACTTCATTTCACAATTTGCAACTAATATAATTGATATTCATTATGGTCTGTTTTTTATGTGTTTGTTTTTTTTTAAGATAAAAAGATGTATAGGTTCACTCGATCCACCATGATGCAGCCCATGATCAACTATGGCATGGGAATGGCCCCTTTCTTCAAGGTTAAATGCCATTAAACACACACACACACACACACACACACACACACAGGCTTGTTTTTGTGAAAAGTGGGACTTCTCCAAGGCCGAATTGTTTTTAACGTAAAAACTGTATGCTCTATTGCCCTACACCAACCCTAAAACCCCTAAATAAACTACCCCTCACATGAACTTTGTGTATTTCAGATTTGCATACCTCCATTCTGTGTGGATTTATAAGCGTTTTAAAGTGGGACATTGGGTAAATGTCCTAAAAGTCACCTTCTTCTGTAAACCTATGTCATACCTTTGTCATTAATACAAATTTAGTCCTCATTTGTCATAAAAACGCACGCACACACACACACCACCACACACACACACACACACACACATATAATTATGGTTTATACTAATGAATAGATCAATAGAATATGGTATCACCTTAATCTGGCATACAAACTCAATTTTCATTTAAGTAATTTGTTTGAGGAACTTTTGCATGTATATTATAGGAAAACACTTAAAAAAAAAATCACACAAGACACTTTACCTGTGTGCTTTTGCTCTTCTAGGTGACTGTATTTGAGCAGGAACACTTCCAGGGAAAATGTCAGGAGTTCACCTCAGAATGCTGCAACATCCAGGAGTGTGGCTTCGACAACATCCGTTCTATTCGCGTTGAGAGTGGCGCGTGAGTTACAGAATGTGTGCTTCCATACATATGTTCTAGGGAGCTTTCAACCAGTAATGTTTGCCCATGTTTGACTGGATGTTCTCTCTCTCAATAGCTGGGTGGGTTATGAGCACCACGACTTCCAGGGACAGCAGTTCATCCTGGAGAGAGGAGAGTATCCTCACTGGGATGCCTACAGTGGAAACCTGTCCTACCACGTGGAGAGACTCATGTCTTTTAGACCTGTCTACTGTGCTGTGAGTTATTCATTCCATTTCATATACTAGAAATCGTAAAGGTATACAGTATTTTGTGCTGGCTAATATGTAATATTTATTCAACAAGTGAAAGTCTCCATAACAGGATTTAATGAAATAAAGCAAGTTGCATTGGAGTGGTCATGGGATCTCAACATAGCAGCCCTAATAGGTCAACAGTTGAGATTGGCTATATAGTTTATATCATAGATACAGTATGTATAGGTAGATGCCACATTTGACATGTCGACGTGTCCGCCATCTCACAATAAAAATCAATGAGTTTTGTCAGTCAATGAGATACCACAACAGCAGCCTCTGGTTGTAAAAACCGCTGAAATTTAAATTCCTGAAGAAATTGCATAAACTTTCACAGGTAAGAATGTGGTTGTTTGTGTTTTTAATATGTATTAACTCAGTATTACAGCTTTTTAAACTATAGCTTTTATTTTTAAAGTCATATTAGCGAACAGTTACGTCTTGTATTGTGTTAGTTTAGCAAAATCATCTGCTGAGGTCTATTGCAGATATAGATATTCATACATGTGTATAAGTAGGGTTGCAGACATACAGGCAACTTGCTCTCGATTGTTCAGACTGGATTTGACCATTCCAATATGGCGGATGGCTTACATGTAGCAGCCCATAAAAATAGCCGCTAATACGGCATCTACCTAAAAAATATATATGGTATATATTGCTTTATGCAAGCATACTGTATGTATTCAGGTAAAGTTGGATATACTTAATGGATATACTGGTAAATATTTTTTTATATGTGGTTTATATGTCTGTTAATATGTCTATTTAGCTTTATTTTTATTTCAGTTCTAGTATTAGTAATTTTGGTACTTTAACTTAAACATATTTTATTTCAGTTAGTTGCAGAGGCCACATTTCAAGGTTTTTTTTTTATTTTACATTTTTTTTTATTTTAGCTTTATTTCAATTAACGGAAACATTTTTCAATAGTTTTAGTTAACAACAACAGCACTGATATAATCTCTTGAATATGTGGATATTTGGGGTTAATCTCTCTCTCGCGCTCTCCCCTCAGTCTCACCAGAGCAGTCGCATGACCATCTTCGAGAGGGAGAACTTCCTGGGCCGCAATGTTGAGCTGTGTGATGACTACCCTTCTCTGCAGGCCATGGGATGGTGTGGTCCTGAAGTGGGCTCCATGCATGTGCAGTGTGGCGCGTGAGTCTCTTCTCTGTATTTTAATGATCTCCTTTTGGCACAGAAGTACCTAACCCTCATTTCTCCATCTATGTGTGTAGTTTTGTGTGTTACGAGTTCCCAGGATACAAGGGAAGGCAGTACATCATGGAGTGTGAGAGGCACAGCGGAGACTTTCAGCACTGGAGAAACTGGGGTTCCCACAGCCAGACCCCTCAGATCCAGTCCATCCGCAGAATCCAGCACTAAGAGCTCAGACTCACCGGGGGACACTACACCGATCACCCTGCCGCCCGACAAACACACTTTACACATACACACACTCACACTGTTTTTCCTAATGAGTGTCTTTTTATTGCTAGGAACACACACATCTACACGGCACACATACCATCATATTTTACATGAGGGTGCCAAATCACATTTCTGACTATGACTAATGTCAAGTGCTAAATAACACCCTCCCGAGGTGCTCAACACAACCAATGCAAACCAAAGCTAAGTTAGGCCATATCCCCGGAGGGGGACTGGCTGAGAGCGCAGAACAAAAACATCGCAGACAAATAAATGCTTAATAAATAAACTTCAGTGACTCAGTTCTGTGCAGTTATTGTGTGTGAGGATGTGGGATACACAGAGTACGTTCATTTCCATTAGAACCAATCCATAATCCAGTTTATTAAAATAATGACATTTAATGACTAGTTTAAGAAATATATTGCATATTAAATTTTTTTTTAACTTAAATTCATAATAAATCACTGCTGATACTTCTAATTAAAGCAAATCTGATGAGTTTCTTGTTGTTCATATTGACATTTTTGCACTTTTTGTGTGGTTATTGTTATAGGACAGTCAGTGAAAATAGAGAAGCTGAGAATCTTTGTTGATTCAAAGTCAGCTTTACAGAAAATCATTGTTAATATTTTTAATATCGTACTCTCTTCATTCCTTATCTGCATTTAGAAGATTAGAGCTGGGTGATAATAACGTTTATATTTTCCATCAATACATCCAATCAAGCAGTTCAGATTTGCTATATAGTATATATTCCTTTATGTCAGTGTACAGGATGTACTTATATATACAACTTTTAATATATAACTGATAATCTAGTTCACCAGTAACCAACCATTTTTAACCAGCATTTTTAACAAATATTAATAAATGGTGTAAAATACATTTCTCATTGTTAGTGCATGTTGGCTTATGAATCAACTCATTTTAGCAAATGA
This sequence comes from Sinocyclocheilus anophthalmus, assembly GCA_018155175.1. Taxonomy (NCBI): domain Eukaryota; kingdom Metazoa; phylum Chordata; class Actinopteri; order Cypriniformes; family Cyprinidae; genus Sinocyclocheilus; species Sinocyclocheilus anophthalmus. The sequence continues at coordinate 266,499 of JADLZN010010257.1, read as the reverse complement.
GACCTTATTGTAAAATGTTACCCAAGATTATATTGTATTGAGTTTTGCCATTTCCTTTTGAAAATGCAGAAACCCGTATTTGAACACAAGAACAACCAAGGTTGGATCCATGTCTTTTAATTCTGAACATGGCTACAAAAGATGGCAAGTGACAAAAAACTCTGTGTGCATTAATAGCGGTCTCAATAATTATGATAAGTCACGATTGTGACACAAATAAACAACTAACATTCAGAACTCAAATCTATAAAAATTTCTGATGCCTGAAACTGAAGCCACCAAAGTCGAAAGAGCAAATACTGCCAACTGTCACATGTGTGAACTCTTTGTTGAATTATACACAGGTAAAAGGTACCATGTTCTAAGTCTTTGATCATTTGAAAAAGTATTTCAAATATGCACCAACACACATTCAGAATGCTGAAGCTAAACAGTAATAAACAGTAACAGAAATTACTACATGCTTAATTAGATCCTAAACTTATCACATCAATCTCGTCGCCTTCATCACTGTCCCCCTCCTCTGTGCTGAGCACAATATCGGCAGTGATTGGCAGCACAGGGAAGGACTCAGACAAAGAACTAGAGACCTCCACAACATCAACATCCTCATCCTCTTCTGAACTGGCTATTGATCCTTGTGTGTTTCCGAGTTTCTCAAGAGGTGTGGTGGGGTCCAGTGCATGTGAGACAAAAGGCATGCATGTCGTGTTTTTAAGCATGAGGCCTTCTGTGCTGCATCTTTGCAATGGAGAATCATTGAGAGAGTCAGCAGTCTCAGATCTTGCTTTGCTGTAGCTGTCCTCCATCAGTCTCTCTCCTTTTGACATGGTGCGACCTGTGAATAAATATTAATTAAAACAGAGAAGTATTAATAAAAGCGGATCGTTATTTTCATGTTATTGCTAATAAAGAATAAATGGCCCATATCAAATTGTTAGTCTATTAAATCTATATCATCTTGTCTAAATAAAAAAAAAACAATCACTTAAATAGTCAGGGTTGTTACAGTTAACTAAAGCTAAAGATTTTTGTTAATCAAAACAAAGATGAAATAAAATATAAATATTAGATGAAAAACTTAAGCAACTACGTGAAATAAAATAAGCTTAAGTACTAAAATGAATAAAGGTAAAACTGAAATAATTACACAAATAAATAACAAAGGCACATAAAAAAATAAATAAACTAAAATTTAAGTGAAAAATGTGAAAATGAGATTTATGTGAAAATCAATTTAAGTGAAAATATGAAAAAAATGTAATTATAAATACTATAACTGTATATAAATATTAAAATAACACTGCTACAAGGCATCAAAACATTACAATATTCAATAAAAAAGTATATACTCATTATGTGATTTTGCCAAGGATTACAAAAGTTATTTCTGTTTTTGAAAATATGTTTTAAGCAAGCACTAGATGGCAGAAAAGGTCATCTATATGTAAAATAGGGGAAATGAGCATTACCAATTAAATATCCAAATCTCTAATACTGGCAGAGAACTGAATTATTTTGAGCTCTTACCATTAGCTGATGGCAGATTCTGCTGAAGAAGAATGTTCTTCTGATTGCCAGCCTCCTTCATTCTCCCATTTGTTTCCTCATCTTTTTGGTTTATTCTGCTATTATTGTGCCCTTCAACCCTGATTCTAGCATTCTTCTCTTTATTCTCAGTCATTTTGACCTCAGCTCCACGTACATGTGCATTTATCAACCTCTTTTTTTTCACAGTCCACATTCTGTTATCTTCTCCTTTTTGCTCTTCCTCTCTTTTCTGCTGATTTTCCAAGATCTTTTTCATTAACTCAAAAGCAGAAAGAGCTGGACGGGACCCAGTGGATTTATTCTTTGTGGCTGATTGCTTGGGTCGTGAACTCCCTGTAATGCACTGCACCTTTAACGTACTTCCTTCTAGAAGAGATTTAGTTGTGTCTCTTTTAGCATGTCCCACTTGTTTCTTTTTTACAAGACTGGACTGTTTGTTAGCATGCAACTCTGAAGATTTTGACTGAACCAAAGTCTTCTGTAATGTCTTTGTTGTTTGTATGGCACACTTCACGTTGTGGCCACTAGTTGTGTTTATGACTTTCCTTAATGAACTCGTAACACAGCAGCTTGAGTCAGCTGTGCTGCTGGTGCACTTTTCCTCACTATGCAGCCTGCTAGTTTTATTCTTTCTCTTTTTCTTCTTTGGTAGCGAAGCCTCTACCTTCATCTTCTCTAATTGTTCTTTTTTTAGTTTTTTCTTCCGTTTGGCTGGAAGTTCGTCTCTCCTAGGCAGTTCTTCAATAACATCCAGCTTCCTCTTCCTACTCTGGCTTCTGGTCACCCTGCCAGATTTAGGCTTCTGTTCACTTTGCTGTCCGGCTGATTTATCCATTTTCACACCTGACACCTGCCAAAAACATGATGGCTTCTGTGGTCTACGAGCAGATGATACTCGTGGTCTGTTCTTGGATAATGAGGATTTTGATCCCTGTGTTGTTGTGGTCATAGAAGTGGCATGTGCATTTGATGTGTGTGTGTGGACTGTGTAATTCTGTGAGGATTGTCCACAGGTCTGGGTTCCATCTGTTATGTCGGGCACCATCCCATCTTGAACGTCTGAATCGCATACACTAATGTGTTGCTCAAACGTTCTCAGAACACGATCAAGTATGTCAGACAGCTCACCTTCAAAATGTGGTTGGGTTATACCCAGATCCGTGAGCTTAACTGAGGACTGTGTTCTTGGATGATCCATGTTGGAATCTACAGTTGCAGTATTCGTTATTCCATTGATTGTTGGGCATAAATGGGAGCTGCGCAATGACGTCATCTATAAGCCAGTCCATTGGCTGAGCGAGGCTGCTCTGATTGGCTGCTGGGAGAGCTGCGGTGTGCATCAGGGATGGACCTGGAGGGTTCGTGGTTTTCGGATCAGGTGGTGAAATTCCACTGAAATTTTGGGAAACATCTGATTCAGGCAAGGGACGTTTGCGGGGGCGACCTCTTCGCCCTCTTCGAGGTGGAGCTGTAACCTACAGAAGTGTTGTAATTCAGAGAACATTTGAGTAACTGCTCTGTTGCATTTATAATTTGAAGGGGTCATATCACACGTTAATATTTTTATATTAATATTTTTTATTTTAATATACAAGTTTTTGGGGTCATACGATTTTTGGATTTACACGTATTTCGATATGCATTTTAGACATTCTACTAACTATAAGTAACTATGTAACTACCTGTCAACTAATTCTCATTAATTTGCAACTACATGTCTACTAACTCTCAGAGTAACTGTTAGGGTAGGTTAGGGTTAGTAGCAGAAGTTGACAAAGAAGTGTAAGAAGATCTTTAACAACAGTCTACTACTCTCCTACAACTGCTAGTTGACATGTATTTGCAAGTACTTACTGTTAATATAATGTCAAATTGGACTAACAAAATAAGTGTTCCCCGAAGTTTTTTTTGAGGATGTTTTTGAAAAGAGTTTTTTTCAGCCTAACTTTTTGCTAATTTGCGTCATTTGTTTAAAAAATACAGGAACAAACCGTAATATGTTGAAATATTTTTACATTTAAAAAAGGATTTATCCTAATTGTAATAATTATACCAATATTAATTTATTCCATGCAATGTTCAACAACTGCCAAATATATCAGAACAAAAAAAACACTTACTCCCAGTCTTTAGTGTCACATGATCCTTCAGAAATCATTCTAATATGCTGATTTAGTGTTCAAGTAACATGTCTTATTATTATCCATGCTGAAAAAAGTTGTGCTGCTTAATATTTTTGTGAAAACCGTAAACATGGGTTTTCATGATTCTTTAAAAATAGAAAGTTCAAAAGAAGAGCATTTATTAAAATAGATCTTTTGTAACATTGTCGTTTTTGTTCAGTTTAATCCATTCTTAGAGGTCTTGCTGACATCAAACTTATGAATGGTAGTGTATTTTTGATATTTTAAGTATTTCTTCAACATGTATGTAGGTGTCATGCATCAGTGCATTCATCTGTCTGACATTGCAGAAGTTTTAGTCTCACTGAATGGACTTTTCTTAAGCTAATTTTCCTCAAAAGATCAAGGAAAATTAGATTGCTCATGATATGACCCATTTAAATCATTAATTCAAACAGAAGTAAAATAACAAAAATGTCATACCTCCTCATCTGAAGATGTCGTGAGACACCTACCTGACACACTGGTTCTACCAATCTGCCTCTGCTCCCTGTCTGTCTCTGCCTGGATCTCCCCCTTGATAAAGACCTGCCTCTCTCTCCTTCCTCTTTTATCGCTCCTCTGCCTTGTCGTCTCCGTTTAAGCCTCTCGTGATTCTTGAACATCTGTCTGGTGTCTAGCATCCTGCCAGTCCTACCCCCACCTTGCCCCATCCAGGCCGACCTCGCCACTCTTCCGCACCTTTTCATATTTTGCACTCTTTTACAAATACTCAACCCTTCTCCCTTCAGAGCAAATCCTCCGCGTGCCCCAGCCCTCCGCACCCTTGTAGCCCTTCCCTCAGTTTTGACGTCCCCTTTCATTCCTCTCTGACTCTGCTCCCTCTGTCCTGCACTCTGCCCAATGTTGGTGTCAAGAAAGTAACTGATAAAACCTGGGATATTGTTCTCAAACTGTGCAAATGCTTCTAAAACACATTCCTCACCCTCTGAAACACGCCCCAATGCTGGCTGGCCCTCATTGGCCAATGTCTCAACATTTGTATTATGAGAAGGGTAAGGGTGAGGTGGCAGTGGGGTTGGAGGCTGTTGGTATGAAGCTGAAGGGGGACATACATAGACCTGGGGCAAGCAGGCTGGTCCACTCACTGTGGGATACATAGCGCTTTCAGGGACCACATCCATGACTTGAAAGGAAGGCATGTTCTCTCGATTAACCTGGACGTTTTGAAGTGTGGCCAGGGTGATATCAGAGCCATCGGTGTACGTGCAGAGCCCCTGATCGCTCCTCCATGATGACGTGCCAATCAAATGAACACTTTCAATGGTCCCTTTGGGGTTTTGACATTCAGAAGGGACGGTCTCAGTTTGACACTCTCTCTCTGCCACCTCTCTCATGCACTCCATCTGTGTGTTTCGCTCAGTTGCTGGCCTCTTTGCTACTTGCTGAGGTATGTCGATGCCTAGTTTGCAGGCTGCTGATAGGACTTCCTCTTTGTCCTCGTTCAACTGACCTGAGTACAGCAGGCTGACCAGACTGAGCAGCGTACAGGCCTCCACAGCTTGGACTTCAATCAGTCTCCTCTGTCCATTCCGGGGTGATGGCATGGCTGACAGAGCACCACAGAGCCAAGGACTGAAGGCAGACAACACACAGCTGTGCACCGGCACAGACACACCTGGATAGGGGTGGAGAAAGTACCGTAAACATAATAGAAGATGGAAAAAGACTGATTAATGAGCAGAGGATGGACTATGTCAAACCTTGGGTCTGCAGCACAATGTCACAGAACTCTGCCCTGCTCTGCTGTTTTTGCAGCTCTTTCACCAGAAGCGTCTCGAACGTCAACATCTGTGACAAACGGAGACATACTCAGACACAAATGCAAAGCATTGTAAAATATGCAAGCTCTAAAAAATTGAATGCTGCCGTTTTTCCATGCAGCTGTGCAGACTGCAGACACCTGTTAAGGCTCGGGACAGTGCACGCTGATCTCATGGGAGTCGCGAGATGTGCAAACAGTTGTTAACATGATTTACTTTTCAGGCCCCTCGCATGGAAATAATTATATATATATTTATATATATATTATATATAATTGTGTTTAGCAAACTAAATCGTTCCGGCTTGATACCGAAAGCATCCCAGTAAAACAGTCTGGCGAATACAAAATAACTTCGGACCTTTTGTCTTATACATGAGAAAATTCAATACCGGCTTGTTTTCCCAATTTGTCCTCTCCGGCGGTGTCGAACTCACTGGATTGTACGTATGGTGCACTGGCCTCGCTACAAACCGTAGAGCTCTACAGGTTTGCGCAATTTACGAGTGGGGGTTCAATCTTCAACTTCAGCTGCCAGTGGCAAGTCACGTGACCTGTCAGTGTTTGGTGGCAGCTGCCAGTGGCAAGTCATGTGACCTGTCAGTGGTTGGTGGCAGCTGCCAGTGGCAGTTCACGTGACCTGTCAGTGGCTGGCTGGCAGTATGTCTTAACAAGATCCACTGGCGGATCAGTCAGACAGCCGCAAGAGCGCTCCGAGTTTAACGCGTTCTCTACCACTGTCTCTACAAGGAAATATATGATTTTATGATTATTAATATATTCTTATGGGTCTAGTCTTTTAATTTGTCGACATTTTATAGAGGCTTATTGCAAATAAGGTGCCCAAATGGCCGTGATCTCAACTGTCAGCTGGTTGTTGCTTCCACTGGCGGATCAGTCAGACAGCTGCAAGAGTGCTCCGAGTTTAACGCGTTCTCTACCTCTCTCTCTACAAGGAAATATATGATTGTATGATTATTCATATATTCTTATGGGTCTAGTCTTTTAATTTGTCGACATTTAATAGAGGCTTATTACAAATAAAATGCCCAAATGGCCGTGATCTCAACTGCCAGCTGGTTGTCGCTTCCACTGGCGGATCAGTCAGACAGCCGCAAGAGCGCTCCGAGTTTAACGCGTTCTCTACCACTCTCTCTACAAGGAAATATATGATTTTATGATTATTAATATGTTCTTATGGGTCTAGTCTTTTAATTTGTCGACATTTTATAGAGGCTTATTACAAATAAAGTGCCCAAATGGCCGTGATCTCAACTGTCAGCTGGTTGTCGCTTCCACTGGCGGATCAGTCAGACAGCTGCAAGAGCGCTCCGAGTTTAACGCGTTCTCTACCACTCTCTCTACAAGGAAATATAGGATTTTATGATTATTAATATGTTCTTATGGATCTAGTCTTTTAATTTGTCGACATTTAATAGAGGCTTATTACAAATAAAGTGCCCAAATGGCCGTGATCTCAACTGTCAGCTGGTTGTCGCTTCCACTGGCGGATCAGTCAGACAGCTGCAAGAGCGCTCCGAGTTTAACGCGTTCTCTACCTCTCTCTCTACAAGGAAATATATGATTTTATGATTATTAATATGTTCTTATGGGTCTAGTCTTTTAATTTGTCGACATTTTATAGAGGCTTATTACAAATAAAGTGCCCAAATGGCCGTGATCTCAACTGTCAGCTGGTTGTCGCTTCCACTGGCGGATCAGTCAGACAGCCGCAAGAGCGCTCCGAGTTTAACGCGTTCCCTACCACTGTCTCTGCAATTAAATATATTATTTTATGATTATTAATATATTCTTATGGGTCTAGTCTTTTAATTAGTCGACATTTTACAGAGGCTTATTACAAATAAAGTGCCCAAATGGCCGTGATCTCAACTGTCAGCTGGTTGTCGCTTCCACTGGCGGATCAGTCAGACAGCTGCAAGAGCGCTCCGAGTTTAACGCGTTCTCTACCACTCTCTCTACAAGGAAATATATGATTTTATGATTATTAATATGTTCTTATGGGTCTAGTCTTTTAATGTGTCGAACATTTTATGAGGCTTATTACAAATAAAGTTCCCAAATGGCCGTGATCTCACGGTCAGCTGGTTGTCGCTTCCACTGGCGGATCAGTCAGACAGCCGCAAGAGCGCTCCGAGTTTAACGCGTTCTCTACCACTGTCTCTACAAGGAAATATATTATTTTATGATTATTATTATATTCTTATGGGTCTAGTCTTTTAATTTGTCGACATTTTACAGAGGCTTATTACAAATAAAGTGCCCAAATGGCCGTGATCTCAACTGTCAGCTGGTTGTCGCTTCCACTGGCGGATCAGTCAGACAGCTGCAAGAGCGCTCCGAGTTTAACGCGTTCTCTACCACTCTCTCTACAAGGAAATATATTATTTTATGATTATTAATATATTCTTATGGGTCTAGTCTTCTAATTTGTCGACATTTTATAGAGGCTTATTACAAATAAAGTGCCCAAATGGCCGTGATCTCAACTGCCAGCTGATTGTCGCTTCCACTCGCGGCTCAATCCAGCCAGCCACGGTTAAACTGCGAGTATAAAGCATTCCCTATCACTCTCGCTGTATGAAAATACATTATATTAATATTATGAATATATTCTTATGACTCTATTCTTTTGTATGATTGACGTTTTAGGTGGGTTTATCCCAATTAAAGCAGTCAAATGAACATGATCACTACTGGTTGCTTACTGACGCTTCTCTGGACGTTCAACCAGCCAGCCGCTGCTGAGCTGCGAGTATAACGCGTTCCCTATCCTCTCACTGCAAGGAAATACATTTTTTATTATTATGACTATATTCTTATGACTCTATTATTTTGTATGATTGACGTTTTAGGTGGTTTATCCCAATTAAAGCAGTCAAATGAACGTGATCATGGCTGGTTGCTTACTGACGCTTTGTTTGGACGCTCAACCAGCCAGCCTCTGCTGGCTCTCATTCCAAGGAAATCATTCTGATTTGTTTGGATACTGCCACTAGTTGTGACTATTTTACGATTTATGTTATGTAATAACATTTATGCAATAATGTACAGTATAAAAATGCCTATTAAAACGTGAATTATCCCAATAACAAGAATCTTTCTCATAAAGTAATTTCAGCGACAACAGGACAAACTGCAATGCTTTTTAATAATTATATAAAAGAAAGCCAACTTAAACTCCATTAGGGGTTCAATCCCTAACTGATTGGCAGCACCAGTGACCATTGGCAGCTGGCAGTCTGATTCTGGCAGGTCACGTGATCTGCCAGTGGTTGGCTGCCTGGCGGCTGGAAGTCCACTGTCAGGAACCATTGATTTATGGCAGATTTATGTTGCTCTCCTTCCACTCTATACGGGAATAATAATATAATTTTTTATTGTACATCTGTTCATATGACTTTATTCTTTTACATATTCGATGTTTTATGGAGTGATATGGAACCCGTTCAATTCGGAGCTGAAAGTGACTGGCTGCACTGAAGCGGCAGTAACCCACCAGTCCGGATCACGGTCATTTGAACACTTTATTTGTGATAAACCTCCCTAAAATGTCCACAGTTTAAAAGACTAGACTTATAATAATATATTAATAATCATAAAATAATATAGTTAATTGCAGAGACAGTGGTAGGGAACGCGTTAAACTCGGAGCGCTCTTGCGGCTGGTCGATTGAGCAGCCAGTGCAAGCGACAATATCCTGCCAGTCTGGATCACGGCCATTTGAACACTTTATTTGTGATAAACCTCCCTAAAATGCCGATCATGTAAAAGAACAGACCCATAAGAATGAATTCATAATCATAAAATAATATATTTCCTTGCAGAGAGAGTGGTAGAGAACGTGTTATACTGGCAGCTTCATAGCGGCTGGCTGGACTAAAGTGTCAGTAACCCACCAGTCGGGATAACAGTTATTTGACCACTTTAATCTGGATAAACCTCCCTAAAACGTATAACATATAAAATGATAGATTCATATGAATATAGCCTATACATAATAATAAAATAATTTATTTTCTTGCAACGGGAGTGGTAGAACGCGATAATCTTTAAGTTTAACAGTGACTGGCTGGATGAGCGACTAGCGAAGCGTCAGTAACACACCAGTCAGGATCACGGCAATTTGACGGCTTTAATCGGGATGAATCTTCCTTAAACGTCAATCATATAAAATAATAGATTCACATGAATGCATTAATAATAATAAAACAATGAATTAAATTGTAGTGAGAGTCATATGGAACGCGTTAAACTCGCAGCTCAATAGCAGCTGGCTAGACTGAAGAGTAGGCAACCCACCAGTCGGGATCACTATCATTTGACCACTTAAATCAGGATAAACCCCCCTAAACCGTATATATCTTAAAGAATAGATTCATGAGAATATATTAATAATAATAGTAATGCATTTTCTTGCAGCTAGAGTGGTAGAGAACGCGTCAAAATTATAGCTCAATTGCCACTGGCTGGACTGAGTGGCCAGAGAAGCGTCAGACCCACCAGTCGGTGTTACGGCCATTTGTCTCCTTTATTCAGGATAAACCTCCCTTATACGCCTATGATATTAAAGAGTACATTCATAAGAATACATTAATAATAATAAAACTATTAATTTCATTGCAGTAAGAGTCATTAAACTGGCAGCTGGCTGGATGGAAGCTGCAGTAACCCACCAGTCGGGATCATGGCCATTAGACTACTTATTAAACCTCCTTAAACCTATATTATATTAAAAAATACATTGAAAAGAACATATTCACAATAATAAAATTATGCATTTCCTTGCAGCAGGAGTGGTGGGGAATGCATAGGCATACTCATAGCTTAAAAAGTCTGACTGGAGGAAACTGTTATAGGAGGACATGAACGCAAATAATATATTGACTCAAAGTTGTTTACAAAAAAAATGTAGAAATAACAAAAATAAAATCAGAATTATTTCCTTGGAATGAGAGGCAGCAGAGTCTGGCTGGTTGAGCGTCCAACAAAGCGTGAGTAAGCAACCAGCCGTGATCACGTTAATTTGACTGCTTTAGTTGGGGAAAAAAACCTAAAAGGTCAAGAGTCATAAAAATATATTAATAATAAAATAGTGTATTTCCTTGCAGGGCGAGAGATAGGGTAGGCGTTCTACTCGCAGATCTACAGCGGCTGCCTGAAGCTGCCAGCCAGCCACTGGCAGGTCACGTGACCTGCCAGAATCAGACTGGCAGCTGCCACCAGCCACTGGCAGCTGCCAGAATCAGACTGGCAGCTGCCAGAATCAGACTGGCAGCTGCCACCAACCACTGGCAGCTGCCAGAATCAGACTGGCAGCTGCCAGTGAATCAGATGTGTGCCAGAATCAGACTGGCAGCTGCCAGAATCAGACTGGCAGCTGCCACCAGCCACTGGCAGGTCACATGACCTGTCAGTGGCGGCTCCTGCCAGCCAGTTGAAGATTGAACCCCTACTGCAAATTACCGCGCCGAACTGACTCAAGCGTTTCCAGTGACTCTGTCTGATTGTCCGAGTATGTGGGAAAGCCACAAACTCTTTTATTAATATCTGCACAAGTGATATATTTATTTTATTTTTTGTTTTTGCGTCCGTGGGAGAGTGGGAGAGTGGCAAAACATTTTTAAATGTGGCAAAGCATTTTTAAATTTTCACAAAGAAAATGTTAGTGGCGCTTGAATGTGTTCTGGGTTCTGAGCTGCTAGGTGGTTGTTTATAGTACTTGTGATGACAAAGAGTAGAGTTCTGGTCATCATCATTATTATTTGAATATTTATCTGTTTGCTATTCTATTTATATATCTAAATATTATTGTGGCAGATTATTTTAAATAATGAAACAGCAACAAAAAAAAAAACAATAACAAAAAGCCAATAAAAGTGCTTTACCAAATCATGTAGGCCGAAACATCGCGAGATTTCGGAAATTCACACAGCGGTCGCGAGGTCGACTGAGCTGACCAACCTCTCGTGCGTTATTACGGAGTGAAGCGCGTGCGCCCTGAGCTGTGAAATAAATAACGCCGATTTATACCTTCTCACGAAACGTGATATTCAACAATATATCGCAGGTATTAATACATTTCGTATTACTTTTATGTTAGTATAAATATGCGCAGAAGCTGCAGGTATTTCAGGGCTGTCAGTGGTTGCAGTCAGTGGCTGTGTGAAGAGTTAGCTTGTCGGCTACATTGTTAGCTCCTCTGGGTACTGAGGAGTGTTCTAGATTTTTCCGACATATTTCAACTAAAATGAATAGGGTACTTTAGAACTACATGATGAACCAATCTTCTACTTTTATTTAGGTATTATAAATAAAAAAATAAAAAACTGGCGACGCTTGGCAGGTGTACAGTAATATCTGCAAATCTGTAATTGTTGCCGGTTGATTTTCAGTTGTCATGACTAAGTTAGTTAGTCAGTATTTACGTTGACAAGTGTAACTTAGTTCTGTTTTGGGTGGACATTATGAATGTATTTCCTACCGATTTGTAGTAGTGCCTTGGTGAAACAATACAATGTTTTTTCAACAAATTGTTGTAAGAAAGCTTCGTTTAAATAAGCATAATTAATAAGCATAGAGCTAGTAAGAGCTAATGTGCGTGTGTTTTGCCCACTCCCACACCTGGCAAACTACACAATGACTAACTGCTTAAGAACTGTTTCAGGGTTTAGCAAGACTAACTCAAGTCACTTTGTCCCTTTCTTCGAGTTAATAAGCAGCCTGTGTGCATGAATATGTGATGTGTATGTTCTGCGTGCAAGCTTATTATTTTTATTTCTCTCAAGAAGTAGAGCCTTGTAATATTTGAAAGATGGCAGACACAGAGCAAAGGAGTCCACCTCCTCAGCCTCAGACTGGACCTGTGGTAAGTGCCATGACTTTTTAGCTTTGATAAGCTTCTTTTAAGTACTAAACAATGACCCCATGATATATATTTCCTGAGAACCAGGAAAAAAAAGTTTTGTGAATTTTGTTGTTCTTTTTATGTCATTACATTGGTTGGAGCATAAGAAACAAATGGAGAAAAATATTTTTGAAAAACAAAAATATTTTATCCTATGTCCTTTGTGGAGGACGCCGGGACTAAGTTATTCAAAATAAATAAATATTAAATATACATGAAAAGGCATGTATAGGCAAAACAATGTTTTATTTTTTCATTCACCAATCAGTTTTTAGGTTTCAGGCTATTTTTAACCAAACTTTGTACAAAGATGATTCTCAACTATGTTATGAAAGATATATTATTACAGAATGATTTGATATTAAGGATAATACGATTCACTCAACTCACGATGTGGTACGATTCACGATACTGATTTCACGATACGATTTTCTCACAGGTTTTTTTTTTTTTTTTTTCAACAAAATTAGATTTAAGACAAATTATAAATGAAAAGTGTCCTTTTATTATTGCTTGGACAAAATTTCATTATGAAATTGAAATATGTCAAATAACAAAACTAAATTGAAATTTTAAAACAAACCACAATCTAATCAAATATTAAATCAAATAATAAATCAAAAATCTCTTCATATAAACAAAGGCTTTGCCTGTGGTCTTTCCATTCAAAATTAAAGGCAACCACTGCATTTGAATCACAATCCAAACAAAGATACTGCATAAATGTTTTTTAATCTAAATTAGATTGTGTAATTTGAAATTTTAAAACAAAAACAGAATGTTTAGTTTTGTGATACTATACTACATAAAACATCTGCACGAAACGGAAACAGCAGACAAACTAAATGAGATGCAAATTCACTCTCTGACAGCAGGTGGCGCTTATGGAACAGCTGCAATACAGCGTTTGCTTAATTGCCGCTGTAAAACAAAGCAGCGCACGCTTCTGAACACTGCTTTAATGGAATTATACAGAGATGAGATGAAACGATCTAAACGTTTCTAAAAAGAGTCAGTTCCCCTCAGAGATCCTTTCATATAAACTCCTACTCCCAAATGTACCAAATGTATTGTGATTCGTTTAACATATAAACTAGGGATGTAACGATTCACTCAATCCGATTCTTTTGAATCACGATTTAAAAAAAAAATAATTTTTACCAAAATGAGATTTAAGACAAATTATAAAATAAATGTGTCCTTTTATTATTGCATTGGACAAAATGCTGCATGTTTCTTTGTGAAATTTAAATATAACACTAATAATATACTAATATAGCACTTGCATATTACTGCTCTTTTGTTGGTTTTGATTGCTTCTATTGTCCTCATTTGTAAGTTGCTTTGAACAAAAGCATCTGCTAAATGACAAAATTTAAATATAATGTAAATGTAAATAACAAAACTAAATTGAAATTTTAAAACAAGCCCCAAATCAAATAAATAAGTAACACAAATAAAATAAATCTCTTCATATAAACAAAATAAGGCTTTGTCTGTGCTCTTTCCATTTAAAATTAGAGGCAACCACTGCATTTTAATCATGATCCAAACAAAGATGCTGCATACATGCAACATGAGCAGTTTTTATTATTGTATAATTTCGAAATTTGAAGCAAAAACTGAATTTTTGACTTCAGTTTTGTGAAACTATACCTAAAAATATCTGCATGAAACAGCGGACGAGCTGAATGAGACACAGATTCACTCTCTGCCAGCAGGTGGCGCTTAAAGCGTTTCCTTAGTTTTTGCTGTAAACAAAGCAGCGCTGCACTTATGAACTTTAATATGCATTATACAGAGGCAAGATGAAAAGAAAAAATACCATCTAAACTTTTCTAAAGACAGTAAGTTCCCCTCAGACATACATTCATATAAACTCCTACCCCTAAATGAATCGCGATTTATTTGGCATCTCAACTGATTTGAATTGTCACATATTTGTATTGATTTTCAACCGGCTCGCAGTTAATCATTGCATCCCTAATATCAACCGATTTGAATCGTCACATTTGTATTGATGTTCAACCGGCTTGCGGTGCCTCGTTACATCCCTAATATACTATTTTACTTTATGCAATATGTGCGTAAAATGTCCACAAGTTGGTATTCCCATTCTATACAATGTATCTATACATTGGATCTAATTTGCATATTAATGTGTTCTTGGGGCAAACCATAATGAAAAAAAGTGTAATAATGGGAGTAATAACTTGGCAACATTTTCAAAAGAATATCTCATGTTTTATAGGAATATTGATCTGTAATTTCTTACCCTATTGACTTGTGTCTCCCCAAAATGCCTGATTAACGTGATGTTTGTCCTGGTGTCCTCTACAGAAGACATGTATGAAAATTATACCCTGGTTCGTAACAAAAAGTCATATTCCGATTTGAAAACCCGTAACATTTTTCTGAGATGTTTATTTACGACAAACAATTTGAAAATTAGCCAGATTTAAATGATAATTACAAAACATTATAATTTTTACCTAAATTTGATAATTCTGTCAATATCAGCTATATTTAAAGACCCAGGACAGGGAGTGTTTATGATTAAACCTCCAAACATTTGAATGTACTCTGTACAGGACATCCAAACTTAGAACTGTGGCATGTATGGTCTCAGAGAAATTCACTAAAATATAATGTCACAAAAGTCTATGTTTCGGTCCCAGGAGGATATATATATTTATTTTAGTTATTTTTATGTTTTGGGGCTTTTTAAATCCATTTATTTCAGAATGTTCATTATAAACTTGACTCGTGATCGTATTAATGTATTGCAGCAATTCCTCTTGAGTAATAAGCTGGAAACGGCTATGTGGCTGTCACGACTGTTCACCGTCTACTGCTCCATCATGTTCATTCTGCCACTGCTTGGGTGAGTCATGTTCTTTTACAAGGCACGTTCACAAGCTTCTTTACCATCCTGTTTTGTTCAAAAACTGGGTGCAACTTTTGTGTTAAGGATCAAATTGACTTTTTTCACATTGACCAAAAATTGGCACTATGGAAAAAAAACCTTAAAGATTAATTTCAAATTTGAAGACAAAAGTTGTAACAATTTGCCTTTTCAAAACACATCTCTGTGTATTCATGACCCTAATTGAGAAAAAGTCACAACATTTCTAGAAGAAATAAAGTTTAACCAGTATTTCAAGCAATTTGAAAATTCAGTGGGGATCAAATTGGCGCCAACACAATAGGAGTTAACGATATTGTAGTTTGTGGCATCACATTAGTATGATGAGGACTATTTAGGGTAGTAAGGACACATTTATACTCACAGGTTTTTTATTTTATTTTATAAGTGAACGATTGGAAGAAGAATTGCTTTTTTCTGTCCAGGCCTCAAGCAGCTAATAACTTCTATCAGAGGGCATTGCTGGCAAACGCCTTGACCAGCGCTCTGCGTTTGCACCAGAGACTTCCTCACTTTCAGCTGAGCAGAGCCTTCCTGGCCCAGGCCTTACAGGAGGACAGCTGCCACTATCTCCTCTACTCCCTCATCCTAGTCAACTCCTACCCTATCACAAGTATCCTTTCTCAAAGACCCCTTCCTTTGGAAATATCTTGGGGGGGGGGAATATCTGTTTTTAGTTGTGTTATGGCATCATATTGTATTTATGCAGCCTTGACTTTTGTTCTCAGTGAGCATTTTTCCAGTGTTCCTCTTCTCACTTCTCCACGCCACCACCTACACTAAAAGAGTCCTTGATGTAAGTCTCTGCCCTTCTCATTTATATTGCTCAAATGTGTATTTGTCATAATTCCATCCTGAATTTTGTCTCCGTTTCATTTGTTCTCAGACCATGGGTCCAAACAGCCTTATGTTTGTGAGGAACTTTTTGAACAAGCTCACAGCCAATCAGCAGAACATCCTAAAGTTTATTGCTTGCAATGAGATCTTCTTGATGCCAGCTACAGTCTTCATGCTCTTCAGGTGAGGACTGACGTTCAGCTGTTTTGTCTAGTGTTAAATTTTTTTTCAACCCTGTAAATCCTGACGTATTAAATAATAGTAGGGATGTAACAATGCACATATTGCATAATGTAAAATAGTATATCAAATAGGGATGTAACGATGCACCACGAGCCAGTTGAACATCAATACAAATATGTGACGATTCAAGTTAGCTGAGATGTTAAACGAATCGCGATACAATTGGGGGTGGGAGTTTATATGAATATCTCTGAGGGGAACTGCTGACTGTTTTTAGAAAAGATGGTATTTTCTTTTCATCTTGCCTCTGTATAATGCATATTAAAGTAGTGTTTATAGATCCACTGAAGTGGCTTGAAACATGCAGCATTATTCTATTCTATTTGTTGACGTAATTTCAACTGAAACAGGAAGACAGGGCGGGACATATCAAGCAGCCCCGCCCCCTTTTTATTATAGATTTTCGTTTATTTCACAACTTGCGCCAGAGCTGTTGAGCTCGGTAAAGCCGCATTTGACAGCTTATGACAGCCACAGTCCCCTTTAGATTCAATATGAAACTGTTACTAAAGTAAAACAGTGATTAATCATGCTAAAGATTTGTAGTTTGAAAAGTGTGTAATATATTGGTGAATGGCATCTGTGTTATCTCTTCTACTCGTCAGTGCTGTTTCTAATACCGAGTCTAACAGTTTTTCCTCCTAATCTCATCCATATTGCTATAAAATATAGCATTCTGTGTAGACTTCAAATGGATTCAATATGTTTCGTGGTCTGCACCGTCTCGCGCATATGACCCACTCTGTGCTGTTGTGTGCTCTGGGGCTTTACATAGATTTCATCCTAAATGTGTGCGTACGCACAAAAGCTAGATTTTGCGTACGTACAAAAGTTTTCAGATTTATGAGATTTTGGAAAATCTAATGTGCTGTTGGAGACACTCAATCAAAAGCCCCAGGAATCTTCCAGAAAGGGAATACATGCACACAGGAAATGATGCTGTGGACAGTAAACAGCAAATGGTCAGGCTGTGTATCACAACGAACAGTGGTCTAGAAGCCACTAGCTTCCACAGGAATATCACCAATGGGGATACACCAATGGACATTTGTATTTTTAAGTACATTACAGACGGTTCTGAGATTTAAGAATTTGATTTTTTTTTTTTACATTATGATTTGTAAATTTTTATACCTATTTATTTTATTAATAATAAAAAAATAAATCGTTTTTTTTGTGCAGATTTAGTTTAAAATGCAATGCAAGTAGAATTAAAACTAATTGAAATTCAAAGAAATGTATACATTAAGTAGAAAAGCAAGGTTTGTCAAGACAACCTGTGAATGTTCTCTTAACAGCTTTTTTAGAAAATTGATAAATTTGCTGCCCTATCAAGAAAAAACTAAGGTAAACATCCTACCAATTAGTAGCTGCGTCTAAAATCACATACTGAGTAGCTATTTATTTATTTTTACGATTGTATGTATTTTTACAAAATATTGCGATGCGAGTTAATATGCAATTATTTTGTAAAGCTTTTTATGTTCTGTATTATTCAAAAAATACAAGCTATAAATAATTGTATAGTATGACCGACACACTATTAGATAGATTAAAAATAAATGTTCTTTTCTGCAGGCCAGGCCTATATGTTACGATTAAATTCAGTGATGCATGAATTGATATGAATTACATGTTTATTTAACAACTACAATCACAGTATATTGACTGATTTGTTGAACTTCCAAGCTTGTAAGCATGTAATAATTATGACAAAAAGCACTGACAAATAAGCCTGGTGTAAAAATTAATATGAAAGTCAGTAACAAATCAAACAAACTAAAGTAGATTGCAGAAATAAAAAAAACAAATCTGTTTCTTTACCACACTACTTTAGGTAATTCAAAATCACTGTAATAAACATATGTAAACATATGCACTGCACTTTTTAAACACTGTCTATTAACTTTAGACCAATGGATCTCAAACTTTTTTGGTTGCGCCCCCCTTTAAACCTATAAAAAAAATCTCCCCCCCCTTTCCCGAATCCCCATTCCACCTCAGACTACCAAATATTTTCACTAAACATTATGAAAAATAAATGCTTTTTTATTTAAAAAAAACATACGGGAAAAAAAAAAAAAAAACAACTGCATCACTTGAAAACATGAAAAGCATAGTCCGCTAAGGCATAGGACACACCAGGCCCGGACTGGCCATCGGGAGCACCGGGAGAATTATCGGTGGCCTGGCGGCTGATTTGGCCCGCTGCCCTGTTTTTTTTTTATTGTACCAATGTGATCATTTCCGATTTTGTCATTAGATATTTATTGATAATAAATCATACAATCAGTAAGTCTGGACGGTAGTGCTGCGTACACGATCATGCTCATGTGTATGTTCTGCGATCCGTCAAACGATTACGAACAGAACGATGCGGCGGGACTCGTAACAGAGCAGAAGCGGCCCGAAGCAGCAGTGACACATCACTGGACCATGTTCGGGGTTTCAAGTGCAGGTCAGTTTCATCTGTAAATACACTAGATAGTTTTGTCTTTATTAACTTAGTTGAGTATTAAACTGATAGTAGGCTATCAGTAGCACCCCATTATTATCATCATTCAGAATACTGTGCTATAGGACATCAATATTGTAAAGTTACATTAAAAAATTTAGTAGAGGAAGATATTCACATGGATTTATTGTACAGGGAGGGAGGGAGCTAAAGACAGCAACACAAAAATAAAAGCTTTTGAAGCTTTTTTTTGCTTGAAGCAGCACTGCTTAGACCGATCGTTGTGACATCAAAGTACTGTGAAACTATAAGAGAGCATGGACGTCTCATTAAGCTTTCTCTCGCCGTACTTTGATGTCATACACCGATCAATCTTCAAGTCGAAACACACCTCTCTACTCTCGCGTGTCACGTGACCGTGTAAATGCAGCCTCTGCGATTGAAAAATCGTGTTATTTCATATCGCGATATTATCGCAAATACAATTAATCATTCAGCCCTAGTAGACATGCGCAAAATTTAACGTTGTAATACACAAGTCGCGGAAGATGAAGAAGATTGTGCTACATGAATTCAACCCCATCTCCTCCCCGAAATAGCAATTTATGAAGCTTACAAACGCCAGTTTTAATATGCATAACGTTCACGCAATCATTGCATGCATATTCCATCCACGTGACACCATGTTTTAACGCAGTTAAGGGTAGGAATACGTTAGGAAAATATGAGATACTATAAATGCGTTTTGAGACATCACTATTCTAATTTATGCAGTTTGCCTAAAAGGTAAACATATATTTTAGAATGTTTATAGCCTATATTTTTATGGAAAAAGATAGGCCTTATTTTTTTGCAGTGTAAATAGCTGTCTGACTCACCGCGTCAATAACAAAACATTTTGAAAATAAAACACTCATATCTTACAGTTTCCTTCAAATTCTATCTTTTAAATATGGTGTTGGTCATAAATATTGGGAAAGAGAACGAAGGGGGTATCATAGGCTACTGGTCTCCCCCCCCCCCCCCGTGCGCGACATCTGTGAACAGAGGTTCTACTGTCATCAGACCAATGGACTGTTTGATCAACGAGCGCATCCTTATGTCTGTGGTTACCGCCTATGTTCCAAAGCCATCAAACAAAGTCAAGTTCACAAAAATGATCACTATTATTCGCGCAAAAGTATTTTCTCAGAACATGAGCTTTGCTATTTAGAACACAATTTAAAGTGGAATTGTCATACGCCAAGCAATCCTTGCTGTGATTAAAACATTAAATCGCATACCACAGGAAAATAGTTTGAAAGCAGCAAAGCAGCACATCCACTGCAAATATTTATTTTTAAATTCATATAAATATGTTGTAATTTCTGGATAATAATTTAATGAAATTTCAGTTCTTAACTTCATTATTCAGTGTCATATTTAATATAGACGTGTATTTCAAATGTAAAACAGACTTTAAAATCATTCTGTTTGCTTCCTTATTTCGCTCCATCCAGATGGCCATAATACCAAGTATTGGAAGAATACTAAAATCCAACAGTAAAAAAATAATAACTCTTGCTTTTGTATTTGTAGGAAATAAAGATGACCAAATAAATTGTGCATAATTTGTGTTTATGTAACAGCTGTTGTGGTGGTTACAGCATATATCTCGGACTTCACTTCCATATGGCATCCTTCCGTTCCATGTTTCATTTTCGGAAGGTGCGATGATGGGAATATGCGCGTCATCAATGCATCCAACCACACTGGAAATTCTAAAGAAAATTCTAATTATTGGGTTACTTCCAGAGGTCACCGCAAGATGTTATCAAGTGAACGTCAGCGAGGCACACCATGGTTTACCGCTCTGCATACAGCAGCCTTGCTAATGTGCTCTGCATCCCCGATATAGAAAACTACCAAATAAATATGCATGTGGATATGGCACAATTTTTTTTTAACTCCCTACGAATTAATACAGCCTCCTCATCTACAGTATAAAAGGACATGCCATTTTTGTCACTTTGACGGTGTCTGGTGTTTGACGGGGGGAGGTGGGGGAAACAAAAAATAATCTTGTTTACGTTTGCATTAAGATTTTTCTTACCCCATAGTGGATAATTTTACTTGTTTTAAGTAAAATGCACTTAAATGCACTTGTTTCCCCCCAGGAAACAAGAATAAACTTAAACTTATATAATTTTTCTTATATAGAAAATGCATCGTGATTTAAGAATTTTTAGATATTTGTACTTGAAATAAACCCAGAGTTTCCCTCATTTCAGGGTTAACATACTCAGAGTTTTCACTTAACCTCCTTTCTGAAACGGCCCCTGACCGGAGCAGATCTGTTACGCTGCGGTGATTCCGTCCACAACGTGAAAACCAGACTTCATTCGGCCCAATGAAAGCATAATTTAGCACGTCTTAAAGGGGTCATATGATGCTGCTAAAAATAACATTATTTTGTGTATTGGGTGGAATGAAATGTGTTTATGTGGTTTAAGGTTAAAAAAACATTATTTTCCACATACTGTACATAATGTTTTCTCCTCTATGCCCCGCCTTTCTGAAACGCGTCGATTTTTACAAAGCTCATCGGTCTGAAAAAGCGAGGTGTGCTCTGATTGGCCAGCTATCCAGTGCGTTGTGATTGGCAGAATACCTCAAACGTGTGATGGAAATGTTACACCCCTACCATACTGTGATGCAGTGTCCCGGCCGGAACGACGAGACAAAAACATGAAAACCCATTCTAAACAAGGCCAATTGTTGCATCCAGTCGGGACATAATTAAGGATTATAATGACTCATACTGTCTTTTTACACGTTGCATCGCACCGCATAAACATAAAACCATGTCTGCATTTGTGATCGGAGAAATGACAAACAACAAGCCCTACTCTACACTGCCCAAAAAAACTTGCTTTAAATATATAAAATATAAAAACTCTTTAAATATAAAAAAAACGTACTTACAGGTTGTGAGTCAGAACACCGGCATTGTAGTCTAACGTTACTCTACCAGGATCAGTAAACAGTCATAAAATGTGCTGCACACATCTGAAAATTTTGGGTTGAACTGTTCTGGAACAGTGTGTAAATATAACTTAACCACTGATTTGTAGTCTTGTCCTCTTTTGGAAGATCAAACAAATAGTTTTGCTTTCACAACGAAAACACACAGCGTCTTCACGACATGGTGGCGGCGGCAACTACAATACTACAGCGAGAATAAAAGTACGCCTTCTGTCTTTGCGTGAACATTTGGGCGGCGTTATGCAAATCTTCCCACATAGTGACGTAGGCGTGTGGGGGCGTGTTAGAACGAGCCGTTTTAAGTAGGCGTGGTTGACTCTTAACTTTTATAAAGAATGTCTCTTTGGATTTGAGACTTTAGTCTTGCAACTTTACAGATCTTCTTTATGCACCAAGAATTGTAACACTCCAAAAGAGAGAAAGGAAAAATTTTAATCGCATCATAGGACCCCTTTAATCTTTTCCTTCCCTATATAGTGCACTACGTGCCATTCAGCATACAGAAAATACTACTACTGTGAACAAGTGACCGATTTCAACCGTCTATTTATAGTGTGGGGGGCGGGACGCTTCAGATTCTAGAGAGCATTTGATTGGACAGAAAATCTGATGAGAAGCTGAAGTGCAGGGTGATGTCATCAAAGTCGTTGATCTATATTGCCGGAAGTTAGAGACTGTAAGTTTTGAATGCTTATATCTTCTAAATGCGAATTTTGTCATTGTTTTGGAGCACACTAGCTTACATGTAACCTTAAGGCTAAAATATTCATACTAAAAGCCAAAAAAAACTTTCATTTTGATTTGTGGGGTCTTTTTAGGCACACGCATGCTTTGTTTACAGACGGTAACCAGGGCAACGCTGGGTAACGCTGTTCCATAACGAACCAGCAATTTTAATGGAAAGAGGACAGGCAAAGCTTAGTTGTTTATATTGTTTTGTATTTATTATTTATTTGATTTGGGGTGGGGTTTGTTTAGTTAGTTTATTTGACATATTTCCGTTCACAAAGAAATGTGCAGCATTTGGTCCAAGTAATATAAATTGACACCTTTTCATTTATAAATTCTTAAATCTCATTTTGTTAAAAAGTGAGGAACAAAGAAGAAATCTATGAAATCAGTATTGTGAATCATATCGCATCGTGAGCTGAGTGATTTGTAACATCCTTAAATAATAGCGAAGACATTAGAATGCCCAAGACGTGGCACTCGAATAGTTTTGAATGGGAAAAAACTGCAACGCTCAATATGGCCGCTCTATTGAACGAAGCCCTGCCTTTTGAGTAAAAGAGCCAATCGCGAATCAGTAAAGTCAGCGCGTCACTGCAGCTGCCGTTAGAAGTCCCGGTTGCTATAGAAACAGTAGTGTTCTGAATGGCACCCTATGCTGGGCCCGTATTCACATAACATCTTAAGGTTAAAAGTAGCTCGTAACTCGCCGATTTAGGAGAAAACCTTAAAAATAATGTGCGTGTCAGTCCTAAATTTAGGACTCCAAAATTTTTGCTCTAAGAGTATTTCACAAAGCATTTTGGCGCTAAAACTAGCTCCTAAATCTGTGAAACGTTAGGAGTAGTGAAGAGGACTCCTAAGTCACTAAGACCAAGCCACAAACTATCATAAAATGGCTGTTGCCGGCAATCTGCCTCTGAACGTAAACATTTTAGAAATATTTGACGATAATGAGCTTTTATAAAGGTATCACCTTCGGTTTTGAAGGTTATCCCAACTCCAAATTTAAATTTTTAAAATTGTTTTAATTAACCAGTTTGGCAAGAGGTCCCTGCTGGCTTTGTCCAGGGTTTTTTTTTTTTTTTTTTTTTACGTTTGCATGCATCACTATCAGCCATGATTGTTCTACTCTGTTTATTAAAAGGCTGTTTATATGCATATTCACTAGACATGAGAAGCATACATGTAAGTATGACAGTTAGCTGAACACATACTTGTTTAATTAGTGACACTTAGCCTGCATTTTAAAATCTTTAATTGAATGTGCATATTTTTTATATCTGAATATGGCAACATAATATCGCGCTCTTCAATATTTCTATCAGCCAATCACTGTGCATATTTAGTACGCACTTGACATCATCCATAGCAACGAGGTCAACCCAGCCCTTACTCTTAGCTTAAGACTTCTCTCTATTCCTTCGTAAAAGTTTGTCTCAGCAGCTTTGTGAATAGGTTTTAAGAGAAAACTCTTTGCTAAAAGCTTTTACTGCTATTTAGGAGAACTCTTAGTGGTAAGATACAATGTTTTGTGCATATGGGCCCAGGACTGCGCATGCACACTGGCTGGTCTAGCCTGAAAAATAAACTTTTTTTTAACGCTATTTGAGCAAAAGAAACCACATTTATTAGACAGTTGTTGTCGGATTTCATTGGTGATTTCAAATATGAAATTTAATCGTAAGCTTGGTGAACAGTTTTGGAGAATTTGACGTTTCCCCATTCAAAGAGATAGGAGCTGCGCTTGCATGCCCAAGAGGCGTTTCAAAGATGGCCGCCTAGTGACATGATTTGCCTTAAAGGGACTTTGATAATAGTCACAGGGTTCCCATGCTTCTTGAAAGTACTTGAATATCAGACACATATGGATTCAAGGCCTGGAAAGTACTTGAAAACAAATATAGGTCCTTGAAAGTGCTTGAAATAAATTTGAAATACATTTTGTTTAGTAGAATGGTGCTATTTCAAAAATTTTCCTATATGCGCTGTCAAAGACAAAACGAAACTGCGCTAATGATTGGGGGTGGAGATGGGGTAGCGCGAGAGAAAATCTTAGCATGCGAGCTGATGTGCACATTGCACAGCCATGCATGAAGTCCAGTTTCATATGGAGAGCGCATTTGCGGACTGAAAAACTAGCTGTTTTTGTGCGACTATGAAAAAATGTATAGGAGCACCAGTGCAAATGACCCACTCAGCATATTTGTGTTTGCGCTGAGGAGAGCTTCAAAGATTTCTATCGTACTTCTGTGTTTTTGCACGTTGAGTAATGTAACACAGACGATCTGTTGATTTCATGAAACAATAATCAGAATCCACTCACTGCTCAAAACGCCGTTTTGTTCAGTGCTGAGTTCTGCAAGCTCACGAATACTCTCATTATAACAAACAAAGTGTAGACAGGGTGTAAATAAGAGATTTACTGTGCAGTGTAGAGAGCTGCATTGATTATAATAGAACTTTGTGAGATCGCGATGAACGAAGGAGAGTGACATCTTTTAATGATTAAGAGAGTTTGCAAATGATAATTTATTTAATACAACAGTTCATTAAATAAGAAGTTAATATTAAGTGACTTGCATTGTCTGAACACTATTGCCTGATTTTGCTCTCTTTCGTTAACAAAGTAACAGCTGAGCCGCTGCGTGTCTCCATTCAAACACAGCGTTGTTTCGTTTATGTATGAATGGGCGTTTTTAAACTAATCTGATTCAATTACCCATTCATAAAGACAGTCACTTGCTTCGTTCCTGAATGAATCAGCCGTTCTAACGAATCAATTGAATGAATGAGTCAGTGATAAAATCAGTGACTTGCCGCCACCTACTGGCATTTTTACTTTCATTTTAAAGTATCTTTTCTGATATTTAAATCATTCCGTTCCATTAAACCATCTGAAAATGCACCTACAAGCCACTTTAGTGTTCTTCTGTGCCACCTCTGTAGTACAAATTATTTTTTAATACTGATTTCATTTGATTGGTAACTTATTCTTATTCTACTTGTTTTTATTCTGTTGTTTTAATAAAATAAAAAAAATAAAAAACTTAAATATAATTTTTTGAATTTGATAAAAGATGACATCATTTTAATAAAGTTAGAAAAATGACATCACATAGGTAAAAACAAAATTCCCTGTAAATCACTGAGTCAAATATCATCTCGTAATGGGAAGGATAATATTTGATCAGAATTTTTGATTATTGATTAGAAAGGTGCTCCTAAAATTTTGAATGTGCTCCTAAAAAAAAAAAAAAGTTTTTTGACAAGTGCTCCTAAAAAGAAAAGTAAGCGTAGAGCCCTGTTTTAACCACTTTTTATTTATTTAAAAATTGAGAAATTTTCAAATTTAATTATTTTACAAGAATTACAGCAAAAACCAGTTTGATGCAAGAATATATATTTGTATCAATATTTGAGAAATTCTAAATTCCTTTGAACACGACTGCTCAAAATTGTCTAAATTTATGAAACCTACACATTCAAAACATTGTTACTCTGAAATTTTTTATGTAAATGTTAAGTGTAAGTGAAATGTTAAGTACTGTAAGAGGTCTTTCATGACGCTACATATGCTGTTGAATTTGAGCGGTGCTTGATATAAAATAAATGGTGCTTTAAAAAGTCCTTGAAAGTCTGCATGTTACATCAGGCTTTTGTGGTTGATATAGTATGATAAAGGAGAATATGGAGCTCATACACAAGGAGGGGAAAAAAACACCTCAGTTTTACTCTAGCGATGTAAATCAAAAAAGATCTTTGTGATAGTGTAGCAGACTACTAGAATTAAATGCATATATATATCAGTTGTCAATCTAAATCTCCCAATAATGTCTTAGTGAGATGATATTTAAATGCTTAGTTTTCTGATCAAAGCTCTGTACTTTTGATTGTTGGGTCAAAACTTATAATGCAATGCAATAAAATGATGATTGAGAGATCTACAAATAAGCTTTCCTCAAAATCCTGATTTTTCTCATTTGTTGTTCACATTTTAACATAATTTTTTGGGATGGATAGTGAGGTAAACCTAAACCATTTTCATCCAGTTAGTGTTCATCTTGAAATAATACTAACAATATAAAAGTTGTTCTTACATCATTAACTTTATAAAAATCATTAAAAGATTTCAAAGCAAAAAGACATGTACTGCAACCTGAAGGGAGACCTTTTTAGACAGTTTGGTTGTTGCTAAAAAGTATAATCAAATGACAGAAGTCGTAGTAGATTGTGCAGGGATTTTCAGCAAAATTAATAATTTAGCCTTAACAACGTCGTTTGCACTGCGCTCTTGCGTTACTTGATCTTTTAATTTTGGTGCGCCAATCTGTTACTTAGTATAGGAAATTATGATCCACACTCACGAGATGTCTTCTATTTTCGTTTTATTTTACATTCATTACTGATGGGAAAAGACACAAACGTTTCGGCTCAAAGCCTTCCTCAGTGTGTGTCTAAAGCAATTCAATCCCTCCACCCACTTTTCAAATCACTAATTATATTGACATCATCATTCATTAGCCAATGTTCAATTACCACAATCATTAAATAATTTCACTTAACCCTGGGGACAATTTTTATAATATATATATATATATCATATTATTATATATCCAACAAAACACGTCACATCCACTAGTACACCTCACAATATACCCGTGACTAAAACAATAGTTATTTAGGATCACATATTTATCACTATTACAGACCTATAGTTTATCCTATCAATCATCAATATCTACTCCAATTAACTTTAAATTGTATAACAATGGAAAAATCAATAATTAAGAACATCAGAAATACATCGTCATACACAATCATTGTTTTACACACTGTACAGTGTGAATATACAATTTAAAGTTAATTGGTGGAGTAGATATTGATGATTGATAGGATAAACTATAGGTTTGTATAATAGTGATAAATATGTGATCCTAAATAAATATTGTTTTAGTCACGGGTATATTGTGAGGTGTACTAGTGGATGTGACGCTTTGTGTTGGATATATATATATATGTAAATTGTCCAGGGTTTAAATGGAAATGATTTAATGATTGTGGTAATTAAACATTGGCTAATGAATGATGACGTCAATATAATTAGTCATTTGAAAAGTGGGTGGAGGGATTGAATTGCTTTACACACCGAGGAAGGCTTTGAACCGAAACGTTTGTGTCTTTTCCCATCAGTAATGAATGTAAAATAAAAGAAAAAAAGAAGATTGTTCTCGTGAGTGTGGATCATAATTTCCTATACTAAATAATTTAGCCATAAAAATCAAAAAACAAATCCCGCACACTATGCAAAAAATCGCATGACCTTCATCAGGAATTTTTTTAAATATGACATCACAAAGTACACCCCATTTAAAAACAGATTCATGAATTCATGACCAATCGCTGTAAAGATCCATTGATTAATAACAACCTAGGTACATCAACTTCAAAAAAAAAAAACACTTTCATGTACATATACACATAAACATATCCTGTACATACATACATACTAGCACATACATCAGGCCCAGATTGCATTTATAACATCACATTAAATAAAGCTTCATCATTCATGCCATTAGGTGACCGTAAGGTAGAAAAAAAATGTATGTTCCAAAAATGTAAAAGATTCTTTGGTACATGTTCGTTTTCAGACGGATACTCCTGATTCTTCTCAGAGATTACTTAGCCCTATACCAAATGGTAATTATCGTTGTGGTAATTGTGCTCAGTGCAATAATACATCAAAAACTTCTTTCTTTTGTCATCCAAGAACCAGTAAAAAATATAGAATTAACTCCGTTATTACCTGTGTTTCTACGTATGTTGTTTATTTGATTCGGTGTCCTTGTGGTTTAGGTTATGTTGGAAAAACATCACGTCAACTTAAACAATTAGTGAACAAGAGTTCTATCAGGAGAAAAGATATGAACTATCCAGTTGCAGCTAATTTTCTTGCCTTAAATCATGATGTTTCTACCTTACGGCTTTGTGGTATTGAAAGGGTTAATGTGCCACCTAGAGGTGGCGATATTGAATTGCTCTTACATCAACCAGGGTTCGAACGGTCATGAAAAACCTGGAAAAGTCATCGAACAGCAATTTCCAGGCCTAGAAAGTTTTGTAAAAATAAACTCAAAGTTCACAAGTCTCTGTATAATAGAATTATGTTTAATCAGGTCCTGAATTTCGGTGCGGGATTGCGAATAGTTTTACTCATTCCCGCAGCTTTTGACTTCAAAATGATGGATATTCACACATTTATTCAATAGCCTATAGCATGTAGGTTTGATGAGTGAATAATCAAACATACAGACTGAGTCCAGTCCACACAGACTGATCAAATCAGTCATTTAAAAACAGCGCGAGTGATTCAGCTGTACGAGTCTTCTCTCTTTGACTTTCTCTTCAAACGGCTTCACATCGGCGCATCTTGTCTGCGCTACAAGAGCCGCTGCACGCTGCGATACAAGACTTTCACTCGCGTTTCGGGACAGTTGACAGAATAGTCACTTGCCTAATAGGGTCATTGTTGCATCGTCAGAAAATATTATTATTTATTTGCACGTCTTTTTAAACCATTCGGTACTCACGCGCTCCAGAGGCGGTGCGCAGTCACATCCAAAGTGCGCTCGTGCGTATATGAGTATTGAGTTTGCTACCAAATAAGCTCAGCAGAACCCTCCACGGGCTTCAAACATTTGCCCTAGTCCGGCCCTTATCCGACAGATTATCAGAATTACTGGCCGAGTCCGACTGGAGCCCGTGTCTTTTTTCTCTTTCTCTCTTCCCCAATTACACAGCTGCTGTTGTAGCCATTAAAATAGTTCAGTTTCGTTTTTAATGGCAAAAGTGGTTATAAATATTTTCGTTTCTTTATTACGTTAATATAGAAATATGTTTGTAAAATGTTTTTGTTTGTTAAATTCAAGATTTTGTTTTGTTAAAGTAACGACCAAGCGGCCAGCAGCAGACAGTGAGCTGATCATAGCCTATGTTTGATCAATTTATCCTTCTCAAATCATCACAACTTGACTAAAATAAAATCTATAGTATATAATATTGAAAGTAGAAAAAATGTGAATTCAGCTTACATTTTCGTTGTTCGTTCATTGGTGGAAAAATGAATAAACAGCTTGAATATTGGATTTCTACATGTGGGCGGGAATTAAACGCCCTTTTCTGCTGATTGGTCAGCTGAAGATCAAACCGTGCAGTCATCAGTTATTTTACAGTATCATGCAGCAGAATAATAGTCCTCAGCTGCTGCAGTTGTACGGATTCTTAACACATTTATTGCAACTACATTAAATCTTTTTTTGTCAAACAAAAACAGGATAAAGAAATAGATGGACACAACTGTAACCGGGGCAGGGCAGAGTCTAGACAGGACTTTCTTCTGTGTAGATATAAATTCTATTCTTTGCATCAGCTGGGCATGGCAGGGTATGATATGACAGCTGTCATAGCCTACCCTGCTCACCCAGTAAGTCTGTTTGTGTTTAATTAAGAAATTAATTAATTGTTGCAAATAAATATTTTAAAACAGACAAAAAGGAAGGAAAACAAATTGGCGGGTCCTATGTTCACGCAAGAACGATCATTCTGACTGACAACCGGAGAACAGCAGATATTAAATAGCCTGCTGTTAGTTATATAATGTAGTCTTGTGTTTTGTTAAAATTGATTATAATTGATATCTCAAAAGGATAAGCACTTGTGCGCAGCGTGAGCTGCAACGCAAGATTTTCATAAAATATAATAACTTGCCATTTCAGTTTGTTTCTCACCGAACCCTCAGTATACGTTCAGAATGCTTGGAATATACGCCACGAGATGCAAAGGATTATTTTACGACAGATATGCATACGCTTCAAAAAAAAAAAAAACTAAAGTCACATTCTCTGCCATTAAATTGGCAAGTGCGAGCAGGACATTTTTGTGTTATTAATAAGCCTTTAGAACAACATTAAGGATAGTAGTCACTCTAGTTCACACAGTTCAAATAAATTGCGATGGTTTAAATAAACTCAATAAGCAGACAGACGCGACTACAGTCAAGCGCAGATCAGTATTGAAGTGCACAGGAAATAAGCAGCAGTCATTTAAAGCAGTTTAAATTAATATTGAATACTGATTGATATTCACTTGGATTTTCTCCCCATCGAGGGGAAATAACTTAATAATACTCTGTCATATATAGTCTTATGGTAAAATGTATTTTTAATTGTGTAACGCTATGTTCAAAATAACTACAAAATGCCTTTGAAAAATAAAGAGAACAACAGAATGCGCTGGTTTAGCGCGTCTCAGTCTCCTTGAGCATCTTTCCGGCGCATGCCACAAACATGAACCACAGGGAATACTTGTCTTTTAAAAGGCTTCATTTAGATTATTTGACGTTAAATGCATCATATAAGTCACTTTGTAATAAATCACAGTAGGCCTATGCATCATGATAAAAAAAGCACTTTACAGTCTGGAAATACTTTAGGCTATAGATAATTATTTTTCGGACCCCCTATCACTTTAAGAACCGCTGGTCTACACAGAAGAGGCTGAAATGCAGGGCTCTAAAGCAAAGCTTGTTGCATTTAAGCAGCAAAAATACACACAAAATGACACCAAAAGGGCCATCCTGGCCACACAGTTAAATAAATAATAATATTCAGTGATGTGAAATGTGGAGCAACGTCTGGCGCAGTTGCAGCTTGTACTTATTAAAACAAATAGAAAGCAAATAAGTAGCATTAATAATCATTCATTTTAGTTAACATATGCTATGATAATTTGAACAGATTTGTATTCTTATTGTAAAATAATGGAACATTTAGGTCATGAATCTCAAAAGTCATGGAAATTTATTGGTAAAAATGTGTACGAACCCTGATCAACGTGAACTGTTTTGGATCTTTACCCTAATGGCATGAATGATGAAGCTTTATTTAATGTGATGTTATAATGCAATCTGGGCCTGATGTATGTGCTAGTATATATGTACAGGATATGTTTGTGTATATGTACATGAAAGTTTTTTTTTTTTTTTTTGAAGTGATTGTACTAGTGGCGGGGTTTGTTATTAATCAATGGATCTTTACAGCGATTTTTAAATGGGGTGTACTTTGTGATGTCATGTTTAAAAAAATTCCTGATGAAGGTCATGTGACCGAAACGTAGTCAACAAATATTTCGGTATTCTTTGCATAGTGTGCGGGATTTATTTTGCTTTTTACTTTTTTGACCTGGTTGGTCTTTGCCTCCAACGCACCTATCTATTGTCGTCAGGTGTGCGGAGTTTAATTGTTAAAGAATTTAGCCTTAGAAATGTATGTATCAAATATACAGTAGGCTAAAAAAACGTAGTAGTTTGGTGATGGAAAAAAGCACAATTAAAGCCATGCTATGTTCTAATAAGATGATGTTTGCTTTTGTGATTCACAGTGGTCAGGGCAGTTTGCTTCAGCCGTTCATCTACTACAGGTTTCTCACTCTGCGCTATACCTCAAGACGCAACCCATATTGTCGGTAAGAATCTTGTATCTTATGTACACACTGAGTAGTGTTAGATGTACACATGCACAATTTACCAAAAATATGGGGTTCTGCATGTTGTTCTCATTTCCGTGACAAATTAATAATTAGAGCCAGTTAGATGCTCAGCAGTTTTTAAACCTGGGCTACCTGTTAGTTGTGTGTGTGTCCTGAGCCCAGTATCAGTGTTCAGTAATTTTTGTGTTTTTGTCCTGTCAGGACTTTGTTCACGGAGCTGAGGATTTTACTGGAGCATTTTGTGATGAAGCCCAGCTGTCCGGCCTTCTTCAGGAGGATGTGCCTCAACAGCATTGCCTTTATTAGCCGCCTTGCTCCCACCGGTGTCTAACATACACAAACTACTACACACAGTTCACAGATTGGGACAGTTTCAAGATTAACTTACAAACAAGATGGCCAGGTCTGATCACTCAGAGATGGATGTCTTCTTCTGCACTGAGGCGTTTGCAGAGACTATCAATCTGACAGACTACATCCAAAAACAAAACAGCAAGATGATGTATCTCTGTGGACAGTTGTCTGTTAAGAGGGTACAACCGTTTTAGTTCATTAGAGCTTTTATATTGATTTTCAGGGGGTAGAGAAGGAGCCCTTGGGATGTTTAATTTTAACTGCTAGGGTAAATAGATACAGCTCTTTATAGCTTGTCTTTCTAATGAAATCATACCACACAGAGAAATCAAATTTCAGCTATCATTAGGCTTGTCTGTTCTTTAGTTTGATTCCATTTTTTTTAAATGTTTTTGCTAAAATTGTTTCTATTGTTGTATTGGATTACTTTGAAAAACTTGATGTACCTTGCCCTGAGCATTTCCCAACAGTTGACAATTATCTGAATGCCATGAGTTCAGGAAGTTTCATATGTAACTTGAGGATGCCTTTTTCATGTGAACAGATGACTGAGGTGTCAAATATTCTGTGATTCTCATCGATTACATAGAGCCCTATACTCAACTGTTCATGTTTAGGGCAAGTTGTAACTGCATTTGAGAGTCAATTATTTGCTTGTTCAAGGCATGTTGTCATATTTATTGCCTCTGTTTATAACTATGGTCTGTAGATGAATAAAATCAAAGGTGTTATTAAATTGTAACTACCAATTATGGTTTAATTTTAGATTTTAAAGCTCTAAACTGTTTTTTTACTGAACGTAGCGCCGATCTGTTGCACTAATAATTTAAAATTCCAAGACTACTGCAAAAGATTGTACATGTATTTTTTTTTTCTACCATAACTCAAAATGTTAATGTGCCACTATAATATATTTTGCTCAACATTAAGATAGTTAATTATCAGTGATACAAATGCATGAAAGTTTATAGGGTGAGAGGTTTCCTCTGGGATAAATGATCCAAGTGCCCATTAAACAAGTCCACAGAATCTTTTGAAATGCCTCATGAAATTTGAGGACAGTTGTGTCCCATGATAGTTTTGACCCATGTATAAAGATGCTGTAACAGACTAGTGGAAGATTGCTACTTAATTTGCGTAGGTTTAATTTATTTAGTAACAAAGCAACACTTAAGGCAATGCTGTATAGAGACCCTAACTTACATTTGCGGCAATCACACAATTTTTTTTCCCTGCAAGACGACTTTACAAAAGAAATGGATGGAAAGAGAAAACCGTGATGTAAGACTTCAGACGTAGTTATCCCCTCAGCAGTGCTTACTTCAACAAATAATTGCCAGGATAAGGAACCAGTTTTATAATGCACCATTTATGCGAACATTGTAAATCCAAGTTTAATTTGATCATAACAGCCTCTTTTATAAAATTTGCATAGTACTCCTTTAGTACCTAATTTAACAGGTTGTTCAAATCCAGCCAGCATTTAAGTGACTGCGTGGAGGACCACTTGCCTGCTTCACACTGAACATAGACCCACGAAGCAATGATCAAGCACCTCATTTCAGTAAATGAAGCAAGGGCAATTAAATTTAAAGTGTATTACAGAACCATATGCAGACTATATGACACCAGTTTATCTCCTCCCACCTCAACCAAACACTAGAAATATGACATGAACAAAGTACATAAAGGCCAGCAGCACTTTTATTAAGATGTAAAAGGGAGGGTCACTTTAACAGTGTAAAAAAACAAAAGGAGGATAAAGTGCATT
This sequence comes from Sinocyclocheilus anophthalmus, assembly GCA_018155175.1. Taxonomy (NCBI): domain Eukaryota; kingdom Metazoa; phylum Chordata; class Actinopteri; order Cypriniformes; family Cyprinidae; genus Sinocyclocheilus; species Sinocyclocheilus anophthalmus. Next base: position 232,186 of record JADLZN010010257.1, on the reverse strand, counting down.
GCTGGAGTCTTTCATAAAAATGGAACAGACACAGAAATATTAAAACAATGCTTGATTACCTAATGTACAAATATCTGGATGTATCAAGCATAAAAGCTCAATCCTTAAGGACTGCAAAAAAAAAAAATCACTAAGATCTCACCACTCCCCCAAAATTGAGGCTATGGCTTCAGTTATTGGAGTAATGGAAATAAAGCATCAAAAAAGTACGCGCACAATTCCAATTAAGGTATGGAACCAATGAACACAATATTGATGGGCTGGTTAGTTCAGCATCAGCTTCTCTGGAGGCTCAATGAGAGAGACTTCATGGTACCTGGAGGGAAAGAGAGGAAGAAGTTAACCATTGCCAACACAGCTATTGACCATGTAGAGAATGTAAACTTACTTTGAGCCCTTGTATTTCTCCCTAACTGCCTGCTGTGTGTGCTGAGCAGCACCGAGGTAGGTCTGATGTAGATCCTGAATGCACAGCCTAAGATCCTCCAGAGTGTAGCCAGTCATCTCAACAAGTGCCTTCGACTGCAAGAGAGAGTTGTGAGGAAAAAAAGAAAAAAAAAAGCACATTCCAAGTGAACCCTATCAAACACCAATTTGATGCAGAAAACACCGATTATCCCTGGGCTACCTGTTAGTTGGACAGTCTAATTAAGACCGCATAAATGTTCACATAACTAGCATCCTAGTTTTTGCACAAGTTGATTGTGCAAACTTACCCATGATCCACCTGCAATTGTGTGGTTGGCTAAAATGAAAGCTGCAGCAGCAGTTTGAGATGGGAGGTACTTCAGGAAGGGGTCACAATCTACCAAACTGAGCTCACCAAGAAACTGAAGGGGGAAAATAAATGGGGGGGGGTTACAACAGTTTCATATAACACGGAACCGCCACACAATGCAACTGAACTGCAGGAAAGGTTCTCACCATTGATAAGCTCTCCACTTTGCCGCTCACAGGCTGGTGCAAGAAATACTGGGTGAGGAATTGATTGATTGTAGGAGTAGCAAGATCAAACGACAGAACCGTCAGCACCAGATGCTCCATTCTCAACACTTGTTTTTTTGTGTAGGTGTCATCAGTGATGTAAACAAATTCTGCCACCTCCGGGGGGTAGATCTCCTCAAATTTCCTACAGTCAAACAGAGAAGTGTGAGCAGGGAGAGTGGCGGCGGGGGGGGCGCCTCCGGGGGGGTGGTTGTGCAGTCTGAGGCTTTAATGCAAGGATACTTACGAAGCCAAAAGCATAGCAGCTGTGCCCCCCAGCTGTAGTTTTCCTCTCAGGACAGGCCCCAACATGCAGCGCAAGCAAACCACCCACCAGCGCACCGATTGTAGTTACACCCGCCACCCCCCGGTAGACCGCCCCGGTCCTCCCACCCCTTCTCGACGAGCTTGTACCCTCTTCTACACCTCCACCAACCACCCCGCAGCACCACCAAGAATGGCTAGCAGCTGCTCTTGTGATGTCGGGCGTTGTCTTCATGTAAACTGCCTCGCCGGCGCGTTTATACTACCGCCACACTGCCCCCCCCCACCTGCCCCCCACATCTAGCCCCCCCCTACCAAACCAAATAACCCCATATCAAAAACACCCCCACCCACAACAACCATAAACATTGAGCCATGAAGTAGAGAACATGCATCATTAAAAGGAGCTTAAAATGGAGAACTTAACACATCCTCACCTCCATTTCCCGCAAGTGTGCGTGTATTTCTGCTGCATAATCTGAGACCTCATTTACATTTGTGAACCTCTCCTCACTCTCAATTATCGACATATCCATAGGAGAATCTATGTATTAGAAAGAGTTGTACAAGTTGTATTTCAGGTTTTCTATAAAGTACAACAGAAGACAGTATAGGCATTGCATTTAACTGAAGTTGTTTCTCTTACCAAAACTGGCTTCCACGGGCAGATCGATAGTGGCGAGGGGCTGCCTTAGGCGGGTCACGGTGGGATTTAGTGTTAGAGGAGAGCAATCCATGGTTGCTCTTTTGGTAGATGGTTTCTTAGAGCATGCACCATCAGGCTCATCCACATGGATCTGAAAAGCAGGTGGCCTTGTGGAGGGCTTCTCTCCAAAACCGCCATGTTCTTCAGATTTGCATGCAATTATTTGGGGCCCAGAGACCTGTAAACAGAAAACTGGATTAGAGTGCTGGGGAAAACAGTCCTATACACTACATAGGTAATTGCAGGCCCTTTTTGCAGCAGCAGGTCAATTTGACCCATTTCAACTTTGAGTGGTTGGAAACACTGTTTTTTTTATTTTTATTTTATTGAAACTGACCGATTTAAGGTCACAAAAGACATATGCAAAGTATCTCTCTAACACTGTGATGTGGAATATGCATACAAATTTATAATACAAATCTGATGTATGGGAGTCAGTTTGACAATTATTAAAGGCAGCTGCACAGACCTGAAATAGTTTGTTAGCTTCTCAACTATACTCAGAGGGTAGTTATATTTATGCTTTCATCACATGTGTTCTCTGAAGAAACTTCACTGAAAGAGCAAGTTCAGTCCATGCATGTTTATTTCACTGGGAAATTAACCCAAAATCTTGCTGTGTCATGAGAACTGTTTGAGCTTCAGGAAAGCACACAAGTGCCTTTTTAACATGTTTGCTTGATGTAAATAATAATTAAAGTTGAAATAGATTAAGATTCAAGAAAAAAAAAAGGATCTGATCTTTGGTGTGAGCGGCATGTTAAAAACTTGCTGTTTTTAATCCAAATTTTCATGGTGTGGTGACTCATGTTGGCGTAAATGTAACCCCACTCCAGAAAAACTGTACCCAGATTTTGAACAAAAAGGTGAACAACGTTTTCTGCACTAGAAACTGTGGATATGCACCTGTTGCAGTATTAAAGGGACAGCTGGCCAGAAATGGAAATGTACCAAAACGTAATTAATTCTCACATGGAAACAAATGTTAGGCAGAATGACAGCCTCAGGTCACAAATATTTGGCAGAACATCTTTTGTGGTCCACAGAATATGAACTCGTTTTTGGTGAACTACCCCTTTAACCACCCAACCCGGTTTCCTATGGTAGCAGTGAATGGGTTTGTAAAATGGCGGTCTGCGCATTGCGAGGGAATGAGTGCGGACATTTAACACTGCATTTCATTTTAACCTGTGGCGCCATAAATGCAGTTTGACCCAAAAGGGTAGACAAAAGGTTACGAGATTTAGATTCGTGATTCAAAGGGACAACAAAGCCTGCGAGCACTTTGACTGGTTCAACTAAAGCAACGTTCAGTTCATCTAACGTTAGTCAGTCAGTCAATGTTAAAAGTTAGCAATTGTTAAAGCAAAACACACTGATTATTAAACTAAATACTCATACGTGCTACAATTAAGCTGATGAAATAAGTCTATAATCGAAGCATATTTGATATTCGTGAGCCATGCGTGCTCTAACCTGTTTAGCGCCGCGCAGAACGGGCTGCCGTCGCTGATTGTTCTCCAGGGCGCCCAGAACAGTCCTGTTGCCTGGTTTAGGGTTGACATTTTCCCGGTTTTCAATTCGGTTCTTTGCTGCGCCGCGTAGTCGTGAAAGCATGTTTTCTTGGTTGTGAATATCTGCTCCCGAATCTTGAACCGCGCTTCCTTGTGTTTGACCGACAGATGACATCCTTACAGCAGCAGATCACCTCCAGTCGCCCTGCGAGATGGATCGATGGTTGAAAGCATTTAAACACCAGGGTTTGATGTTTTAACACGTTTGATCAAACACCACACACGTGAATAACGAATCAAGCGTGGATAAGCAGACTAACCAGGGAAACTGGTAGAAACGAGCTGTTGAAATCCGGACAAAAACACGATATAAACAGTCGCCAGCGGCGTTTTACAAAACCGAGATTCAAAAATAAATCATGCAACAATACTATCCTACAGAAATCGCGCCATGGCGGTGTGGAAAACCCTCAACACGGCACGGAGAGCTCACTAAAGAGGTTGCTATGAAGTCGAACGGCGCCTAGTTGCTTTTTTTTATTTTATTTATTGCTGCTGCCTGACTTGATATTGTGGCTGTCTCAGTTCAAGTAGCCCGCGACTATTGAAACGGGCCAATCAGAATGCAGCAAATCCAAACGTCACTGATTATACGGAAGCCTGGAAAGTACAAACTGCGATTCTGCTTTTATTAAGCGAGCCGTTGAAAGTTACTTTCATTGGCTCAAAGGAATTTTGAAACTGTTTGAGCACAGTGTAAAATTTAAGCTCATGATGTCAAGTTTATACATAATATACAAACTCAAGAATTACAAGTATATAAATATACAGGGGTAAATCTTACATTTGGGGTAATGTTCTGACCAAGCAGTACTTAAAAAATACTGAAAATAAACAACATAAACAACTATAATCATTTTGAATATAAATAATATTTTCTATGTTTTTGGTACTTATGTTCACAATTTCTAATTTGTATAGCAAATAATCACTGTCTCTAATACTGCTGTCATAACCATCAAACCAAACATTGTTTTTCCCCCCTAAATAAAGCTAAATATTAAAATATGAATAACTGAAAGTTTGTATCTGGACTGAAAGACAAACAAAACAGACACATTTTTCATGACTTGTTGTTTTATTTCTGTAGAAATGCAACTAGACAATGGATGAGTTTTAAAAAAAACAACTCCAGTGACAAATAGTTTTTATGTTTATTACATTGAACATTTGAATTTGATTCTGTAATGGTACAATCAGCTTGATCCCTATAGAATACCAAATGTTTATTGCAAAAAGCTAAATTCACAAAACACATTCCTAAAAAGTGCTTTAATTTTACATTTCATTAAGCTTCACTGAAAAATTCCATCAATGAATCAAGTTCATAGTTGTTCAAAATTGCAAGCAGCTGTGAAACTTTTGTTTTGACATTTTGTCCTTTAAATTTGAACTTGTCGATGAACAGATCAGTGATCATACCTGTAAGAAAACACAAAATGGTTTGTTTACCCATAGATGTGTCATTATCCTTTCCTTGTTTCATCTTAAAGACTCATCTGAATCTCGCTGCTCCAGTCCATCTACCTTTGTCTTATGCTAAAAACATCATGAATCTCTATAGAAATCTACAATCCATGGGAAGAAGGAACAGGGTCAAATTTCAAATAACATATTGTAAAATATCATCTCCCTTGCTCATCTGAATTCACTCACCATACAATCTTTCTAATGAGCTTGTCTTTGTTCCTAGATTTTACTAAGACGGACAGATTCATCCAGTATACTGCGATACTCTGGAATCAGAAAATCTGCATTCCCCTCATGCACCTCCAGCTCCTGCATACAATACACACACACACACACACACACACACTCTCAGTAGGCTTGTTTTTTTAGCAGGGCTTTTTTAGTCTTTATGTTTTACCTTTAACGCATCAATAACCTGAACTTTTTTGGCCAAAATCAGCTGATACTCTAGTTTAGGATGAATCATTTGAAGAGTATGGCTCACAGAGTCCTCATTCACCTCTGAAACCAACATAACAACCAACACAAAAAACACATATTAATTATATGTGATGCACAAAGAATTGAGATAACTGTAATCTGATATTAACATCGTCTCAGTTGAACCATTTAATAGACCACATATATCAGTTTGTGAACTCACCGTAGGATATATTCAGATTGATTTTTCGCTTCGTGGCCTCTTTGGACAAAACATCCTTCAGTATGGATATGGTAGAAATGTTGTCTGATTTGAAGTTTGCCTCACCTTTACTGGAACCCATTACAAAAATGTATAAAGACTGATTACTGAAAACTTCCTCTACTAATGCAATCATCTAGTAGGATCTTTGTCCAATTGTTATAAATATATTTGAAATCATAATCAGCTCTTTTTCAAAACAATCATATGCACATGAAGAAAAATAGTACTTAAAAATAGTACATTTACATTTCATAAATAAACATATTTGGATATTGAACAGGTAGGCCTCACCAATAGGTGGCTTCTAGATGTGTGCCCAAGAAAGTGTTCTGAAAGTAGAATGTGATGTTGTCTCCTGCTGGGGTTTTCTCTGGGACCTCAGGCAGACAGAAAACAACCCAGGAATGGATCTCTGCAAAACTGAACTGTCCTGTCAGTCTCAAGGTGTTCATGGGCCTAGTCATGAAGAGAGAATAACAGTAATGTTTAGCTGGCAGATTAAATGCATGATAAGAATTGTGTGATAAACCATTGTGTGTCTCTAAGCTCACCGTTCCTGATCAATTGCGTGTGTCCTCTGGTGGAGGGAAAGGGGTTTGATCTGGTATTGTCGAACCTGGCAGGTTTTGGGCTGAAGCCTTGGCGTCACGTAAGCCTGAAGGGTGCCATACTGACCCTCTATAGACCTCACCTTAGAGAAAAATCAGGACAAATCCTCAGATATATTGCCTACCTTGCAATATAAGAAAAAATACAATATACATTATTATATTGAAAATTATCCAAAGAAGTAGACACCTTCAGTTCCAGCCTAGTGGTATTTGCTTGGCACCTGTAAGTGGCGAGGAGGAAGTTCCCGTTTGACTGTGGGGTTAGATGAACAAACAAAGACAGTTTTGCAAACACATGTGATGTGGTCATTAAGTAAGCTTAATGATGTGGCACACAGGTGCTTTACCTCTGAATCACATTCGCTGAAGCTGACCACTGCTGAATTCTTATCAACATCCAACAGGTCAATGGGAACATCACTCTGTCAGAAACAAAAACACATGTAAGTGAATGTAAGGAAACTTCACAATGCTGAAATTACAAGACATGTAAAAATGATGTTGAATTACCGAAGATCTAAAATACAACTAATTAAAATGCATAGTTCCAGTTCTGACTTCCAGTTCAATGCTGACTGATTTATTGAGCACAAAATCAGCATATTCGACTGATTTCTGAAGGATCGTGTGACACTGAAGACTGGAGTAATGGCTGCTAAAAACACAGCTTTGCCATCACAGAAATAAATGTATAAATGATAAAAATGTTCAAATATATTCAAATAGAAAGAGTTATTTTCAAATTGTAGTAATAATTCACAATATTACTGACTTTACTATATTTTTGATCAAAGAAATACAGGCTTTATGAGCATAAGAGACTTCTTTCAAAAACACTAAAACAATCTTACCAACCCCAAACTTTTGAACAGTAGTTTATATAAATAAAAGCAAGATAAATTAGTGTATTGCTCTCACCTGTAGCAGCAAGTTGTCAATGGCGGTCTGCACCTCTAGTGTGAGGCTGTAGCTGGCATCATCCTGGCACAATGTGAATTTGTCATTGATGCTAAAGACTGGCACAGCGGACACTGCCGTGCTGGACTGAGAGCTCTGCTGGTATTTTTCTCTGCCCTGCAACACTTTCACCTGCAACTGCTCTAACTCTGCCCTGTACAAACACATGCATTACCAAACAAGGCATGTCAGAAGGTGTTTCAAAATCTATGTCAGTTTGGTAAACAGATTTTTGCTGTTTTAGACTCATCATCATGGCAGGAAACAACCGGATGTGTAGTACCTGAGTGTAGCCACCTTCCCCTGGGTCTCCCGGCTCATCTTGATCTCATCCCCCGGGCCTGCAACCATCTGCTGAGGCTCTGTGGTGAGTCCCGACACCCATCCTGGAAACCAGTCACATGACCTCTCAGTCAACACAGGTGAATGATATACTAACATCACCCACACAGTATTGTTCTTAGAAAATACATAGTAAAATGCTTTTATCAAACAGCCCCAGCTAACCTGTGTAAGTTGCTGTAAGAACTTCATCATACATATCCTTTCCGACGCAGCCACCCTGGATTGATGTGACACTCTCAGACAAAACCTTGTAAACAGGGAAAGACAATTACCACAACTGTAGTGCAGCAGAATTTAATTTGAGACAAAATGAGGGTGTTCCATATATCGCTTATCATTCAAATGTGACACTCACATTCTCAAAGCGCAGCACTGGCTCATTTGAACTGTCCAACCCATAGACCTCCACAGTCCCATCATCCCTTCCCACCAGAATGTCCTTCACACCATCACCAACAATGTCAAAAGTATCAATACAAAGCACACCTTGAAAACACCAAAACACCAATGCAAATTAGCATGGCTTCAATTTTTAATTTCAAATAACCCCTCACTATCTAATTCCTACCTCCTTTTTTCTTCTCATTATCCAGTTCCCAACTAGTAATGGGTCCAGATTTGGTCATCTGCACAAGACCTAGTTTCCCATCAGCTGTTCCATAAACAACTTCCTCACCACCCTTTCCTGAAGATCAAGATTGTATGCATCAAATACCCAGACTCAAAACAATACATTCTTTCACATTAAAATGAGTGAGCAGATTTTTAGCACATACCGCCATCTCTGTTGAGAAGTTCCAGAACAGTTGGAGGTCCGGGAACTTCTACGTCGTACTGAAGGTCGGAGCCCTGATGGAGCACAAAGTGTAGGATGACTGTGGACTTGAGCATCATGAATTGGATATGGCCACCAAGTAAAGGATATCACGGCTACCAGTGATAGCTAAAGTATAATTGGGTAACAAAGTAGAGGCAAAAGGTGGCCAACATGACTAGAGAGTGTTTCGGACTACCTGCAATACTCTAAGTACTCTGTCCTGGCAGGCCAGGATGGGCACAATGCGGCCCACAGTCTCCACAGGTAAACACAGGACGTCATTGATCTTGTCTCCTGACAGGTAGTAGTCCTGATCCTTGCAGTCACAGTAATGGTTATAAATGTAACTGGCACACACAAACAGATCTGCCCCTGAAACATGCCTGTGGGAAAGTAAGGCAGAACAAAAAGTGAAGCATCCAAAATGACACCGTGTTACGTGCATTATCAAATTTGCTAATATAGAAATACCCAAAGTTGAGAGAGTCTGAAAATCAAGAAGCAGATCTCACATGGCATTTATGCTCTCTGTTAGGTTGGCTTCAAATGTAAGAAACTGTTTGCCCTTTTTAGTATATCCTCTCACTTCAGAGCCAGAGCTCACAAAGATCTTTTCCTGTGGGGTTCCCAAAGCCCCTCCAAGCTCAAGTCTGGAGATCTTCTGTCCTGGTAGTGATTTGAACACAGGCTGACAAAAAAGACAGACATTTATTCTCCCATTGAGAAAAAATAACTTTGTTTGTTTATATTAATATACACACTACCATTCAAAAGTTTGGGGTCAATAAGATTTTTGTATGTTTTTGAAATAAGTATCTTATATTTACCTTGGTTGCATTTATGTGATCAAAAATAGTAACATGGTAAAATATTAAAAAAATTTAAAATAACTGTCCTCTGATTTAATATATATTTAAATGCAATTTATACCTGTGATGGCAAAGCTCAATTTTTAGCAGCCATTACTCCAGTCTTCAGTGTCACATGATGTTAGATGAATCACAATGATTTGGTGCTTAAGAAATATTTTTTATTATTATCAATGTTGAAAACAGTTGTGCTTCTTAATATGTTTGTGAAGACCATGATTTTTCTCAGGATTTGTTGATGAATATAAAGTTCAAAATAAAAGTATTTTATCATTTAAATCCAAACATTTAATAATATCATAAATGCCTTTACTGTCACTTTTCATCAATTTGATGAATCCTTGCTGATTTTACAGTATTATTCCCTTCCAACATCTGACTGACCCTAAACTTTTGAATGCTTGTGCACACTAAAACAGGAAACACTTCTGATAAATACCACAGCCTCCCCTTTTTTCATTCCAAAACAGGTCACAACACCATCATAATCTGCAACAACCACCTGAAATGAGAAAACGACACACTAGCATCACCAGATACAACAACATGTTGCTTATAGACATTGCTCCCTGTTTAACTGAGCGGGGGAGAAATGTCAAGCACATGCTCAAATAAAAAGAACATGTCGCATGCTCTTTCACAAGTGGGATCTAATCTCCAGAGGCCTTATTTTACAAAGTAACCCCCTGAAAAAGTCTAAAGCAGTCCTTGAAACTATGGAACGTTCATAAGACTGTACATTGTAGTTATGGATATTAATACCTGATTTCATATACTTGCAGCAAGTTTTAAGATTGAACTTTCTGTTAAAAGAATATTCCTTGCGATTACTGATTACTGATAATGTAATGTAGTTTTTTTTTTGCATAACTGTCAGCACTGTGAGGAATGAGTAATATTATTTGTGTTATAAGATGTATGGTATTGGTAATAATGATTTTCTGTGAACAGATGATTTTCACATGCTTGATTTACACTAAACCTGGAATATTCTTTTATAAGGGATGCAGATATACCTTTTGAGTTGCTTTTCGCCCCACAGTTGGGAGAAGTTTCATGGTTTTTTGAGAAGTCACTCCAACCTGAGAAAACAAAGATGACATGGCCATTAGTAAATTTCCTTTCTGATAATTAATAATATATAAAATACCTAAGTGGCTCAGTCACAGGCCTTACAAGTGTGCATTTTAAACGACCGAGTGCACATATGCCATCACTGTAAATCACAGCGGATATGCAAATACATAGAGATGTTGAGACCTTACCTGGAGATAATCAACGTGATTTAAGTTCAACTCCATTTCGTTTGTCAGAATAATCACTCCACAGATCCCTTTGAATTGTGACAGCTTAACCGTTTTCTGTTTAGCGTTGATATTGAAGATGCCCCAGAGTAGTTCTGTAAAAAAAAAAAAAAAAAAAAAAAAAGAAATTAATTCCCCAAGAAGGTACTTTGAAATAGAAATCTGTATTTCGAGTTCTTCCAATGGACACAGTGGTCCTGACTAGTCGTCACAACCGGCTGGATTATCCTGCGGATTAGTCAACGTTAGTTAGCGGCTGATTCTGCTGCAGATGAAGTGGCTAACGTTAGCTGCTTTACAAGACATTCAAAGTCGCATTTATATGTAAAAAAAAATAAAATAAAAAAAACCTATGCTGCCTTTTCATACACATTTATCCAAACGATATGCTTCGCGGACAAAAATAAAAAATCCGTCTAGGTACAGCAGCAGCAAAAGTGTTTTTGTTTGCAGCTAACACGTTGCCTCAGCAGCGCCATGTTTGTCAGCCTCCCAAACCATCTCTGGTTACCATGGTAACAGCAAGCGTAATACGATTCGTTCAAACCACTGAAAAATATTTGATATTCTAATCAAGTCAAAAAGCATTCGAACAGTTTTTTCCCCCTGATGCCCTAAAAACCTGATAAAAACAATAAATAATTTCCCCAGTTTCCTGTTTCCAGCAGTTTCTATTTTTTCCCTAGTGCCCTAATAATTGAAACAATGAATTAAATAATTGTAAATATTTAAAATAAATAAAACATGTGTTCGAATAATTATTTAATTAATTATTCCAACTCAGGTTTTTAGTTTTATTTTGCTGATATGAAGCATACAAGCATTGCTTGAAGCATATGTCAACAAATGCTTTTAGTATGTCTTCAGATAATAATAAAACTATCTTGGAGAAAGAGCCCTGCTGAAAAGACATACATAAAATAATACATTTGTTTTCTGGTTTTATGAGTAGTTGGTATCCCAGACTGGTCAAGCTGGGTTGGTGACCAGCCAAACCATCTAAGGCTGGTTTAAGAAACCAAGGTTACATCATATTGATCTTTTGTTGTTGTTTTTTCAGACATACACACATTGATTTCTATTGTTTTTACACTAAGCTGTGATGATATTTTCTATCTCTAAACTTACTTAAACCTTTCTACATTTAGAGATTTTCACTATTACATTATTAAGCATGTTTAATAGCGATTTTAGTTTTTTTTTGGGGGGGGGGGGCATTTTGGTCTCACACACACAGGAGTGGATGAAGGGGCGTGAATGTGACTCAACAGTAGGAGGGGGCGCAGTTGCAGAGAGGACTTCAAGCATTATTCTCTTTTTGCACAACACCACAGAGACAGCACGCTTCCTTCTGGATAATAAATAAAGATTCAATGACAGAGGGACATCAAGGACACTTGTCGTGGATAAATCTTACACACCAATGTGAACTGAACTATCACACTGCTTGATCTGAGGATTCAAAGAACTACAGTAGTTTTATGCAATTTTATTGCAACTGATGCCCTCCCCGAGGAGGTTCCTGGTGGCGTCCACCTCTTTGCCTCTTACAGCGGGATGGGGCTGGAACTTAAGTGTGTATGTGGGGCTCTTCACAGTATTGCTGCTTCTGATGGGACTTCTTCTGTGGATGCTGTTTAAACAGCTCAGGAACTCTATAGGCAATAGCACCCTTCAGCCACATCTGGGATCCTGCAGACATCATCGTGTTCTGAGAGAGAAACATCATGGATAAAGATGAAAAAAAAATAGACTTTGGAGGATTTGCATACAGCTCTGACTTCTGAAACTGCTGGACAATGAAAGATGTGACAGCAAACACTGTGCTTTGGAGGGATGAAAAAATGAAAAACTGTAATGAGGACTTTTAAAGCTTTGCAATGGAAATGTGAGATGTATTTTCTGACTATGTATTCATCTATAGCATGGCAGATGCTTTATATGTTTTAGCAGACACTATTCTGTTTCAGAAACGTGTGTTTTCTTTTAAAGATAAAAATGTTACTCTGACGTCAATTCTTTGTAAAAAAATAGATACATGCAAAGTTAATTTATTTACTAGACAGAGTTATAATACCATTAATTCAACCTAAATTAGTTTGTAGAAATCCAATACTATTCACTCACACAAAATCACACATGCACATTTTATAAAAGATTAATTAAAGGATCAGTCAATATCTCTGCTAACTAGTTTCAGGGCAAGAATAGATTTTTCTCCCTACTGTTTGTCAATGGTATGAAGAGGGTTATTTATAAATAAAAGAGTGGAATCAATTCTGTTGCATATTGAGAAAATGTCTTAAATGAAAGATGATTTTCCATAACGCAACTCTGAATTCCTTTTGGAATTGCTAACTAACAATGGAGACCTGCCACACTCAATGCTGTTTAATGTTCAAATATAATGTTTGTGTTGCTGATAACACTGTAAAAGAAATGTGCCTTTTATATATCCTTTTTTCCTGCGTTCTTGCATTTCTTTCAGTAGTACTTTATTGTTCTTTCTTTGGCACACTGAATGAAGTTAAATAAACCTAAATTATGCTGGAGACGGAGAAAATAATATTTCTCTAAAAATGTTAAAGGTTACATAAAGGTAAAAACAAAATGAAAACCATAAAGCACTAATGTCAAAACCAAAAGGTTAATAGCAATGCTCACACCTTGATTTTCACATGGAAGAAAGATCCATTTATTAAGAAGTGTTTCTAAAAATGTATTTCAATTTGCATACGTGTACACATGGTTCAATCAGCATTATAACAATCAGTGGGCTAGTAAAACATCTTCAACAATGAATCCCAATGAAGTCAGCTCTGTTGCTTTTATTAAACCATTCACAGGGTGTGTGTTTATGTGCATGAGGCAAGTGAGAAAATTAAATTCACACCACACTGCATACTTGAGCAATTTAACCAAACAAACAGCAGGGTTCTTCTATTTGATGAGGGATACTTATGGTATGAGTGAACGTAGGTGCACTTCAGGCACTGATGCATTAGTCATTTATTAATAATTATTAATATTATTATTCCTGTCTCTCTCTGGCAGGAAATGAGTATGCTTTATTTACATAACACAGAAAAATATGGTTTATTTTGCTGTGTTGAAGTGGTTATAAATCACATAAATGAAATAAGCATATCATTAAAAGGCACTGACAAAAACATAATTCTTTAAGGAAGGCTCAAGCAATATATCGACTATATTGCCCATCAATCAGTTTTCAGAGAGGGCTTCTCAGTGCTCTGGTTATTACTTCTGTCACAGCCTGATGTTGCTATAATGAATAATTTTCAAACTATTGATTATGTTCAAAGCTGAGCAAACATTATCTGAACTTCATCTAAAGAAAACATGTATAATACCTTTAGTATGCACGCAACCAAAAAAATTCAACTTATACAGTTGCACCAAACTAGCTAGAATTTTATCAAAGTATGCAAAAAGCTAAAAATAATATTTATATTATTACATATATATTTTGTATAACTGTTTTATTACAATACCTTTTTTTGATAGCTAAGAAATTATTCAAGACAAAGAAGTCATTTTATTTTTATTTTCTTTAAAATGTAATTTCTACTACAGAATGTTATCAATTGTGAAACATAATTTGAGATATGATGTTGTAATATTTGTGAAATGTTTAAATGTTGTGAACATTGTTGTAATGTCCAATGACAGAACATTGTTTCGGGTGATGCATATACTATATATTTGTTGAAATCATAGTTAAGGGGGAAAAAAAAGTATTTAAAAAAATATATTTAAGGTTTAAAAATGCCCAAATTTGGCCTTTTACTGGCCACTTGTGGACGATTGGAGTTTTGCTGTAAAAGAGTTTCAAACCTACGCATCTCCTGGTCATTTCTATAACAATTTACTTATTTTGAATAACAGTAATTAAAATACTTTTGTCTACAAAAAAATGAGAAATATAAATTCCCTTAGACACGAACATCGAATATAAAGCCTCCAGCTACTGACAACTATCGACTCTGTTCTGCACGTCAGTCAAGATGATTGACAGCTGGTTTTGAGGGCGTGTCCTACATCCCGCTACATCAACTTCGCTCGCTGACTGTTGACACGCGCCAGAAGTCTGACCTCTCGTGCACAGGTGACTGAATACTTCAACAGGTAGGTATATTCGCTGTCCTGAACAGATAACGTATTGTTACAGCGTGGCTTAAATGAGTAGCCTAAATGACAGGAATTATTGATGAACATACTTAAAGTCATTTAGCTACACAATTGTCGATTCTAGGACCTGTAATTTCACATCACAACGTAACGAGTTTCAATCATTGGTGAATTGGTCTGATAATGATAACTTTATGTACTTTCCCCCCACAGAACTTCACATAGTACTGCCTGTACCTGTACAAATGGTAAGAGTTGAGCTGCATTTGTATTATTTTGCATTTGTTACATGGAATTTGTAAGCACACCACAAGCAGTTGATTAAACGGTGATCAAATAATGATTATGCTTTAAATAGAATTTCACAAGTAATATTTGAAAATGTATATCACCATTTGTATCAATATTAACATTTTAATTTATGATGAGTTTTATTAGGCTAATTTGGGACTTTGTCTTGTGTCATCTTTTGCTGGCTTAACTCTAAGTTTATAACATTAATGTTGGTTGAAGTTTTTTTTTATCAGTTTAACCAGAAGTATACAAATACAAGTATTAGCCTATTATAACTGTAATAATCATAAATAAATAAAGGGGCCAGTTTTCCACATACATTAATTCCCATAAACAAGAATAAGTTATCAGGTCTATGTTGGCATGGTGACTATTGTCATGGAGGTTAAGGTGATGGATGATTGGATTACAGCAGATGAGACCTGTGTCAGATCAGACTGAGGAAACCCACCGAATAGGTCACTGTAGCTTTATCATCCCACACCTGCCACCAAGCAAACACCCATATACTGTAGTTCATCCACAAGGATTAGCCATGCTTGGGCTGG
This sequence comes from Sinocyclocheilus anophthalmus, assembly GCA_018155175.1. Classification (NCBI taxonomy): domain Eukaryota; kingdom Metazoa; phylum Chordata; class Actinopteri; order Cypriniformes; family Cyprinidae; genus Sinocyclocheilus; species Sinocyclocheilus anophthalmus. Next base: position 216,609 of record JADLZN010010257.1, on the reverse strand, counting down.
GATATTGTGTGTTGTTTCTTAATAGTTTAATGCTACGACATGGGCCGTTTTACAAGGTGATGTGATTCTAAGACAATCCTATGTGTGTTGTTGTTGTAGCACTTTATTATAGACAGCATAAGAGCAAGGAAAGGTTAAAGCTACTGCTTTTGGTATTAAATTGGACCGAAGGTCCTGGGGTTAACTGCTCCCTAACTTTCAACCTGAACTTGAACCCTAAAGCCGAACCCTATACCTTATCTCATCCTTCACCACGGCACTATCATTAACCTGAGCTGCAATCTTGGTCTATCTTTAATCAGTCGTGTATGGATTACAGATACTATATACTGTGTGTATATAGTGCTTACATAGGTTTTAAAGGGTTACCAGAAAGATACAATTACAATGTAAACAAGAATTGTTAATATATGGTTGCTTCTGAGAGCACATTTATTGCAAACAGTTACCACAATTATTGGTTCATATCTGTGTGCTAAACTATATATTCCATATTTCCACATGATAATGATGAAAGACACAAGCCATTGCAAGCATGAGGTTTAATAAATGTGGTTTATGTTTCTCATATTCTCAAACACCTGGGCTGGCTAATCCATTCAGAATGCACCTGCTCCACATGTCTTCATGTTTTTTAGTGCCTTGAATTATATATCTTAATTATTTCTGTTTGGCATTTTCCTATTTAGCCTGCAAATACCCAAACTTGATTTTCTGCTTCTGGTTCAATATCAAAAATATTTTGCCCTGCAAACTTCATAAAGTCTTTTCTGATGTGAGAACATATCCGATAACCAGTAAGGGCAGAAAATCATTTTGTTCATGTTGTTCATGTTGGTGAACCTTCAAAGAATATTTGTAGTTAACCTGACACATTATGCATTTTAGAACAGAACCATATGTCAGTCTCCATTATATTATATTCTGATTCTGATTTTGTATTTTCTGCAGGCAACCCGAGGAAGTGTGAAACCCTTTGTGAACTTCAATGCAAAGCATGATGCAGAAGTTTTGCGCAAGGCCATGAAAGGGATCGGTAAGTTTGACAAATCAGACCTTTAAGAGAGTTCACCCATTTTTGTTAAGATCTCGGTGTTTTTTTCTGTTTCTGTTCGTATGGCCAGTTAGAAGGGACTTCCTAAAGAAAAACATCTTCAGCTCACTCTTACACTATAGCTTACTTTCGTCCGCTTCTATAAGCTGGTGTGGATGCTTTATTTTCAGGCACTGATGAAGATGTCATCCTCATGTTATTGGCAGCTCGCAGTAATGTGCAGAGACAGGAAATAAAAGCAGCCTATAAAAAGGCTTTTGGCAAGGTGAGCAAATTACATTATTATCTTGTGTCAGACCAGGAATAATCAGTTTGTTGAATCTAAATTATGTAAAAATGTTTTTTCACTGTAAGTACATGCTCTTCTGAAAATGATAACACAATAAAATGCTGTTCAAAATGTAGACAAAAGGTATTCAAACATGATTGTTGTTCGATTCAAATACTTGGAAGCACTGCTGTGCATCAATAGCAGTACATCAAGATTATTCATTTGGACTGTTGTTTTGCATGCATCCTCTTATTGATGTTGATATAATTCAGTGCCGTCATGAATGTCTAAAACAATGTTAAAATGCTAATGAGTTTCACATCTCCAGTTTAATGGGCAATATATTTTCTTCTGTTTCTTGGCTTATGTTCTCTCTCTCTCTCATTTGCTTATTTTGTCCCTTTCTACAGGATCTGGTGAAAGACTTAAGGTCAGAGCTTGGAGGGAAGTTAGAGGATCTCATTGTGGCCCTCATGTTTCCATCCACAATATATGATGCACATGAACTCCATAAGGCCATCAAGGTAATGTCAAACATTTCCATCTTCTATGGGATATAATAAAAAACTAGAAAAAGAAAGAATAGAAAACACATTGTTGTGAAAATGCTTTTACATTATGATAAACTTGAGCCTGTCTCATCTCAGAGTGGTTATCTTTAAATTTTTTATTTTCTTACAGGGAGTGGGTACAGAGGATGAAGTTTTAATTGAGATCCTGGCATCCAGGACATGTGATGAGATGAAAGATATTGCCAAAGCTTACAAGAAAGGTAATATTCAATGTGCAGGCACAGGCATGGCTGAAATTAAAATGTCCCATTATTGTAAGATTGATACATGACCATGTCCATTTATATTTACTTTGAACACTCAAAATAATTAATTTCAAATGGTAAGGGACAAATTTTTTTTGTAAAACTGTGGGTTTCTCTTCTCCAAAGATGCCTTACTGTTTGTATTGCAAACAAACAGTCCATATGGAGCACACATCTCTACAAGGCATCACTGTTACAACTGATCCCTTCCCATTAGACTATTCCAATGGGACCAATAAGCAGCAATTGTCGAGATAAGTGTGAACTGTCAATAGATCCCGTCTCATGTGTCTTGACCTAGAATATGGAAGCAAGCTGGAAAAAGACATCATGGGTGATACGTCAGGACATTACCAGAGGTTGCTGGTGATCCTTGCACAGGTAAAAAAAATTTAAATCTAGTATAATTTCCAGCAAAAATAACATGATATATATAATTTCTCATGATATATATCATTATTAAATTACCAATATATAAAATTACTCATACTGTGATATACGATTTCAGTCATTGTGCTGATCATGGCCAGAGGTGGGAGAGGATGCTTAAAAAAAGGTAGAGAGATGAAACAGAGCAGGTTGCTCTTGGAATGATAACATGAGCAGCAGTGAAGTCATCCTTAAGTAATTAAAACAGCTCTTGAGTTAATGTTGTTGAGAAGATTAAATGGTTCTCAGGGGTAAAGTGTGGGTAATTCTATATTGGAGTTTACCAGGTTAGGGAAAATTCCACGCCCCATCTCATCATATGCGGTGATGGAGGAGGGCTGATGTTTCTCTGACCTTGGTTTATATTTCTATTCCTGTACTCAGGGAAACAAGGAGGAGGGAGTGGATGAGAGCAAAGTGGAGAAAGATGCAAAGGTAAAGTTCACAGTCAGACTTTTGGATGATTAAACACACTCATAAAGTATTGTGAATGTCTTAAAGAGACAGTTTACCCTAAAAATTTGTCATAATTTACTGCTTATTCTAAAATTATATGACTTTCTTTATTTTGTTGTACAAAGAAAAATGGATATGAACAGTTTAAACATTATAGTTTTAAATTTGAGTTAAAAGTAAATATGTAAAGAAACAATGTCATTTTTATTTTGTGTGATTTTTGTCATTTACTCACCCTCCTATTGTTTCAACCTTGCAATCTTCTTGAAATACAAAAGATGTTAGGTAGAATACCAAAGCATCTTTTTTTTCCATGCAAAGTGGATGGTGAGTTATACTGTGAAGCTCCAGAAAAGACAAAAACCCCATAAAAGCAGTCTATGACTGATTCACGTTATTACAAGTCTTCTGAAACAATATGATTCATTTGAGCTTTTATGGTGCTTTCTTGTCCTTCTAGTAGCTTGGTATTGTAAATCACAATCCACTTTTATTATAATCAACAGATGCTTGTGCATTGTGCTTAATATCTCCTTTTGTGCTTCACAACTTAAACTGAAAGAGTTTTGAATCCATTGTTATAAACTGTACCCAGTTGTTTGGATTAATCATTAGTGTTGCGTATGAATGTTGATGTAAACATGGAAAAGACGTAACTGGATTCTTAGGTTTAAGTTGCGAACCTTAGAAGTGTTTGTTCATTGATCGTGTTTCAGGAGCTGTTTGCTGCTGGAGAGGAGAAATTCGGCACGGACGAGGACAAGTTCATCAACATACTCGGCAACAGGAGCGCGGAACACCTGAGAAAAGGTGCATATTTGTGTGTTCAACGCCTTTTGATGCATTCAGACTGCCTTGAAGGGCCATCCTAATGGCTTTGGTGTACCTGTTTCAGTGTTTGATGCCTACAAAAAGATTGCCGGCTGTGACATTGAAGAGAGCATAAAAGATGAGTGCACTGGGAACCTGGAAGCACTGCTGCTGGCTGTGGGTACGAAAATCCCTGCTGTGTGGCTAAACGTACGAGTTTGTTTGCTATTTGGTCGGACTGAACCATTACTCTATGATGAAACTTAAAACAATAGTTCCCCCAAAGTTCTGTCTGGTAAAATAGATTTAATTGCTTGAATAAAAAGGTTAACTAAGAAGATCACGAGATCCAAGAAAATGCAAAGGAAAGTGATACTCACCATGTCATTCTAGGACTGTGTGCTGTTATTCTTCTGTGGAAGAAATTTTTAGAACATTTTCAAACAACTATGGTCCAATAAAAAAAATAACAAAAGGGCAAAAAAAAGAAGAGAAGAGAAGCAAAACACACAAATTTGTCAAGTTTTCTGAAGCTATTTTCTGTGAGGAATGGACAGAAATTTGACTTTTGTAACAATTTTACTTTTGAAGATAATCTGTGAAATCAACCTGAATTTCAGACTGTTCCTCACATAAAGGTTTGTTGAGGTCACTTGATGTTGTATGACGAGCTGCATAACTTTAATAACAGCATACAGGTTAAGAACAACATGAGGGTGAGTAAATAATGACACTGGTGGGTGAACTATCCTTTTAACTGAAATTTAAAACAAATTTTTCTCTCTCCCCCCCTTTTAGTTAAATCTGCAAAAAGTGTGGCTGCTTATTTTGCTGAATCTGTTCGAGAGTCTATGCGGGTAAGAAGGCTTATTTCCATGAGATTCTCATCAGTTTTTCCCCCCTCTGACGATCATGAATTGGATCATTTGCTGCTCATTTTGTATTATCAAATGCTGACACTTCAAGTGGAAAAATAAAAACTATTTATGGCCTGTTTATTAAATGAGTGTGTTGGTCTGAATGATAATGAAACAACTGATTTCACACATTATTGGTTTGTTTATTGACAGCGTGCCGGCACTGATGATGAGACTCTCATAAGGATCATGGTGTCCAGGAGTGAACGAGATATGCTGGACGTCAGAGCAATATACAAGAAGAAGTATGGAGAATCACTCTATAGGCACCATACAGGCAAGTTATGCAAACACACACACACACACACACACACACACACACAGATAAATCTTAGCATTGTTTTTGCCACTATTTTTAGGAAGACTCTGAAGGAGATTACCAGAAGGCCCTGCTCTACCTGTGTGGTGGTAATGATTAGAAAGAGTATTTTGTGATAATTATTTACATCAGTTTATATGATCTTATATGACTTTTCTTTTCATTTGTGTTTATTTCGACATCTTTTATGTTTTATGGTTTGAGAATAAGTAGTTTCAGTGTTTGAGAATAGAGGAGGGTATTCTGTAATGATTTTGGTGTGATGTTTGTGTATTGATTCTTTAACAGAATTTGGTGGTTTCAGACTGGTTAATAAATTGTTTTGATTGATGCATTCTTTCAAATTTGTGTGAAGACTTTGAAAATAAAAATGTTATGGACCAATGGCGTGTACGAGGGGGGTGGGGGGGGGTGCTCGAGCAGTGCCCTTTGGTCTCGATCTAGTGGCCCTGTACTGCGATTTTTTTTGTTTTAAAATAAAAACCGAGGGGGACCAGCGAGTTTGCCCTCATAACACCACTACTCGCATGCCCCTCCGGAGGTCTGTGCACGCGAACCATATTAATGGTTCGTAAAGTCTTTATGCAGTTTTTATGCAGTTCCTTGTTTTGTTTCTGTCGCTCAAAATAATAAATTTTCCACTAGATGGCAGTATTGCTCTAACAAATCTTCCATATTCTCCCTCAGCCTATTTTGACCCATCAAGAGCAATTTTTCTTGAGACTGTTTCCTCCCGCATAAATATTAACATTCTAAAATATTTTATTCTTAAGTTAAAAAAACTTACAACAGCCTCATTCACACAAATTAAAAACTGCTGAAGAGATAGGCAAGGGAGTTAACAAGAGTAATGGTCCTTCCATGAGAAAACAAATAGCAGGTAACTTTTATTTGATTTTATTTCATAATCTCAACACAATATGACAGATTTGTCACTGCGGTTTCAAATCAAGACATCCACATTTTTTTATTTAGCTAAAATTTTCCACAATACTTAATTTGTAGAGAGTGGGAAATTTAATAAGTCATTTTCACCTTAAATAAAACTAATATTTTACTTCATACATTATCATGGACACTGGATGCTACTGTTAAATATTATGTGGGGGTCAAAGGGTTTGCCTCAGATATTTTACTTGCATTCTTGAGGTATTAACAGATGTGGAATTAGTTAAGGTGACTGTTACATGTTTTACTTGTACAGTGTACAGCTGAATATTACATTTCTTAACTCAGTATGAGCTACAAAGATATTGAGACTCTCATAAGATCACATTCTTTTATTATGTGTGGATTCTGTGTGTGGATACAAGCTCTAAATCGCTTTACTAAATCCCAAACACTGGCACTCTCAGCACAAAGCCCTTAATTTTTACCGAGGTCTCCACTATTTCCAGGATGGAATTTATTAAGGTCATTATTTTAGCCAATCAGTGTTCAGAATGTCAGGGTGTGAGATCAGGCCACCTCTGTCCACATGGAAACCCTTCATGAAACCCCACCCTAGAGGACCCACCAGGAAGTAAAGGATCCCCTTGAAAGGTTACATGAGAGCAGTGCTTGAATTGGTGGAATGTTGTTTTTGGAAAGGAGAGGCCACAACATGTGTGAGTGTGTTTAATTTCATAATCACAGGCTGGTATGGCTACCAAAAACCCACAAGATGGTAAAATCGGTTTTGTGTGCTTGAATGTTTTGGTTTATGACTAACCGCTTGTAATGTAGAAAGAGCCGCATCCTGAAATATGTTTATATGTGAAGCTTCAAAACAGTAACTTATTGCTTTCATAGAACATATTCAAACCTCTGTGATTCAGAGGGTTTGTTCGTAAGAAACTGTAAAAGCAAACTGTAATACAACAACAAAATGAAACATTTCCAATTGCAATACCAGTAATTATGTCAAATAATCAAAAAATAGCAAATGATAAAATTAAGCCTAATTTAAGCTTTTAATTATCATGTTATCTTAACATCTCTCCAGCTCTAAACATTAAGTTAACATAGGCGCATTGGCTTAAAGGGGTCATATGATGCTGCTAAAAATAACATTATTTTGTGTATTTGGTGTAATGAAATGTGTTTATGTAGTTTAAAGTTTAAAAAACACATTATTTTCCACATACTGTACATTATTGTTTCTCCTCTATGCCCCGCCTTTTTGAAGCACGTCGATTTTTACAAAGCTCATCGGTCTGAAAAGTGAGGTGTGCTCTGATTGGCCAGCTATCCAGTGCGTTGTGATTGGCCGAATACCTCAAGCGTGTGTCGGAAATGTTACGCCCCTTACCATACTGATGATGCCATGTCCCGGCCGGAGCGACAAGACAAAAACATTAAAACCCATTACAAACGAGGCATTTGTTGCATCCAGTGGGGACATAATTACTGATTATAATGACTTACTGTCTTTTTATGCGTTGCATCGCGCCGCGTAAACATAAAACCCTGTCTGCATTTGTGATTGGAGAAATGACAAACAACAAGCGCTACCCTACACTGCTTAAAACTCACGTTTGAATCGTCAGTGGCAAATCCTTTAAATGAAAACGTACTTACAGTCTGTGAGTCAGAACAGCCGGCATTGTAGTCTACTCTCCCAGGATCAGGAAACAGTCCTCCATAAATGTGCTGCACACATCTGGATATTTGTGTTAAACTGTTCTGGAACAGTGTTGTAAATACAACTTAACCACTGATTTGTAGTCGTGTCCTCTTTTGGAAGACCAAACAAAGTAGTTTGGCTTTCACAACGAAAAACACTGCGGCCTAGCATGAGCGAAAGCCACTGCTTAGCGGGAGCTGAGGCCGGGCTAGAGTGAGCAAAGGCAGCAGGGTCGAAACGGTGTTCCCGGCCTGTCATCGAGGGCGAAGAGCGTAACCACATCTTCTATGTGACACCCCGGGCTTCGCCCCCGTGAAAGCCGATCCGGCGCTCCACAGCACTAAGTTGATGTATTTCCTCAGCGACCAGCTCGGATCAGTTCTAGGCATGACGAAGCGGATATTGTCTTCTTTTGGAAGGCCAAACAAAGTAGTTTCGCTTTCACAACGAAGCACACAGCGCCTTCACGACATGGCGGCAGCGGCAACAATACTACAGCGAGAATAAAAGTTATGCCTTCTTTCTTTGCGTGTACATTTGGCTGGCGTTATGCAAATCTTCCCACATAGTGAGTAGACATGTGGGGGTGTGTTTAAATGAGCCGTTTTAGGAGGGCGTGGCTAACTCTTAACTTTTATAAATAATATCTCTTTAGATTTGAATATTTAGGCTGTCAGTTTTTTACACTCCCTTTATCTTTGCAACTTTACAGATCTTCTTTAGCACCCACACCCAAAGAGAAAGGAAAATTCGAATCGCATCAGACTGACCCCTTTATCATGTTGGTGTATTGTGGCCTCGCATTTGATCACCCATCAGACTTCACAGAATAATGGTTTCCAATAATTCTTCTAATTTACTATAGGAAAGAAGCACATGACTCAGATTGGAAGCAAGGATTCACTGTTGTGGCAGTGATTAATCTGTTAAACCCTAAATTTCATTCATTTTTCTACTTGACGTACAGCAGAACCAAACGCCACGCTTCACCCTCTAGATCAAGCTATCCAAAAAAAAAAAAAAATGGGGTGAGATGCATTTAATTAATTTTATTTTTATATATATTTTTAATTGTATATATATTTATTAAATGTTAATTTATTAGTTTTAGCTTATTTCATTAAAAACAATTTTTAATACTTTGCACATAAAATTTCTCTCTCTTTCGCTCTCTCTCTCTCTACGCACACATATTTAAATACCTCCATCATCAATGATTGGTTTGATATCAGCTGGGTCAAAATAATAAGAGCAAGTATTAACTTCTACAATTGCCATTTCCATGCTTGAACAACCTTTCCAACCATTCATTGGACAGTCCTATTCGGTGAGAATAAAGTAATTGAGAACACAAAAGAAAAAGATTAAGGCATGTTTATTAAGAGATCACCCAGTAAGATTACAAACACCAATAACCACTTTCATATGATAAATTCTTCCTCTATTACACATCAACTTTAAGTCTCTTTACACCAAACATGCCAACACAGGTTTTCTTTTGTCACGGTGGGGATTTTATTGAATTGTAATATTTCACACAAATGTTTACACATTTTTGTTCAAGACATTATTTTTAGTAGGCCTATATATCTTGAGACATTTTTTTTTTGTGTGGAGCCCATTGGCTCCTCCCAGGGGCGTAGCCATAATTTTCCGAAGGGGGGACGAAAGTATATATATATATATGATATAATATAACTTACATATCAATTTCTGCAATCTATTACCAACCATTCGACAGCTTTTGAGCAGCTAAGATTTTTAATGTTTTATAAAAGAGTCTTCTTATTTTTCCCCAAAACCAGCCGTAATTTATTTGATCCAAAGTTCAGCAAAAGCAGTAATGTTGTGAAATATTTTTACTATTTAAAAAAACTGCTTTCTATTTGAATATATTTTAAAATGATTGCTGTGATCAAAGCTGAATTTTCAGCATCATTACTCCAGTCTTTAGTTTCACATGATCCTTCAGAAATTATTATAATCTGCTGATTTGCTTTTTTTGCCCCCTCACGACCTTTTTTAATATTCATATTATTATTATCAATATTAATATAATACTCAATAACAGGGTTTTCAGGATTCTTTGATGAATAGAAGGATCCAAAGATCAGTATTTATGTGAAATAAAAAGCTTTTGTGACATTATACACTATACCATTCAAAAGCTTAGAGTCAGTATAATTTTAATTTTTTTGGAAAAGAAATAGAAATGAACACTTATTTACACGTCCCTCGCTTAACCCCATAGGTGATTTCAGGTTTTATAGCCTATTCTTGTGTGGACAGTTTCAGAAGAACCACAGATTTTTTTTCTTCATTCAAACCAAAATGCAAACACAGTAAATACATTAGATTTGGATTAATTACATTTTTTGGGGGGATTATGGCCATATTTATGTAATGGAATTCAAGTTAATTTAAAGTGCTAATAATGAATCACAAAATAGGGGGAAAAATAGGAGTGCAAGAAGTTAATTTCATTCAGAAATTTGCCTTGAAAAAAAGTTTTTCAAAGTCATGAGCATTCATCATTCTCAAGCATCAAGAAGAGGAATGCACACAGTGAAGACCAGGCTCTGCTGCAGTATTCTTCGGCCACTTTCAGCCTCTCGATCCGGGCAGGACAGTGAGTATTCCCCGCGGTGGGCGGTAACGTGTCCTTCAGTCTGAAGTGCGCTTCCGCGGGCCCGCTCCGGCACATACCGGCTTTGACCATCACCGTAGAGTCGCGACACAGTCTCCTCTGCTTTTTCAGCGAACGGGTGATCTGTTTCCAGTAGGCTTTGGTATTAGATGCGTACTGTTCACATGCTGTGGGCTTCGCTACATAGTCGCATCTGAAAGTCTTTGGCCCGTTTTTGCACGTGACTCCCAATACAAACGCATCACCCCCGCGCTCCGTCCTTCAGTGAGAATCTCCCTCTCAGATCACTTTCATTCCGTTGACCTCTTCTTTTGCCCTTCCCATCTTCCTGCGCTCTCCTCCCTCTGTCTCTCAGGCTGTTCACCTGTACGAGCTGCTGCATGATACAGGCGAAGATCAGAACAAGAGCAATGTCTGTCACGCGTTTCATGTCCTCATCGGAATTATTTTCAAACAACTGCAGGAACAACTTGACGTGACATTTGTAGTCACAAATGGTTTTGTTGAAAATAAATGAACTCTTTTGGTATAACAATACACGAGAGCTGTGAAATCTTTGGTTTTGCACCTGAAGTTCGTGTGTGCCATTTATAGAGCATCTCGCGCACGCACCTCCCTCAGACTTCACATTCTTGAACGCGTCTAGTTCTAGGATATTATATGGCAAAGCTTTGACTTGATGGCATGTCTAGGTTTATTTATAGATCATAACTTATCAGCATAGTACAAATAGTAACTTACATGTGAATGTTCTACCAAACTGTTATAACTTGAGGACTGTAAATAACTTTATAATACATGTGAAGTCCTGACCAAAGATTCGTTTCCGCGAATCGGTTCTTTTGAACAGTCGGACTCGGAAAGAAAAGGATATGGGGTACGACGATGGACGTTGGGTAAATGCTACTTTCTCGATGTAAAGACGTACAATAATGCAACAATGACCAAAATAAACACGTCTGAACAGCTAATAATGCAGTATTTAAAAATGAAAATGAATAACCTACCATGCACTAATGAAACGGTCCTCTTCTCATTCTCTTTATGACTGAACAAAGCCAAGCCATTGCTGGCAGTGGCCCAGACTCTACAGCCAGATCCGGGTGAGTTACGCTGAATAAGAATCGGCCCGTAGTAGAAAACATGTGCAAGAGCGAGCTTCAGGTCATAGCCTACTTCATGCCGATGCTAAGTTTGAGCCGCAGGCGCCATGGGGCTGCCGAGCTCGAGGCGATTAGCCTTCTACAAGCTAACTGGATTGTCATCATACTCGGTTATTCGGGTATCAAAATGATATACAAAGTTCTCAGTCATAAACAATTTGAATGGCTCATGTGTAACTTCCAAATCGACAACTCGTATTTGCAACCATTTAATAGCTGGGAGAGGTTAGGGCGATTCTAGGGCCCGCGAGGGATAGTGGCCCGAAAGCGATTCCCCCTCCCCCTTCCGAACACGGCGGCCTGAGTCAATATGCTGTTCAGGGGGCCCAGAAACCATAGCGGCGCCCTTGACTATCAGCTCACCGTGTTCTCGGCTCAAATTGAATCGGACATGCTCGAAAGTACGGTTCTTGTTTCGAATCTTGAGTTGTTGACTCGAAAACAGCTCGGACCCATTCGTCAAAGAATTGTTCAGATCGATGAATTAATTTAATCGATTCAACTGATCGAAAAGCTCCGACTCAAAAGAACGATTAACACAGCTCAAACACAGCTATTTGCAATTGCCAGCACACACCGCATCTTTTAACTGAAACTATTGGCCTATATGTATTTTTATTCACTCTCACTTGATAAAATTGTATGTTAATAGCCTAAATCTGATACATTCTAGAACAGTAGGCTACACAATAGTGCCATCTGCTGTCACACTCATGTAAATCATCCCCACAAAAAGCAAAGGTAGAGAGCCAAAATTTATTCAGGGCAAACAAACAAAAAAAAAAAACCTCTTTATAAATTTGAGTATTACCTACTCAACTATAAAATGTAGGCTAGTAGACACAAATACATATTCATGTACATTATACATTTTCACATTGATATATTACAGTCTGAAGTGACCTGTGGCTCCACAGCTTTCAGAAATGCTGACCCAATTGGTCAGCACTCATAAATATATAAGATAGCATGATTAATACACATATAGCATTCAGTACACATGATAAGATGAAGTTTCTCATCATATAGTTTACATTTGGAGAAGAATACATGCCAGCATTATGTGGAATTATCTAAATTCATTGATAATCTTGTCTATTCTGATATGTACATTAGAGTCTGTAACTCTATTTGTCATACATAAGGATATATTAATAGTGTTCCCAAAGTCCTGTCAGTCTTAACAAACACCTTCATTTCTCCCCGTCAGTCCAAAACCTTCATGCTGTTAAGACATTTGGAGTTATCTTAAATGGGTTTTGTTGTCTGCGGAAATGTGAGTGATTACAGTAATATAAAGAGAGGACGCACAGGTTTCAGATTTGCAACAACTTATATCTTCAGATTTTCAACATTATATTGCAAGGAGGAAAATTATGCTATTTTCTTTGAATTTGCCAGACTTCTGATTCATTAGCCACTATAGGTAAACTAGAAGAATAACAAAGTGCAGTAAAATATTTGCGGTACAGACCAGTGAATATTTATGATTATGATAATGAACTAAAATAAAATGAAAAATACCAGTCTGCAATATCAAGCAGCATAACAGACTTGCACATTCAGTTAACAAATGTGCCAACCGCTCTTACGTTAAAAAATAAGGTGGATATGATTTGGTCATTTAAAAAAATCCTACCCTTTTCTTAGTTTCTGAACCACCCAATGACGAAGGAACAGACACCCTGAAAAGAGCGCCAGCAGTAATCCTGGGCAAGTTTCTTGGCCTCACTCGTGGGTACCGGAGTAGTTGGTTGTGGCATAGTTGGTTTGGGTGTAGTAATTTTCCTCTGTTTGGTGGATTTGACAGCTTTGGGTTGATTCGGCTTGTCCTGAGCAGTTCTGGCTGATTGGGCTCTTAATATTTGTGGTCTCGTAGGCTTTGGCCTCTTCTCTCGTCGTCTCTGTTGTGATCTCATCTGCACGGGTCTGTCAGTGGCTGGTCTGTAGGGCCTGTCCGTTGGCTTGGTGTCTGAAGAGGATGCGCTTGTGAAGACCATCTGGGCCTCATCCGAAGCTCTCCTGCACATGAGAGGCTTGAGGATGCGCTGGCCCTGGCAAGCATTCGGCAGCTTGCGGAGGTCCCACATGATCTGCCTGAAATAATGCAGTGGGTTGTTGTTGTAAGAGCGGCAGACCTGAGGCTTGCCCTGGTACTCGCACCAGTAAGAGCGCTCCAGGCCCAGGCAAGTAATGCGGAGCTTAGTGAGATCGCCTTGTCCTGTCACACTCAAGCTGCATTCATCTCTGGTGCCTTTGGTAAGAAACTCGATCAGGTCTTCCCAAACGTTCCTCTTGTATCCTGTCTTGATGTCGTCGTGATCCTGGCTCTGAACGAGAGCTGCCCGGAGGCAGCATGTAAGCAGGAGTGTGCTTGTGATTGTCCACATGTTGTGAGGCGCTGACACTGGTGGAGGGACTTCTGACTCCAGTATTTAAAGGCTTTGGTCACAAAAAGGGTATTTTGAGGTTAAAAAAAAGTTGCCCCACAAGCTGGCTTCCCGCCCGGGGGAATGTTTTGTTTGGTTGGCCATCTGAGGACTGTCAATAAGAAGCAGGGACACATGTGTAACCAATTGAGAAAATGCTCAGACACAGTAAGTGGAACAGAGAGCGCTCCTTCACAACCGCAATTCTGGAACTTTTTCAGCATTTTTTGTGTAATTCACTGTACACCGCAGCTATATTAGTTTTCGAGTCATGCTTTGTGTTTATGATGTCGGGAAACAATCTGTCCATGCCTACCATCAAGAAATTTTAATCTTGGGTTATGCGAGTACTTAAAAAAGAACCAGTTTAGTGGACTTCCTTGTGTGATCGTACAATCTTAAAAATAAAGGTTCTTTACTGGCATTGATGGTTCCATGAAGAACCTTTAACATCCCTGGAACCTTTCCATTGCAAAAAGGTTTTTATAGTGGAAAAAGTTTCTTTAAGATTTTTAAAAATGTCCTTCACATGTAGAAAAAAAGAGGTTCTTTTAAAAACTGAATGCCAACCTGATGTAACATGTTGGTTCAAATGTTATAAAATGTTTTATTTCTCTCACTAAACTATTAAAACATTTCTATAATAAAAAATATAAGTTAAAGTTTACAATAAGAGGTATGAAGTCACAAGGTGACAATGCAATTATATGTTTTTCATTTTTTTACTCTTAGGCAGAAATGTACAGGCATTTCATACTAAACATACAGTATTGACTTGATTTTGACAGTTCTACATGAAGGATCATACTCTGATTTGGAACATGTCAGGCACACGATTGGATAATTATATAAACATATTCACTTAAAGAAATGAGGAATGGAGTTAGAGGCCATTAGTGAAAAAGTGTGTCTGAACGTCTGAATTACGACAGACACATTGACCTGATCTGTATTTTTCAAGCAATCAATCGGATCTGGAAGTAGGGGGTCCTTGTAACTGATGCAGGAATTCAAATGTAAACATCCAGAATAAGTCAGCTCAACTAGAATCAAAGGATCTGTGACTGTGTTAGAGGCCAATTACAGCTCATATTTTTGGCTTCCTTTGCAGCGTTTTACTGTCTTCCACAAGTCCCAGACTTTCTTTGCCTGTCTAACTCATGGAGACTTTTCTGGAGAAAACTGACAGAAACAGATGACAAAGGTTAAGGCCCATTCACACGAAGGCCAATAACTATATAATAATATATAGATTTACATAAAATATAGTTTAACAATTGTTATAAATTTAAAGAATAGCAAGTCCCCACCACGATTTTAATAATAAAGCACAGAGGAATGATATCACTGGAATTACTTTCACACTTGATGAATGATGAAAACAATGAATCAGAACTAATCAGAATTCATCCTGTTCTCAGAATCACAGTTATTATTCTTGGTGTGAACTTGCCTTTATATTAAAAACAAACCTACTTTAATGGAGCAAAATCATTATACATTTATTTTGGGTATGGGGTAGAAATCAGTGTAGAGCTCTGTATACAAATGACAACACAGTGCAAAAATGCCCCAGAATATTTTAAATGTTTCAAATGAAATTCCCATTGTTATTTACATGGATGTACTTAATTCTATTCTAGCCTATCTAGTATGGGTTTTAAACACACATTCCAATTAATTGTCAAAATTGGGCTCATATATATCTATATCTATATATATATATATGTATGTTTGTGTGTGTGTGTGTATATATATATATATGCCTTCTTAATAGTAAAAGTGTCTATGATATGTAATTCCTGTGGGCAAATATTGTCCCTCTATAAAAGAAAGAAAGTCTAAAAGTTTCCAACACTGGTTTTGTGTTTTCATGACATTGTAGGTTTTGTAAGCTATACCCTGTATACAAATAGAAGTATTTACTTGTTTTTATTTTTTAAAACGGATTTTTTTTGTGAACTCAGTTTGAATGCTATGTACAGCGGTTGAATTGGGAATTTACAACACCAGAATGTTTTTCCATCTGAAGTTTTATTCGTAATATTTTACAGTTTTAGCCAGCTTAACCACATGGACTTGAAAACCAATGGCACTGACAACCAGGCCCACCACAACTAAACATCTTCGAGTAAGCTTGAACACCAAGTATGCGCATGCTATGTGTGGTATGGCAAAACAATGAGACTGTGCGGTGAAGGGACCTTTCTGGATATAAATCAAGTACAACGTTTTATCTGAGGCCCTGATAACACTGTCATATACACAATGAGTGAAGGATCTGAGCAAAAATATGTAGCACCTGACATAATGTCTCTAACATTAAACGGCTGAAATATTTGGTGGCGTAATTGTAAATGACAGCGTTAAATAGGCTCCGTAAAAGTCGTCGTAAATGGGCTCTGTGGTCTTCTCTTGCACTCGTACAAGCAAATGTCTCTCTGAGGTACATTCACTCACTTTAAAGTTGACATGAAGTTCACATATTGACAAATGTCCTCAAATATTGTTATATCAAGTAAACAAAAAGCCCTAAAACCTGAGACCTACAATGAAACAAGATTTGGTGTCACACAGTAATAATCAGTAGTTTTCAGAAATCCAACAATGTGTTGGAGAGCAATTGTTGTTGTCAAAATTAGGAACCGAAATATCATTAATAGCTGATATATTCAGAAAAAACTAAAGTACATAAAGCTAGCAAGATCTTTTAGGGGTGTTAGTAAATCCAAATGCATCATATCTTAAAGGGTTAGTTCACCCAAAAATGAAAATTATCCCATAAATTACTCACCCTCAAGTCATCCTAGGTGTATATGACTTTCGTCTTCTTTCTTCTTTTCTACAAAAACGCATCGATTTGCTACAGAAGGCCTTTGTTCACCCCCCGGAGCTGTGTGAGACACTTTAGTTTTTTATGGATGGGCGCTTTTTATTTAACTTCTTTTGGACTGATGCATGCAACACCTGCTGAGTGGCATTAAACCGATTGAAAGATCAAAGACAATTTTTAATATAACTCCGACTGGATTCATCTGAAAGAAGAAAGTCATATACACCTAGGATGACTTGAGGGTAAGTAATTTATGGGATAATTTTCATTTTTTGGGTGAACTAACCCTTTAAATTATCAGTACAAAAGTGAGCATAAACTGCTAACCACAGCTCAGTATCAAATGTGGTTTAGGGATCTCACCTTCAATAATTAGGTAAAACCAAACAAAGACCTGCTCTTGCGACTTGTGGCTAACATGTACCACGAGCTAAAAATCTGAAAAGGCAATAATGCATTCACCCTTGAAATGGCTTGACAACATCTATCTGTACCGAATTAGCACTAGTTAGCACTTAGCATGTTTTCGAACACCTACACATCCATGTTTATGTGTAATATTTGTGGCTCGTTGGTGGCTGGCTTGCTCCGTTTCAGTAAAAACCCATTCGGCCTCTCAGTGGACTTGACTTGACAACATGTTGTATTCTCTACAATGTTAAAAAGCACTATAAAAAGCAATGCAGCAGTCGAATCATTGTTATGCCCGTCACACGTGATTTCTCAATGACTGTAAACAAAGACACATGTAGTAGTTAAAACAGCCGTATACTGTGAAGCCTCCCTGACTATAGCAGGATGTGACATCAGAGAATAGCTTGTTGAGGGGACAGTCCATAAGACAGTACTATAATCATAAGGGTGCAAATTAGTCAAAACAACAATCTTCACTGATGTGATGGGAACGTGGACAACAGGTCCCAGCTTCAAGTATGTGAGTTTCCTTTTTTTTAAGAGCTGAGCCTGCGTTTCACAGAGAGAGTCTGTGGTAAAGAAAAAATACATAGTGAGAAGAAAACATTAGTCTTGTACAATGCATACAATATTTTTGTTAGTTTTTATAAACTTTTTATTCTGTTTTGTGCAGTGGTTCTCAACCAGGGTAAGGGGACCCGCTACTTAAAATAAGACAAAACAAGCATTCAAATAAGTTAAAACAACTAAAAATCAAGATATGGCTTGTTTTGATTCACCCCCTCAACAACAGCTTTTTTTCTGCAGATAGATATAAATTTGAAAAAACGTAAAAAAAAAAAAAAAATCACAAACAACTTGGAAAAATCACGAGGCTTTTGAATATTGTTGCGGACAGTGGGGGGCCTTGGGGTCAAAAAGGTTGAAAAGCACTGGTTTAATGTAAAACAAGGTCAATTTAAACAACTTACATTCCACAAAGGTTTAATTCCAGTTTCCAATATCACTGTATGAGAAAAACAAATATCGCAGAATTACACACGCTGCGCAGTTTCAAAATGAATGATAAATGGCAAAGACTGATACGAATGAACTGGTGCACATGAGACATGAGAGGGGAGATGAGATTTTAGACCAAGGGAAAGAAATAAAACACACAGTGAGCGCTGACATCTATCTGTTTGCAGAGCTGTCAGGAATGTATGAAGTCAAACATGGGTGGATCACAATGATACGAGCGAGTGGTTAGTGATGGACCCTAAAAAACACAATTCACACAAAGCTTTGCAGAGCTGTCAGCAGTTATCCTGGTGGAATGCTTCTGAAGATGGGATGCAAAAACTAAACATGCTGTTGGTGTAATGACAGAAAAAAACAAAACAAATATTTTAAAGTGCATGTCAATAGAGGATACAGAAGTGAAAATGTTAGGCAATCAAACAAATGCATACTAAAATAGCTATGTAATTAATTTGGACAGGAGGAGTGCTTGTTATAAAGAGAAAGATCAAGTCCATTTGCTCTCATCTGCAGCTCTCAGTACCTTTCTGTAGTTACAAAACAGACTGTCCTCCTCAGAGTCACCAGTCGGCATGGCGCGGGGGCGCAGAGGCCCGTGGGAATCGAGTCATAGTGTCATAGGTAGGGATGCTTGAGGCACAAAGGGAAAAAATGTCAGGCCTGGAGTGTATTTAAAATCCACACACACCACTGAGATGCCCCCCATTATCTCTCCATCCGTCTTTAACCCATCAATAGAAGATCAGGACGGGGCTTTTAAAATGACACATATAGCACTACTACTAATAAAGGTGCTGTAAGTAATTTTTATTTGAAACGACTCACATAAAAATGTCCTACCACCTGACAGAAATCACATGTATCCGTGATAGCACTAGGTTAAAAAAAATAACCAATCTGAAAACAGCCAATTAGAAACTCTGTTATCGCCTACTACAGCACATTTCCTAGTATAACTGTTTTAATTTTAAATTCTAATCAAGCAATTCCATTCTTGAAAATGTGTGAAAAAACCTTATCATCACTTTATTATGTCTTAGCATAAGTGCTAAGACCTAATCAGTCTAAAATTGTGATATCTAATACATAAACTACCATTCAAAAGTTAGGGGTAATATTTTTTTTAATTAATATTGTTTTAATAATAGTAAATAATCTATTTCAAATACATCTTCTTTTGACTCTGTTTGCATTAAAGTCCTTTAGCAAAATAATGTATCTGAGCTTCCATAAAACTATTAAGCAGCACAACTACTTTCAACATTGATTATAATACAAATGTTTCTTGAGCAGCAAATCAGCATATTAGAATGATTTCTGAAGCATCATGTGACACTGAAGACTGGAGTAATGATGCTGAAAATTCAGCTTTGCCATCACAGGAATAAATTACATTTAAAACGTTTTAAAACAAATCTATTTTACATTGTAACAATATTGTTTTTGCTATACTTTTTAATCAAATAATTGCTCGCTTTTTTCAAAAATCTCATTGACCCAAATTTCTGAATGATAGTGTTTGAATGTATCCAAGTTCTGTGTCATTCTAGCACACCATCCTGACCTCTGTTACATGCTTTGCTGTTGAAACACATCATTAGTGATGAGTTGGAGAGAAAGACCATTCTCAGCCATAGCAGTCCAGTGAGAATTTCAAGAGTCATGCGAGAAGACAAAAATTTGAATACATGCACAAACGTGAATTCTGCCAGTCAATAAATTCAGCGAAATCTAATGTATGCAATGTTAACATAAATTAAAGTATCATGCAAGAGTGCAAAACACAAATTCTGCATTACTGCTATTGAGTTAGTCAGCATGCAAGCACTATTTTAACAATGACAAAAAGAAAAAGGAAATATCAGACTCCCAGGTGCTCATTTGTGCAAAGGGCAACTTCAAACTGCGCATGCATCAGACCTCTGATACCTAATTATCACCTCAATCGTTCCACCCAATGCATGCAGTTTATTAGTGTAACACGCAGGGTGTATGGTTCTGATTACCTTGCCATTACAGGATTTTGGATACATTCTAAATGTTCATTATAATAACCATTATTACCAATTTCCATACCGAAATAAAACATTACATAGACAAAAATGTAAATGAAACATGATGTGACATGAGAGAAATGGCATGTGACTATGGACAAGCTTCATTTGAAAGCATTCTTGAAAAATGTACACGGAAGATAGAGTATGAAACGGTATAAACTGCAAACATATCTTGTAAAATGTACAGCAATAGTTTTGAAGTGTGCTCATAAGGTCTCTGTTTTAACAGCCCTTCATGTTAAACAAGGGAGCTTCAAAGATAACACACCAACACAAGCAGCGCCCTTCATCTGAGAAGCATTCCCAGGCTTAGAGCTTAAACCAGCACCATTAAGCAGAAAGTTTTATGTACAAAACAGGAAAGGGATATCGTTTTAGCAGTAAAGTCGACAGCAAAAGTATGAGGGGAAAACCAGCTTACGTTTTCATGGGAATTGTCTCAATGCTAAAAAGATACAAGACAAGCAAAAATGTTACAGAGATGCACTGTAGTGGTGGACAGAGACATCACACGGATGTCAAAATGGACATCTCTGGTCAAGACACTTGGTGACTTGTCAATCGCAATGATTCTCGACTGTAAACGCATGAATGCTCGAAAAACGCTAAAACAAAACACTGTTTGTACAATATAATACTGTACATGTAGTTCTCATAAAGTGCAAAGTGCTGGACAGAAAGACGAAGAAAGATGGAAATAGCAAGAATGGTTATCATAAGGTGAAATGCCAAGTCCCTGACACAGAGGAACTAGAAAGAAGAGCACAGAGAGAGGAAAAAAGATTTATTAACTACTCTGGGCAAAAGAAAGAAAAGAACGAAGCATTTGCACTTTCATATATTATGCATATTATTCATTGTACAACAGTTAGCTCCAGTCCTGTCATCTGTTTTCTTTAGCAGAGTAAAACAATATAAACTTTGCTTATGGAACTGTAATCATTGGGGTGCTAAATAACAATCGCAAACTTGGTGTATTTGGGATACTTACTCGTCGTAGACATCCTCTGTGTCCATTCTGCGGTAGAACTTGGCAAGTTTGACGGACAGGATAATGCTAGGGAGCAGAAACAGTGTGGAACAGCCTAATCCAAACCAGAATGTGTTCTGCAATAAATAAACAAGATTAAAGCCACCCAAAAACTGCACTCCGCTTAACCATAAATGCCACTTTGATCAACATACTCTCCATACATGTATTTCTTCTGACAAGAAGCTTTTCCAAAATACAGAAAGTGGATCTCTAGCATAAGAGGTTATCTATATAAACGAACGTTCACATTCAATTGATTGGATGCAACATGTCCAGCCATGCGACAAAATGTAGAGAAAAGTTTAACAAATAGGTTTAAGTTTATGCAAATAAGTAGCCGTCAGGATTCATTGACTGCAACTTACAAAGACCTCAGATGAGGGCTTCGGATCAACGTACAAAACCGTCAAATATTACCCTTATATTGTAACATTGTTGTACTGTACAGTATATTACTCTTTCCCAGATATATATTATAGCTGGACATTACTTTGATATACTTGTCTCTTGCTGATAACAGAATACCTCCTAATTGTAACAAGCATTGCCTGTAAAGCTGTTTTGCTTTGAAAAGTGCTATACAAATACTTGAACTGAATTGAACGGACTGCCAACTTAGTGTAATAATGAAAACAAAACAAAAATAAACAAACAAAAACAACCAGGCTGAGGTTAAACACTTTAACTTTACGTTCTTTCTGCTGCAGTCAGAGAATTATACTGGGGTCAATCTTTGGGTGTCTGTGGAACGAGCAGCTAGCCACTAATTACTACAGATAGTTAGCAGCCTGAATGCTTCCTGCCCTTACTAGTTATGATGTACAACATTTCGTGTGTGTGCCCTGGTATCCCCTACATTATGGGGACCAAATGTCCACAAGTATAGTAATACTAGTAAATTTGGACCTTGTGGGGACATTTTTGAGGTCCCAATGAGGAAACAAGCTTATAAATCAAAATCTAAAACAGCAGAAAGTTTTTCTCTTGAGGGCTAGGTTTAAGGTAAGGGATAGAAAATACAGTTTTTACAGTATAAAATCATTACTATCACATGATGTCATAATCATTATTATGGAATGTACCCATAAAAGATGGAAACCAGTGTGTGTAGCGAAATCTGAAAAAAACCCTTCTTTTGGAGAAGTCCTCATTTGTAAAACAGTACAAAAACGAAGTAAACGACACAGAAGTCCTATCCCCCTCTTCAAACAACGGAGCATTTCATTAAAAGCGGGCCGCCCACAACATAGAATGCAATTGCTTCGGTGCTGAATTTTCAGCAGCCATTACTCCAGACTTCAGTGCCACATGATTCGGTAGAATCATTCTAATTTCTGACTTGGCTTAAGTCTTCTTTTTTTCTTAAAAAAAATCTTACTGACCCCAAAACTTTTGAACGGGTTGTCTAGCTCTTAACAAATAGTTTACCCGTAAATAACAATTTTGTGATATTGTTCCGACCACATTACTGATAATTTTATTTCTTCACAAAATGCTTCAGAGGACTTGGAATACATAGTGAATGAGTAGTAGGCCTTCTTTTATGCTGTTTTTATTAGTGCCTTTTGTACTCTTTTAAGCTTTGGCAATATAAATCACCATCCATATTAACTGTATGTAAAACCAAACACAGTTTTTTTATTTAATGGATGTCAAACAATAACGGGGTTGGAAGGACATGAGGGTGAGTAATCTCTGTCGAGTGAGACACAGTTGCAGGTTCCCGGGGTTCTGGACCGCTGAAAACATTGGCCACTTCCAGTTCACCATGAATTCCTCAGGACACGGGGCGCGCCTAGGATCATCGGTCCGGATACAGTTTCCGAATGTTGTGTCCACAATTGTTCGCCTGCATGATCTGTGATCTTGCTCCAGGGCACAGCTGACCTCTCCCCGGGCCGCAGGCTACAAGAGGCATCCAAAACAACAGGGATCGGTCAAAACAAGAATCGCCGAATGCAACTAACGGAGTTCGAGGGAAAGTGACTCGACACTGGGATGAGTTCTGATCCGTCATCTAAATCGGATTGAATAGCCAATAATAGTCGTGCTTGTGGAATTTCGCTGTGTTCCGTGTGTGCGCATATATTAACCATGCCAGCTCACAATAACAACACGATACCCAATCAATGCTGCAGATTCAAATTTTTTGTAGTTTTCTGTGTTTCACATTACCTGATGGAGCACGTCGGGCACTGTTGTCCAGTAGTGGCGCTGTGAAAGTAGGCACGGCGTGGCATCAGACGGCTGCAATAACGGCACTAACTGCTGACCTAAAAACCAATGCTATACTAGCTCCTCAGAAAGCATGTTCTGGACAAGGCATCGGTTGTGATCATGGCTTTTTAGCCACCATGGTTTCTAAGTGATTCTAAAACTGCAGCACTTTCTCCGGCGGTCGGAGGACGTGCCGCTCCAAAAATCGATGTTGCCGTTTTTCCGGTTAAGGGGGTCGTCTTTAATAGGAAATATAATAGACACAAAGCAACAATCATGTCCAAATGATCTATAATCTAAAATGCTTATAAAATGGTACAAAAAGAAAAACTGTAAATGACCATTTTGGAAACATAAACTGACAATCGAAGGGAATCAGCAGGGTGACAAAATGCCATGCAAACTGATAGTTGCATTACATGCATCACATGCACACAGGCGGGCAATCCAGTTTTCATGAACTTGTATATCTTTCCTCATAAGCAATCATATCCTATGCCAGCCTGTGATATAAGCAACTAGTATGGCACTGGAATAACCATATCCAGTGCATGCGAATGATGCTTTATAACCTTACGCGATAGGGTCCAAACAACAACAGCGAACTATCGACCGCACATATTGGCTGTGTTGTAATGCCCCCTAGTCGAACCACTATAATTTCAACACTTGGTCACCTTTGCAGCCTTGGTTTTTGAATCTGTTAATATATTCAAATTGTACAGAAATCTGGATCGCTTTACCAAAACATGCCACTAGGGATCAAAACTGATGAAGGCCGAGGCTCTAAAAAGATGCTGTTTACTTGTTTTACCAAATGTTGGTGGGGGATCGGCAAGAGCACAACCATACGCAAGCACAAGGAGCAACAACTTGCAGGTTATGGCATCTAGGGCTGGCCGCTTACCTTGCTTTAACTATCTCTGGTTCTCCCCGAGCCTCCCTAGGTCTATCACGGTCTTGCACTGTGTGTTGTTAAAGAAATTTATAAAACGAGGATTTTGGTCAAATCAGCGTCTAAACAGAAATTGAGTCGCATACACCATCTTCTCGATAAACGTTTTTCATATTAACAATCAGTCCGCCCCCCCCACTTGACCGTTTGTGAGAATAGACAGGTCACGCACACATTCACTGGTATAAAGAATTGCCTGTAATCATGATCAGCAATGATGGGCATGGCAATTAAAGGTCACTGGAATATAGTTTAGCCATCAGGACTCTTGATGGCCTTGCCAGTGGGATGACTTGCTGGATGTGGATCTGCCTTATAGTATTAGCGTGTCCCTTTAATGAGGTCTGCAAGGTCCCTTTAGACTGCAAAAGAGAGAGATATAGTGTAAATGAGAATTAGCCCAAGAAACATTCATACAGGTATTAACCATGCCACTGAATTTCATGTAATATAGGGAATAATACAATTTTATACTCCTTTTAGAATGATTTTAATCGGACCAAACATAAATCTTATAAACCTCATAAATCTTACCAACTGATCAGCTTGAGCATCAAGTTGACTAGCGAAATCATCTAGATGAATGCGAGTCACTCCTTTATTAACCTGAAAAGATGAACAGAAACAGATGAGAAACTGTGGGTTCTCATGTACAGTCCCCTATCTGGGACTGTACATGCACCAAAGCCTATGGTTCAAAAGTTTCAATTAAAATGTGTTTATGTATGTTATGTACCTCCTCCAAATAGGCAGCAAAGTCAATCTCATTAATCCCAGTTTCAGTGAAACTGATGAGATTCTGTTTGCCTTCTGACTCCAGAAGAATGATGTCACGCAGGTCCACCTTCAACCCTTCAAACTTCCTTGACACATCCTTGGAGTACTGCAGAAAGAAAAGAGGCTCTGCATATAATTCTGACATGAGTTTAGGAAATCTGGATGGATTGTCATGAGGAAATATTCTAGAACATTCAGTCTGACCAGTGGGACCACAAGTAAAATACAATAACTTACAAAAAATAAAAGTAGAAATATTTTTTTCACGAGTGTTACTGAAAATAGTGAAATGTTGTGCATTTTCCTTTAAGACACAATCCCTATTTCGTGCCTCCGTTTGAGGACCTGAGGACATGCATGATTGATACAGTTTGTGCATGAGTGAGGTGCGTGCACATTTAGTTTTTGAGGAAACTAAAGGTGCTCATTGAGAGGCTTTGCTTTGATACCTACAGATTCATGCTTAAATGAATGTGGTATGTTATGTGGTCGAGAACCACGTGCATTCAGCTCTTGAGTGAGTTGAATGCACTCGTTGCTCTTATTTCTTTGTGAAAAAGCATAGATGGAGTGCTTTCGACTCTTGAGGAAGCAGGATTTGCTTATCGTATACATTTGTGGTATTACTGAGAGGGAAGGTAGAAGCCTGGTTCTTTGCTTCACCTTTACCCGAGATATTAGACAGTGTTTGCATGAGCGCGTTCGCCTCTCATGGGAGTTGAATGGGCTCATAGCGATGCATTCACGGCAGTGGATTCTGTTCTTGCTTGGTTCTCGAGGGATTCTAGCCTTTGTGCAGAGCACATTTGGCTCTTGTGGAAGCTGAATGCATGCTGCGCGATGCAGTTGCGGTGAAATTGACAGCCTACCATCTGTGGATCGAGTCACACTGTTTGTCGAGGCAGATAACCGGACCGTTCATGTGGATTGTAGGTGGAGCATGGAAGTGACCTGCCGGGAAATGTTTTCCCTTTCAGGAATTCAATGTTGTTTCTAATTCTTTATACAAATAAGAAACGGTAATATGAAAGAGTTGAGCTCCTACACTCTGTGGTTCAGTTTCTGTGGTCACCCTTGCAGTGAGGCGGGATCAAGCACGGGGGTTGTAAGAGGGGCACGGGAGGAGTAGAAAGTTTCCGTTCAAGCCCCTCTTGTTACCTCTCTTAAGTGGAAGTTTATCAAAGATGCACTTGTCTAAGAACAGTTTTCTTTGATGGCTATCCCCTTCATGAAGATTTTAGCAAGATGTCCATTCCCAATGATTTTGGGTTTTAAGTAGGGTTCCTTGCTCTCTTTGTAGCAGCATCTCAGGTTGGGCTGCCTCCGGTGTATTTACGGTGGCTCACCTTTAGAGATGGTAACTGTCTGAGGATAGTTTCCCTTTGACGAGCTGCTCTTTGGCTTGGGCTGTTTCCCTTGTAATTAGAGTTTTTTAAGTAGACAGTCCACCTATGGCTATAGGTTGAGTTTTTTTTAGGCTCCCTATTCGGGAAGTATGTTTGTCAAAGATGTACCGGTTGAGGCTGGTTTCTGGATCTCGAGAATCTTGATAAGTCGAGAGCTTTTTCCCTACTTAATATTTCTGGTAGCTGGGTTGGGCTGCCTCCCCGCACTCTAGGGCTTTAAGTAGGCTGTCCCCCTGAGGTTCCTTTTTGATATGTTAGGCTGCCTCCCCTGATATCAGGGTATTTTCAAGAAGGCGGTCCCCTGCAAACCCACATGTTTTGGGCTGTCTCCTTTGGGGCATAGCTGTTTGAGGACAGTTGTGTTCCCAACTTGGCTGAATGGGATGTTGGAGATGAGATGAGATGAGATATCAGGTACAGAACATGGCAATTTTCTCAAGGAAAAGATCGCTCAACTTATGCTGTAAAATATACCTGAGAGTCAATAATATTTTTGGAAGGTTGAAATTTGCTGATTTGTATACAAACACTTAAACTATACTCAATAAGGTTTTTGTAATATTAAAGTTATAATACTAACTTAACTTAAAATTACATGATTGTATTTCAACTCCAATTCGTTTTTTGAAATATAAAAATTTAAATGGTTGTTATTACAAAACCTTTATGGGATTGTGACTTTTTAACTCAAACTAAATTAATACTCGCTCGTTCGAGAAATCCATAAAAATTAAATGAATCTGTTATATGGTGTCATATGTACAAGACATGGGCTCCTCTCTAGCAGTTCATTCTTCTAGCTGCTACGGGATCATGTCACCGTGGTGTCTGGACCTGGAGGTACTTGCATATGTTATCTTCTTGGCCTGTGGTGAAATGTGAGTTTACGTGGAGCACATAAGTGTTTACAAGCTACAGGTGCAGCCAATTTCTCAATAAATTAGAATGTTTTGGAAAAGTTCCTTATTTCAGTAATTCAGCTCAAATTGTGAAACTTGTGTATTAAATAATTTCAATGCACACAGACTGAAGTAATTCAAGTTTTTGGTTCTTTAATTGTGATGATTTTGGGCTCACATTTAACAAAACTCACCAATTCACTATCTCAACACATTATAATATGGTGACATGCCAATCAGCTAATCACCTCAAAACACCTGCAAAGGTTTCCTGAGCCTTCAAAATTTTCTCTCAGTTTGGTTCACTAGGCTACACAATCATGGGGAAGACTGCTGATCTTTCAGTTGTCCAGAAGACAATCATTGACCCCCTTCACAAGGAGGGTAAGCCAAAACATTCATTGCCAAAGAAGCTGGCTGTTCACAGAGTCCTGTATCCAAGCATGTGAACAGAAAGTTGAGTGGAAGGAAAAATTGTGGAAGAAAAATATGCACAACCAACTGAGAGAACCGCAGCCTTATGAGTATTGTCAAGCAAAATCGATTCAAAAAATTTGAGTGAACTTCACAAGGAATAAACTGAGGCTTTTGGTCAGCTCCATTATACGCGGCATCAAGAGCCACCCCCATCAACATGAGTCACCACTCTCTGTTACAGGTATTTTTGGCTACGTTGTCGTATCCGCTGTCGTAACGCCACCGCTAGATACCTGAACCACAGACAATGTCTGAGGTGTCTTACCTGGGCTAAGGAGAATAACTGGACTGTTGCCCGTGGTCCCAAGTCCTCTTTTCAGATTAGAGCAAGTTATGCATTTAATTTGGAAACCAAGGTCCCAGAGACTGGAGGAAGAGTTGAGAAGCTCATAGCCCAAGTTGCTTGAAAACCAGTGTTAAGTTTCCACAGTCTGTAATAATTTGGGGTGCAATGTCATCTGCCGGTTGTTGGTCCATTGTGTTTTTTTTCAAACCACTGTGTCACTCGCATCCGTTTTGTTACCCAAGACATATTGAGCACTTCCTGCTCTCGCTTCGATGCGACCAGCTTTTTGAACAGATTTGATTTCATTTTTCCACGTCAGGATTTGCACCTGCCACACTTGCCAAGGTCACTCAAAAGTTGTTAAGATAACCATGGTGTTGGTGGCTTTACTGGTCACTAAACCTCACCAAGACCTGACCCCATAGGATCTATGGGGTATTTTCAGAGGAAAGTGAGAAACACGAAATCAGATGAAAATGTCCCCTCGGTCACTCCATACGCCCCTGCTGCCCTTCTCAGTCGTTCCCACGTAGTCGCGCTCACTAGAAACTCTCGTGCGGTCTTGGCCCTCGGCAGTGGGAGATACCACGTGGAAACTCTACAATCCCAGGGGAAAGTCTCCATCACGAAGGGGCCGTGGAATTATTGGCGAGGTAAGGTTGAAGCAAGAATTAGCCGCTACCAATCTATTGAGTACATTTACAGTAAATGAACATACTTTCCAGATGGCCAACTATTCACTAAAAATGTTTTTTTTTTATGAAGTATTCTAATTTGTTGAGACAATTAAAAGAACCAAAGACTGTGGCTTACCCTCCTTGTGAAGGGTGTCAAATGATTGTCTTCTGGACAACTGTCAGCAGTCTTCCCCATGATTGTGTAGCAGTGAACCAAACTGAGAGACCATTTTGAAGGCTCAGGAAACTTTGCAGGTGTTTTGAGTTGATTAGCTGATTTGGATGTCGCCATATTATAATTTGTTGAGATAGTGGATTGGTGGTTTTTGTTAAATGTGAGCCAAAATCTTCACAATTAAAAGAACCAAAGACTTAAACTACTTGAGTCTTTGTGCATTGAATTTATTTAATACACGGTTTTCACATTTTGAGTTGAATTAATGAAATAAATTAACTTTTCCACAATATTCTAATTTATTGAGATGCACCTATATTGTATTCTTTTTCCGCGTTGGAACACTGATTGAGTGATTACATGAGACAGGAGATGGATTTTGGTAAGTTGTACTCTTTCTTTTAACACCATTGGATGTTAATTTATGTTTACTTCATGCTGTAACTGCTATTAAAGCGGAGATGATCAGTTCGCGCTGCCACTTCCAACCGAGGCGCTACAGCGATCTGTCACTCCACATTACACAGCGCCAAAAAGGAATTTAATATTTGAATATTGTAATAAAATGGACAATTTTAAATCTGAGACGTTGTTTCCTATCAAAAGTAACAAATCACAAAGCTTATTGCAATTTATTGGATGGGAGGCACGCTACAATGTTCTGTTCATTATCTGACAGCCTAGACTAATCGATTCTTGGGATTTATGAATCTATATCGTTTCATAAAAATGAGAATCAACTAAAATCGAGAAAATCTATATTTTTTACCCAGCCCTAGTATGTCATTCCTCATAGTGTCCACTAGAGGATGCAGTGCGAGTTCCCTTGAAGGGGAACGTCTTAGATTACACATGTAACCATGGCTCCCCGAGAGGGAACGAGACAATGTGTCCCCTTGCCATGCCTAGGGCTTGCCTGTTTCACATCTCCTTCAGACAAATAAATTGATGACATGCATTACAGGCGACCTCTTGTACTTCCGGACATGACGCTAATGAAGCCACGAGCTGCGTAGTTCAATAGATTGGAGTGCTTTCACACGTGCTTCAGACACTGGGCATGCAGGCTGTATTCCCTCATTGCCACTAGAGACCAGTGTCTCTAATCCATGGTTACATGTTTAACGAGACATTATCCTGGTAAAATATGATCTTTTAATGCAACTTTTTTTTAATGCCCAGTCAGCTTAAATTTGTCTGAACAATCACATTTGTTGTTAGATAGTAATGAGTTTAAAATGCCTAGCTCTTAAAATGGTGCTATCTGGTGTAAACTGTAGCATCACTAATCTCAGAGTGTGACTTTGAATGTCACTGTAAATTTAGTTGTGATTTGCGTGTGCACACTAAGCCTGGATCCACTCACAACACTAGTGTTAAAGAAGGCTGAGATGTTGAAGATCTTATCCAGATGAAGAGCTGAGTAAATCCCTCTGTTGTCCTTACAATTACTGCAAAAGAAGAGAGAAAAAGGGGGGAAATCAAACCTTACTTTATTTTATTATGATCAGACTTTCATTTCAGACTTTTAATTCTCTGCTGCCATCTGCTGGACTATTGAAGGACGAAGACAAATCTATTGTAAAATGGCTCAGAAAAGTTAGTTAGATTCAACATTTAGTTTTTAATACACTACAATTTATATATTTGTCCAAAAATGTTTTTTTGTCAAAACACCTTGCACTTACAGCACCAATACTTAACAGCACTATTATAGAGTAATATAATTGTTCATTTTTTATTTATTAGATATACATAACAAGGTTACCTGTAGAGAGAATATGCTGTAAGGTCCATCTCAGGGTCATTGTACAGGTATCCTGGTATGAAGTTTCTCCAAGCAGAGTTGACCAGGTTGGGCGTATCTAACACCTACACACAACATAATCACACTGTATCTCGTATTGTTTGGTGAATTTATTTGTCTTTCAACATGTATACAATGGGTGCCGAATGCCTGAGACAACTAGTGAAAATTAATTACAAATTATATCATCCACATGAACATTAAACATATTAATATAATATATACACAATTTATTAATACCAAAATGTTCAAATAATATTTTAATATTTATTATTATTTTATTTTAATATGGGGAAATACTGAATCAAAAACAGAACATGAATTTTAGAATGTCTTACTATTTGGTTTGTCAATTGTTTTAATGACAGCAGCACTCGAGCTGCATAAACTCAGAATTTCATGTAAAGCCCTATGATCATGTTCTCCAGCATGATTTGGGATCGACATCATTTTCCCCTCACCTTCTTGACATTTTGTCGTTTCTCTTACCTTAAACGCTGTCGGGTTTGAGGGTTCACACACACAAGCTTTTCTAGATTCCCACCCACCAAAAACAGAGCTGTTATCACTCCCATGAGCACCCAGGAGAACAGGAAGCTGAAGCCCACACCACTGAGAGACAGAGGAAGAGTGCAGAGTGTGAATGAGTGCAGACAAAGCTGTCTTATAACACATCCATTTGATGGGTTTGAAGACTGATGTAAAAAAAACTGAAACTCACGCCATGAGCAGTTTGCTTTGTGTGTAAGAGACACAACCACGTGGGGTGGTAGTTGCGTGCGTGTCGAACCCCAGAATACCACACAACATGCCCAGGAAAGTGAAGGCGAGGATGAGCACAACCATACAGCACAGGGTAATACAACAGATCCACCTGAAAACAAAAACATTATGAACAACATCAAGGGCACATGGAAGACTTTTTGCTTCGAAAACAAGGACAATAAAAATTGTGACTAGTTTTTGTCTAGTCGAGTTGAGTCCTTTGAAGCACCTGTAGAAATCCATCTGATCAACCTGAGGGTAGATGTCCTCGATCTGTGAGTGTGTGTGAGAGATCATTTTGGTGAAGTTGGTCAGAGAGCTGTGAACCAG
This sequence comes from Sinocyclocheilus anophthalmus, assembly GCA_018155175.1. Lineage (NCBI taxonomy): Eukaryota > Metazoa > Chordata > Actinopteri > Cypriniformes > Cyprinidae > Sinocyclocheilus > Sinocyclocheilus anophthalmus. Next base: position 184,564 of record JADLZN010010257.1, on the reverse strand, counting down.
GAAGAGCTTGCTGAAAGTGGTGATGTTTGATCCAATGTCGTCCAGCAGAACCTTCACCCCTACAGGAGACACAACAGTATTAGAAAATACTTTAGTGCAGATTCAGTGAAATTGTTTTTTTTGCACATTTCATCATCTATGCTATTCACTGAAAATGGTGTCTTATTGTATGTGCCCTGGTAAGCAAAGCAAAGGCGACTGTGGCAAGGAAAAAAAACTCGATAAAAGGAATGTGCATATGCTAAATATTACGATACAAGTCATATGTTCTTTAAATCAATTAAATGATTACATATGACACTATGTTAGTAAAGCAATGTTTAAATGAATTTGACCTGGATAACATTATTTTAACATTAGTACAATTTTTAGAGCATTATCAAAGCATTCATCTAAGTTAGGTTAACTTTAAATGTTAAAAATGTGTTAGTATTATGTGGAAATTAACATTCAACTAGAATAATAAATATGAAATAGAAGTACAAAATAAAAGTATTGTTCATTGTTATCCTGTTCGCTATACATTAACTAATGTTAATGTCAGAACCTTATTTAAAGTCCTTACTGTTAATTTAATACTGAAAGTAGAAAAATTAGATATACTATAAATAAAAATCTTTTTATTACTGAAAGGTCGGCTCTGTATGAATCTTTAGATGGTCTGTATATAAAATTCAAAGATCTGAATTCCAGTCTAGATTTAATCTTTAAACCCACCTTCCACAATATTTCGGGTTTGATCTGTTACCAAGGTGGGAGTGTCATTGAATGATGTAAAGCCCTGTGTGATACAAGATGAAAAGATGCAAGATTGAACAAAGCTGATATGCTCCTTCAAAACCAACATGAAATCAAAACTGACCTTATTTCAGTCAAGGATATGACCTTTTCACTTTTCAACCCCCTCCCCTCCAACTACTTGGATTCATTTTAGTATGTATGACCACTCATCGTAATCAAATCAATTCCCAATGGATAAAATGATTTTTTTCTCTTGTTGAATATCCTGTTTCACTGTGAAATACAATATGTTCTGTCCTGAATCTTCACAAACATGTCATGAAAAATCTGGGGAAAACATACCTTTTCCACAATCTGGCTGAGGTCCGTCTTTAGAACTTCATTCACTTTGTCTAACTGGTTGGTCACATCAGGCAACTAAAAAACCCCCAAACAGCATGTTTTTGTTGGGGGGGGGGGGGAAAGGGGAAAACAACTTGTGAACCATTTTGATGACAATATGTTGGAAGAAAAGATTATAAATTATTTCAATACCGATGAGTAGTTGGCTGCAATTTCTAGCCTGGGAAGGGTGCTACGTATGTTGTGACAAATCTCAGATGAGCGTGCGTCTGTGCAGACAGGATCATTAAGGGCGTTGCTAAGGCTTCCGCGCACCAGGCTGAGGTTAGCCTGCAGTTTGACTGTTCCTTCCTGCAAAGTCTCCAACGTCAAACTCACATTCTCTAGAGCATCCTTAGTGTCTCGCATTGCTAAGAGAGGAAACAAATGAGCCAACACACATAAATGAACATTCAAAAACAGAGACTGCCCACAATAACCAAAGCACAAATAATTCTGAAGGACATAAAATCCACACATGCATCTTTAATTAAAAAAATTTCTAAATATTATCCATTGAGGTGAGATAACATTGTCTTTGGAGCTTTCAGTGTATTTCATAACCTTTCAGATATCTTGGTTTTACGACACATGATGGGCAGGTTCCACCAAGGAAGGATACAAGAATACACATGGGAAAATAACTGGGCCAGGTTTTGTTGGGAAGGAATAAGGAGTCAATCACAACTTTGTTACAGATAGAAGGTAACAGGAAGGACAAGTTAGGGTCTCTTATGGTTTACCTTTAATGGATTTCTCCACTTTAACTAACAAATCAAAGACAAAACAGTGAAATAAGACACCACCAGAAGAAATATATTATTCTCTTGTGATATATGATATATATGATAAATAGTTTTCCCAGCAAAGGTGAAAGAAAGGAAAGAAACAAACAAAAAACACAAAGGGGAGTGACATACTTCCAGTCATGCTGAGAGCCGCATCGAGGGCGGGCTGCACGTCTTTTCCCAACTCCTCATGTATCCTTCCACCCAAGAGCAGACCTACATCTGAAGAAACACCACAATATGAGTCCTCACATCAGAAACACTTTCCATTCCACTCCAGATGACCGATAGCATACTTACTCTCCAGGTCATACAGCACATGGTGCTTCACTGTGCCATACTGAGAGATCAGGTAATCAATTTGCTGAAGGGGAGACAACACAGCAATATATTCAGAAAATAGAACCTCACTTGCCAATACTAAGGTAGGGGTGGGGGGGATGGGGCAGACATCTACTGGATAATACTTTGTTCATTTTCCAGAACTATGCAATGACATATTTTCATATAATTTATATCTAACGGTTGCAACTTGACCCTTGTTTCTGGCACCTGTCCTGTTCTGTCCTGTCTGTCTGTCCATTCGACCGATCCTCTGTCTGCTGTCCATCCATCCGTGCCCTCTTGTCTGTCCGCCATCTGTCTTTCTGTCTGTCTGTTATCTATTTATCCAGCCACCCACCCATCCCAGTGTAATAGTGTATGTGTGGGCACATGTTTGTTCTGGTTGTATTGCTTACTGCAGGGGTCTGATTGGCGAAAGTGTGCAGGTCTTTCAGGTTACTCTTCACCAGCCTCCTCATGCTCTTCAGCTGGGAACTCAGGTTCTGATTGGCTGCATATGCACAAAGGACCCCTGCCCTGATGATTAAAAACAGCATCGTTAAAAAAAGCACAAGCTAAATCAGATTCAAGCCAGAAAAGCAAGAATAGGAACATTTGTAAAAGAACATTTGTCATGGCCCTGTCAGTAAGATACTCTCTGGAGTGTCAGTAGGGGGCAACACTGCAATGCAGTCACTAGATGCATGCTCCTCACAGCAGTGCTCTTCTCTTAGGAAGCTTTAATTGTGTTTCTTTGGGAATGTTCTCATACTCTGGCATACTTTTATTGAGAACTAAGAGGCAACATCATACTGCTGCAGGTCTATACAGGAAGAGAGCGCTTTTGTTATGCAACTCAGTGAATAAGTCCAAAGGAACCTTCGTCTTACATAGTTGGAAAAGTACTTCAAACAAACTGGTGACTGTGAGCTCTCCTTAATTAGACTGAGAGACACTTCAAGGAAAAGCCAACCCTATATTAGTACCTATTCATGATTCATGCATCCTAATTGGTCTGTCTTCTTTTGGTGTGCTCATGGCTACTGTGGAAGACATTGAATGTTGGCAGCACCATCATTCTAGGTGTTCACTGCAGTCTGGGACAAAAGCCATGATTGACTTAGTGCAAACGGGAAGGCTTTTTGTGCTGTTACATCAAAATGTGTGAATCACTCTTTGTTGGTTTTGTGCATATGATTGCACCATACACAGATTAATCTGTGGGTGCTGCACATGAAATGCATCAATGCTTTCACACACTTCTGCAGGGTGGGATTTATCACAGCTAGCAAAACTAAAGATGGGTATGGGCAACTTCCTGTTTCAGATGTGAATGCAAAATACTTCCCCTAGACACGACTTAAACGACACAGTTGCAAAACATCTGTACATCAAAAAGTGCTCTAGAAGATGAGCCTGTGCACACAACTATTTTATCTGACAACACTAGCATTACAGTTTATTATTCTCTCTGTAGGCAATACAGCTTTTGTGTAAAGAGTTATATTTTGTTTAATACATGAGGACCAAGGATAAGCAACATTCAGAATATAAGAGAAGTGTCTACCTTGAGGGTCGTGGCCTAATGGTTAGAGAGTCAGGCTTGTAATCCTAAGGTTGTGAGTTTGAGTCTCAGGTCCGGCAGGATTTGTAGGTGGGGTGAGTGAATGTACAGTACTCTCTCCACCTTCAATACCACGACTGAGGTGCCCTTGAGCAAGGCACTGAACCCCCAACTGCTCCCCGGGCGCTGCAGCATAAATGGCTACCCACTGCTCCGGGTGTGTGTTCACGGTGTGTGTGTGTTCACTGCTGTGTGTGTGTGCACTTTGGATGGGATAAATGCAAAGCACTAATTCCAAGTATGGGTCACCATACTTGGCCACATGTCACGTCACTGGGGGGGGGGCTTAAAATGAATTGGCCACAAGCCCCACAGGATGCTGAACTGACAGAAGAGGAATTTACTGAATTGCAATTTTAAGACATACAATAGAAGAATTTCAATCGGCCAAAACAAGTTTTGCGACAGAACATGAATAATTACATAAACTCTGACCAAATCACAAATTTGGAAAATCTTATCTGAAGTAGTTCAATATTATCAAAACTATTATTAACTATTCATTTTTAATGATTTTATATATATTAAAAAACAGTTATATTGTTTAATAGTAACTTTTAATAATTAACACTGCCTTAAACTATTTTAAATTTAAACTTCAAAATTTTTTAAAAAGCTTTCTGAGAAATGAAGTGTTCCTCAAACATGGACATCCACAAAATAAATAAATACTACATAAATAATATATGCATATAAATGTGTGTGTATTTTGTATATTTTATGGCTAATACGGAAAATGATTATGAATTATACGCAAGTTACGTAATTTTAAAATATATTGTATTATAATAATTCTACAATTACTACTAATAATGACAAATTATTAAAAAGACTACACTTACAGCAATTACACGAATTTAATTTTATTTAATTTTTCTTAAATTCAATTCTGAATCCTGTTTGGCTACCTTAATTCAAATTCAGTTACAATTTAGGATCTGAAATAGAGCAAACATCAAACTGGTTTTAAAATTACACACATGTGATGAAATGCAGTGCTTTATATGCGGATAGTGGGCATTGCAGAATGGTATCAGGGTGAGAAACAGACCACAGACTGATGGAGAATCAAAATGGGTGGCTAGTTACAAAGCACTATTGTTTTTCCTCCTTCTCACCCCCTTATTCCCCATGTCCTCCTCTCTCTGTCTACACTGTGTGTTGGTAACTATCTGCTCTGCTCCATAAGGTCAGGGAAAACATAGCAGCCAGTGAACAAAGAGGCTTTGAAGATGGCAAAGTGCATTCCACACAGAGGGCATTGAGATGGTCTAAAACTCTGCAGGGCACCTCACATGAACCAGCAATAAATAAATAAAATACAATTTTAAGGTTTTAGATAAGGTTTAAGGTAAAAAAAAACATTATTTTCAACATACTGTAATTATTGTTTCTCCTCTATGCCCCGACCTTTCTGAAACGCGTCGATTTTTATAAAGCTTATCAGTCTGAAAAGTGAGGTGTGCTCTGATTGGCCAGCTATCCAGTGCGTTGTGATTGGCTGAATACCTCAAGGATGTGACGGAAATGTTACACCCCTTACCATACTGTGATGCCATGTCCCGGAGCGATGACACAAAATCAATAAAACTATAATTATAAACGAGGCATTTGTTGCATCCAGTGGGGACATAATTACGGATTATAATGACCTATACTGTCTTTTTACGTGTTGTGTTGCATCGCGCCGCGTAAACATAAAACTATGTCTGTATTTGTGATCAGAGAAATTACAAACAGCAAGTGCTTCTCTACACTGCCCAAAACTCGCATTTTGAATCATCAGTGGCAAATTCTTTAAATAGGAAAACATACTTATAGTCTGTGAGTCAAAACAGCCGGCATTGTAGTCTACTCTTCCAGGATCAGGAAACAGTCCTCCATAAAATTCTGCACACATCTGAATATTTGGGTTGAACTAGCATGGCTAGTTTTGGTTCGCCATGGCAATATTTGGGTCGCCACCAGCATGGCGCCGCAAATGGCAGCAAGGACGCTGAGCTCCGCGATTCTTCTATTGTTTTTGTTTGTTTGTTCTGTGTTTTGTTATTCTTCTTCTATAAGTTTTACCAGATACGAACTCCTTATTAAGCAACACATCCCAGACAATATTTTTCCGTTTTTTGATTATTCTGACGTTTTGTTGGACATTCTAGTTGGAGGTACAGCGGTGTTGTTCAAACGTGCGTGCAGACGCAGAAGAGGGAAACGTGCCGGTGCCCTGGTGAAGCTCCGCGCGCGCGGCATTCGAACTGCGCTCCCAAGCATTCATCTCGCGAATGTCCGTTCCCTTCCTAACAAAACGGAAGAACTTTTTCTCCTCACCCGCATCAACAAGGACTTTTCAAACTCTGCATTGTGCTTCACTGAAACCTGGCTGAGTGATGCCATTCCGGACAACGCGCTTCATCTCAGCTCAGCTGTTCAGAGCGGATCGCATCGCGGGGTTAACGGGGAAAACCAGAGGTGGTGTATTGTGTTTCTACATCAACGAAAGTTTGTGTTCAGATGTAACAACGCTGAAAAGGTATGCGGTCCTAATTTAGAGGCACTCATCATAAACTGTAAACCTTTCTACTGGCCGCGGGAGTTTTCCTCTTTCATTCTCGTGAATGTGTACGTGCCTCCGGACGCGTGCGCGAAACACACAGGGTCTCCACAACATGGCGGCGGCGGTGGCAGCAACAATAAAATTACGCCTTCTTTCTTTGCTGAACATTTGGGCGGCATTATGCAAATCTTCCCACATCATGACGTAGACATGTGGGGGCGTGTTTAAACGAGGCGTTTTAGGAGGGCGTGGACCAGTCTTAACTTTTATAAAGAATATCTCTTTGAATTTGAGACTTTAGTCTTAGCAACTTCACGGATCTTATCTATGCACAAACAGCTTATAACACTCCAAAGAGAAAGAAAACTTGTAAATGTGCATGTAGCATTATATGACCCCTTTAAAGCTTACTTTTAAAAATGGCTCTGAGCTCACTTTGGCATCATGTTGAAAATAGGCTTTATAACTTGGGTTGGTTCAGTGCACTGAAGAATGTCTCTATAGAGTAATGGAGGCAGGAATAGCGTCACTCCCACAATGATTGCTGTATTTAGCCTGATTGGACCCTGGGGTTACTCCCACAATGTCCCTGTCTATAAATGCCTCTAAGGGGGTTTGAGGAGCAGGGTGGGGGTGAGGACCTCCTTGACTGCCTCTTTATACAAAAGATGACCCACTGGATTTGATTTCACCATGAAGGCGTTCTAGGTCTACCTGTTGATTCCTCTGTACTCAACAACCTGTAATGTGATCGGCCCACCAACACGACACTGCTAAGCTACTGATCCAGACAAAGACAGCCACTGTCAACTGGAAAATAAGGGTCAGCCTTTTATTTTGGAAGGCAAGACAAAAAAATGCTTTTAACTGCTTTTCAATGTATTGAACTACCATTACCACAAAATAAAACACATGCACTACCATTCAAAAATATGGACACATATGACATTTTTGAATTTATGTTAATTTTGCACTTGGTGTTTACATATACAGTACATTTCTTTACAAGATCATTTCAGTTAAACTGGAAATGGATGAATTGGGCTGGATAAACAGACAATGAGTGTCCAGCATACATGGGAACCTTCAATAGTTAAAAAGCATCTCTGGATGCACCCAACAACTTAGAAGTAGCTAAAATATAAGATGGGTTTGATTTATTAATTATTATTATAGTTTTTTGGAAAATATACATAGTCCCATGTGTAAATAACACAAATTATAATATGTAAATTAATGAACAAATAATATATTTTAGTTTTGATTACTTTATTATTATTATTAAATGTAAAAAACAGTAATATAAAAAGAATAAAAATGAGTAGGTGTGTCCAAACTTTCGACAAGAATAAAGCAGAACATTTTCAAATTAGACTCCAGACTTTTTCATTATTCCAGAAGAAATCAAAATGTTCCTTTTAATGTTCCTCAAGTATAAAGTTGAATATGTTTGTGGAAATGGAGGCGGCAAGCCCCATGTGTGTGCAGTGAAAGTAGGCCAGATCGGGTGGGTAACTGAAGTGTGAGACAATCATTTCTCTTTTCCATTCATGTGTAGGACAGAAGGAGGACACATGATTAACCGCACAAACAAAAGCTTTCTCTCTCCATTCTGTACACCAAAATATTGTGGTGTTTTTCTTTGAGCTGAACATTACATTTAAATACTCATTATTCATCATCGTAACTGACAGAAGAAACTCTTGACAGTGACTGATTTACTTTTGTATACAGTGGACTGATGACAGTAATATCTGATGATGGATCTATTTAAATGCTCTTTTGCAAAAAACAGTCACAATCCTGCAAATACACAGATGAATGTCAACTGTACAGCTATGTGCCAAAAAGAACTGTACTCTCATATGATTACTAAAAACGCACACAGAGACTCACACCACAGAGAGACCGACGCAGCGTCACATCAGGACATATTGTCACCGTAACCATGGTTTCTCTCTTATGCAAACACATTCACACATTTTGCTAGAAATAACTAGATACAGACAATCCTCAGGCACTAGACAACCCAAATCAGGGTTTCTAAAACATATTTGCTGAAAGGACCCCTTTCATAACTCAAAACTGTCTGAGGACCCAATAAGTCAGTGTGATTTCAATTCTCCAATTTCCAAATTCTAACTGAAGTACTACACTAGTCAAAATCCTAAAGAGAGATCCACCAATCAGAGTAGTCGCTGTTACTATAGAAAAGGCAAATTATGTCATCAAGTCTCTCACACTCTCAACTTTGCAGTCCTGTTTTTTTCCATATATATATTTTAAGATTTTTCAGTATAGTTTTTATACTCGCAGAACTGTTATAGAGGACTTAGGTGGGATCTGTGGAAAATGCAGTTGTTTCAATCTCTAGAGTCTAATTGGGGCTGGAGCGACAGATGCTCATGCTAACCGTCTTTGCTCAGACATGCATGCTTAACAAAAATGCAAAAATGCAAGCACTTACATATGTGTGCCTACAGTGATTAATTACCAAGATTGAATCTCAATCTATTCATGCATTATAATATTTCAAGACTGAATGAACCCGAAAACAGGCCAAAATGACATTTAACAGCACAAATACTGTGCAAATGTAGGTTTTCTATGACTAAACAGGGTGATTTTAAGGGGTCCTATTATGCTCTTTTACAAAGTCTTGATTTTGTTTTGGGGGTGTACTAGAACAGGCTCTCAAACTAGGTTGTTCGAAAAACACATTATTTTTCACAATTTGGAGATTATTACAACACCTCCCCCCAAGTCCTGGCATGAACGGCTCGAATAGTTCCTGTTTGAAATGAAAGCCCGCCTTCTGAAATACGAAATGTGCTGTGATTGGTTAGCTGGGCCAGTGTGTGTTGTGATTGGCACCACACTGCGCCTTGTTGGGAAATGTCATGCCCCTTACCAGCCTCCTGCTGCGATCTTCAGTGTAAATATTGGGTCAAAATCAAATCAATTTGAGCGTGATTTAAACCCCGATGATTGTAACCACTCTAAGTTCGTCTGCCTTGGGAAAGCTAGCGTGTCTCCGACATAGTGATAACACTTGTTGCCTTCTCTAGTGCAGCTCAACCAGGTCTCATCCCATTCGTCGATATTTGTGATATCATAAATCCCGGAAAATATGCGTTGTAGTCCAAACGAGTCGTTCGTTGTAGTTTTTGAAAAGTGATTTCTGTTAAATAAAATATCTCCTTTTGAAGTGGACTTTGAGCTTTGTAACTTTGCAGATCTTTTTTATGCTCAAACAGCAACATTACAGACTAACTAAAGTTGAAAAAGTGAAAAAGCATAATAGGACCCCTTTAATGAATGAAATGTGTGAGCATTGCACAGCCCAGCTGCACTATGGATGTCATGTGGGTTTACAGGCTCTACTGTATTAGATTTGACAGGCCGTCTCTGCAAGCGGAGCCCTGGGGTTGGCAGAGGAGCAGCAGCCCCAGTGACCTTCAGTGCCCTGAGCGTAACACTCCTTCTGAGTAGCATTGGGTTTCTACATCCAATCACAGCTAAGCAACAGTCAGCTGAGTGAGTCCATTTGCCCCCCAGGAACAGCAAATAACAAATTAGACCACTTTAATATCTCAATTGCTTCTCCTAGACATCAGTGAGATTAAACTGAGAGCCAATAGAGACTTCTGCTTCAGATTTTTCTCCTGAAAAGAGTTCAGTAAGCTTTTATATGTCTCCTCTAGAGTTTCAGAAAATATCTCAACAATGTCTCCCACTGTGTGCCATCAAAGCCAAGAGATTTCAATGTTAACTATATTTCTCATCAAATTGTTCCAGAGAACAACTATCTGTACATAAACAAATCTCATTTGTATCTATTTATAATTCCTCTTAGAACTAATAACTCATAGAAATTTAAGAGAAAAATCTAAGGAAAAATGTTTTCATTAATTTAAGTGTGCATTAAAAAACAACCTATGAGCAATGAAATTTTCCTCTTCTGTACAACTTTGGATTTAGAACCACAGCTGAAGATAATGAATTTATTGAATGCATCTGCTCATGTAAACGTATGTAAACCCTGATGTCTCATTCATGTCGATGTAAAATTCATGGACCATGGATTAAAATGAGCAGATTCATTAATTAAACTCATCTTTAGCTGTTGACTGATTAAATATAAATGCACATACAGATTTGAATAAAATCTTCTCCAGAATGAGGACACAATTTATGTGAGTGGTCATTTGTAAATAATGGCAATAGCATCTATTTTTAGCAGAATGGCACATGGCAACTTAACACCATTTACATAGTAAGACAGAAACCATCTACTGCAACATGCATATGTTTCATTTACACATTACTGTTGATAAGATTGGGGCCAGTAAGATTTAAACATATTTACTCAGTAAGAATGCATTAAACTGATTAGAAGTGACAGTAAATACATTTTATAATGTTACAAAAGATTCTTTTCATTTATCAAAAAATCTTGAAAAATGTATCACAGGTTCCACAAAAATATTAAGCAGCACAACTGTTCCCTTTCAGTCGGTCACTCTGAGTCACGTCGGTGACCGACGAATTGGGATATCGCTTCGATAGACCAATCTACTTCGAGTGTAAACTAAACGAGCCAATGCACATTAGCATGCGATTATTGCATCCAGCTGCTGCTGAACACAGCGTGAGTACAAGTAGGCAGCAGATGCAGCGCATATTCAGCTTTGCTCGGAGCAGAGCGACAACATCTTTCTGCTCTATATTCATTTCGAGAACTACGAGTTCAGCACGCTCTCGGAAACTTTCTGTGTTGGCGAGACGGCGCTTCAGCGGTGGTCGTTCCTGTGTCGAGTGAGTTGCGCACTTTAGGCTGCACTACCCCCTGTCGTGCTGTAAGCGGCCGTTTCCCCTGTGCGCCTCAGCACTCAGCATTTCCTAAAAGAGCAAATTTCTCTAAAAGAGCTCCATGGGTGCGTCTTTATAAAGACGACAGATCGTCCTTATAAGGATGCCGTTTCACCAGTGCGTTTCTGGATATGGTCATTACCTGTCGGCGGGTGATGGTCACGATCACTGTCTCACGTGCCTGGGCGTTAAGCACACTGAGGTTGCGTTCATGGATGAGTCATGTTCTCATTGCAGGAAAGATGACCATCTCGAGACTCTGCGAACCCGGCACCTGCTACTCCACGGCTTAGTCCCCGTTGCCGCTGCCGCTCCGCAGTCCCTGGGTCTCGTTCTTGCTTAGCAGACGAGACCACTTCTCAGTCGCGCGGGGCGGTTTGGAAGGTTTTACAGTGGATGTCCAAACCCCGCAGTGAACCAACCTGCTGGAGACCATCCCTCCCTTGCAACGCTCCGTCCAGTGGATCTACCCACGGAACTTGCTGGGCCCTCATTAACGATTGCCCCACGTTATCCCATGATTCTCCCCCCGACAGCTGTCGTCTCATCAGCGTAGGGAGAGCTGGTCCGATGAGATTCGCCGCGCTGCCGCCCCGGGACGGTGGGCAAGCCCTGTAATCTGATCCGGAGAACAGAAATGCTTTCCCGGGGGCCGCCGAAAGGTGTCTTGCTCGAGTGTGAGTATATCGACCGCATCAACAATCTAAGATTTGGTCAACCATTGTTGAGCACGAGGATCCAACTTCCACAGAGGCCCAAGACAACAGGATGTCATAAATCAGACCCTAGCCACTCTGAAGCAAGCCTAAACCCCTGTCACAGAACAGTTTTCAATATTAACACAAAAGAACACATTGACAATCCAAGGAGATTGTCAATTTTGGGGCAAGTTATCAAGATTAATGGTCAAAGAGATGAACAGCGTGACCATCACATGTAAACCAGTGATAGTAATCATGATCACGAGCTCTTCGGATTTACTTTTTCCCCCACCTCTGAGACAGAGAACAGACTGAAATTCCTTACAGACATGTTAACTTCATACATCCACAGAACATGTCCTTATGTTCACAGAATGGCACAGAAACTGCCTTTCCATGCACCTAAATGACACTAAAAGGACTCAAGCAACTAATCATTGCTATATATATAACTCCATATTATGTATGTAACCTACATGTGACTTATCAGGCCTTAATCATTTATTGTGTATGTATTTTGAATAAATATTGAATAGTTTAAGAATTGCTATTCATGTTTAGTATGTGTGAGTTTGAATTCATGCTTGAAACGTTTCTTCCAATCACTTCTTTGTCAGATGTATCATATTCTTGTTATAGAAATCATGTCCAAAACTATACTGTGCAAAGAGCGGGAAAAACGCGGACCATGTGACCGATAAAAGAACATTTGATTTATGAATGGGGAGGAGGAATATACAACACCCCGAGCAACGATGACATCTAATTGGTCAAAACCCCATTTGGGGTGTGTTAAACAGCCTGGTTTAAATACTAGAAACACCACCAAACTTAGTTTTTTTGTGTCTAGCTTTTAGCTTTTTGTGTCTCTCTCGCCTTCTTCCTTCTTGCCTTTTCAAGCCTTGTTGTTTTTCTTTTAAATCATGCTTCTTTAGTTTGAGCGGGCTCTGGCTTACACGCCATCTCCTCCAAAACCATGAGGAGAAACGCCACCTGGTCTCGTCAAACTTTACTTCTATTTCTATTTCTTTAGTTTATTTTATTTTCCGTTGAGAGTTTCGTGTTCTTCTGAGTTAAGTTTGCCTAACGCCGCATCTCCGAAAGAGTGCTGTCTAAAACTTCAACTGGGGAAATCCCTTTCGGCAACCAGACAAGGAAGGGAACCCCGCATACAGGAAAGCAAGTACCTCCAGATCCTTGCTGAACTGGTGCATTTAATATAATTTTTAACCTAATTGAGGGACTCAATGCAAGGGTTAATTAAGTGATTGATGGTTGTTCAGATCTATGCAATTGCACATATTGCTGTAAACTTGGGATTTCACATTTTCATTCTCTTAAACTAATTATTTCCTCACTTTCTCTCTTTCTGCAACTTGTGTGAGTGCGTGTGTTCATGTGTTAGATTAGTTTATATGTCTTAGATTTATCCAAGAATAGCCTTATTTATATTGAAAAGAGAAGTATCTCGTGTTTTGTGCTCAAAAGTTAATGTCTTAAACTGCCGACCTTGTTACATGTGCTAATTAATAGTGTTTACACTATATTTTGGATATAAATATCCATTGCAGAATTGATGATATGCTGCTCGTTCAATGAATCGCTGGCTGTCTCCGTGATCAGCCGTAAAACAGTGATTCTGTCCTAATCCCCTTACATATTAATGGTGGAGTTCCCTTTAAAATCTTAAATGATTCCCTATGAGCTAAATTGACCTTTTCCTTACAAAAGGGGAAACCTCCACCGGGTCCCGAGCCCTCAAGGCTGGATGATTGGTTTCTCTGGGTGGCTCGCGCTGGTTCTCAGCGCCCTGCCTCGATGACTTTCTTCCCAGAGGTGCATGAGGAGCTCAATAGGTCGTGGACGGCACCTTTTACTGCTAGAAACCGGCCGGCGGGCTCCTCCTCCTTCACCACCCTCGACAACGGTGCAGCGAAGGGGTATTCGACGATCCCCCCAGTGGAGCGGGCGGCAGCGATGCAATTGTGTCCTAAGTCCACCTCCTCCTGGCGGGGAGACCCGGTACTACCTTCCCGGGCCTGTAGGCATTCGTCTGATCTAACCCGCAGTGCCTATACGGCTTGCGGGGAAGATGCTTCCGCCTTACACGCTATGGCGTTACTGCAGGTGCACCAGGCTAAGGCACTGAAGGACCTGCATGAGGGTGGTCACGATCCGGAAGTTCTGAAAGAGCCCCAAACCGCCACTGACCTCGGGCTCCAAGCGACGAAGTTCTCTGGGTCATGCGATGTCCACGCTTGTGGTCCAGGAGCGCCATCTCTGGCTGTGTCTGGCAGACATGAGGGACACCGACAAGGTTTTGTTGTCCTCATTCCCCTTTGTCTCATTCGGCGACGCGTTGAGAGCGTTGCCACAGTTCCTTCGGCTTGCCCAAAAGCAACTGAGGCGTCCGACACATCCTCCACCCGTCCGGCGGCTGCAGCGCCCCAGCCTGCTCGTCGCCGTGGGCGGGCCCCCGCGTCTGCCCCCGCGCCACATCCGCAGCAGCCTTCAGCAAAGCGGCGTCGTGGAGCCGGGCGTGGGCGGGCCGCCCTGCCTGTCCAGGCCCCCGTCAAACCTGGCGGCAAGCAGCGAAGCAAGCGGCCCTGAGACAGGCGACCCAGAGAAGGAGGGATCTGCTCTTCGGGAGATGGTGAACGCACCACTCCCTCCCCCGGAAAAGGGCCGGGTGGAGAATCTTTTGTTTAATTTTTTCCCGCCATTAGCCTCACGGCCGACGGTACCCAAATTCTAGACAAAAGAGCAGTTTCCTTTATCTCTGGGTCCAAGGAGGGCACGGAGAGGTGTGGGACGGACTAACCGACTGGCAGATTCCTCTGAGGAAGGATCTACTGACTTAGAGATGGGGCACCCTGTGGCACCCGCGTTCAGACCTATGGAAACTTCATATCTGGTCCCTGGAAGCGGTGCGGAGGTTCTAGGTGACCTACCCCACTTCGGCAAGAGCACTGTCTACGAGAAACGCTTATGCCTTGAAGTGGAACCTGTTCGTCAAGTGGTGTCCTTCTCACCCCCGCTTGAGAAACCTCCCAGATGAGCCCCTGGGGCGGTCGTGCTGTCCTTCTGGCAGCAAGGGCTGGAGCGAAGGCTGTCCCCCTCCACCCTTAAAGTCCAGGGTGCTGCTATTTGGGGCGTACCATGACCCGTGGTGTTGGATGGTAATCGGCGGTAGTGTGGGTCGAGGTTCGCTGTGGGGACCTCGTCAGCAGTTCCTTCCTCTATAACCCTCTTTGGACCTGTCTCTAGGTGCTAAGAGATCACGAAGAGGCCCATTTGCCTTTGCATTGCAGTTTGGGAGCTAAAGTTTCTTTTCTTGAACTCGCTCCTGCTTGACTGGCCTCCATCAGAGGGTATGGGGGGACCTCACTCCATTTTCGGTCGACGTTTCGTGCCTAGAGTTTGGGCCGGCTGACGCCCAGGTAATCCTGAGGCCCCGGCCCGGCTATGTGCCCAAGGTTCCCACTAATCCCTTCAGAGATCAGGTGGTGAGCCTGCAAGTGCTGCCCTTGGAGGAGGCAGACCCAGCTCTAGTTTTGCTCTGTCCCGTCCGAGCATTAAGGTGCTACGTAGACAGGACACAAAGCTCAGGACCTCAGACCAGCTCTTTGTCTTTTACAGAGGCCGGCAGAAGGGAAAGGCCATCTCTAAGCAGAGGATGGCCCACTAGATATTGGATGCCATCACACTGGCTTATCAGGCACAGGGTGTGCCATGCCCATTCAGGTTGCGAGCTCACTCAACAAGAGGTGTTGCATCCTCCTGGGAGCTGGCTCGTGGCACCTCGCTGACAGATATTTGTAGGGCTGCGGGCTGGGCAACCCCTAACACTTTCGCTAGATTCTATAGCCTTCTTGTGGAGCCGGTATCCTCCTGTGTTCTCACATCAAATGGGTAGAGGAACTGAGAGGCCCCGGTTTAGTGTTGGTTTGCTAAAACTGCTCCAGAGTGTCCTATAGTATACCCTGTTGAGATCCTCCGTCACCCTTGGCAGCGGACGCGGCGTAACATCTGGCACCGGGCCTTCACGATTAATCCGCGGGAACCGTGGAAGGCTGGGTTCCATATTGAGACCTAAGCGGTTCTCATATGTGTATAGCCCACGGTATAGCCATAGAGCCCGTTTTTCCCCGGCAGACTTCTGCCTTTCCAAGAGGGTTACATTCACCTCCATTCTTCCATATGCACCTAAGCGATGTCCATATGTGTATTGCTTCCGAAACTCCTTGGGAATGAGTGGGGGGGGGGGGGGGCGGGGGTTCGAGCTCCTGTTCCAAGTGGAGCAGGTACTTTTTTCCCAGTGTTATCCAATCTCACTCAGTAAGGTAGTGCTTTGAAAAATGGTGAGTGGAACTACTTGTCCTGAGCCCTGACCTACACCAGATAGGGGCGTAAGCAGCTTACACAGGGCACTGGAAGGGGCAGCACCATGTGGCGCTTTGGTAGGATCCCAATTCGTCGGTCACCCGACATGACGTCGATAGTGACCGACTGAAGGGAACGTCTCGTTTACTTGTGTAACCCTCGTTCCCTGAAGAGGGAACGGAGAACCCTCCTGTCCCCAGCGCCACGGTTGCTGTACACTGCCCCGCCGTCTCGGCTCCTCAGCGAAAACCTGGTATGCTTTGCACCTGCTGCCTTATTATACTCACTCTGTGATCAGCGGCAGCTGGATGCAATAATTGCATGCCAATGTGCATTGGCTCGTTTAGTTTACACTCGAAGTAGATTGGTCTATCGAAGTGATATCCCAATTCGTCGGTCACCGACGTGACGTCTCCGTTCCCTTCTTCAGGGAACGAGGGTTACCATACGTAACCAAGACGTTTTTCACATACGTGTATGATAATGTTTCTTGAGCAGCAAATCAGTAGTATATTAGAATGATTTCTGAAGGACCATATGACACTGAAGACTGGAAAAATGGCAGTTGAAAATTCAGCTTTTTCATCACTGGAATAAATTACATTTGAACATATATTAAAATAGAAACCAGTTATTTTAAACTGTAATAATATTTCAACCCGGATATTATTGTGGGGTTACTGGTATTTTGGATCAAGGGGGTAACGTGCAGCCGTTGTTAAGCATGAAGTGACTTTCTTTCAGAAATACATATATCTTATATAACGGATCCATAATAGTATATAATTTAGGACCGATAATCTTTTAGGAAGTCGCATACATTAAACTACTCGCAGCCAACTGAATTATGCTTGTTAATCATATAACAAACAGATAGTCATGAATGCCAGTGATCTAAAGTCTGGAAGACCGTATGATAAAGTGTTAGAAGAAATGAACTAAAACACCTCAAGCAGTTATGTTGCTTGACCATCACACCATTGTGTTCACAACTCGGTTGACAGTGTCCCTAATAAATGCTGTTTTTCTCTTAAGAGTGAGATGGCACTAATGAGGAATTTTCTTGGCATAATTGGGTAATTTCTTTAATTATTCATCAAGCCTAAATTATGCCCAATGTTTTATGAGAAAAAACAGCAAAACCCGGAGAAAAGTTGCCTGAGTTTATCAAGCAATTTTAATAAAATTTTAAAGTTTGAAAACGATAAATGACAACACAGGTCAATGAAACTTCAGAACAATTGCCCTGGTTTCTACCACCACTAAGAAAAACACTATTCAAGCACCTATCCAAACACATGAGACGGTGTCCAACTCATAACTTCCCCTGGAGATGCTTCAAACTCAAGCAATTTTCCATGACCTCTCTGTGAGAGTCCTCTCAGGACAATCACGTAACATTTGAATGATTTTCAGTTAAATTTCCCACTAAGAGACTAGGTGGCGCCTGCCTCACATTTGAACAAGATTGATGTGCTTTAATATAGCACTGAAGAGAGGAGTGTGTAGAGTGGCCCCTGTTACGGCTTCATTAGAATCATGAAGGTTGAAATCCTGGGAGGTTTTTACATGAGGAGACATGCCCATCTCCAGGCAGCCAGGCATGTGCTATGGAATTTTTAATAAAGAGCCAGCCGGCTGAATGCATAAAGCAGAGGAACATCAAACACTCTATTAAGTTTGCCGTTGCTAGTTCCTGGAGTTCCTGCTTTTGTGCAGTTCTGCTGTATTTCTTCCTGGAGTGTACACTTGTCTACAATATGTCTTCGAGAACATGGCACTTTTAGGACAGGAAGATTACCTGCAAGCTCGAAAGTGTCTTGTTGAGGTCTTTTATTGAAAGTATCATCAGCTTTGAGTTTGCTTTTGATTATTTAGGCTCTGTTCCAAAAACCTACTAAGCTGCCTTCGAAACAGACTTTTTGAAATAGCCTTTGCATCTGTGCTCATGAAACCTTAAAATACTGCATATTCATTTTAGTGTGCAGGCAGCACACTAGGTTTTGGAAGAGAGCCTTAAGGCCTGTTCACACTACGAACAATAAATATAAAGATAACTATATTAACATCCACACCAATGCATGGCAGCGTTCTGTTTATTATAAGCACATGCTGTAGTTGTGTCATCTGCCTCAAGCTCTTTAAAGCAGGATGGATTCCAATCTGATTGGTTGTTAATTTTGAAAAAAAGTTTTTTTGAAAATGGTGGTGTGGACTTTATCTATGCTTTTATATAAAACTGTATCTTTATCGTTATTGTTATAGTTATCGTCCTTGAACGGGCCTTTACTGTGTTAAAGGTTACACATGCAATCACACATGCACAATCAGACAAACACAAAAACTTACGTGATAATGAAGGTGGTGGTGAGTAACAGTGTGGTCAGCAATCCTCTAAGGCAGTCCGCGTTCTTCCGCTGTCTCTGGTGCATTTCTCCTCCACAGTTATCACAGCAGCGGCACAAACAAAAGAGAAGCCCCACCAACGGCAGCAGCACGGTGAACAGCAGGCCCAGTGCCGTGCACACCACAAAACCAATCTCATAATAAATCACCTGCACACAACACAACGTTATACAGATTAGAAAATCTGAAATGATCAATAAATGCAAACAAATTGAGTTATCACTTGAGATGGTTTCCTTGAAGAAGTTTAAGTTCAGCAATGAAGTTCAGGCAAATAAATCTCAGTTAAGGCTTAATTTGCATCCAGGAAACCAAAGTTATACAGGTTTAGTTCTATCGATAAAAGGAAGGAAGGAGAGCGATCATTTTAAAATAATCAATTACACAAAATGAGCACTGCATGTACAGACATTAAAGGAATAGTTCACCCAAAAATGAAATTCTGAAAATAATACCACTCCTCAGCCTTCCAAGTGAGATGAGATTGTTTCAAACAATATTATGGATAAAGGACTGGTATTTCAGCCAGAAGCAATGGTTTGAAGTTAAAAACATCTTAATGATGTATTTTTTTTTTATTATAAACTTGCATCTTATCGCTTCACAAGATGCTGAAGTCTTGTGGATTATTGTAATTTTTTATCAGCTATTTGAACTCTCATTCTGATGGCACCCATTCACTGCAGAGGATCCATTGGTGAACAAGTGATGTAATGCTAAATTTCTCTAAATCTGTTCTGATGAAGAAAACTCATGTACATCATGATACATTGCCTGAGGGAGAGTACATTTTCAGCAATTTTTCATTTTTGGGATAACTATTTCTTTAAATGATCACCAACCATTTTTTTAAAAAGGAACGCTAAGGTATATTTAAATGAGCTACAAAATATTTTCACACTTTATATTTTTTTCAAAAAATGCAACAATACATGGAAGCTTTTGCACTCTTTTTCAAGTAAAGCAAATATTCTTGTCTCCAAATCCTTCCATTAAAGGGCTTTTGAAGTGAGGGAAATTAAACCATGCTCTGCAAAATTCCCATGCCGTATGTAACATGATGGAATAATGTTAAACACTTTTTCCATATGTTGCCACTGAATCTATTTGCACACATCCTGTGGCATTATGGACATTTCTGAATGAGCTGGGCTGTCCCCCGGCTATCCTGTGGATAAGCTTAATCCGCTGAATAAACCAGAGGCTTTGTCTGTCACCAAATACCCTCGCTTCTCCTCAAGGGTTGAGACTTTCCATACTTAAAATTCTCTAAAGGTGGTTTTAAAAGCTCATTTCCCCTCACGCCTCTGTGAGTAAGAACTGAAAGTCTTTTTGGAAATGACACAAAAGCTTAGCAGCTAAGACTATCATGGGGGACTTCACACATAGGCTATAGCATAACACTTAGGTCATGAGGTTATTGACCATTCTACTATGAACGGTCATTCCCTCTCACTGACCATCTGATGTGCTTCTCTCGTATCAGCATATTAAAGCTTTAGACGGGTTCATCTAGGGATGACATCATTCCTGCTAGTGTAGTCACACTCCTCTTACTGGGTCATGGCTGAGCTAAAAATTACAGACAGCTTAAGATGAGGAAATTTGTGTATCTGTGATCATCTTACCAATTACAGAGATGAAAGAGGAATTTTATACCTGCGATTTTAATATAGGATGGACAAGAAAAAATTTAAATGAACATACTCCAAGTAATAAAAGTAATAAACTGTAATAAAAGTGTAATGTTCATTTAGAGCTGCGAGATCACTTCTGAAACTCTAGAGGACAATGTAAGATTACTAGGGTAATTTTCTCATGCTATTAATAAATAGCAAAAGCCCTGAAAGGCTGCGTTCACACTGTCAGTTTTTGGGATTGACAACCGCATTTACTTATAGGTGAGAGTCTCGAAATGTCCCGTTCACACAGAAACTTACAGTAGCGTCACAAATACCGTTTGTGGCCACGTTCACACAGCAGCAGATTACGGTTATCAGTCCTGTATTTCAGTCCTTAATATGGTTACATTCACACACAGTACGGTTATTTACGGGAGTGACAATCTCATTCTATAACCAAACTCACATCTGGAAATTTTCAGGACTCACAACAGTATTCTCGAAAACCCAAGCAATAGTTGTCCGTCATTTCATATAGTGCAAGAGAGCTGCTCTGCGATGCACAAATGCGTGTCTACCATCTGTGTGGTTTCGGTAACTTACAGAGACGCAGATATGAGCTGTGTTTCATCTGAAGGTTTAGATCCAGTCAACTTCAGCACCGGTGGAGAAGAACAGTGACTGAATCTAAAACCTTTAGATGACACAGCTCATATCTGCAAGTTACAGAAACCACATGAAAACCTGCAACACACAGTAGACACGTGTTTGAGCAGCAGAGCGGCTCTCTGTCGCACTGAATGACGAGACAGACAACTAGTTGTCCAAACCAGTTGCATTTCACACAGTGCGTGTTTTCTGAGAATGCAGTTACGAGTCCTGAAAATTTGTGGGTGTGAGTTTGGTTACAGAATGCGGTTGTCACGCCTGAAAATAACCGTACTGTGCGTGAACGTAACCATATTAAGGACTCAAATACAGGACTGACAACCGTATTCTGCTGCTGTGTGAAAGTGGCAAAAAAGTGTAATAATTTCAGTATGTAAAAATCTATTAATTTTAAATATACTGCAATTTTTAAATCAGTCTAATGTTTCTAAGCGTTCCACATGGATGACACAACCACGGTCAAGATTAGACTGAAACAGACATGTGAACAGAATGAGTGCAGGGCTGGGCTTTGCAAGGGTTAGGTGTAACTAAGGAATGAGGGTGGTGAGACTTGGGTCTGGTTTGGCCCTTGACACTGCTAGCAGGACACACACATTACCTGTAGCGTCAGAACAATGTTTTCTGGCTGGGAGGCGCCAGATGATGATGTGCATGCAGATCAGCAAAAAAATAAAACAAAACAAAACAGAACAGATGGTAAGCAAAATCAAATAAACAGTCAAACAAATGGCAAATAAAATCACTTAAGAACTAGAAAGAACACTCCCATCTGTAATGGGAACCAGACCCATTTTGACAGTCCCAGAGATCGAGTGAATCATGGATTTGGCCAACAGTCACATCCATATCCATCTCTCCATATTCTTAAGTGTTACAAGAGCAGAGCATAATACAACTGAAAAGAATGAGTGAATATGATTACAGACTGATATTTGGCCATTTAGAAATTATCGTTATTCAGCCTTGTGAAATTGTATTAAATTCTCATTTAAATTAAGCTTAAATTACTCAATTAAGTGATGATCCTTTATTATTAAAATATACAAAATTTAATTATATCTATATGTATTGCATATATAGTTTGTAGTTGGCAATTGTGAGAAGACTCTTATATTCACAAATGCTGTCTTTTTTAAAATAAAAAATAGAGTAAAACATTAATATTGTGAAATATTAAAAATAACTGCTTTTTCTCCTATTTTAATATAGTTTTGTGACGATGTAATTTATTAATGTGATGGCAAAGCTGAATTTTCATTCTAACATGCAGATTTGGTGCTCAGGAAACATGTCTTACTATTATTACATTTGAGAACAGTAGTGCTGCTGGATGAACAGAGCATTTTTTTAAATGGATTTAAAAAAAATTAGGTAAAAGTTTTAAATGTCACTTTTGATCATATAATGTGCCCTTGCTCAATAAAAGTATTAATTTCTTTCAATAATATAATATAATATAGGGCTGTTTGCTGAGAACTATATACAATAATGATAAATTGAGGTGGCTGTGCATCTCTGAACTCACATTTCCTCTCACCATCACAAGAAATGTCGATGAAACTGATTCATTAAGTTTTGCCCCATATGTTTGTTTGTTCCCAGGAGTAAGATACTAAAACTTCAAAGCAAGAGCTGTTGTTTAATTAAACTCTGTTATTAAAAAGCAACAAATAGTTTCTTCCTCTGTTTATAACATGCTATAATGCCAAAAGCAATTAACAGCTCTTCCAGAATAAACGCAATAATAGGACAAGGCTCTCTCCTTGGCTTTCAAATGCAATTAAAATATTGTTTCATAATAGATGCACTGAGACAATGTCCCTTCAACTTAACTGCGGTGGCGGAGCACGTAATAGCATGGAGGTTCAGGTAGGCACAGTTACATGCACTTACCTTCTGGTACTCGGATTGTATGGCTCCGAATTTATCCTTTGCCACTCTAATGACGAGATCTGCAATGACAGGAGAAAACAAAGTCAGCATGCTGTTCTTTCTTTCTCTTACAGTGCCGCCACGTCAGAACAGGTTACGTAATGTTATTCAACATCCAGCTGAAAAAAAACAACAACGTGCCCACTGTGGATGAGTGTAACCCTTCAGTACGAGTTCATCAGAGTGTTTATCCCCCAGCTGCCTCCATTATCACAATTACCACAATCTTCAGAGAAAATATTAGCTATCTTCATACAAACAGACATCACAAAGTTTCCTTGGGGAGTGTCTGAGCAACATTTAGCTTGGAATGTGAGGTTTTGTATGACTGTGCTGCTGATTAAAGTTGCATTATAATGCATTGAACATAAGATTTGGATTACGAGCCATGACAAATCATATGCACATTATTAGAATAGCAATAGAAAAGGAAGAAGTGCTCTGTTACATAAAAATTTATTGTAAAATTTGTACTTGTAAAATATGAAATTATATTCGCTCAATATAGCAACTGAAAAAAAAAACAATTCCAAGATGGTCACCAAGTGAACTGACTTGGCTTAAAGAGACAGTTCACCCAAAAATGAAAATTCTGTCATCATCTAGTCACTTTTGTGTTGTTCCAAACCTGTATGAGTTTCTTTCTTCTGTTGAACACAAAATAAGACATTTTAAAGAATGTTGGTAGCCATTGACTTTCCATATGGAAGTCAACATCATCAACATCATCAACTCACAAACCCCTGCAGTTCCCTCACAAACCCCAGTTTGGGAATACCTGCCTTAAAGGGACTTTGGTTTAACTCCGAATTTAAGCTGCTCCAGAGTATCTTCACAGAAATCTACTCTCTGTAGATCGTGAAGCTTCAGGTTTTCCATTCCCATAGCACCACAGTCTAATAGCCACCAGCATATAACATACAAATCACCTAGATACAACATCACAAACAACAGGTGCAGTGATGGCAAACATCCCAACACACTGAAGCAACAGCCTACAATTTTTACTCATTAAATGCCCTGTTTCAATCAGAAATGTCACATTTGAAGTAGGCCACATTTCTGTTAAAAGTCTCAAAATCCAGTATTAGATTGAGTTGAAAACGTCATCGCGGATCATATCAGCGGATCATATCAGCGGATCATATGTGGCCATGAAAAAACATCACCAGTCACTGCATTAGCCCTATCTAGCTATATTTTGCTGGTCCCTAAAAGTCCCTGGTTAATTAGCATGACCTTAATTCAAGGAAATACGCCTTCATTTAAATCCCTCGGTACTCGATTGCCTTACTTTTGCATCATATCCAACAATGAGAAATTAATTACACAGGAAGGAATGACTTTCTCAAAGAAATTTGCAACTTACTAATAAGTTACTCCCAGTCATCATGTTCAAATTTTTTCCCTCTTGTAATACCCCATGAAATCACTTGATCTTTCCTGTTTTCAGTCAAGTCAAGTCACCTTTATTTATATAGTGCTTTATATAATTCAGATTGTGTCAAAGCAGCTTTACAGTGTTAAACAGGAAAAACGTGGGCTGATAATGCAAGAGGACATTAAAACAGAAAACTGTCAGTTTATCAAAGTCAGTTCATTGTTGATTCAGTGATGTCATCGTTCAGCTCAGTTCAATTCTCTTCCAATAGTGGTCCGTAGCATCAAGTCAAACAATTTTACAATATTCAAATGAACATTACCCATAATATGCTAAAAGTGAAGTGAAGTGTGGCCAAGTATGATGTCTCATACTCGGAATGTGTGCTCTGCATTTAACCCATCTAAGTGCACACACAGATCAGTGAGTAGTGAACACACACCGTGAAGACACACCCGGAGCAGTGGGCAGCCATTTTTTGCTGCAGCACCCGGGGAGCAGTTGGGGGTTCAGTCAGTGCTTGCTCAAGGGTCTCACCTCATTATTGTATTGAGGGTGGAAGAGAGCGCTGGTCATTCCCCTACCAACAATCCCTGCCAGTACTGAGACTGGAACTTAAATTTGTCTACAACCAAAATGTACTTCATTATTGCCACATTCACGCAGCAGCAGAATACGGTTGTCAGTCCTGTATTTGAGTACATAATACAGTTACGTTCACACACACCGTACGGTTATTTATGAGAGTGACAACCGCATTCTATAACCAAACTCACACCTGCAAATTTCCAGGACATTTCGAGACTCACACCTCTAAGTAAATGCGGTTGTCAGTCCAAAAAAAGGAAAGTGTGAACTTACCCTATTTTATGCTGGTCAAGCATATAATCAGAATTAACAGGCAAAAACCATTTTAACACAGACAGATAGCGAGAGAGTTCAGTGGTCTGTGGGCAGATTGGATTCTGGGTAAGGAATCAGTGGGGCATAGTCCACCAGCTGTCTCTTCCAGAAAACTCAAATTCTCAGCAAAAAAGAAAGGACAAAAAGGATGAGCAGAGCAAGAGGAGAAAATGAAGATCAGAGTGGTGAGCTGAAAAAGGAGGAGTGGAGAGGAGAGAGATGAGTTGATAAAAAAAGAAAAGAGAGGCAAGATATTGAAGCATGTCTCTTCTTATCCTTCACCGATCGATTGGGGCTGTAGTTTGCCTTTAATACACTCACATGTAAACACACATTCAGAAATATACAGAAGCATATAATTTATCCAGCCACTGTCTGAAAACACCCTAAAATCTCTTGCATTTCCAAATGCTACCCAACAGGCCAGCTGACTTAGGGTGTGCTCACACTGACAGTGATTTGGAGTGACAAAACAACTGGAAGTAATTTATTTTCAATGAGAGATGGCGATTTGAGGTGACATGACCGGCAGACACCGTTGGGGATTCGAGAAGGTTAAGCAGAGTTCAAATTTATGTGATGCAGCGAATACCAATGCATTTAAACGTTAATTTATAGTCAGACTGAATCAGTAATTCATATTTTAAAACGTCAAGTAAATGTTTTAGTACAAATTATAATCAAGATAATAGATAACCATCCGAATAGTTACTTTTAAGTGGAAAATCTTTACCTCGTCTACCCTCCATCCATCCCACCTGCAGCGGCACTCAGACAATGCCCAGAAACTTTATAAAGGCTAAACAAACTGTGCTGGCAGTTTCTCAGGCCCAATCTATTTTCTCATGGTCCTCAGAGTACCTCTTCTCATTTCTCTCTTGCTGACCTGGTTTGATTGGCTGTGCTTCCATTCATCTAACAGGAAGTAAACAAACTCCAGGGCTCAGTGGTAAACAAAAGAGGGGCCAAAGGTGCTGAGTGACTCAAAATACCAGTGCAGAGACTACAGATAAAAATAAAGAAACGTACAGCACGTTTTGCGTTTCTTAATTTGGTTGTGTTGTGAGCATTTGCAGCGCGTTTCTGTTTTTGCAGCTGTTTATTTATTTGGTTGCGTTGTGAGCACTGCAGCGCGTTTCTTAATTTGGTTGTGTTGTGAGCATTGCAGCGTGTTTCTTTATTTGTTTGTGTTGTGAGCATTTGCAGCGTGTTCTCTATTTGGTTGTGTTGTGAGCATTTGCAGCGTGTTTCTGTTTTTGCAGCGTGTTCTTTATTTGGTTGTGTTGTGAGCATTGCAGCGCGTATCTTTATTTGTTTGTGTTGTGAGCATTTGCAGCGCGTTTCTGTTTTTGCAGCGTGTTTCTTTATTTGGTTGTGTTGTGAGCATTACAGACCGTTTCTTTATTTGGTTGTGTTGTGATCATTGCGCGCGTTTCTTCATTTGTTTGTGTTGTGAGCATTTGCAACGCGTTTCTTTATTTGTTCAGTAACGTTTCTTTATTTGTTTGTGTTGTGAGCATTTGCAACGCGTTTCTGTTTTTGCAGCGTGTTTCTTTATTTGGTTGTGTTGTGAGCATTACAGCCCGTTTCTTTATTTGGTTGTGTTGTGAGCATTGCAGCGCGTTTCTTTATTTGTTTGTGTTGTGAGCATTTGCAGACCGTGTGTTGTCTGTTTTTTTGCAGCGTGTTTCTTTATTTTTGTGTGGTTAGCATGGGCAGCGCGTATCGTTATTTGTTTGGGTTGTGAGCTGTGTTGCAGGCGCGTGCTTTATTTGGGTTGTGTTGGGGAGCATTACAGCCCGTTCTTCTTCTTTTTTTGTTTGTGTTGTGAGTATTTGCAGCGTTTTTCTTTATTTGTTTGTGTTGTGAGCTTTTGCAGCACGTTTCTTTGGTTTTTTTCGCAGCCGTTCTTTTATTTGGTTTGTGGTGTGAGCATTGTGCAGCGCGTTTGCCTGTTTTTGCAGCGTGTTTTCTTTATTTGGTTGTGTTTGTGAGCATTACAGCCCGTTTCTTTTTGGTTGTGTGGCGGCATTGCAGCGTGTTTCTTTATTTGGTTGTGTTGTGAGCATTTGCAGCGCGTTTCTGTTTTTGCAGCGCGTTTCTTTATTTGGTTGTGTTGTGAGCATTGCAGCGCGTTTCTTTATTTGGTTGTGTTGTGATCATTTGCAGCGTTTCTGTTTTTGCAGTGCGTTTCTTTATTTGCAGTGCGTTTCTGTTTTTGCAGCGCGTTTCTTTTTTTGTTTGTGTTGTGAGTATTTGCAGTGCGTTTCTGTTTTTGCAGCGTTTCTTTATTTGTTTGTTTTGTGAGCATTGCAGCACATTTTCTTATTTGTTTGTGTTGTGAGCATTTGCAACGCGTTTCTGTTTTTGCAGCGTGTTTCTTTATTTGGTTGCGTTGTGAGCACTGCAGCGCGTTTCTTTATTTGGTTGTGTTGTTAGTATTTGCAGTGTGTTTCTTTATTTGGTTGTGTTGTGAGCATTTGCAGCGTGTTTTTGTATTTGATTGTGTTGTGAGCACATGTGCTGTCAAACTGATGAAGATATTTTCTTAATTTGCTGGTGTTTTTTCTATTTGCATGTGTTTTTTTTTTTTCATTTGCAGTGCTTTGAGCTCTCTCGGCCACCGTACAAATCATTGTACAAAAGTGTCCTTTGATCTGGCTCTGGGTAGCAGAAAGTTACTGTAGAGGGTTGCTCTAAATGTGGCTTTGTTAGTGATCTACATTCGATTTAGATGTGGTAAATGATGAACATCTGATTGTATCTTTGCATGTCAATGTGGGTTTGTTCATCCAATGGCATCATGCAATGATCACCACAGGCCTTGTGTGCTGACATAAATTTCTACACATCATCGTCATGTTTATTAAGCTATAATCAAGATGTTTGCTTCACGTTAATAGCCCCATTCCTCTTCCTCTCTGCTATGCTGGTTTACATTCTTTAGCAAGCAGTGGTCTATAGTTTCATTTTTTGTCACGCTCCCCATTTAAACTGTTGCCAGTATTTTTGTCAGTAGGCCTGCATTGTTCTCTCATGTTTTTCTGTAAAAAAAAGTAATAATTTGAATTAAATCATTATTGATTTAAATGGCATACAAAATGGCATTTCAAATATATGAAAAATATATCATAGAATATAATACATTCTAAAAATATAACACTTTTTTTTCATCAAATGGATTGCAAAGGCAGATATACAAGTAATAAAAGAATGGTTATTGGTAAATATCAACTTAAAAATAAACATGAAAGTGTCAAAAATAGCTATACGACTTGTTTTGAGGTAATCTTTACATAAGTGCAGCATAGTAAGTGCACTAAACATCATATAAGGAGGAGAAGAAACAATGCACATGCTTCATTGGATTTTGTGTGCATCTTCAACACAGCTGATTTGAATATAAGGAAGTGCAGCCCACACTTTGAGAATCACTTCATTATAGATCAATTTGTGTCCTGAATAAAATAGGGCTGTTCTTTGTGGTTTGGCGTCACATATCGGGGGGATGTGGGCAGGGGCCCGCGCACTTTTGTGTGGGAGGGTCGGGCAGCTGGGTTTGGGGTCATGGGTTCATAGGATTTGGGGCACGGTTTGTTGGTGGGTTGTTGGGGGTCGTCCGTAGCTGCAGTGATGAGAGGGGGGCCCGTCGCTTGGGTGACAGCACGTGTAAAGTGGGAGTAAGGCTCTCGGGGAGGAGCACACAGGCTGTCCGGGGCGGTGCTCAGGCAAAGGGTTTGTCGTGGGATGCTTGCCAGTGTTGGCGCCAGCCCACGCTACGGTTGCCGTGAGGGGGGGTGCCTCCGCATGCTCGTGAGTGACGCCGCAGCGGGGGGTGCCGCGAGCACGAGCAGCGGGTTTCAGACGAATTCGGAACAGAGGGTCAGAAGAAAAGAGAGCGGCCGCAAAGGAGGCAGATGTTGTGTTTAAGTACAAAAACCCAACCGGAGCGGCAGAGAGATCAGCAGGAAGCTCGCCCACAGGGGTACTATGGAGAGTAGAGCACCGGGAAGACTGGGAGCCTCACCGCACAGGATCGATACATGGCCAGGGAACGTAACTACGAAAGCTTGTTGACAGTCCAGCAGGATACCTAGTAGACGAAAGCCTGGCAAGGGGAGACGAAAAGAGGAAGCAGGCCCTGTCGCCGCGTCAGTCATGCGGAAAAAGGGTATGGCTACCCAATAAAGTTTTGCAAGCTGGATCAAGGAACATGGCTGAACAGTGGGCTATAGGCAGCTCGGCGAAGGGGAAAGGAGGAGCGATCGGCACGCAGTTAGGCGAATAAGAAAACGGACATGCGGAAGGACTGGCAGAAGACTTCGGGGGGTGCCGCGGGGCTTTGAAGATCAGCAGTAACCTTTCAGGGAATGAAGGGAGAGTCACTGGAAAGGGACCCATGTCAAGTTAAGTGGGCCATAACAAGCTCTCCAATGGTGCCATCTGAGGCAACAGGCAAATCCTAACCGTCTGAAAGGAGAATGCAACGCGGCCAGACGCCGCGCAGAAGCCAGCCGAGGGTGTCGCGAATGGACGGTATCGGCAGTCAGACTGATCCACATGGAATTTTAAGCAAAAACCCTGGCTCTTCGAACTTCGTATGTAGGGAAGGGTGGGTGGGGGAAGGTGTGAACAGCAAATAAAGAATGGCCGGTCCATCATATCTAAACTGTCCCGCACACGGCGCCGTGGAATGAGGAGCCTGCGTAAGGAAGCGAGCCTTGGGGGGAAAGAAAATGATCCAACGTAGTCGTTAGTAAGCGGAAGCTGAAACGTCTGCTAACTCAGACACGCGACACAAGATAGTGCGTCAGCGGAGACGGACACGGAGGCATAATTAACGCTGGGGGAGTAGTGAGGTGGCGGAGCGCAGAAGAGAGAGCAAAACCGGGTGGCAGACTTCGAAAGTACAGAACACGGGAGGTCAGCCGAGGGGGTTCCGATAGAGGGGTAGGCCAGAGGGCCGGGTGTTTCCTTTGCTGCAAAACAAAACTGGTGGGGGGGTGCCCAGCTAGCATATTCTTAACGAGCTTACACTGGGCCCGCGCAGGCCACGGAATGCCCACCGCGCGGAATGCGAGTATGCCAGGTAGCGGATTCAAAAGGCTCGAACCACCAGTCACGGCCCAGTATAAACCGTGAAGGAGCCAGACAGGTTAACGCCAAAGGGTAAATGGGCCCAACAGGCATGCGCGAAGTCGCAATCGTGGTCGTCCATAATGGTGGTTTGATGTCAGTGGTGGTCAGTACATGATGAGAATGGAAAAAAACCTGAGCCAGGGGGAACTCGAGAGTCAAAGGGTCATGGAGAATTTGAAATATGGGACATAGCGCAACCATCTGGGGGACATCCTTTATGATACTAGTGCAGTAAATAACTGGTAGTTATGACCTGATAGAGAAATGATGCCAAAATTCCCATTTTTGTGTATATAAAAGGTGCTTTAAATAAAAAAGCTTCGGCAATACAAACGTCTGCTGCGAGCGTCACAGTTTACCACTACATTCAAAAAATTTAGTGCATAAACAGTCGGTGATGCTCACCAAGGATGCTTTAGGTTATAAACACAGATTTTGAACTATGCTTACCACGTTAAAGTAACGGGCTTCATGTTTTATCTGTTAAAATGTTGTTTTATGCGATTAACAATTGAAATTGCTGGGTATCGGAGGGTTGGAACAGAAAATTTGTGTACCACTCTCTTGCACAGCGATCGATATCTCGCAACCAGACTTGAGCATAGTAACTGCATGCTACAGCATCTCGTAGAACTTCGTTAAAAACATGACGGGGAGAGGACTCAAGCTTGGGCCAAACATGCTTGTGCATCTCAACAAGGCCAAAATCGAAAAAAAAAATTCACTAAAAGGCGGTTGACCCTTTGTCGGAGATGACATTCTTTGGCGGAATTTTGAGACCGGTCATAAATGGTATTCCAATTTGAAGAAATACTACGTAATTGAAATTTTTTAAATTAAGAAAAGTTTCTCGATATAATACAAAATACATACAAAAAGTGGATTATAGAACCACATCGATCGATTTTTTGATTGATTTGTCTATAAACTGTGAATGCTTAAATTGAGCAAAAGTACAGTAAAGACATTTGGACAGTGTTAAAAAGATTTCGGAGTGTTTTAACAGGCTGCTGTTCGTTGAACTTTCTATTCATCAAAGAATAAAAAATGTATCACAGGTTTTCCCCAAAAAATATTAAGCACATATGTACTTGTTCAAGCCGTTGCTAAGTCATACTAAAGTGTATGCTTGAGTGCATCAAAGTCCGCATATCAATGAATTTCTGTCAGGAGCCACGTGACACTGAAGACTAATGGCTGCTGAAAATTCAGCATTGCATAATAGGGATAAATTATATTTTAAAAGATATTAAAATACAAAACAGTTATTTAACATTTCACAATATTACTGTTTATAATCAAATAAAAGACCTCTTTCAAAAACATTTTTAAAAATCTTACCAACCCAAGCTTGTAATTCACTATTCATTATAAGTGGCCAAGTTGCTGTCTCGATAGCTCCTCAATGTTTAAGATTGAGTAAAAAAAATTGTCTGAGGCTTTCTTTCACACAGTCGACACTCATCATAAATGCATCATCGATTCCGGTCCACATAGTGTTCACAATATATAAAGTGACAACTGCATTCAACAACCTAATTCACTCTTTTAAAATTCATCTTTTGAAATTTTACCCACACAATGTGTACAGAACCAAACTGAACAACTACTTTTTATGCAGTGCTATAATTACCACAATGACTATCAACCGACACTCTTTTGGACGCTGACAGCTCATTTGAGACGCCTGTCTTTCTCCTCTTTGAGGTACTTGCAGTGAAAGCAAATTGCAGAGATGGAGGTACATGTCTTGTCTCATTTGAAAATTCTTATATGGTCTGTCTCACTCGATCACAGTTGCTTCCACCTGAGCCCTTCGGTGTAGAGGTAACCTATATATTACGGTGGAGTGAGTGTACAGAAGCTTACACAAAATGGTTATAAAAAAAACAGTGGTTTATTAAAAATGGTCTAATTTGGATAATTCACAAGTTGCTAATATTAGTTTGGTCAACCACAGCTAAGACCAGTGGAAGTGAATTCTACCATTTTATTTTCAGATACAGTTTTTTAGCCAATCACTCTGGAGTCACAGAAATCTTATATCATGACTCCACTGATTGGCCGATGGCACCATAAGAACATGCTCAATCCCAAACCCTTCACTAGTGGTGACAATCCTGAACTGTGACACGTAAACATCTGCCATTAGTGACTCCATTATGTGAAAATCTTCAGTTGCAACTTAGTGACATTAGCCTGAGGTTTTTCACACTTGTAGCTTTCACAAAGAGAAGAGGACCAGATGCGTTCAGAATATTCACAAGGCTTCAGAATCCCTCGAGACGTCTGCTTTCTATTTAACATGAGTGAACTAGCGTGTCACTTGTCACCACCCTAATGCTATGAAGCCAGTGTTCATGACTTTTCTCATCTACTCCCTAGTGCTTGGTTAAAGTCCCAGAGGGTTACAATCTGTATCTGAACATTAACAATAACAATCTGTTCAAGCACACATAAAGCAAAAAGGATCCTCTGTAACCAAGGAACCAGTTACCAAGGAGAGGGGAACCCAGAGAAAGACAGTAAGAGGAAAGAATAAAAAGAATGAGGAAGAAGTGGAGGAGGAAAATTTTTTTTATTAAAAAAGAACGTGGGGTGGTACAAAAAGTACAGTTCTCTCTTTCAGGCCTAGTATGAATAAAAACGGCATTAAATGCATGAGTTCAAGCTGCAGTTGGAAACCACACCAATCTCTTCACAGCATCTACTGGCTTAGACTGTAACTGAGGGGGATCTTTAGATTAATATATGAACAGCAATTTGAGTTGCGCTGTATTCTGATACTGACTAAGAAAGGTGATTTTTTTGTGTGAATGTGAAAGAAGCATTTACATATCCTCAAACTATCACTCCTTTGTCAGTTGTAAAGGTAACAATATGTTCTCTGTGAGCAAAATAAAGCCTTTCATAAGCATTCAAAACAAAACACAAACACGAACACACACACACAGTGCTCTGCTAAAATTAAACATATGAATAATCAGAATAAAGTATGCATGATATATCGGTATCATTTCGGTTATCGGCCAGTATTGGATATTTTTTTTAACTTACTGGCGATACTGTATATATAGTTATTTCTGCTCATTTCTAATATGTTTACATTTCTGTTACCTTTGCTGTTATTCTCTAAAAACACTAATAATTTACTGTTGCATGTAATGTTTAGCAAATCTTGAAATATCTTTTTTGTCCTACTGTACATCTACAAATTAAATATAAGAGTGTTCGTATACCCCACATGAACAAGAGGGTGTAGAACAATGGTTCACCGTCGAAATTGCTAGTAAATTTCACAAATATTTACAAAGAAATGGCAAGTAACACACTGAATTAAACATGAGATTTTGAAGTAGAAAGAATGAAATTTGCTTGTATTTTCTTGTAATATGTACTCTAATAACCTTTGATTTATTTACCAATTCCAAAATTCATTTCAAGTGTTTATTATTAAATTATTTAGATAAAATAGTATAGAATTTTAAAAGCTGCCATTTATCGGTTATCAACCATCATGAAACAGAAAATTCATTATTGGCTTACTGTTATCAGCTAGAATTTTAATATCAGTGCATCCCTAGATCGACGTGACCGTAGCAAGGGCCATAAAACCTAGTACACTGAGAGTGGAATACTAAGTGTCAGGTCGAACAGCCTTAATACACGAAAGTCCTTGTGTGATGCTCCATTTCTTACTGCAGCATGTATCATGCTTGTTTAGATCTAGACAGAAACACTTTTTAATCCCCCAGGAGAACTTGTGATCTTGAGACTGGTTTGCACCCAGGGTGTCACTTCCTTGTTGTTTATTGGTCTTTTTTTACTTTTCTTAGTTAAAAATCTTGGTCACTTTGATCTTTAGGGAAAAATGTGTTAAACCTACTACCGTAAGATCGGCGTTTACGAGTGCCCATCTGTTTAAAAAATGCTGTACGGAGATTCTCGGACATTTCGGATGACATTTGCTAAACTGGGCAACTTAATTATGAATGTTCCAAAAGCAAAAAATCAAATGATTATTTTAGGTTTGGTACACTCCTTCATATCAAAATCCTAAATGGAATGTGATGGTGTTCCATCAGCTTGTATTTTTTTGAAAGAAAACAAGAAAAAAAACAAGATGAATTATCTCCCTAGGTCAACATGCTCTAGAACCTGACCATAATCCTGGATATCGATTGTTCGCCCCGTTAAGTATCATAATTAGTCTTAAACACTCAGAAATTGCTTGACAAGTGCAATTTTTCTTACTGTGTTACCATATTCGCCGGAGCAATAAGACTGGTCAATCTTCAGTGCAGAAGTGTGTTCACTTGCTAAACAGCGATCAAAACTCTCATTCGTCTATTGCCACACCTAATCAGGTAGAATACACATCCCTGCTTAATTTCAGTTTACTGTGTGATCTAAGGGCAAAGCTGATATAACTGAGAATAATAAGGGTCATAAGAGATGATACGGTTAGTTGGTGTCTGTCTGTCAGTATGGGTGTCCCCCCGAGTTGCTTTCTACTGATCGACTTTGGAATTAATTAATTGCACTTTCTATAATGTAAAAACCCTCTTAACTAAAACGCTCATTAAAAAACCGAAGACAGAAACACAAAATGGCTAGTCAGGCATATTGATTCTAAATAAACATTCAACAAATAGTTGTTAGTGTACAATTTCTATTATGTGTACAAAAATATATACAGATGTCATCAATTTTTTAAAAAACAACAAACCAGAATGGCCGAGGTGAAATTCTACTGAGTATAACATCGAAACTTCCTCAGGCAATAAAGGCTGCGAAAGAGGCCTAATTTAGCTGGGAAATGCTAGCAAGCATGTTACATCACCATCATGGTGTCAATCCCCCCTCTGGCGCTGTGAATTTGGGATGGTACACCGGCTATGCACAGGGGCAATACATTAAATAGGAACATCCGCATCTGTGAATTTGTACATTATCCTCAATACATTCTCTTAACTACAGCCCACATGGGATGAATGCTTGAAGCAGTGCTAAATTAGATCAAAGTTAAAGGAAGAGATGAATGTGTGAGTGAATGTATGACCCTGCCTGTGAAAACCCAGCGTGTCATTTTTTTGTGATTTACTGTTTTCTACATAAAATCATCCTTCATAAAGATGTAGAACATTCTGTGAAAATATAACCTTTATATCTTTAATATTGACTGAGTTAGGCCATGTCAAAGATTGAAATCATACTTTGATGCTTGTTATCTCATAATTATGTATTTCACAGACAGGGTCACATATATGGATTCAGATTGTATGCGTGTCCCTACAAGGAGAGTCAAACCTGAAATCACCTGCATTTTTGGAAACAGACAACCATCCCCATGAGGTGAACAGCTTGACCATTTAAAAGTTTGGGGTCAGTTCTTTAAAAAAAATAAATTAAAAATAAATTTCTGATTAAAATCAGAATTTGATTGAATTCCAATTATGTGACCATATAAAATCTTTGTCCTGCTTCTGCGGTTTTCAACTGATTTTCTAAATAAGGAAATTTACTATTTTTATCTGCCAAACAAATAGCCAAACTACATGAGTCATATGTGACAGATACAAGAAATGAGGAGGAGTCGCATTACCTACATTGAAGAAGAATCTCTAAAATTACAGTAAGAGAACAGTGAATATCAAATCTCTTATTATTCTCTCTTATTTCCTTATTTCACATCCTCTTTTGTATCTCTCCTCTTTTTAGATCACCTTTGCTCATTTGATATTTTTTTCATTATTACTATACACCAGTATCGCTCCCATGTAATCTATATAATCCTGTCAGCCATCTCACTCTGCCCATAAAAAAACTGCTCTGGATTTTCCAGAAGTCCCAGTGATGTACCTCGGAGTAGAGCCACATTCTCCTCTTTTCCCAGTTGGGAAGCCCTCTCCCCCTTTCAACAGCATGGCAACTCCCCGACCTCATGCCTGTGACATTCTAGTGTTACCTGGAAATGTCCCAGTATGCTTACTTTCTGTTAACCAGTTACCCAAGGCCACTTGCAAACGTCACCTCATAAGCAGGCCCGGATTAAGAACACATAGGGCCCTGGGGCTATAGCAAACCCAAGGGCCCCCCTTCATATTAGCGTATCTTGGTGCCACAACGTTTTCTACCACAGGAATTATTCGTTTTTTTTTTTTTTTATCAAAAATCTCAACACCAGAATACAGTCATGCCATCTAAATTTCCACTACCATACATTAAAAGAATAAATACATTAACACTAGATATGAAGCCAAAACAAACAGGTTTCCAGAAGCAGCAACAACTTATAAGCATATACAGCTCCCTTAAGGAGTTTATTTTAAATAGTTTTATTATTGAGGGAGGTCTCTTTCTTGCCCTAGAGAGAGATACAGTCAGGGCTGGACTGGTGCTATAATCAGCTCCATCTGGCCCACAGTCCCCCCCATAAATGTCCTGCTGGGGTAGGGCAATTGGAATAAATAATTATTTATTAATAAATAACGGACGAAAACAAATGATATTTTTGAATACTTAAAATGCATTTAACAATATTAATATTCCATTATATTGCAGGACTATTGAATTCATATTTTTCTGCAATTAAAGTTTATTAGGACTATTAAATTCTCCTTTGTAGTTGCCCTAATGAAAAGCTAATTCTTGAATCCAGAGTTAACTGTATAGTATTAGTAAACCTTTATAAAAGTGACTTATTGCCTTTATTTGACCCAAAATTTAATATAGGCTATAATTACCTTACAATAATTTTCGTGACATTAGTAAAAAATATCATTAATGCCATGTTTTTACAGTGTCAGTAACTGCATTTTAAATAGCCTGGGTGTGGTGCTGTGGATTAAAATGCTTATTTACAGTTTTGTACACTTCAATCTGGTTTCCGCTAGCTTCACCACAGAGGCTGTATAGAGACAGAGACTATACTGTTCAAATAAGTGTCATGTGTGTGTCGAATTCAAATGGGCAAGCGCTGCTTACAGGGGCGTGCAGGGAAGGGAAGATTTTTTCGGTTGGGGGTGCTGTGTGTGTCCATGTTGGGTGAAGGGGGGGGGCACCTCATTTGACAAATCCACAAAGCTCTACAAGTGCTTCGATATGAACACTCGTTTAAATGGCATACACACTGGGAAATTTGACTGCATATTAAATTTTTTTTTTTAAAAATTATCAATAGTAGCCTGATGCTCGTCGGGTGGGCTGGGTCCGCTAGGCTTACTTGTCTCCGTCCTCGTGCTTGGTCTGGTTCCGTTGCTCGTCTCCGTGCTCGTACTGGTTCGCTTACGTCGGTGCTCGTGTTGGGGCTGGTGTTGTGGATGCCGATTTTGGAAAGTTTTTGCTGGGATGGGCATTTAAAATAAAAATCTGAAATTCGCATTTGTGCCATTATCTCCTTGCATTAAAGGGGTGGTTCATTGCGATTTCAATGTTTTTTACCTTAGTTAGTGTGTAATGTTGCTGTTTGAGCATAAACAATATCTGCAAAGTTACAAAGCTTAAAGTTCAATGCAAATGGAGATATCCTCTTTTAAAATTCTGGCAGTTTAAAGGAGTCATATGATGCGATTTCATGTTTTCCTTTCTCTTTGTAGTGTTACAAGTTCTTGGTGCATAAAGGAGATCTGTAAAGTTGCAAAGACTAAATCCTCAAATCCAAAGAGATATTCTTTATAAAGGTTAAGAGTCAACCACACCTACCTAAAAACGGCTCGTTCTAACATGCCCCCAACATATCTATATCACTATGTGGAAATATTAGCATAATGCTGCACAAATGTTCACGCAAAGAAAGAATGCGTGGTTTCATCAGGAACAGCATATGTTGGCGCCCATGTCCTGTATAATCGGTGTGAGTTTCAGTGCTAAAGCAAAAGCACTTTATTTGGCCTTCCGTAAGTAGATGCAATTAGGAAGCATTGGTTAAGATTTATTTACAACAGAAAAGCACAACCCAGATGTTCGAATTTGTGCAATGCATTTTATGGAGGCTATTTCTAAAAAAAAAAAAAAGGTCAATTCCGACTTTGCTATGACAGTCTGGCGCTTCTGAATCAGCTACTGTTTTGTTATTTGTTTAATTATTTTCTATTGACTGTTCAAATGCGAGTTTTGCGCAGCGCAGAGTAACGCGTCTTGTGTGTGTGTGTGAGGGGAACAGGATCAAGTCACGGAGAGTGAACTGGCCTGTTCAAATCAGGTAGCATCGTCAGCTGTCTTACCGCCGGCTTGTTACTGCATCCATCACTGGTGTCTGTCACGCGACCTCGTTTATGTCCCTTCAGGCGTGAACTGATGTAAAACTAACGACATTACTAACTTTCTTGATTTGTTACTTAAAGTCTTAATCAGGCTCGTGATTATGTTAAGGTGGTCGATACACATTGTCCGGACAATCGTGCTTGTGGTGTTCGGAAGGAAAAGGAAAAAAGGCCAATCACAAAAAATGGGCGCGCTGAGAGTAGTCTTTCTAATACAATCAAAAAAAGCAAACGTGCTTTTAACAAGAAGGGTGGGAGGAGTGGCTGTGGGTGTATCACAAAAACGCTCAGTTTGTAATGTGAGAGGAGGACGTGAGGGCCTAGAGGAACCACAATAATGTAACAGTATTTGAAAAATAATAGTTGTTTTTTTGAAAAGCATTAAGGAGGGCAGTCAATACAATAGATATCTGATTTAACCCGAGGATCATATATCACAAAATTATGCTTAGATCTAATCTCTTAAACTATTAGAACAAATAACATATGAAAAACGACCAATATAATCAGACGCTGTTAAGCAAGATTTCACACATATTAGTTATTTTTCCATATGTTTGACTGACTGTATTTGATTATGATAATGAACAGGCTGCATTGTCACGATAACACTACAAAGCTTAACTGTGTTCTCTCATCTACGGCGCAAGGCCCTTCTAACAGTGAAAGAAACTACTCCTTTTAGTCCTAAAGATAATCGAAATGGTAAAAGGTTTGCCTTTATTTGTGTACATTCACAATAAAACAAATCTTTGTGCTTTTGTAAAACAAGCCTAAAAAAAAAATAGGATGCTGCTTTCTGCCATCTGTTTCCTTTCGCACAGCACAAAAATGAACAGAAACTCTGCATACTAGGCTACTTGTTGCACAAGTTTGTTCCTTTCATTTTCTGTCACAATAATGTGTATTAGGTGAAACGAGTATAGGCCTATATTATATATATATATATATAATATATAATATATATATATATATATATTTATACATACATACATACATACATACATGTAGCCTAGCTTTATTATGTTTTTCTCTGCTCGCAGAAGTGCTGCAGGTGTGTGATGTGATATGACCATGAGAATCCTCATGGTCTGTTGTTTGCTGCTTTTTGCGCTTGTAAAATTAATCCCTGGGAAACAAATGTTAGTATTTTTTAATGGGTCACAGACATTTATCCTTTCTAATTTAAAATAATCTTGTCGGTTAACGAGCGTCGGTTGTCGGTTAGGAAAAATAACCAAAATGAACATTCCTAGCTCATATCTTTTGGACTGAAATAGCAGACACTAATATGTGGGGGCGTGGTGGGATTTCTGCAATCGGCACACCGGGAAAAGCTTGGGTGCTCCCGATGGTCAATCAATTCTAGGTCTACTTTTCCTTTCCTCCACAGCCAATCATGTTGGGCCCCCTCAATTAGTGGGCCCTGGGGCTTCAGCCCCAGCTTAATCCGGCCCTGCTAATAAGGAGTATTTGTTGCCTCAGTTTTGGTCAAAGGGGTCATATCATGAAGAATCAAATTGTCTTTGATCTTGTAAGAAAAAAAAATTTCAACATACTATGAAAACAAATTGTAACTTAAATTGCAAAAACTTTCCATACAGACCCTATATTAAAACAAAAACAAAGTTAAAAAAGTTTTCCTGGAATCAGAATCCCAAAACACGAGCCTGCTTTAGCACATCAACAATGCCTATTGGGTGACCCCACAGAGTCACAGCGATGTAATAAAGATTAAGCATATTTGGTACTCCTGAACTAGTAAAAAAAATACAATAAGAGTAAAATATGTATTAAAAAAGGTTAAGAATAGAAAAGAAAATAAAATGTGAAATACAAACATTTTTTTGTTTTTTTTGGGGGTGGTTTTTTTTTTGGGTTTTTTTTTTTTTTTTTTTTTTTTTTTTTTTTTTTTTTTTTTTTTTTTTTTTTTTTGGGGGGGGGGTGTTTTTTTTTTTTTTGTCCTGTCTGCATGTGCAAACCTGCTGTTCTACATATGCTTCTGAGGAGCAGCTGAACTTCATTTTTAACAAGGTCCCTGACGGTTACAATCTGTCCTTAACAGCTTGAACAGCACATTTTAGCACAGAATGGTGAATCTGACACTTTGCAAAGAGACTGTAGTTGAAGGATGGAGTCATTCAAACTATATCGGACCCAAACCCACAGCTTGTGGGTTTATTCCCCCTTTAGGTGGCTCTTATGGGGGGGGGATTCCCCCTATAGGTGGTCCTTGGGGGTGAGGGGGGAGTTTTTTTTAGACATATTTTTAAACTACAATCATCCAACCTAAATGTT
This sequence comes from Sinocyclocheilus anophthalmus, assembly GCA_018155175.1. Lineage (NCBI taxonomy): Eukaryota > Metazoa > Chordata > Actinopteri > Cypriniformes > Cyprinidae > Sinocyclocheilus > Sinocyclocheilus anophthalmus. The sequence goes on along the minus strand of JADLZN010010257.1, from coordinate 143,582 downwards.
TCATCACCCAGTGTATTTGTGTTTTACAATTTACAATGTTGTTGATTCATATTTATATTGTGAAGAAGATACTTAAAAAAACTTTGATTTCAAACTCTTATTTATTATTTTTATTAAATTCGTATTAATTTATTTTAACTAAAAAAGACAAGTAAACAGTAAATAATAAAATAAATGACGATGCCCAAACAAATACAATAACACGCACAACTAAAAATGACTGTGCTTTAATTTTTTCAGGTAGGTTGTACATAATTATTCAGTACAGACATACCACAGAAACTGATATCTATTTACTTTAAAATACATTGGTTAGTCTTCCTGTAAAAAACAAGACGAGACGCAGCAGGTTTAGTTAGGTTGCTGTCACTTTAAAGGGTCCTATTATTGCGATTTTACTTTTTTAATGTTAGTTAGTGTGTAAGGTTGCTGTTTGAGCATAAAAAAGATCTGCGAAGTTACAAGGCGCAAAGTCCAATTCAAAAGGAGATATTATACTTAAATCACTTTTCAAAAACTACAACGAAATCACTTTTCAAAAACTACAACGCATATTTTCCGGGATTTGTGATATCTAGAGAAGGCAACGAGTGTTATCACCATGTCAGAGACACGCTAGCTTTCCCAAGGCAGACGAACTTAGAGTGGTTACAATCATCCGGGTTTAAATCGCGCTCAAATTTATTAGATTTTTGACACAATATTTACACTGAAGCTTGCAGGCGACTATGGTAAGGGGCGTGACATTTCCCGACCAGGCGCCGAGTGCTGCCAATCACAACACACACTGGCCCAACTAACCAATCACAGCACACATTTCGTTTCAAGGCTGGCCTATCAGTGTCATACAGGACTATTCTAGCCGTTCATGCAGACTGGTGCGAGAGGTGGTGTAATAATGTAAAATATGTGAAAAATAATGTGTTTTTCGAACAACCTAGTTATGAGAGCCTGTTCTAGTACCCCCCCCCAAATCAGACTGGTGAGAAAGAGCAATAAGAGACCTTTAAGACCTCATGCACGGATCTAACTGTTACACGTAAATTTTGTTTCTCAACTGTTTACATTTACTTAATAAACCTATATACCGACAATGTTTAGTATAAATCGACTGTTTACGTGAATACTCATCAAGACGCGCATTTTGACATAATTTGGATGTTTACGTGCAATAAGGCGCAACAACTTCATTCTGTAGTCCCGCGCTCTCAGATCTGGCTCTGTGCGTGCACTTTGAGTGTGAGCTCACAGAAAGGGGTCTTACAGAGAGCTCGCAAGTACTGAATTGAGCACTTGAATGTTTAAAATTTAAGAATCAAAAGCACGTGCAAATGATACATTGATACGGTCATCTGTTCCGAGTGTCTTTCACGCTGAAATATTTGTGGGAATTTCCCGAGTTACAAGCGCGGAAACTGAGGGAATCAGTAGAATTATGCGCAATCCCACAATGAAATTCAAGCTCCGCTTTAATATGATTAAAACATTTGTTATTTTATACATTTTATTTTTAAATGTTCATGGTTCTTTTTGTTATTTTGAAAAATATATATATATTAAACCTGTTAAGAGGACAACACTAAAGTTAATCTTTTCAACATATTTTTGTAATTTAATTCAGTACCATTATGATACTGTATACTGGGACACAAGTTTAAGAAATAATTGTGATATACCTACCTAGTAATGACCGACCCTATACATCTCCAATTATGACCCCTTTAAGAAAATCTTTTGGATGTGCAAAAGCATTTTTGAATGGTCAGAGTCTTTGCAAAGACTTCTGTATCTAGCCTCAATATCTCATTGCCTTGGCTAAAAGTGGTTGTATAATCAAGGGCCGTATAGCTCAGGATCACTGCCAGTCTTTCACTGCTCTCTTTCTCTCAGTTTAGGCCTTTGTTTCCCTCTCTAGACAGAAATCCAACCCACACAACATGCTGGAGAGAGAAAGTAACTCTTCTAAAAATAAGTATTTCATTCAGAGGCTAGAGCAATTCCACTTTCCTCTCAACAACGCTGCAGAACAGAACACCTGAAGGGCTTGCCGTCTGACATCCCATAATGCCACGCTAACATGAGGCAGCGGAGGAAAGCGCACACTAGGGTTTAAATGTAAATGTGACCATCACATTAGCAGCAGGAACGGTTTAGTTGTGACAGTGTAAATCTGCAGCTCTCCAGAGAGGCTTACCATCAACACATACACAAACACCACTAATAGACTACACAAATACAGCGGCCCAACAACATATTTGAACAATAAGACACACTTAATATATTAATTTAATTGCACGGATGATAACACAATATCAAACCAAGCGACATCTGTAAACAAATAGAGCTTTTTTCATAATAATTATGAATTCATAATTACTTTTATAATTATTATTTTTAACCAAATAGTCTCAAGGTGATTTTTAGAGACTGTATGAAGTCGGTTCTCTTCAAGTTATAATGCAAGGCCAAATTTAGACAAAAATAAAATGGTTTTCCCCCATTGCAATACTCTATATATAGCTCAGCATGGTTGTGTTATGTCACTGTAAGACAGCTATGGTTTATCTGTCGAGTAAACAACATTATGACCTGGTCATCATTATGTAATTAGTCTTGAATATTCACACACTACAGATGTCTATAGCCAGACTGTCAATGTGTCTCAATGGCCACAAACAGCCTGAAATCCTTTTAAAAGTGGTCTTGTGAATCAGCTGCCAACCAGAACCTTAGGTAAAGCACACCAAAGGTGACTGAGTTTGTGTGGGTGTATGTGTATGTGTATATCGAAAGCACCGGCGGGCAAGATTTAGAGCAGCTACAAGCCCTACAGTGCTTAAGCACATCCAGACTGGAGCGTATCTGCAGCAGTGCCTAGCTCTCAGATAAGGGACTACATGCTGCATGCCTTTTGGGGTGATATGCTTATAACAACTAAGCCAGGACCAGAGAGTTTAAGCCATTAGCACGGCCAGACAGAATCTGCATACTTTAAAAAAAAAAAAAAAATGTAATTAATTTTTTGTGCTGATTTGGGCTGAAAACTGCAGGAGTCAACATGGTCAAATGTGTCAAACATCAGTTGGTATAACTGGAAGCATTTGCCGACCGCGGCTCACTCAAGCCCACCGCCCATCAGTGTGGCAAGCCATCCGGACGTTAATGTGGCAAGCCCATTGGACGTTCAAGTGGCACTTGCTCCAGTTACAAACTTCGTCCCAGAGCGCCGTCCAGTGTCCGCTCCTCCAGAGCGCCCACCAGAGCGCCCCCCAGGATACCTAGTTTTCCCCAATAATATTTTTTTTTTGGGGGGGGCATATGCCCATGGTGGCCGAGTTGGCTAAGGCCACGGAGGATCTGCCATGGCCTCCCGAGTCCCCTGCTCCGCCATGGCAACCCGAACTGCCTGCTCAGCCATGGCTCCCTGATCCGCCGATGGTACTGTTACGGGAGGGGGGCGATCTGTCACGTGCATATTCCCGTTTTCCTTTTTTGGTCCTTCCTGTTCCTGTCCTCGTCATGTGAATTCGTCTCCGGTTGTGTTTCATTAATTAGTTCATATTGTTCCCAGGTGTGTCCCATTAGCTCCCTTATTACTTAAACCCTGTGTTTCCTAGTGTCTGGTGTTACAAATGTCAATTCTGAGTGTAAACCTTTGTTGATTGTGAAATTAAATTCCAAGAATAGTATTCTCCAGCGTCTCCTCGTCCCTCCCTCATGGGCCGATTACCGGTTTCAAGGTATACCGCGATTTGAAAATGTCACGATTTCAAAACTGCTAATATTTTCCGTTATACCATTCCTGCGGTATGCGCTGTTTTTCCATGTCTCCTCAAAGACTGAATGTGTAGGAATCCCTCAGGTTGAGTGCAGTGTAGAGAGTAACATGACCCTCCTCCTCTTGTTGGTGCGAGCGAGCGGTCAGTCACAGTCATAGTGTGTGTAGGATGGCCAAACTTAAGGTGCTGCCCCTGGAACTTACGCGATCAGCAACTGGCCGTTCCTCTTCAGGAACTCGAGCTGCATCGGAGGACGCTTTGGGAACGCCTTCGGCGACCACGCTCTGAATCACATGTGAAATCAGTCCAATAGCTGGGCGAGACGACACGGGGGGGTGACGTCATGACCAGAAAGCTATAGAAGCACGTGTGGCGGAGCCGGCGTCAGCTTTCTGTCACTCAGCAAAGCGCTCTGTGTGTGTCAGTCATATTTATTGTTGTCTGTCAATTGTGAATAAGTTCATAAGCTCCAGCTATGTCAAAGGCTCATGCTAAGACAAAGCATTCCAAGGGCGAGAGCAAGCCACGTTATAGATTGTGTGTTCCTCCCTGCCCACGCTACATCACGGGTGGGGATACACACAGTCTGTGCATGGTTTGCTTGGGAGCGGAGCATGTGGAGTCTGCTCTCGAGGGGTCTGGCTGCCCGCATTGCGAGCATCTCCCACTGCGTATGCTTCACTCCCGGAGGGCTCTCTTTGAGGAGGAAGCCTTCGCCAGTGTTCCTCGTTCTGCGGCTACTTCCTCCCAGGGTGAGGGCTCGACACTCCGTCTGTCTTCCTCTGAGGAGGTTGACGTGGAGGGCGTCAAAGAGGTTTCGCCCCCTCAATCGCCCCAGTATGAGGAGCTAGTGGAGGTGCTTACTTGCGCCATGGTCAAATTAAAGATCGATTGGCCCGCCGAGCCGCAGCGAAGCAAGTTAGATGAACACTTCCTGCGTGCAAGGCCACCACCTCCATGTCGGAGCCTGACATTTTCCCCCAACCTTCACACTGAGGTGTCGAGGTCATGGGCCAGGCCTTTCCAGCCCATGCCTGCAAGATTCCTATTAGGAAAGTGTTGGGGTTGAGTGTCTCGTCGCTATAGGGCGATGCACCGGTTGACAAAGCTTAGCTAGCTATCTTTCCCCAGGCACTGCCTCGGCACCCCGGCTGGACTCCGCTTCGTCCACATGAAAGCCGATCCTGCGATCCACAGCACGAAGTTGATGTATTTCCTCAGCGACCAGCACGGATCAGCTCCAGGCATGACGAGGCAGATATCGTCCTCTTTTGGAAGGCCAAACACAGTTTTCGCTTTCACAATGAAACACAGCGCCTTCACAACATGGCTGCGGCAACAACAATACTACAGCGAAAATAAAGTTACCCTTCTTTCTTTGCGTGTACATTTGGGCGGCGTTATGCAAATCTTCACACATCGTGACATAGACATGTGGTGGCGTGTTAGAACGAGCCCTTTTAAGTAGCTGTGTTTGAGTCTTAACTTTGATAAAGAATATTTTTTTGGTTTTGAGACTTTAGTCTTTGCAAACTTACAGATCTTCTTTATGCACCAAGATTTTGTAACACTCCAAAGAGAAAGGAAAAATTTAAATCTCATCATATGACCCCTTTAAAATAATACATTGTGTCGTAGATTAATTAATTTAGGATATTTTACATGATTTACTCAGGTAGATTCCATTAAAAAAATTATATAAAAATATTATGTGTTACCATAATTTTTTTTAAGTAGATAGCTTGTTCCATTTTTTTTTTTTTTACTGGTAGGTTTTTTATTAATAAATATTACTCAAATAATATTAGGATGTCTGCTCATTTTGATAGTGCTGACAGCTGGGCACTGGAGCTCATGGGCCTCATGTTGGGTTGAAGATGCCTCAGGAAATCCAGTGACATGTGCTAGACCCAGGAGCACCACAGTCATGCTAGAGTCATGAGAGCATGTGAGCGCTACAGAATGACAAATCACACGCTCCCAACATCTCCAGCTGCCTCCTCAAACATCAGTAATACTCACTGCATTCAACTATGTTGGAGATATTTCACAGCTGCTTATAAAATAACAATCATAGTCTGGAATACCACTACTGTACACTGCATTTTTAATGTAAGGATATGATTAATTACAAATTCTTATTTTGACTCCCTCTATTCTACTCTATTTTATTCTATTATAATTAAATTAAATATGGCATGTATTTGGATTTATGTCCAAGTCGCAAGTTGTTAATCAGAATTGAATAAATTATGTTAATTGCTTTTTTAATGCCCCCTCTAAAAATAACAGCAACAGCTTTTAAATATGACTCCTTTGAGGAGTTTCACACACGAATATGTAAGGCAGGGCTTGTTGAGTTGAATCAAGGAGGAGAAAGAATGGCGGTCAAGCAGAGTGAAATAAATAGGGTAAGGAGAAAGGGAGCAACAGAGAGAGGAAAAAGTGCAAGCTACCTCTAGAGAGGTAGAGGAGCAAAGGAGCGGCCCACAGATATGCCACACAGGATGCCATCTGCAATCAACAGTGGTGCTTCATCCTTCAGCAGCCCTGCTGGCACACTGGTGAAGATGAAGTGCATGCATGTGTTCATGTCCTCATATATTAAGACGCAGACGCTGAAAACACCGCGAGTCACGTGTGTTTGAGTTTGTGTATCAGATGAAACTAAACTACTCCACGCATTCCCACAGACACAGAACTTGCAGGCTTATTAGCGACATGCACTGACTGGTTGCTGTAACATTTATTTCTGTTGTGTGATAGGATGTTAGATGAATCCATCTTGAGTAAAAATGTCTAGAGTTTATCATCAGTATTAACATAAATTTTAACGTAATCTCTATATGATATCTAATTTAGGCTATTTATAGAACGTGCTTGGCGGCGACTCAGAGACTCCACGCGGGCTACCACGCCACGTTGGTGACCAGTGACCACTGCACTACAGCATTCAGACATATGTAGGCCAATGGGAGAAACTCAAACACACTCACTAGGATATAGTTATGTTTCCCTGGCAACTGCTTCCACTGCATATGCCGTCCTGAGATGGACTGAGTCAGTTCATTACCTGGATTGCTAGTTTTGGGTTCTGTCGTATAACCTGCTATGGACTGTGAGGGTGTTCACATTACAATTGCATAACTGATTATTTAAACACTATTGCACTCCAAAAGTTTGGGGTCCGCAAGATTTTTTATGTTTTTAAAACAAGTCTCTTATGCTCACCAAGAATGCATTTATTTAATAAAAAATATAGTAAAAACAATAATATTGTTAAACATCATTACAATTTAAAATGACTGTTTTCTACTTAAATATATTTTAAAATGTAATTTATTCATGTGATGGCAAAGCTGAATTTTCAGCAGCCCTTACTTCAATGTCTCTCTCTTAATCCTTCAGAAATCATTGCTGATTTGGTGCTCAAGAAATATTTCTTATTATTATCAATAAAAGTTGTACTGGTTAATATTTTTTGTGGAAAATGTGATTTTTTTTTCAAGAGTCTTTAAATAAAAAGTTCAAAATGGATTTAAATTAAAAGAGATTGTAACATTATAAACGTCTTTACCATTACTTTTGATCAAATGAATGCATCCTTGCTGAATACAAGAATTAATTTCTTTTATTCAAATAAAAAATAAATAAAATCTTACTGACCCAAAACTTTGAATGGTAGTGTATGTTATAAAAATACTTCATAATGTCCCTACTTATTAGGTAAATACAACTAAAAGTAATCCATTCATTGGTTATAAAACATTACTCTGGATTTTGAGCATCCTGACACAACAATATTGGCTCAACCAATGGTGCGAGTTTGGTCAGAAATCTGTTTGTGCAACCAGTGGCAGACGAGGGAATATTTGAGATCTGTACAGAAAAAAAACGAATTATTTGACATTTGTTTGGTGATGCCAGTGCAGCAGAAATCATATGCTTCTCCAAAAAAAAATTGCTTTGATGGGCAAAATGAGATACAGCCTGAGGCTCAGAGAACATAAAAAGACCGAAGGTGGCAGTCAGGACAGCCAGGTCAATGTCTGAGAACAAAGAGCTCCTAAGTACTTTCTAATATATTTCCTGGCAATATAACTGAAACTAGAGACCTTCAAACTGAGCAATTAATAAGCTATTACCGAACCATCGTACCCCAGCATGCTTTGATCTTACGAGTAGTTTTGTAGGTCTAAAGACAGGGGGTTACCATCACACACCAGTGTCCTTACTTTCACTTGTCAAAGTCCATTCAGATTTAAAGATCAAAGGATTTTAGCATGTCTGACCAGCTTCTTAAATCAGTTCACGAAAACGCCTTGAAAAATCCACACTATGACTTCCAAGCCTGGCACAAACATATGTAGTTCCAGAGAACAAATCAAGCAGAATCAGAGTTATGGCGAGACTGTTGCAGCTGTATGGCCGTCTCTTTCTTGCAAATCAAACGCAGTGGGCTGAATTATCATACTGGAGGCCTGTCAGAGAGCTTTTATCATTCTAATTAATTTGCCAAAAGGCTACAGCCGTGGCTATTTTTATTTGAGAATGAAGGGGAAAAAAAGGAAAAGGGGAGAAAAGAAAACAAAATGCCGCCAGTGCCTTATGCGTTCATAAGACAGATGCAAGGATGATTTAGACCTACTGCTAGAGGGGGATCATCACTAAATGAGAAACGAGCATGCTGCAGAAAAACGAAGGATTTATAACCACTGGAAACAGAAGAGCACATGCAAAACCAAACGTATGGGATGACAAGCATAACAGAAACATCTATATGTGCTTGGTGGCTACTATTTTTGATAACAGAAAGCTGTTCCCAACCTTGATCCTGGAGGACCACCAATAGTACACATTTTTGGATGTCTACCTAATCAAAGACCTGATGCAACTCATCAGCTCTTTAGTGAAGTTCTCCACGATCTGAAATGGGTGTGTACGGTTGGGATTCCCCCAGGAACCGGGTTATATCCACCTGTGGCAGGCTGGAAAATAAAAGAACAGCAACATATGGCATTCCAGATTAGTGTTTTAGCTCATTAGGACAGTGACTCACAGGGCTACAATCTTAATCTCAAGATTGACCAAATGCAGAGGTGGCGAATACAACAACCAACCGTATTTTACCCCTCACACCTTCTAACCCACCACTGAGACATCACAGGTGGCACCTCTTACACCTGAAGCATCTACCTGCTCATGATATGGTAGATGCAGTTGAAGAAATGGCAAGCATTGGGGTATATAAAACAATCTGATTCAAATTAATAATCAAGAGTAGAGAAATATGACATTTGCTTAGAAGTTCAAGAACATAAGACTGAGCTCACCTTCAGGAAACGGGTTTGGCTGAACCACATAAAGGAAAGCGTGCATCATGTTAAATAAAATCCCAATGGCCCCAGGCTCGTAATAGGCGACGGTATCGTAAACTCCGGAGGGGACGAAGCCGAAATCCAAAGTTCTCTGCGCTGGAGTAGCACCGGACTGCCTGTCCTGGAGTTCCCCGGACGTCAAGCCCCAGCACAGAAAAATCAGTCCCGTTTTCCACAGCATGATTAGTTCTAGTGTTGAAGCAATTCCAGGTGACAGAAGTGGAGGAAATTCTGGGTTGTACTATGAGGGACAATTTCAGATAAATCGCAGGTCTCAAGTCCTGCTGCCCGGCGAGCGACTCATGATGAGCATGGTCCCCCCGCGGCAAGCGGCTCCTGCAGGTTCATGGTGCGCCTCTCGGTCGGCCGGCCAGTCAGATGCCCCGCGATAAAAACACGGCTGATGAGCGTGAACCAGTGAAGTGTAGGGGACTACGCAGGCTCTCTGCGCACGCACCCCCTCCCCGCGTGCTAACGGGTTTCTCCGGAGCTCGGTGCTCCCGCCTGTCGGGTGCTCAAGACAGAGCAGATGAGACGCGATGATTTATAAGCGGGTTTCAATCATACACTTTACTACTTTCAGACACTGATTTTGAAGATTGGTGAAAATGTGACTGATTTTAAACACCTTTTGTCCCTAATGATTCATTTTTAGTTCAAAAGTGTAATATCTGTCAAGATAAAACTGAGGGTAGTCATTAAATAGGCATAGGGGAGAGTGGGGTAAGATGAGCCAGTGGGTAAGTTCACCCACCCCCTGTATCTGGCCATGTATCTTGCCAACTGTACACTTTTTTTGTCATGTGACCATATATTTTGAAACCACCCATAATTTCTGCCAGACTGTGAAAAGTGGAAGGCACCCAATTACTTTAAAAACTTAATGTTTTTTTTAGCATAACATATGTAATGGCTGTTACATCAAAGTAAATTTATCCAGGTCTAAAAATATTTATGATGCATATAAGAGATTTAGCAATGTATAAGAATATGTTTTTTTTCCAAATGGCAGCTATGGGGCAAAGTGAGCCAAATGTTGTGGGGTAAATTGAGCCATCATTTTATCTTACTCTACCATAAGGCACTGTAGTTAAGTTAAATCTCTGACGTATAAATTGGTAGTTTAATGTGATAGTACACAACTGATTTAGTTGATCATATATACATATTATTATTTGTAGTTTATTTGATAGGGACAGTGTACAAGTGCACCAAATCCATATCTGATAGGATCCAGAAGATGCTTTTCATCACATTATAATCAGATATATCTTTCCACCTGTAGTCCCTAATGGCCTGTTCGACATTGCAGAAAAGCTACCATGCCAAGAATCTTTTGACTAAATTGTTCATTAGTTTCAGTGACATTTATTCCTTCATTCTAATTCAGTTTTTTTTTTTAATTTTACTCCACAAACTCTCTGTTTAGTCTGTTTTTGGGAAGATTACAACTTTGGTGTTAAACATATTGTTTCAGAAATGCAAACAATTAAAGATTGAAAATTTCATTTGGTTGGTTTTATGTTGTTTACACTAGCTTTAAGAAAAGAAATAAGACCGTTTGAAAAAGAGGTAAATTATCTTTCAAATTTAACATGGGTTTGAACCAGATTCAGTCAGATGGCCAGTTTACAACCAGATGGTTCATCTTACTCATTGACTCGGGTCAACTTACCCCCACCCTGGGGCAAACTGAGTCACAGGAATACTTTTTTATAAGAAGCCATATTTTTAGAAACCTGTCATAGATACATTCTGAAAATATAAAATGATAGGAAACATCCTTCAGTTACTTTAGATACTTTGATTGTACTTCTGCGTCATTTTCCCTTATCTTGAGGACCACATAAGTAAAAAGTGGCTCATCTTACCCCACTCTCCCCTACAGAATTTAGGCCTATATCGAAATATGGTCCAAAATGCTCTTAAAATGCCGAACAACGGTTGGATTGTTCATAGTTTTATGCATTAAGTTCCCTTGGTAAACATAGCTGTACCACAATGACATTGTAGCAACTTGGTTTGACACTAAAAATTTAATTAAGCAGACTCCAGAAGTTTACTACTTTGTCTGAAGGAGATTATTTATTTTGATTTACAGCATTAACACTCATTAAGATACAGTATTCTGGTGGAAACCGGTTGTCATGGTAAATTCTGTAAGTTTTTTTTTTGGTGATCTTTTCTTATAAAATACAAACCGTACTTAATAAAAATAAAATAAAATCCCATAGACCCAGAGATGTACTGGTGGATGGAACAAATGGAACATCATTGACAGACTAACATCCATAATAATGTCGAGTAGAACATCATTCTGGATCAGCGTCTTTCTTTGTTCCTTTCAAACAAACACAGTCCTACTGTAAATTATTAGCTACCTCTAAAATCAAAGGGAAATGAGAGGGTTGATGAAAATATTGTTCAAGCCCTAATCTGATTTTTATTTATGGGAATATTGGTGAAAAAAGTCTCAGAGTCATAAGGTGCTGCAGGGGAGAATATGTGGGAGCTGCTGTTATAGAAGTAACAGGATTTTCATTTCAAACGTTTGGATTTTATATACTTGTTCAGCATTTCATGTGTTAGCCAAATAAGTTGGCCCTATGAGTGGGCTGACATCTCTTACAACATGACTAATTTTTCTCTGATTAAGCCATCAAATGCATTAAAACAAACAAGAAAGTACTTTGTGTATTACAATCATATGCACATCTTAAATATATGCTTATTATAATATGGTCGTTTCATTTAAAACCAGGCATTATTCCTTCACTATATTCTGAGAAACAACTGCATAATTCATTAAGAATGTGAGGGAGGTTCAGAATGTTGTGTGTACATGATATCAGAGCAGGAATTCACTTGATTACATTCTCATCCTAGCTGTGGATTAAAGGATTCTGTGAAGAATGCAATGGCTGCAGAATGTTGTGTGTGTCAGACATTGCTGAACAAAGACAAAATCCAACGATGTCAAAACCCTGACGGTCTGTTTGGACAAGAAATTATTCTTTTCTGACATGGCAAGCAGTAAAATCACAGATTACCATGGAGGGCAACCACACTGGTTAGTCCTGCAAAATACTCTCAACAACAAATACATCAAGATAAAACACCATTAAATATCTACTGTTGCAATTTTACCCAAGAGTAAAATTTCAAGAGGATTTCTTTACTCCAAATGGCCATACAGTTAGAAAACAACCTACTGCTCCGTGTTTACTGTATGTCTTAGCGTCAAGTTGGTACCTGGTATCCGGAGGTCTTGATGGAGAAGGACAGGGAGGTTTGTGGTGGGTGTAGGGGAGGTAAACATTACCTCATACACATGGAAATGGAGATGGAGGCGGCTGAGGGCAGATTCACTAGCTGTCTGTCACCGTCTTGTGAATTCTGTAGGAGAAAAGGTCACAAAATGGCAGATATTACGGTCTCAGGATGTCAGATACGTGGGCGCAGTTTAAAACCAGATCATACCACGGAGAATGCTTTCTGACTGATAAAACTAAAAGGTGAATAAAATCCGTAAAATACTTACAATATGATGACCAGTCACAGCACCAAAAACATACAACTTTCTGTATAAATTCATATAAGACATGGCACAAATTACAAAACAACTTTTATTTGCTGTACCCAAAACAGGGATGGCATTACATAAAAACAAATGGTTTAGTCTTCAACATTTACGTATGAACCTACTTGTAACATTATGGTATATTTTAAAAACAAAAAATGAGAACACACCGTGAGGACAACAACCTGTGTAACCCTGTTCAGAATCTCTCCAAAAAAGTCATTAGATTTTTACAAGGATAATAAAATAAAATACAATATACTGAAATGCAAACTATGCATATTTCAAAACATGGCAGGAACACTTCTATTAAGGTATTAGATATTATTAGATATTAGGTATTATTATAAAAAACATTTCAGTCAAAAGAGAATGATGGAATATCCATTTTTTCAAGTCCCTTGGCATTTGGTACCTTTGCACCTCATGACTGTGTACTGGAGGTACATTCTAGACATAGGCTGAACAGACTTAGATTGACATTCAACTTTCCTCACTGCAAAATCAACTTCCAATCAACATTATAAAACAGTATCAACATGATAAAACAGTATCAACATGATATTGAACTATTAATTACTGGATAATAATTTAATTACATTTAAAACAACAAAATATTAATTATATCAAACAATAGTCTCAGTATAGGATTGGTCACAGATTATTTGAATTTCAAAATACACTAACAATGTGCATAAAAAAGCTCTAATTTTGTTACATTTCATATGAAACGGTTATTTGCTTTCATAGCTGGTGTAAATAAGCCAATATCACACTTCAAACAAAAATATTCTGTACATCTTAAGACAATGTGGTAAATCAGTGCAAAGTTGAATCAGCTGGATTGGCACCATGTATATTGTACAGAGCTGAATTATCCAGCAGCCTGGCATTAGCCAAACCTTCCCTTTCTGGTCATGAGTCTTGAGTTTTAAAGAAAATTTTAAGAAGAAAATGAAAAAACTGTATCTGTTACGATACAGACTTCAACTGAAACAAATAATACCTTTACTAGTTCTAAAAACAAATATTTGCCAGACTGATCAAGTCTAATGGCAGCATTATTGGCAAACTCGTTTAGCATATTAGTAAAAAGTGTGTGAATATATACAACATTATCTGTTTATACGAATCAGTTGTAAATTGCTCAATTGTTTTTTTTTGTAAGTGTTTTAAAACTAATAATACATTATATGCTTTTTAGTATCCAATCAAAGACAAATTTCTAGTGGGAAAAGTCTAGTTTGTAAGAAGTTCATGCCTCAATTATTGTTCAAGATGTTCTGTCTCTGTTGAAATCGAGACAAACATATCCTAAGCAACACTAGATTCTACGCCCTGTTGATATGCCCGGCTGCCGAGGGCGAAGAGACTCTTTGTTTTGATTTAAAATGCTTTACGCACAAGATCTGCTTCCTTTGACAAATATTCCACAGGAATAGAAGAAGTGAGGACGGCAAATCGAGTAATTTTCCAGTTAGAGATACATAGTAGCAACCTCTGAAGAACTCACTCGAAAGTCAATTATGTCAGACTCAGACTATGAGTTCCTGAGCAGTTACTATGGTGATGGGGTTAAAGTTCACCCGATTCGGTTGCCGCATATTGTGAAGCGGTCAATCTCCAACAGATCTTTTTTGGTGGCTCTGTGTTTAAGTTCAGTAGACTGTGGTGTCTCGCTACTGCTCTCCTCTGGTTTAGGAAGAGAATCTGGGGGCGAATCACTGGTCACCTCAGTTACAGGAGGTGGAGCCGGGGGAAAAGGCTTCGCTCTTGGGCTCGGCTGCTTGGTGATGGAGGTGGAGGGTTGCTGCACTTTAGGCTCGGCTAAAAAGAGGTGAAGAAACAAAGAAAAAAAAAAAAACATGATTCAAAAACTCTCCTCAGCACACACACAAACACACAAAAAAAATAACATGACTTTGAGAAACTGACAGAATGGCTGAACTACTGAATAGCCAAAACTTGTGTTACCTGAGGGTGAGGGAGATTTGGTGGGGTTGGCTTTCTTGGGAGTTTGTTTTGAGGTTTGAGCAGTCGGTCTTTCAAACAGCTTACCCTCCATGTTAGCTTCCTTCACATAGCGACAGGACTTGCCCAGAATAACTATATTATTCAACACTTTCATTGTTATCAATCTGCAGAATCAGACCAAACAATCAACACATTTAAATTAAAAGCTGCAACTACTACTTTATAATCTTGTGTTGGGCAAGCTACTCTCAAAATGTTTCCAAAATGTTACCAACTACTCTACTATCACACTATTACTCTCTGTACAATCATACTATTACACTACAGTAAGCATTTTTTTACTTAATATACACTACCATTCAAAAGTTTTGGTTTGGCAAGTTTTTAAACCAAGTGGTATGTTCACCAAGGCTGCACTTATCTGGTCAAAAAATACAGTACTATTGTGATATATATTGTGAAATGTTATTGGAATTTAAAATTTCGGTTTTATATTTTAAATGTAATTTATTCTTTTGATGGCAAAGCTGAATTTTCAGCTTTTCCTTCAGTCTTCAGTGAGCGCGTTTACATGCACGTTCTTAAACCGATTATGCTTAATAAGCCGAAAACGTAGTTGGTCATGTAAACGGTAACCCGTTTTCTTTTATCGGAGTACGGGCATAAACCGGTCACAACAGGTAGTTTTTTTGCCTCTTACTCCAATTTCGCACGGCATGTAAACTCAATAACCCGCTTTCTGTCGGCTTATATAAGTGCGCATGTGTGATACGTGACAGGAACGCATCGTTAGTGCAGATTTAACCTGCAGGGAAAACGTCTTGCAGTAAAGAAAGAAGGAAATATATCACAAAAGCAGACTTTTTAATGACTCAGAAAATGATAAAAAAGTGTTCATCTCGTGCAGCAGAAGTAGAAGTGGTTCAGTCACAATGCTGCGTTTATAACTGCATGAGACGAAAATATATGAGCTGTAAGTTTCCCGACATGTTGCAAGCTTAATTTAACATCACAACTGACAAATGTATGGAATACTCCGAGTCAGATACGCAAATGATTATATTTTGACGTCACTACAGGGAAATAACCTGATTTATTAATGAAGTCATGTAAACGCAGCTTACTTGCGTTGTCAGGTTACTGATGTGCATGTAAACGGGGAAAACTGGTTATTTTAATAAGCTGATATTTGTGAGATATCAGCTTACTGGTGTGCATGTAAACGTGATCAATGTTCATGACCCTTCAGAATATTCTAATATGGCGATTTGGTGCCATCTAAACATTTCTTATAATCATGAATTTTGTAGTTTTCTGAACAGATGCTTAAATTTTTTTTGTAGAAATATGATACGATTTTTTCTTCAGGATTTAGCATTTATTTGAAATGGAAACCTTCTGAAATGTTATACAAGTCGTTACTGTCATTTTGAAAAATTCAATGCATCTTCGCTGAATAAAAGTAATAATTTTCTCAGAACAAAAAATAATTACAAAATTACTGACCCCAAACTTGTGAATGGTAATGTATTAAAAAAACAAAACAAAAAGCAGCCTTTATTGCCAAATTTAAAGGGGTCATTTGATGCGATTTCAATTTTTCCTTTTTATCTTTGGAGTGTTACAAGCTCTTGTTGCATAAATAAGATCTGTAAAGTTTGCAAAGATTAAAGTCTCAAATCCAAAGAGATATTCTTTATAAAAGTTCAGAGTCAGCCACACCTACCTAAAATGGCTCGTTCTAACACGCCCCCACATATCTACCTCACTATGTGGGAAGATTTGATCACGCCGCCAAAGTCAATCAAAGAATGAAGGCGTAACTTTTATTCTCATGTAGTATTGTTGCCGCTGCCGCCATGTCGTGAAGGCGCTGTGTGCTTCGTTGTGAAAGCGAAACGACTTTGTTTTGTCTTCCAAAAGAGGAAGATATCCGCTTCGTCATGCCTAGAGCTGATCCGTGCTGGTCGCTGAGGGAATACATAAAATTTCACCGTGGACGAAGCGGAGTTCAGCCGGGGTCGTCACATGTGGTTGCCGTTATTCTCGGCATCCCGCCCGGGCGCGCAGTTCTCGAAATCCGCCGCCTCAGTAATCGCTCCCGGCCTGGCGCACGCTAAGCCGGGACTTTGGCTCACGCTAGCATGGCCTTCGGCTCACGCTGGCCTGGCCTCAGCTCATCTGCCGGGGCCGGGGCTTCCCCTCACGCTAGGCCGCTGTGTTTTTCGTTGAGATTGCGAAACTACTTTGTTTGGTCTTCCAAAAGAGGACACGACTACAAATCAGTGGTTAAGTTGTATTTACAAACACTGTTCCAGAACAGTTTAACCCAAATATCCAGATGTGTGCAGCACAAGTTTATGGGGGACTGTTTACTGATCCTGGTAGAGTAAAATTAATTAGACTAAAATGCCGGCAGTTCTGAATCACAGTCTGTAAGTACGTTTTCATTTAAAGGATTTGCCAATGATGATTCAAATGCGAGTTTTGGGCAGTGTGGAGTAGAACTTGTTGTTTGTCATTTCTCCGATCACAAAATCAGACATGGTTTTATGTTTATGCGGCACGATGCAATGCAACGCAACGCGTAAAAAGACAGCACAAGTCATTATATTCAGTAATTATGTCCCCACTGGATGCAACAAATGCCTCGTTTGTAATGGGTTTTAATGTTTTTGAATCATCGCTCAGGCCTGACAGGGCATCACAATATGGTAAGGGACATAACATTTCCGTCTCACGCTTGAGGTATTCGGCCAATCACAACGCATTGGATAGCTGGCCAATCACAGCGCACCTCGCTTTTTCAGACCGATGAGCTTTGAAAAATGGTTTCAAAAAGGCGGGCCATAGAGGAGAAACAGTAATGTACAGTATGTGGAAAAGAATGTGTTTTAAAATAATGAATAATGAAAATAATGTGTTTTAAACCGCATAAACACATTTCATTTACACCAAATACACAAAATAATGTTCTTTTTAGCAGCATCATATGACCCCTTTAATCATATCTCTCACTCCATGATTTAAAAACTACAGCAGTGTATCCACCTCTACCGAGAAATGTAGTTTCTATTTGAAATGACACTAATGGCCAAAACTGCTCACAGAATGTTCACAGATTGTGTATTTGCACAGTATGAAAACAAAACAATCAAATACTCTCGGTCTGTAGAGATTGGGTTGCACACTAAGTCATGCAGTCAAATTTACACATTACTGTATGTGATACCATACACTTTGAGCCAACTCATTTACCCAAGATAAAAGAGGAGCAGACAGACAGATGAGAGAGCGCCCTGGATCTTCACTGAGCTCATCACCACTCGAATCAACTGAAGGAAACAAAACCATATCCTCAGTATCAGTATCATATTTGCAATCCGTTACAGTCTTGAATAATACTCTAATATAGATTTGTTGTTTACATTTAGTCCTTTAGCAGATGCTTTATCCAAAGCGACTTACCAAATGAGGACAATAAAAGCAATCAAAAAACAACAAAAGAGCAATGATATATAAGTGCAAATGACACGTCTCGGTTAGCCTAACACAGTACACGTAGTAAGGTGTGTGGGGTGTATACATATAATTATATATATATATATATATATATATAAAATATATATATATATATATATATTATTATATATATATATATATACACACACACACAAAGAAAAACAAGTCGATAGAATAGAAAAAATAGAAAGCTAGTGTTTAAAGATAAATATAGATAAAGTAGAATTAAATTAGAGGGTCAAAGAAAGGTGTTTAATGTGTCATTTTTTTGCCATTTTGTAATACTATGTGAAAACAAAAAAACAAATTTGTGTCATTGAGTATTTTAGGTTACCTACAAAGAAGCTTATAGTTAGTGCAATAATAACCAGAGTAGTTAAACAAGTGAAAAATCTCACCAGTACAGCTAGAGGTAAGGAATGAAGCCCATCCTTCTTGCCACCGAATCGCTGTAGTCTGGTAGGCCGTCCAGAATAACCAATTATATCCCAATATATATATTAGATATAATATATATTATATATATATATTTTTTAAATAAATACTTTTCTGCTGATTTATAGATACTAGGCTAGATTTGATAAAAAATAAGTATTTAAAAATGAATATATACTACATCCATAATTTAAACTTTTACTTACATTCTGTTGTCGACTGCTGACTAGTTCAAAGGCCAAGCTGGCTTTATATTCACTGTAGACCTAAAGAACATGATAGAAAGGCAAAGTTCATATGTGGCGCCTATATTTAGGGCTATGTTAGTGCACTTTGTTGGCACCCTCAATGTGTACTTTTGAGAATCTTTGAAAATCAATTACAAATCTGTGGCTCTCACATCGGCTGTGATGTCATTGAATTTAGTGATGAAGGCGTGCTTGACAATGTCGACTGCAACCTCAGACATGATTACTATAAGGACGTCAGGGAGCAGCACCCAGAGGTGATCTACAAGCAATATCAACAGTTAACAGATTAACCAAGCATTGTTGAAAATTTGCTGAAAATGTACTTATCCTCAGGCCATCCAAGATGTACACGAATTTGTTTCTTCATCAGAACAGTTTTGGTTCTCTCTTTTGGTCACCAATGGATCCTCTGCAGTGAATGGGTGCCGTCAGAATGAGAGTTCAAACAGCTGATTAAAAATATTATAATAATTCCAGGGAAACTTGTGGATTATTGGTGTTATGGACTCTCATTCTGTTCTAATTATGAAACAAACTCATCTACATATTGGATGGCCTCAGGCAGAGTCAATTTTCAGCACCTTTTTTTATTTATTTATTTATTTTTTGGGTGAACTATTTTTTCAGGTAAGTACCACGGTCATTATGAATCTGATTGGATCTGCCTCATAAAGATGCTAGATTGTCAGATTTTGGCGCTACAATAAACCAACTACTAGACTACAGAGGAACTAGATTTAGCTTGAAAAATGCCTGTATTTTCAATTAAGAGTTTAAATCTGATTCTGAGTCTTAATCCAGACCTGAGTTCCAGGAAAACTGCTCCATGTTCCTCAGGCACACGATGAGGAGCAATACAGAATTGGTGAACCGCTCCTTGATATCTGTATGAAAGAAATATAAACCCAACACATGAGCAACACAAAGTCTGCACATCTTTTATTCACAAAGCCCCTCTCTCTCCAATCCCTGCAAAACGTGAGGGGAAACGACGGTCAGCAAATAAAGCTCTCAGATTGTAAGACTTCAAAGGATGGTAATCTGTACGATGCACGCACTGTTTCCAGCAGGTTGTGTATGAATAGTAACTTGAGGAATTATTTCCTCACAAAGGCTTGAATGGACGATCACAAGACTTAATGGCCATTTGAAAGTGGGGAGAGAGTAAACAGCAGAAGGGAGAATAGGTGCTGATTACAGTATATCAGCGTGTCTTTCATAAAGAGGATGGGCACTGTAGGAAACAGGCACTCAAACGGCACCACAGTCTGTCAGTCTGTTTCTCACATAGCGTTATCAGAAAGCTCTTGAGAGCATTGATTAGCATTTCAAAAAGATGCTATAATGTTTCTGAGTCAGCACACACACAACGTTCAAGACTGCAACTTCACCTGCCTTGCAATCAAATAGTCTCAAAGTGATTAAGATGACGTACACCCTACTATTTACTTTGAATAACCAGAAGTGAGGTAGAACAGTGTTTAATCCACATTTAAAGCATGTCGTACTAACAAAAAGGAAATTAACCACCATTATTTTGGAGGGATTTTGCTTGGTTAGTAATCTAGTATACTTTGCAGCACCTTAAATAACATATCACATATACCATGACATACACTACCATTCAGCAGTTTTGGACTTTGACTCACCACTGTTGGACATCTGAAAGAGGTTGTTCTTCTCAAACTTCTTGAACACACTTCCCTTGATTTCCACAAACTGAAACGTGAACACACACATGCCTATAAAAACCCTCTTTACACAATTTTAAATAAAGTGAAACAATAGTTTGCTGAACTGGATGATTCTGATTTTGGCGATTCTGTTGTTTGCACATAAAATGTTTGTGTATGTGGAAATACTCACATTGTTCGACATCATAATGGTGAGCAGAGATTTGTTATGCGAGTTGAAGGCCACATTTAGTGTAGAGGCCTGGACCATGATGAGGATGGCATGCAGAACTGTGACAAATATACACTGAGGAAAACTATTATATTGAACTATTTTATTATGTATGTATTATTGTATTGTGTGTACACAATAAAATGAACTACTACACCACACCTCCAACATCAATATGGAAATAAAGAGTAATGATAACACTAAATTATGACACATCATATATTCTGAGCACTGCAGACTTCTTGTATAATAACAAGGATACAGACATAGAAGACTGCCATGAAGAAATGGGGAATGACTCCAATATGGGCTCTTTTCCGTGACTTTGGCTCAGTGGCCGTCCAGTAGAGAGCATCTAGAATGTCTTGTCCAAATGATGAAAAGAGACGGTCTGCCACCTGCCACACGATGAAATGACACAGATATTTAGTTCACCCAAAAATTAAAATCTCAATGTCGTTCTAAACCTGTATGTTGCTTTATGCTATATGGAAACACTGCATGAACATTCTTCTACAGATTTGAAACAAACCAAGAGTGTGTAAAAAAAATAATAATTTCATTTTCATTTTTAGGTGAATTCCTTTATCAGAACTGAAATGGGTTTGAGGTCTGTTCAATACCTCCAGCATGTTGTAGATGATGTAGAGTTTGATGACAGACTGGCCACGGATCAGGTGGTACATCATGGCGTAGTCGACATAGTGCATCATGGAGTAACAGAGTACCATTATTAAACCTTTCAGCAGGTCACACACCTGAGCTGGCTGCAGGAACCGAGAGCCACTGATAAACACAAACATACAGCAGAAGTGTTTTAAACAAGTCAGAGTCAGAATAAGTTGCATAAAAAGCTTAATGAGCACATTAATTATAGATAGCACTTATGAATTTACAAAATGAGGCCAAATGCAATGATTAAACATCAGCTTCAAAACACCATTGCACTGATGAAAAGCTCTGGCTTTCTTTCAAACCACAGAAACTCACAGATGGGCATTTCTTCAACTACAGCCAAGGGACTAACTAACAGACTTTGCATTCTCTTTTTGTACGAATGTCAAAATGAAAATGGTCTTATCATTATTTGCAACTTTTCACATTTTTGTATAGATTTGTATTATATTTTCTTTGCCCAAGACCCAGATTTTAAAATAATAAAATATTTAAAAAATCCATTGTTACAATTTTTATTAATTTTAAAAAAATACGATGACCCAAACAAGAATGAAATAGTCAAGTTTAGTGTGTTAATATATATATATATATATATATAATATATACAACATACAAACATACATATAGATATTAATATATATACAGTGGGTACGGAATGTATTCAGACCCCCTTACATTTTTCACTCTTTGTTATATTGCAGCCATTTGTAAAATCATTAAATTAATTTTTTTTCCTCAGTAATGTACACACAGCACCCCATATTGACAGAAAAACAACAGAATTGTTGACATTTTTGCAGATTATTAAAAAAGAAAAAAGAATATCACATGGTCCTAAGTATTCAGACTCTTTGCTGTGACACTCATATATTTAAACTCAGGTGCTGTCCATTTCTTCTGATCATCCTTGAGATGGTTATACACCTTAATTTGAGTCCAGCTGTGTTTGATTATACTGATGGGACTTGATTAGGAAAGCCACACACCTGTCTATATAAAGACCTTACAGCTCACAGTGCATGTCCGAGCAAATGAGAATCATGAGGTCAAAGGAACTGCCTGAAAGAGCTCAGAGACAGAATTGTGGCAAGGCACAGATATGGCCAAGGTTACAAAAAAGTTTCTGCTGCACTTAAGGTTCCTAAGAGCCCAGTGGCCTCCATAATCCTTAAATGGAAAACATTTGGGACGACCAGAACCCTTCCAAGAGCTGGCCATCCGGCCAAACTGAGCTACCGGGGGAGAAGAGCCTTGATGAGAGAAGTAAAGAAGAACCCAAAGATAACTGTGGCTGAGCTCCAGAGATCCAGTCGGGAGATGGGAGAAAGTTGTAGAAAAGTCAACCATCACTGCAGCCCTCCACCAGTCGGGGATTTATGGCAGAGTGGCCCAACGGAAGCCACTCCTCAGTGCAAGACACATGAAAGCCCGCATTGAGTTTGCTAAAAAACACCTGAAGGATTCCAAGATGGTGAGAAATAAGATTCTATGGTCTGATGAGACCAAAGTCAACTTTTTGGCCTTAATTCTAGCGGTATGTGTGGAGAAAACCAGGCATGCTCATCACCTGTCCAATACAGTCCAACAGTGAAGCATGGTGGTGGCAGCATCATGCTGGGGGTGTTTTTCAGCTGCAGGGACAACTGGTTGCAATCGAGGGAAAGATGAAAGCGGCCAAGTACCGGGATATCCTGGATGAAAACCTTCTCCAGATTGCTCAGGACCTCAGACTGGGCCGAAAGGTTTACCTTCCAACAAGACAATAACCCTAAGCACACAGCTAAAATAACGAAAGGAGTGGCTTCACAACAACTCTGGGACTGTTCTTGAATGGCCCAGCCAGAACCCTAACTTAAACCCAATTGAGCATCTCTGGAGAGACCCAAAAATGGCTTTGTCCAAAACGGTTACCATTCAAACCTGACAGAACTGGAGAGGACTGCAAGGAGGAAGGGAGAGGATCCCAAATCCAGGTGTGAAAAACTTGTTGCATCTTTCCCAAAAAGACTCATGGCTGTGTTATATCAAAAGGGTGCTTCTACTAAATACGGAGCAAAGGGTCTGAATACTTAGGGACCATGTGATATTTCAGTTTTTTCTTTTTTAATAAATCTGCAAAAAATGTCAACAATTCTGTGTTTTTCTGTCACTATGGGGTGCTGGTGTACATTAATGAGGGAACAAAATTAACTTAAATGATTTTAGCAAAATGGCTGCAATATAACAAAGAGTGAAAAATTAAGGGGGTCTGAATACTTCGTACCCACTGTATATATAATAATATATATATATAAAGACCCTTTGCTGGTTGCTAAAACAAACCCATGCAACAATCAACAACCACCAAAAGGAACAACTCAAAACCCATGCAGATGTTTGATGTATGGTCTTTATGTATAGACAGAGGGGAAAACAAATAATACAAGTTCAGTATTGACGTCTATCACACCCTGCCTAATTCAGTTAGGACACTTTCAGCAGAAAACTAATGAACGGACGGTATCAGATTTATTTGAGGAGTTGAGCTGCGATTCAGAGGTGTCCACTGATCCTGCGTCTTGGGTGTGGGTGGGAGAATAAAATAGGCGGATGTTTCATTTTCACTTAAGGCATCACACTCCCACTCACGAGGAGGAATCTACACAAACATCCCCAGGAAACAGCAGGACTGAGAACTGGCAACAAAATGCTGAAAGAAGCTGAGCTTTTTGGTCATAGAAAGATTATGATTGTAAGACTCCCCCATACACAAAAAAGCACTGTGGAGATATCATGGTACAAAAATAAAATTAATAGTAAATGTAATTTTGGCAAGGTAATGCCAAAAAAAACATATACACTACTGTGCAATTTTTGTTTAAATCTTAAAGTATCTTATGCTCACCAAGGCTGCATTTATTTAAAGGTGGGGTAAGCGATTTTTCAAAAACGCTTTAGAAAACTGATTCGGGCCGACTAGTAAAACAAACTTGTAGCCAATCAGCAGTAAGGGGCGTTGTCTACTCATGATATGGAGGAGAGAGCGTTCAGTGCAAAGGACGGACATTAGCGAGCAGAGCGACAGAATGATAGAGATGGTGGATAAAAAACAAAAGAGGAAAACATCTGCGGAACAAAAGAAGGCTTAAGGCAATAAGGCAAGAAGTAGGACCCGTGTAAATATCGGATCAGCTTTCCAGCGCTGGAGAGAACTCAAGGAGCGGGGGTCTGCGATCGGACGCCGAGGTTGCTTTTTTTCTCGATAGGTGAGTAACACAGTGTCTGTGATTGTCATTTGTCTGTGAAGCGATTTCTGGTAGCCATTGTTGACATTTGAAATCACCAAAACAAACACACCCCTACCCCAAAAGGGTCTCGCCCCTATTTTGATAGCTCCGCCCCACACATACATACGCAACCCAGGCAACGATTAGTTCTGTGAAATAAAGCAAAACCAATGTTGCACTGTGTCTACACCGGACACGAGTGGATCGGCCCGACAAAATACTATAGAACTCATTATAATCAGTTATGCGGTCTACACCATAGATATATATACATATCTATGGTCTACACAGGATGCGGTGTGGCAAGACACAACAAATCCCTGACAGAAATGCAATGCGTCCTCGTATTCAGGACGCATTGACACAAATTCAAACGATTTTAATGGTTCGCTTGGCGTGTCCAGTGTTAAGGACAGACTTTAGCTGTTGCGGCGCAGACCGTGTTTTACTCAACCATCGAGAAAGACAGAACACAAATCTGCAACCAGGCCATCCGATCACAGGCCTTCCGCTCCTTGAGTTCTCTCCAGCGCTGGAAAGCTGATCTGATATTTACACGGGTCCTACTTCTTGCCTTAAGCCATCTTTTGTTCCGCAGACGTTTTCCTTTTTTATTTTTTATCCGCCATCTCTATCTTTCTGTCGCTCGTCTGCCCTCGCGACACACCGTCCGTACCTGTAGCACCCCATGACTCACCGCTTTTCTCTTCCACACATCATGAGTAGACACGCCCCTTACTGCTGATTGGCTACAAGTTTGTTTTGCTAGTCGGCCCGAATCAGTTTTCTAAAGCGTTTACCCCACCTTTAATAACTACACAAGTTCAAAACAAAATAAATTTACAAAATGTACAATTTTTTTTTTTATATTTACATTACAAATATGAAATTCATATAAAGTGGTCCATACTCAAAGTTGACAGCTGGGATATGAAACCTGTCTCTCTGTAAGCACTGAACACTGAACACATACTGATATTTGCCTTTCATCTGTGACAGCTTGCTTGTGCTAAAGTGCCAGGCTTATGTGTAAGAAAGCTTTTGTCCTTTATATACTTGACTCATGTTGAAGGAATGGGATGCAGAATTTTAATGCTGAATGGTTTTAATTCATCAGAAAAAACGGTCCTGAAATGCTACTGTGATGTTACTTGAAAGGTCTCATTCATTGTGAGGGGTCCTAAAGGTAACAGTAAATTTGCTCAAGATTTTACCAAAACAGGAGTGTGACTTTTAAGTCACTTACAAGTAATTACATTTAGGAATATTTTTGAACAATCTCCCGAAGCTGGAAATGTGACCATGAGGTATTAATAAAATCTTTAAGTGTAGCTATGGATCTGGGGATTCAGTTAAACCTCTTTGCAGTTTGATTAAAGCGAAGGGAAAAGCTGCAATGAGTTAGGAGATCCTCTCCAAATGCACCAGAGTAGAGCAAAAAACTAAATTTAACTGCTTTCCTGTAGGGAAAAACAGTATAAACAGCCTATAGTGGTTTGCTGGTCACCAAGCTAGTCTAGTTTGAATTGTTTTGGCAGCTGGTTAGGCTGGCAAGGCAGTTGGCCAACAAACTAAATCAGCTTAAACTAACTAACTAAACTCTGCATCTTAGGCTGGTTTAAACGTTTTTTTTTTCTCCAGCAGGATGGCGTGTAATGTAGCACTTCAATGTCATATTGGTGCCAGACATACACTCAAGCCAGATTCTACAGTCATGAAACACAACCACTGCCAGACTTGACACTTAACAGTTCAAAATGCAACCTCTTCACTTGCCAGCAGCTGAGAGTTCAAATTAAAATTACTGCACAGTCATATCGTAAGCTAAACCACTGAATAAAGAGTTATCACTGGTAGTGACATACACACTCCACCAGGTTGGCAAATGCTTCAGTCACATGCTCGTTATATAAAACGTATGGATCAAACAGAATGAAGGATGGGATTGTTTGAAACACTGAAGGCAGGCATCCTACCTGCTCCGTCTGCAATAAGGGCAAACATTAGCGCTGATGGGAGGAGGGAGAGGCACAAATTAGGCATTATACTACTCTGATATGAGGAAAAGTCAATAATAATACACACTTGTTCATTATGAACCTGGCAGAATTAAAGCACAATGAGAAAATTTGGTTTCTAAAACCAAGTCTTAAGCCATAATTTATTTGACTGGTCACAATCACTCCTTTTTTATGGTTTGAAGACGCTTTGCTGCTAAAGCCAAGTGTATACTGCACTCTTTTACACTCTGTCCTGTAAGATTGTTATTTGTCAGACTGCATGGCAGGTGAGATCTTGAGTAAGAACCAAGACAGACTGAATGACAAACTATCTTTCATGTTTGTAAAGTACATGTTGGTAAAGACTGAATGGTTATTTTAGTTAAACGTGTTATGACATCAATATTCACAAGTGAAATTGAGATTATATTGCACAAACCCAGTAACATTGGCAATGTTGTTCGTGAAAGAAGACAAAAGCACAGCAAGAGTCAGAGTGTCAGGAGTCAGTCGTGGATGGGCAACCGAGGTCACTGATTTCAAAGCAAGCTAAAGGTCATTTTGATGGTATGATCATAACGTGAAGGGAACACTGGGTTTCTGTATCATGTAGTATCAACATTTTTAACTAAATGTCTCTCTTTCTCTCCTTTGTAATAAAAAAAAAAAAAAACAATTCCCAAACTTAGGGTGCGTTCACACTTCGGTTCGGTTCTCTTTGTTCGTTTGGTCCGGACCAAAAAAGAAAACAATACATTTGGTCCTGGACCACTTAGCGTTCACACTGGCATTTTTGACAGCAAACCTAAAGGCATAGTGATACATTCACAATCTGATTGGTCGGGTTGAATGTAATATATTTCATGATGGAACTCCCCAAACAAAAGGTGTGTTCGACTTAAAGCAGTGCTGCGCAGACCGATCAGTGTATGACAACAAAGCACCCATTCGCCAATCTGTCTGCTCAGCGCTGCTTTAAGTCGAACACACCTAATGCCGACTGCTGGACTAAGTGCGCTCATTGTTGCGTGTATTAAAGGGGTCCTATTATGCTTTTTCACGTATTCAACTTTAGTTTAGTTTCTGTAAATGTTGCTGTTTTACTTGTTGATATCACAAATATCGACGAATGGGACGAGACCTGGTTGAGCTGCACTAGAGAAGGCAACGAGTGTTATCACCATGTCGGAGACACGCTAGCTTTCCCAAGGCAGACGAACTTAGAATGGTTACAATCATCCGGGTTTAAATCGCGCTCAAAATGATTTGATTTTGACGCAATATTTACCCTGAAGCGCCCATGGCAGCACACACTGGCCCAACTAACCAATCACAGCACATTTCGTATTTCAAAAGGCGTTCCTTCATTTGATACAGGAACTATTCGAGCCTTTCATGTGGATATTCATGCCAGACTGTAGTTATGAGAGCCTGTTCTAGTACAACCCCAAAACAAAATCAAGACTTTGTAAAAGAGCATAATAGGACCCTTTAATAATTTTATTTTCACCACCTTCAAACTACTCACGTCAGACTCATAAACGACTTTGACCTCTGCTCATTTTGTTTTGGATACACCGCTCGTTCCGCATCATCAAATCATGTCACATGGCGTCTCATCTTGTAATTACTTCCTGTTTTTGGTTTGTTTAGAAGTGTTTGGTCCGTGTTGCGTTCATATTTCACTTGAACCACACCAGAGTTCGTTTGGAAGCGGACCGAGAACCATCTTTTTAGCTGTCTTGGTCCGCTTGTTTGGTGCGCACCAGGTTTCGGATGGCAGTGTTCACACTTACTCAAACGAACTGCACTAACAGAGCAATCGCATCAGAGTTTGTTTTTTTTATTCGAACCAAACATGACAAGTATGAACACACCCTTAGTCTCAGACAGCAAAAAATAAATAAAAAATTTGTTGCCGAAATTGCACAGTGTGCACCTGGCTTTATTTGAAAAAAATTCGGATTCTCTTCACTGTTACGAATCGTTGTTACAAACATTCTCAAACCATACCAATTTAATTCAGCTGAAAATACACTCACTACTGTTCAAACGTTTGGAGTCAGTAAGATTTTATTTTCTGAAAGAAATTTTATAACATGTTTTTAATCAACAAGCATGGATTCAATTGATCAAAAGTGACAGTAAACACATCAAAAAATTTATATTTCAAATGCTTAAAAAAAAAAAAAAAAAGTTCTCATCAAATAATCCTGAGACAAACATATCAAATATTGATCAGCACAACTGTTTTCAACATTTATAATTATAAGAAATGTTTTAGAACACAAAGCAGCATATTAGAAGGATTTCTTTCTAAAGAATCATGTTACACTGAAGACTGAAGAGTAATGATGCTGAAAATTCAGCTTTTCCTCACAGGACTAAATTACTTTGAAAATAAAAAGATAAATAGAAAACATCTATTTTATATTGTAAGATCATTTCACAATATTACTGTTTTTACTGTACTTTTTAATGGACAAAAAGCAACCTTTGTGAGCATAAAAGTCTTCTTTCAAAAAACGACAAAAATAAAACCTTTAAACAGCAGTGTATTTTTTTGAAAAAATACTTTCATTATTATAAATTTAATTTATTTATTATTATTAAAATGTATATTATGTGTGTTACCCAAGGCCCAGCAGTGTATCGGCAACAACCTCAAAAGGGCCATTAAAGTTCTCAGGGGGCAGCAGGGTGAACACGTACAGACAGGCATCCAACACAGGACAGAACCCGTAAGATCATCAACTGTAGAAAACACAAACAGCGACCTTAGCACCTGCACACAGATATACAATATGCAAAGCATAAATTCATTTGCTTTGTTCGTGTTCAGTCATGTTATACAGAAATAGCAGTGACATCATGTTAAGAAAGCCATCTGCCCTGAATCCTGATGCTTCACATGCTTGAGCACACAGAGGCGTGTAATGTGTTGAAGGAGGCTTTGAATATGTCTGCCAGCAGTCAGGAACCTTCAATATTTTTTTATCTTTAGGAAGCACTCCTCTGTTTCAGAGAAAGACTGTTAAGGACAAATTAAAACATTAATATGCTCCGCAATCAACTGGCTCTTTAAAGACGAGTGTGAATCCTGGGGGACAATTTGTACCATCAGCTATAAAAAAGATAGCTTGTTAGGAGACGAACACCAGACCACTAGAACCCTCTCAACAAGGGACAAAGAAAATAAAAGGCAGTGGAATATAAATCAAGACAGGGCTTAATAATAAGGAGCTTTTCTGTAGGCCTGTAGTTCAGATAAGAACTTGCAAAGACACGGTCATAAACCTTTCAATAAAAATGTATTTTACATATTTGTATATGTAATTTTTTCCCATTAAATTCATGGTGAATTCATTCTGTACAAAAAAACTCTAAAATAAATAAACTAAATATTTATATATATTCTTTACAATAATAGCAGGAACTATACAGCTATGTAACGCTGTGATCACTAAAAATGTATAAACATACTTTTATATTGGTTAGTATTATTTTATTATTATTATTTTTTTACATGATTCCGATTTAAAGCTCTTTCTACCAATAATAAAATGAATTCCCTCCCATTATTTTATTCAGAAAAATGCATTCAGTTGATCAAAAGTGACAGTTGAGACATTAATAAAAATACAAAGTATTTATTACAAATTAATGCTGTTCTTTTTTTAACTTTATTTATCACAGAATCCTGAAAAGCAAATGCATCTCATTTTCCACAAAAATATTAAGCAGCAAAAACCTTTCACCATCCCTAAAATTCTTTGAGCAGCAAATCAGCATATTAGAAAGATTTCTGAAGGATCATGTGACACTGAAGACTGGAGTAATGGCTGCTGAAATTCAGCTTTGCCATCACCGGAATAAATTACATTTTAAAATATCTTCAAATAGAAATAGTTATTTTAAATTAGTTATTTTTGATCAAATAAATCCAGTCTTGTTGAGCATGAGATTTCTTTCAAAAACATTTAAAAAAATTATTATCGAGCTTAAACTTTTAAACAGTAGTGTAAATATATATGTTTTTGACAAAACCTCAGCTGTTTAAGTTTGCAAAGCATAAAAATGTGCACATGATGAACAAGTGTAAAATATAGCGGAAACCAAGTACTGGTTGATAGATCAGACAGTTTCATCAGCTGGACCCATCAGCCAATCTTATTGTTGAGCTCTGCAAGATAATGAAAACATGCTACCTGCTCATAGTGAACACACTGGCTGCAAGTAATCATTCTGAATCAACGTGGAAATCTCTTAGGTATGCAGCTCAACTTTGTGACCGACTGGTTGGTGCTTCCAGAAAAAGCATGCAAAAACATAGGAAAGGAAAACAGCAAAGCTGTTTCTGGCTTATATGGTCTTCAGTCTATCTGTACTAGCCTCTCACCTGTGCATTGCAAGCATAATGAACAAACTGTTTCCCGGTCAGCACAGAACTTGAAAAAGCTCTTTCTAGGATTTGAGGGGTGGAGCACCTTCAGGGTCACAGAGCTGTCTTTGTGTGCGCATACCTCAGCTATCAACATGCACGGCATATCACACAAACCTCAGAGTGATC
Source organism: Sinocyclocheilus anophthalmus (assembly GCA_018155175.1). Classification (NCBI taxonomy): domain Eukaryota; kingdom Metazoa; phylum Chordata; class Actinopteri; order Cypriniformes; family Cyprinidae; genus Sinocyclocheilus; species Sinocyclocheilus anophthalmus. Next base: position 112,244 of record JADLZN010010257.1, on the reverse strand, counting down.
CTGAGGTCTTGAGCTGAATCTAAAAATGCTATGTGAATATTTCAATTCAGACATACTGCCCATTATATGAACCATTACCATCTCTTGCTTAATATGCTTAATAAAATAAAAACTATATACTTGAAACAGTCTTAGTAGTTTTCAAAAACTCAATATCGCCATCTAAGGGCATTCAACAATTAATTTCTTAGGAAGAGTGAGGCACAGGACTATTTTGCACATTCAGTCTCTTTAATCTAAAATACTCATTTGATAACATCTAAAAAGCATTGAAATTTAAATCTAGATATATAACATAATATAATATTAGATATACAGTAATATCTTGACATGTAATGTAAAATGATGCAAATGATGTAGTCTTTTGACTAGGCCTACACAAAATAACTTTGCATTAGGGCTGCACGATAAATCGCATGCGATATTTAATGTGCATCTTGTCAGTAAAGCTGGTTCTGTAATCAGCGGAAAATCTCCATCATATACAGGTTCATCTCAATAAATTAGAATGTCGTGAAAAAGTTAATTTATTTCAGTAATTCAACTCAAATTGTGAAACTTGTGTATTAAATAAATTCAATGCACACAGACTGTTTAAGTAGTTTAAGTCTTTGGTTCTTTTTAATTGTGATGATTTTGGCTCACATTTAAAAACCCACCAATTCACTATCTCAACAAATTAGAATATGGTGACATGCCAATCAGCTAATCAACTCAAAACACCTGCAAAGGTTTCCTGAGTCTTCAAAATGGTCTCTCAGTTTGGTTCACTAGGCTACACAATCATGAAGAAGACTGCTGATCTGACAGTTGTCCAAAATACAATCATTGACACCCTTCACAAAGAAGGTAAGCCACAAACATTCATTGCCAAAAAACTGGCTGTTCACAGAGTGCTGTATCCAAGCCTGTTAACAGAAAGTTGAGTGGAAGGAAAAAAAGTGTGGAAGAAAAAGATGCACAGAGAGAGAACCAACTGGGAGAACCGCAGCCTTATGAGGATTGTCAAAATCGATTCAAGAATTTGAGTGATTTTCACAAGGAATGGACTGAGGCTGGTGGTCAAGGCATCAAGAGCACCACACACAGACGTGTCAAGGAACTTGGCTACAGTTGTCATATTCCTCTTAAGCCACTCCTGAACCACAGACAAATGTCAGAGGCGTCTTACCTGGGCTAAGGAGAAGTAGAACTGGACTGTTGCCCAGTGGTCCCATTTTTTTTCAGATGAGAGCAAGTTTTGTATTTCAGTTGGAAACCAAGGTCCTAGAGTCTGGAAGAAGGGTGGAGAAGCTCATAGCCCAAGGTGCTTGAAGTCCAGTGTTAAGTTTCCAAACGTCTGTGATGGTTTGGGGTGCAATGTCATCTTCTGGTATTGGTCCATTGTGTTTTTTGAAAACCAAAATCACTGCACCCGTTTACCAAGAAATTTTGGAGCACTTCATGATTCCTTCTACTGACCAGCTTTTTGAAGATACTGATTTCATTTTCCAGCAAGATTTGGCACTGACAACACTGCCAAAAAGCACCAAAATTTGGTTAAATGACCATGGTGTTGGTGTTGGTGTGCTTGATTGGCCAGCAAACTGGTCTGACCTGAACCCCATAGAGAATCTAGGGGTATTGTCAAGAGGAAAATGAGAAACAAGAGACCATAAAATGCAGATGAGCTGAAGGCCACTATCAAAGAAACCCGGGCTTCCATACCACCTCAGCAGTGCCACAAACTTACCCCCCCCCCCAATGCCATGCGAATTGAGGCAGTAATTAAAGAAATAGGAGCCCCTACCAAGTATTGAGTAATGTACAGTAAATGAACATACTTTCCAGAAGGCCAACATTCACTAAAAATGTTTTTTTTATTGATCTTATGAAATATTCTAATTTGTTGAGATAGTGAATTGGTGGGTTTTTGTTAAATGTGAAGCAAAAATCATCACAATAAAAAGAACCAAAGACTTAAACTACTTAAACAGTCTGTGTGCATTGAATTTATTTAAAACACGAGTTTCACAATTTGAGTTGAATACTGAAATAAATGAACTTTTCTACGACATTCTAATTTATTGAGATGCACATGTGTGATCATGGTTTTGTGCAGCTTGTCAGTGTAGGAACGGCTCTGTGTAGGAAATGCTGCTTCATGTGAAAGCACACGCGTAATATGATAGTGATTTACCGCTGATTACAGAAACGTTCGGTTACGTAGGTAACCCTCATGCCCTGGAAGGGGGAACAGCGACGTCACATTAGGATGACCGACCAAAAATTGGGATCTCGCTTAGAGAGACCACTCCACTTCGAGTGTAAACTAAACGAGACAATGCACATTGGCATGCGATTATTGAATCCAGCTGCCGCTGATCACAGCGTGAACATAAAAAGGCAGCAAATGCAACACATACCAGCTTTTCGCTTCGGAGCAGAGCCGGTGAACCGGCCCCTCAGCGGTGGTACAGCAGCCGTGGCGACGGGACGCGACGTCTCCGTTCCCTCCTTCAGGGAACGAGGTTACCATACGTAACCGAGACATTCACTTTCAGTCGATCACTCCTGACGTCACGTCGGATGACCGACGAAAATTGGGATCTCCGACAAAAAGGCCACAGTATGCCCCTTCCAGTGGTCCTGTGGAAGCACCTGCCACCAGACTTTTGGGTAGGCCAGGGATTGCACAGAAGACCGCTATGCTGCTATGGCCCTACACTGAGTAAGGAATGGTAACACTGGGAAAACAGACCGTTCTACTGGGAACATGGGACTACGGTAAGCTCCCAACCTCCGAAGGAGGTTTCGGAAGCAATACCCTCTTGGAATGGCAGAAGGCTGCCGGGGAAACACGGGCTCAAGGCAATACCGTGGACTTTACACATATGGGAACCACATAGGCCTCTACATATGGAACCCAGCCATCTACCAGTTCTCACGGATTCAACGAGTGAGAGCCTGGCGGGACGCTCCGCCACGTCTGGCTGCCGAGGGTATGGAGGAACTCAACAGGGTCTACTAAATGGATTCTCTGGAGTGGTTTTTGTAAGCCGACTCGAAGCCGGGGCCTCTCAGTGCTTTTCCCGTTTGAGGTGAGAACAAAGGAGGATACCGGCTCCACACGAAGGCTACAGAATCTAGCGAACGTGTTTGGGTTCGCCCAGCCCGCAGCTCTACAGATATCCGCCAGCGAGGCGCCACGAACCAGCACCCAGGAGGATGCAACACCTCTAATTGAGTGAGCTCGCAACCTGAACGGGCAGGGCCCACCCTGTGCCTGATAAGCCAGGGTGCTGGCATCCACTATCCAGTGGGCCATCATCTGCTTAGAGACGGCAATCCCCTTTTGCCGGACTCCATAACAGACAAAGAGCGTTAAGCATCTTAAACGGCTAGGACGGGACAGAGCAAAGTCGGGCGGGGTCGCCTCTCCAGGGCAGCGCTGGAGTTCACCACCTGATCATGAAGGGGAGTAGCGGAACCTTGAGGCACATAGCCGGGCCGGGGCCTCAGGGTTACCTGGGAGTCAGCCGGCCTGAACTCTAGGCATGAATCGTTGACCGAAAATGCGTGCAGTTCCCCTACCCTCTTGATGGAGGCCAGTATAAGTAGGAGTAGAGTTTTCATTGACAGAAACTTCAGCTTGACCGCCTACAAAGGGTCAAATGGGCCCTGTTTTAGTGCTGTGAGCACTAGAGTCAGGTCTCAAGAGGGTATAGAGGGGGACCGTGGAGGATTTAAACTTCTCGCCCCCTTAAGGAACCTGACCACCCGGGTCATGCTTCCCCAGCGACCTCCCTTCTACGGGGTTGTGGTTAGCAGTGATTGCAGTGACATAAACTTTGAGGGTGGAGGGAGACAGCCTTCGCTTAAACCCTTGCTGCAAAAAGGACAGCACAACACCGATCGGGCATCTCCGGGGGTCTTCAGGGCGAGAAGAACACCACTCAACGAACAAGTTCCACTTCAAAGCGTAGGCGTGTCTAGTAGACGGTGCTCTCGCTGAAGTGATGGTGTAAACTACCTCTTGGGGTAGGCCACCTAGAACCTCCGCATCCCATCCAGGGACCAGACATGAAGTTTCCAGGGTCTGGACGCGGGTGCTAAAGAGTGCCCCGTCTCTGAGTCAGTAAATCATTCCTCAGAGGAATCGGCCAAGGAGGGACTGTAGCGAGGAGCATTAGTTCCGGGAACCAGGGCCGGGAAGGCCAATAGGCCACCAGCAAGACCTGCTCCTCGTCCTCCCTGAACTCGCACAGCAACTGTGCAAGAAGGCTCGCTGGGGGAAACGCATACTTGCGTAGACCCCGGGGCCAGCTGTGTGCCAGTGCATCCATGCTGAGTGTTCCCTCGGCCAGGGAGAAGAAAAACTGGCAGTGTGAGGTTTCTGGAGAGGCAAACAGGTCTACTTGAGCGGCTCCGAAACATCCCCAAACAAGCGGGACCGTCTGGGGATGGAGTCGCCATATTCTCCCGGGAGCGCAGCTCGGGACAACTCGTCGGCTGCCCAGTTGAGCAGCCCAGAAATGTGAACAGCACGAAGCGACCTCAGATGCTTCTGACTCCAGAGGAGGAGGAGGCGGGCGAGTTGTGACATGCGACGGGAGAGCAGAACACCTTGTCAGTTGATGTACGCAACGGCCGCTGTATTGTCCGTGCGGAATAGTACATGCTTGCGTCGTAAGCGCCCTTTGAGATGGCCCTGGGCAAGGTGCACTGCCAGCAACTCGGGGCAGTTGATGTGCCAGTGCAGTTGGGGCCCCGTCCAAACCCCTGACACTGCAAGCCCATTGTACGTGGCCCCCCAGCCGGTGGTTGAGGCATCCACGTAAACCCCCAGTGCCTGGAGACCTGCTCTAGGGGCAATCCTGCCCGGAGAAACGCAAGGTCTGAACACAGGGTGAAGGTTTGGCGGCAGGCGGTGTAACTTAGAGAAAGGTCGCGTTGCCACGACCCTCGGGACCGGACAGGGGGGGGGAAGCCAGGGCATGCCAGCGGCTCATAATGGAGAGCCCCGCGGCGTGACGAGAACATTCCTGAGTGAGGACGGTGCTGTCTGTTAGACGGCGTCAACTCCTAACGAGAAAGAGAATTACTATGCGTAGGGGCGAGTTTGCTCTTTCCCAGTTGACTTACGTGAAGACTCAGGGCGACAAGGACAGCCTGGATGGCAGGACCTCGTACTGATATGCTCGTACTTCGGACGCGAACCACAGCAATGGTCTGTGGTGCGCAAGGGTCGACACATGAAGTACGCGTCATTCAGGTCGACCGCTGCAAACCAATCTCGGTGACGGATGCACCCGAAGATGCGTTCCTGCGTCAGCATCTTGAACGGTAACCGCTGTGAAGGGCCTGGTTCAAGACACGCAGATCCAAGATTTGTCGTAACCCACCGCCTTCTTGGGTACAATGAAGTAGGAGCTATAAAACCCCGTCTTCATATCGGCTGGATGGAACCGCACCTCATACCATCTTTAGCAATGGACATGCGACCAAGACAGGACCATCGGCCGGCTTCACTGTTGTGAAGCGGATGCCACTGAACTTAGGGGGACGCCGGGTGACTGAATCGCGTAGCCGAGCCTGACGGTTCGAAGGAGCAATCGAGATGGGCTGGGTGGCTCAAGCCAGGCTCCCAGACACCGCTCAAGTGGCATCAACGGAACTACAGGCATACACGCAGTGGGGCAGCACGGAAGAACGCAAGGACCCGGCCCGGGCGTCTCTTTGCCGGTCAGAGGCGGGGTCTGGTGTGTGTAACACTGACCTGAGTTCGAGCAGAGGGTGCGTGGGTAGTACGTTGGTTCGTCCTCCCGATCCGCCCACTGCGGCTCGCTGGCGAGAGAGGAGGGTGAGTGTGATACGCACTGGAACGTCCACAACCCCCTGTTCCCTCTGGCGACCCAGAAATAGAGGAATTGCTCTTATCGAGAATTTGGGTACCACCGACCGAAAGGTCAATGGTGTTAAAAAATGAAAAGAATCTCCGCCCGGCCCTCCTCCGGGGGAGGGAGTGGTGGGCTTACCATCTCCTGAAGAGCAGGTCCCTCCACCTCTGGGTGGCCCGTCTCAGGGCCTCTTGCTCTTACACTTGCCACCAGGTTTGGCGGGGGCCTAGACGGGCAGGCAGGCTGCCCTGCCACCGGCTCCACGGCACAACTTTGCTGGAGGCCGCAGGAGCGCTTGGCGAGGCAGGGGGGAGCCCCGGGCGACGGCAGCAGGCGGCACGCCGGGGGCAGTGATGTTTACCTGATGCCTCATCTGCTTTAGGTAAGCGGAGAAATGCTGGGCAAGGTCTCCCCGTGTCGCGAAAGGGCGGCGGGCCGGGGGAGTTAAAGAATAGTGTCTTGTTCCGGTCTCGCGCATGTCAGCCAGTCACAGCCAGAAAGGAACTCCTGCACACCCAAGTGGAATCACGCACGAACAGAGACCGCGCGTAACCTCGTCGCGCCGTAGCGAGGTCCGCACGTTGGGCGTTCTCTGCGAACTTCCGGTTCGTGACCACCCTCGTGCAAGTCCCTCTGTGCCTTGGCCTGGTGCACTTGCAATAACGCCGTAGTGTGTAAGGCGGAGGCAGCTTCTCCACCGGTTGTTTAGGCATCGCTGGCCAGTCGAGTACCCGGGAGGGGAGGCACGGTTCTCCTTGCCGGTTGGAGGCGGTATTAGGACACGACTGCATCGCAACCGACCGTTCCACCGGGGGGACCCTTGTAACCCCTAGCTGCCCCACCATAGAGGGTGGTGAGGGAGGAGGATCCAGAAAATCAGTTTCCGGCAGTAAAAAGGTGCTGTCCATGACCTGATGAGCTCCTCATGCACCTCCGGGAAGAAAGGCACCGAGGCGGGCCGCTGAGAACCAGCGCGGACCACCCCGAGAAACAATCGTGCAACCTGGAGGGCTCGGGACACGGTGAAAGTCTTCACTCGAGCCCTACCCCTCCGGCGGCCCGGGAAAGCATAGCCATATTTCTGGACTCCCGATTAGCATTGTACAGTCCGGAGGAGACAGCGCAGCCGAATCGTCCTCTTCAGAAAAGCTCGACTCACATTCCGATGCTGGAACGCATCTGGTCGTGGTGTGTTAGGAGCGCCAAAGGACTTTATGGCTGTATGCCAGCACGTCCATTGGCAGCTCAACGGCCTGCGGAGTGCCTCAGACCGCCGTGCTACTGCATGAAGTAGTCCACCCTGGCGGCGCAATGAGGAGAACTAGACCCAGGCAGAGCCGGCAACGCGAAACTCGCCCCTTGAGGAGGAACGGAGCTTGGCCCGGCGATCCGGATGTCATCTTCCCGCAATGCGAAGGTGACTCATCCACAAAAGCAATCCAGGTGCACCTGACCAGGCACAGGATGCAGCGACGCCAACACGAAGAGATCTCCAAGGAGTGCGCTGAACTCGTGCAGTCTTTTCTTCAGTAGAGTGTCAGAAAGACAAACGATGTTGTCTCTCGGCTCCGAAGCGAAAAGCTGACTATGCGCTGCACCTGCTGCCTACTTAAACTCACGCTGTGATCAGCAGCAGCTGGAGGCAATAATCGCATGCCAATGTGCATTGGCGCGTTTAGTTTACACTCGAAGTAGATTAGTCCCTCTAAGCGAGATCCCAATTCGTCGGTCATCCGACGTGACGTCGGGAGTGACCGACTGAAAGGGAACCAGCTTTACTGACAAGATGCGCATTAAATATCGCATTTGATTTATCGTGCAGCCCTATTTGCATTCACAAGATTTCCAAATATCCCACTAACTCCTGCAACTATTTATTAAACTTTTGGATATATAACTAAATAAGAATAATGAGTCATGAGTGATCAGTTAAAGACAAAAAAAAAAAAAACAAAATAGATATATATGCAATATTCTATATATTATTATCAAAATATTTTGTTAAGCACCATAGAAGTAATTCATAAGATTTGTGCACTATATTCCAAGTCTTCTGAAGCCGTTCTGTAGTTTAATGTGAGGTTCAGATGAATATTTAAGTCGTTAAATAAGTTGACACAAACTCTGCTCTCCACTGCAGCTGTCTGTCATTCAGCGTATCGCATTCGGTTACGACAGTCAAGACGACGAAACTCTCTCAAGGATGATACAACGTTCCTATTATTATACTTGATCTGTAGAGAAACATCAGTGGTTTTGCATAAAAGGAATTTATCTTGCTGGAGGGTAGTGCCGTTTCTAAACACTCGTAAATTTACCACTACTGAATTGCTCTACACACGCATAATGAAATTAAGACCGTTAAAAGAAAAACAATAATACAATACGCATCATATTCTGCCCTTTGTGCTTGAACTTTTTATGCACGCTGTGCTCACACTGGTGCTTCAAACGCAGTCTTCGCACACGGGATGCTCATAAGAGACTGTGTCCGTTCCGTATGAGGTTTTTAGTATTATATAATACTTTTGGTAATGAAACTATTAATCGCCTTTTTTTCTGTCCATCGATCAATTTTGCGGCCTCAATGGCATACATGTAAAAGAAATGCCGGTCCTTTTTATAGTAATATATTTACTTGATATCTGATGTATTTTACAACATACACAGAGCAATGTGTAACATTTACCAAGATTTAGGCCTACACTTTATTTGTTCCCACAAAAGTTTTTCCATAAAGTTTGATTTTAGAAAACTATGTGCACTCATGATCTTTTTCTAGAGTAACTTTGCTGCTGAATTATCCACTAAACCTAGTTTTAATAGTATTTTTGGCATAGACGGATGAGAGTTTATTTTTTCATTATTTTTATAATGAAGTGTATTGGAGTTTAATTTTTAGGCCAGAGTGGGCTAATGGTTTGAGAGTCGGCCTTGTAACCAAAGGTCGCGGGTTCGAGTCTCAGGTCCGGCAGGGATTGTCGGTGGGGGGAGTGAATGTCCAGCACTCTCTTCCACTCTCAATACCACGATGAGGTTGAGCACGTGAGCAAGTCACCGAAACCCCAAATGCTCCCTGGGCGCAGCCGCAAAAACAGCTGCCCACTGCTCCGGGTGTGTGTTCACGGTGTTTGTTCACTACTCACTGCTCTGTGTGTGCACTTAGATGGGTTAAATGCAGAGCACAAATTCTGAGTATGGGACATCATACTTGGCCACACATCACGGCACATTTTTCACTTTAAAAGAGTGATGATCAGGTCAACACACAGAGGTATAGAAATTCTACATTGATTAAAATAAAAAAATTTTTTTAATTCCTTGCTTTTAAACATTACCCTAAAGAGCTTTTATTATGGCAGAAAAATAGCTGGGAGACCTTAAAGCTTCTCTTTTGTCAACAACATATTTATAAAGGTTCTCATTACAAATTTGGGAAGTATCCATGCATTAAATATGTGTATTTGAAATGCATTTGAAAATGCAGCAATTTGTTTCCACAGTTTTACTTTATTCACATGGGTCATACTTCTGGTTAGAAAATATGGAAATATAACATCTGTGATAAGTGTGAAATGTTTGACCGTATTTGAAGGTGAAGTTTATAATTTCTGTGATTCTTTAGGTTACAGCCTAAAAGAAAGAAGAGCATTGTGGGCCTCACCCTCTCCAGCTCTTTGGGGATCCTCATGCAGGTGTACACCCTCTCCCTCCGCTCAGTGTACTTGGCCTCGTTGTGCTCCAGGAAGTAGCCCCTGGTGAGCTCTGCACACGTGAACCTCAGCAGAGACGGCCTGACAGAGTCATCCAAGTCTGTGGGGTAAAGAGCAAAAAACAAAACAAAAACAAGTGTTCAATGCTATTAAATTGAAGAGTCAACATTTATAGTGATCGACAAGCTCATTTCAGCAAAAATAGAACACATCACAATATATCCATAAAAGAAAGAATACAATTATTCAAATAACTGACAAGTGGCAAGAAATCAAGCATGTGAGTGGCAAAAAGGTAATAGTGACAGTCAGGCTAACTATTTAGCCAACATCTCTTCATTTGTGACCATGTGACCAATTAACTGATTCATGCAAAGTATGGTGACAGCCTTGTCACCTGACAATAGACATTTTCTGTGTTCAAATGACAAATTTTAGGGATTGTTTTTTAGTAAACTTAAAATGTTTTGTAAGTCATTTTGTCAGAAAAACTATTTTAAAGGTTGATTGAACTATCAAATATAGAAAAAGTTGTCACTAGGCCATTTAGTAGAAGCAGTTTAAAATAATAAAGAGCAAAAACGTACAACGTCAGTGTGGGGGTGAAGGTCCAGCTAACAGGCTGCTGAGTGTGCTCAGTTTGATGACTTATCACGCACTTGAATAATTTGTGTTTTAGTCAAAGCATTAGAACTTATGACGACAAATATTAGTTATTCAGAATAAACATGTTTTAGATCTATGTAGTGTTTTTGGTTAACTTGGTACAGTTTCTGTTATGTTTTAAGCCACCATTATAGTAATAAGGTTTATTTCAGCAAGTGTCTCATTAAGGTACAGAAACACAGTTTGAATTAAAAAGTAACTTAAATAACTTTTTCCCACCGGTGTACACAGTTGACACTAAGAAAGTATACGTCATATACTGAAGCTTATCCTTACTGAAGGGGGTCAGGACAATGCCTTAGTTTTTGTATTTTTGTACGTGTCTGAGGATACTTATAATTGATCAAATTTTTACATCAAAAAAAATCATAATTAGAATCATAGCTATTTTCGTCTGTTTGACCCCCCTCATTGGAACGCTCGTTTGACTAGGCGTAGCAGAGGTAGACTTCAGAAGAAACGCACTGCTATGGTGGTAGCAGTGTGTATGTTTGAATCGCCTACTCTTCATAGAGAACGCGGTTGTATTTAGGTAATAAAAACAGTGTAAAATAAACGAACATATCAAACGACTGTAATAAAGACAAAGCATAATGACCAGCAATAAAAATAAAAAGTCACTCAGAAAAATAAAGTTAATCCAACTTTTTCCTCGTTGTGGGACGCATTCAGAAGGGAAGACAAGCGAATTTTAGATGCAGGTGTTGATCTACTTCTGTTGAGGTGGTGTTTAGCCACATTATTACATCATAAAGTGGCACATTCCAAACTGTCGTTTTGGCAGCCTGGCTTCATATAAGCTGTTTTCGAAATGAGAAAAAGTGTGATGTTCTGAACTTACCGGGTGTTTTATAGGCAATGCCTACTCATATGTCATGAGATCAAGGGATTTTGTTTCTCAGTCATGACCCTTTTAAAAGCAGCTGCCTGAAATTATCCGAACATGGAGTGTTGTGACTGTGCAAAGTTCTGTATTGTGTTCTACAATATGTACTTCACCAAGACTTTCTCTAGTTCTGTCTGTTTAAAGTTGCGTCAGGAAGCAAAAGCGCATTATTGTGTTGTCAAGTTTTATTGTCGGATATTGTAAAGTATGAACAAGAATGACACAGGTTTGGCTGTCATGGTGTGTGCAGAACGAAAGTGCGAAATAATGCTAATTACGTGGCCTTTTTTCGGACCTTGTATATTGGACGTTTTGTCATTTTAACTTGGCTTTATTCTGACTGTTGACATTGAAAATGATGCATGTGTTTTTTCAGTTAATTTCTTGGTTATCGTTTTGACAGTGTCTGCCTGCATATTTTAGTCATATTTGGTAATTATCTTTAAGGTACTTGCCCTGATTTGATTCGTTTTCCTGGGAAATGTATCTATTTTTTTTCAGGAGTTAAAATGGCCTTAGCAAACTTGGTTGGACATGTCAATAAAATTCTATCACATTATTTTGACAGTTAAAGTTTTGGGCGGTTTTTTGTTGGAGTGGCAGGTTTTGTTGAGCTTTTTGGCTGGAAATCGGCAACACTGTTGAGAGATATAAGCAACAATGTTGTGCAAGCTATTTTTTTTCCCTTCACTGCAATACGTTCTTTAAAACATATCCACATGTCTAGATGGGCCACAGCAAGAGGTTTGCTTTTAAGTGCACATTTCTCTATGAATGAGTTTCTAACACCATGTTTGGACCAGAACCAATGTAATGTACAGCGCTCTCTTCCACCCTCAATACCACGACTGAGCAAGGCGCCGAACCACCCAACCGCTCCCCTGCCGCCGCAGCATTGGCTGCCCACTGCTCGGGGTTGGGTTAAATGCACAAATTCCGAGTATGGGACACCATACTTGGCCACAAGTCACTTCACTTCACTTAAAAATTAAAGCTCGTTTCAAAGACTGCTTAGCAAAAACGCTATTAAAATATTAGCCAATGAAATTTAGATGTGGCCACATTAAAGAAGAGACTGGCACGTGCATTCGTAAAACCAGGTAACGTAAGTTAAACTTGAAGCCACGTTGGAAGCAAAGACGATGGTCAGTTGTCAGATGCTCGAGCTCACCTGAATGCTCGTGCTGCTCGTCTTTAACGGCGGGTTTCTCATAAAATCCGAGAGTTTCCGTCATTTTCGCCGCCGCCCCAGAGACGTCTGTCTTCCTCGATATGGCTGCAGCAGCCCATGAACATCTTACCCCGTAGTGATCGTCGTTTTCGGGATCTTTTTCGTCTGACACCCCTCCACACAGCGAATCCGCCATCTTCCCTGAAGCGTCATCACATCACGCACGTGATATTGATAAACAGTAACTTACACTGTCGCGATAAAATAGCATAAGCCATATATAGAAATATAATAGAGGTTATAGTAGAAATTATAGTACATAAATAATTTATAAATATTGAACCATAAATAGTTTTCTTTTTACAAAATAAATGTTTATTTTTTAATTGAAATATATAATAGTTTTAATTTAATATTTAAAATGCATCGTTGACCATTATATATAATTATATATATAATATATCTAATCTTTATATAGAGCGCATTTTATTAAATATTCAAAACAGGCAAGAACCTTCATCTTGCATAGTAAGATCGAAACACAGGGTGGTGCATTGAGAACTTTTACTTTAGAGGAGCAAGTGAAGTGCGGTGATGTACGGATGCCCCCCCCCCCCCCCCCCCCCCCCGGTCAAAACTACATTGTAATGGCAATTGTTGATAGATCGGTGAGAGATCTGCACCTGTGTTCCTTAAATCAGGTCAGAGCAATATAGAAAACATGATGGAAATGTTGTGCAAAATAAAACTTGAGTAAGCGGGGGCAGAAATATTGCGGCCAAAGGTTTTGTAAGCACAATTTATTGGCACACAAAATGGCAACGCATACATACAAGACTTTGGATATGACACAAACAACAGCTCTGCTAAATATTTTACAATCTGTGCAGAATTTCAATAATACAAGGTTTAAACAGTGGTGGGCTGATATTGTCTTGTAATTTTGTTGGTTTTGGAAATATCTTAAGTCTTTGTGATAATATTCAGGAAATATGTTTTGTAATGACAAAATACAGGAACAAAGAATCTGATTAATAAAAAAAAATATTTGGCTGTTTATCATCATCATCATCCCTGTAATCTTCAATAAAGCACACTGCAACTCTTAAAGGGACTTTAAGAAACGTTTCCAAATGAACAGTAGGCTATATGAAAAAATGAAAACAAACTCTAGCTACAGAAATGACCTAAAGCTGTATAAAACTGAACACATCATTTGATAGAAGGGCATTCCATTTTTTTTGAATGATGATTTTTAAATAAAAAGGCTGTTTTCCTGTTTAGTCTGAAGCTAGACATAATGAATGTTATTTAAACTCATACAAAGCAAACGAACAGTAAATTTAAAAGGTAATGTACTCATTTCTCAGTATGGTGTTACTTCCTGAGTATGAAATCCATTATTCAGATAAAAAAAAAAAAAAGGTCAAACAAGAAGTAAACGTCAAAACAGCTGCCGTTTACATCAAGGTCTGATGACTTCAGTGACATCAGATGAAGCAGAATGCATTTTTATTGTCACAACCCTGGTTACTGTGCTTCCAAAATGATAACCAAAGTCCAACATGACCTCAAAAGTCTGGAAATAAACATGTTACCAATTTTGAAATGTCATGCAGAAACATATTCCATTATGAAAATAAGTCAATACAGGGAGATAGGCGAAAGATGGACAAATATGCTTCTCATATGTGCCTGCCTGTCAATCAAGAAACTCCTAATCTCGATGGTACAGTACAAGGAGAATATAGAATAATCACAAATGAATAAAAAAACACATAAACTCTGAAATCAAATAGGAATTTTTTAATTAAAGTACACTCTTTAAATGGCAACTGGTGATGTTTTTTCTTTCAATGCAAGCTATCTTTGTTAATACAGTCTGTTGTGTTGAAGGAAAGCAAGGCGGTTCACTTTTAATTGAAAGCAGAGGGGAAAAGACAATAGCCAAACGAATTTCCAATAAAAATGCAAATGTTCAGGGATTGGTCTCAGTGGATGCCTCTGTAGTCCCAGTCTCCAGTGAGAAGAAAGCCAACATAACCGTCTCTTCAGCGATTGGTTGATGTCGAGTGTGGTTGCCAACTGGAGTCACTATGGAGATGTGTGATGAACTGCAAGACTGGTACATTTTTTACATTGATTATTGGACTAAAGTTGTCCCAAATTCAGGTCTCTGTTAATTCAGATTCAGCCTTGATAAAGTCAAGTTCCTCCAAGAGTCACATTTCTTGGGCTGCTTTGTTGCCTAGCTAGATGATTTAAAAAAAATCCAGTGAGCAAATATTGCTGCCAAAGTTTGGTCTGTGAAGTTCTTAAACGTTACCCAAATTAAGAAGTGGAACCATCAGTTTCTGGTGAAAATGGATGACATCATTGACACCATCACATGGGATTTACATCATCGAGGGTAAAAAATGAGGTCAGAGAGAAAGACGGGGCATTGCACGTGTTGTCTCCTACTGAGAGGGCTGTGAGGCCGTACTCTCTGGCTTGCTGTCTTGTCCTGTGGGTGGCTTGCTGTTCCAGGGACCGTTGTTGCCGAGCGCTGGCGAGCTCGTGAAGTCATCGTCATCGTCCAGGCCATTGTTGGCGTCATATTGTGTGTTTTCTAGTCGCGTGATCAGACGCTCGTCCTCATCGCCAAACTCCCCGCCCATCAGAGTGGGTTCACCTACCACCATCACATCCTGCAATACATACAGTTATACAGTCAAAAACCTAAGAAAAGAACAACAATATAAGGCAGGTTTCATATATATGAAGAAACTTTGGGTACAGATGAAGAGAAAACAATCTGCAAGAAAAACTAGATGAAGGAATAATTGTAGACTGACCAGACCTAGACTTACATTAGTCAACACTACCTGTGGTGGATGGTGAAGGACCGGTTTGGTGGTTGAAATCGCTAACCTGACCTTAGCAATTATACCAGTAAAAATTTTTTAATTATGGTGGGAAAATCTTTGTATTCATTATTAAAATTAAATGTTATATATATATATATATATATATATATCTATATATATCTATATATATGGAAATGTCTACCATTAACTTAATATATAAAAATAGATGTGATTACTTGTGATTAATTGGGTGATAGGTACAATCACTTTTTAAATAGTATTTTATGTATTCAAATAAGTAATATAAACATATTTATAAAAATTTTATATTTTTCGCATTATTAAATAAGATAAAAAACTGAGCTATTAATTTAGATTAAAGTATAGAGTTAGAATGGTTCATTTTATTTTAATGGGTTAAAATAAGGTAAGAATATATTCATTATATAAAATATATGTAAAAAAATATAATACAATAAAAATAGATGTGTTTTCCTTATGTAAGCTGTGCTAATTGCAATCCAATTGGGATGATTAATTAGGTTTACCAGTTTTAATCTTTCACAGCCTCACATCTTCATATCTGGAGATTTGTTCTAGTGCACAGTCTTCTGTTCTTTACTTCTCTCTCTTAGTCTTAGTGAATTCTCAGGTCAACTGATCAGTTACCTGGAGCACATGCTTCACTGCTCCTGTGGGTCGACACACGCTGCCATGGGAGTCTTAAATTTATCTGGCTCCATACTTGTCTACTCTTTTTCTAGCTTCTATTGCTAGCGATTGCCATTTGTCCATACAGATGCCTGTATTTAAGGGAAGATTATTAGATCCATATTTGCTCCTTAGGGGCAGAACTTTCATCAGCATATGTCGTTGGGATCCCCAATCAATATGCGTGAGCAACACACGATGAGCACCGGATGAAAACGCCAACCACTAATTTCGTTTTTTTATACAAACCAATTCCAAAAAAAGTTTGGGGACACTGAAACCAAGGTGAGTAAAAACGGAGGAATAATTTAAAAAATCTCATAAACTATTATTTTATTAACAATAGAATATAGACAAAACATTCAAATGTTGAATGAAAGTGAGACATTTGAAATGTCCTGCCCAACTCTTGGCTCATTTTTGGATTCATGAGAGTACACATTCCAAAAAAGTTTGGGACAGGTAGCAATAAGAGGCCTGAATAGTTAAATGTACATATAAGGAACAGGTGGTGGACCAATTTGCAACTTATTAGGTCATTTGTCAGCATGATTGGGTATAAAAAGAGCCTCTCAGAGTGGCAGTGTCTCTCAGAAGTCAAGATGGGCAGAGGATCACCAATTCCCCCAATGCTGCGGCGAAAAATAGTGGAGCAATATCAGAAAGGAGTTTCTCAGAGAAAAATTGCAAAGAGTTTGAAGTTATCATCATCTACAGTGCATAATATCATCCAAAGATTCAGAGAATCTGGAACAATCTCTGTGCATAAGGGTCAAGGCCGGAAAACCATGGCCTTGTCCCAACTTTTGAGATGGTTATGCCAGGAAAAATTTAAATAACTATTTTTCCTTAACATGATACATTGTTCTCAGTTTAAACACTTTGATAGTCATCTATGTGGTTTTCTGAATAAAATATTGAAATTGGAAACTTCCACATCATTGCATTCTGTTTTTATTCACAATTTGTACAGTGTCCCAACTTTTTTGGTTTGTAGGTAATGAGTGTTCAACAGATAATTTTGCTTCCCAGCTTTAGCATCAGGTGAATGCATTTAGCACGGTGCATTAATATCCATTTTGCTGAGACACATTAATGTGGCCAAGTGTAAATGAAATGTGCATATCCAATCAGACAGCAATCCAGTCGATCAAGATGCAAGAAGTGACTAAATGTAAATAGATTGACGAAAGTACTGCTGCAAGAAAAAAGTACATATGGAAAAATGTTGTACTGTTCATCAGAATGTTTTGGTCAAATGCAGAGACAATTTGTCCACTTTCAGCTTCTTGTGCATTTTTTCCACTGGATTTGTAGCTTTTAAAATGTCTCAAATATATTTTAAAACAAATTAATTGTGAATTTTTCCACTGGATTTATTGTTTTTAATTTTTTAATTAAAATGTCTAAAATGGAATTAAAAATGCTGAGTCTGTTGATAATGAAATATGTATGCACAGTTAAACTGAAATGTGTATAGTGTGTGTCTCTTTAGTATGACATTATAATTAATAGATTTTTTAAATAACAGACGCAATGAAATTGAATGTCAGTGAGCCAAAATCAATGTGATTGAATCTCAAATGTATTTTAGCACTCAATTTATATTTTTGCCTGAATTAAACGGCAAATGTGCAATCAAGAAACTGAAAGAAGCCCAGTAACACTTTACAATTAGGTTATATAATACAGTTTAATAACTTGCATTTATTAATCTTAGCTAATGATAATTTATGCATACACTTATTTGCTCAAACATAAAGTAATATATATGGAAAATATGATTACAATTTAAATTATTGTTTTCTATTTTAATATATTTTAAAATGTAATTTATGTGACATCCCAGACAACACCAATTCATCTGTGCACCAATTATATCACATATCATTGTTTCTCCCAGGCTGTCAGAGTTTTTTGGACTCAACTACACTCCATTATTTAAAACAATAGATGATGATCTTCAACGCTAGATGAACCTACCACTATCTATTATGGGCAGAATATCAGTAATTAAAATGACTATACTCCCTAAATTAAACTTTATTTACAATGACACCAACACAACCCTTTCCTGGTTTAAATCACTAGATGATTCAATCATTACCAAATTCTACTGGAAAAACAAGACCCCAAGAATTAAATTGACTACCCTACAGACACCAAAAATACAAGGACTTGACGCACCACATTTTTACCACTACTTTCTGGCCAATTAGCTCCAAAATATACACAAATGGATTCACCCTGACTCATCAGAAAGCACATGGCTAGATGTTGAACAAACAATTTGTAAGGACATTAACACTTCAGAATTACCCTTCTTCAATCAGACCATCAAAAATCATCACTGTTTTAAAATGCCGACAATAGCCGCAGCTCTGACAGCCTGGTGGAAATTTCCTCAAATCACAGACTCTCCTCTTGCACCATCTAAATACACACCGATCTGGAATAACCCAGATTTTACAGCTAACAAGAAGCCAATCCACTTACGCACATGGGCAGAAAAGGGCATCACACAACTTCACCATATCTTTCATAATAATAACCTGGCACCATTCTCCCACTTGGTCCAGAAATACGGCATTGGGAGTAATTGTTTTTTGGAATACTCACAAATCAAATCATCAATTCAATCAAAGATTGACACTAGGACAATTAACCTAGACCAGGGGTGTCGAAACTCTGTCCTGGAGGGCCGGTGTCCTGAAGAGTTTAGCGCCAACCCCAATTAAACACACCTGACCCAGCTAATCAAGATCTTCTGCATTGAAAATTAACGGCAGAGGCGGCCAGTAAACTAAGTACATTTCCTTGAGTATGTATTAAGTACAATTTTTGTGTATCATACTTTCTTGGAGGATAATTTTTCGGGATAACTTATGACTTTAACAGTCACTACATTGCAAGACAAAAGATTGTACTTTCACTTCTACACATTTATATCCAAGGTCCTCGAAGTAGAATGAGTCGTACTATGTAGCAGTTTGAAGCAGGGTCTGATTGGTTCTGTCTAAAACGTGGACTTTCGTTTTTCAGACAGTTTCAGTAATCACTCTTGTTGGGCTACATGAAGTGATTTCCCAGCACTTTTTGAACATGACCAGTTGCAATGTGATATTTATTTACAACAATTCAATAATAGGAAGTTAATATTATTGTGGTATATATTAGACACAATAATGTCTGATTTTGCTAAATTGTGTAGGCTACGTGAAAATATTACCTATAAAGCCACAGAAGAACTGGTGTGCGTCTCCTAATAAAACACAATAGGTGTTGGACTTGAAGCAGCACTGCACAGACCGTTCTGTGTGTGACATCAAAGTACAGCGAGAGCGATTAGACTTCAATTTTTAATGTTTGTTTTGATGTCAAATAAATCTTGCTGTTTAGCTTTTTTTGTTAAAGCAGTGTTGCTGTTGTAAAGTTGTACAGCTACAGTTTGTTGATGGGGTTTTAAAGCAGGTTTGTTTTTTTCTTCATTATCACCCCCCCCCCCCCCCCCCCCCCCCCCCCCCCCCCCCCCCCCCCCCCCCCCCCCCCCCCCCCCCCCTCTCGTATTTACAGGATTTCCTGTCCTCTGTTTAAAATGTGGATGAATGGCTACACATAGATGTGTACACACTGTCAGAGCTGTGTGAGATCAATACCATCCTGCTTTTGTGGGGGTGGGTAGGGGTGTTCATTTTTTCCCCCATAGGTTTTTAACATTCTAAAAGCTCTTTATTCCAAAGATACTACAAGCTAGTCAGTGTATTCAGTAGGTGTAATGTATTCTAAGTTGCTTCAGAAGTATTGCAAGTATTACATACAACAATAAAACAGTGCACTGACATAAAAAAGGAAATTTACTTTTGGTACTTAAGTACTTTTAAAAGCAAGTACTTCTGTACTTTTAATTAAGTAAAAATCTGTCTTTACAACTTTTACTTGTAATGGAGTAATATTTGACCAGCAGTATCTGTACTTTCACTCAAGTAATGGAGTTGAGTACTTTGTCCGCCTCTGCTTAAAGGCAGGTGTGTTAAGGCAAGTTGGAGCTAAACTCTGCAGGACACCGGCACTTTCCCCTCCAATCTCTGCACTAATTAATATATCTTCCTCAAAAAAACTACTCTCTAAAATATACAGAATGATATCAAAATCAGACAATGCATTAAGTTTACCAAATGTTAAATGGGAATCAGACTTATCTATTACTCCCGATGCTGCCTTCTGGACACAAATCTGCAAACATACCTACTTCATGACAAAAAAATGCCAACCTGCAACTTATACAGTATAAAGTACTTAATAGATTTCACCTAACTGGACGAATTATTTAAAATGGGTTTTACTTCAGAAACATGCTCATATTGTACACAAAACACCACAGACACCTATTTTCGCGCCATTTGGCATTGCACCTTAATTTAAAAAAATTTGGGAAAACGTTACTGACTCACTATCCAACCTTATGGGATGTCACATCCCATTGTCTCCCTCCCTCTGTATATTAGGTGACATATCCATAATATATTTAAACAATACAAATAGTCAATTACTCCTAGTGGCTCTAACTATCGCCAAGAAAACTATCCTCATGAACTGGAAATCAAGGAACACCATACATATTACATCTTGGAAAAACTTACTAATAGAGTACATCTCCATGGAAAACCTGTGAACTTCCACTCAAAATAATACAATAGAATTACACCCCTCTTGGTTTGCTCTCATAAACTTCCATCAATCATGAATCCGCTGACCCTCTTTGTCTGAAGCCATCCTCAATTACCTTCTTTCTGACCTTCTGATCTTCATCAATATCTAAACAAGATTGGGGGAGGGGGGTTAGGAGGAGGTAGCCACAATGGCTAATATCAAACCTAATTAAATACTTATAAAAGATTAAATTAATTTTTATTTATTTTTTCTCTCTCTCTTTCTTTCTGTCTCTCTCTCCCCACTCTCATTGTCTTTTGTTTATTATTATTATTTTTCCTCTCTCTCTTTTCCTGCCTCTGGGCCTCAGTTGGCTGTGGCGTTTCAGTCCCTGTGCCCTGTGTGGTTCGGATTAGTTGTGGGTGGGTGTGATGTGGGGTTGGGGACCTTGTACATCCAGCTTGTACCAGCTTTGCCCTGGACTTCTTGCCTCTGGCTGGTTCAGCACTACACGCCTTGTTTTTTTAATGCCTCTCATATTAGATGATATACATGCATTTATTGGAACATAAGCAAGGGAAAGAGTGGGGGGAAAAAACATACATACGGTCAGTGTGTAATATATATGTGTGTGCATTGGGGTTTGAGGTGTATAGCTATGGGGTATGTGTGTTGTGTGTGTGTATGTGTATGTATGTATATAACACACACACACAGGGTAAGTGTGACGTGAGCATGGGGGCCTGGGCTTTGCACTGGGCTGGTTCCACGCTGCACGTCATGCTTTTTTAATGCATCTCACACTAGTTGACACACATATACGTCTATAACAAAATTAATAATAAACCATCAAAAAAACAAAAAACAAAACAAAAACAAAAACAAACAAACAAACAAAAAAAAATATATAGGGTAAGCATGGCATATATGTGGCGGCCAGGGGTGGGACTTTGGGCCCTGTACCCCACAGCACCTCTCCTTGATGGCCCGTCGTAATGTGACATGGGCGGGGAGGCCCAATCAGCTGGCTCTAGGGGGACCAGAGGCAGCTTACATATCACTAGTATAGCTTATTATTATTTTATTATTGTTGGGGTTGGTGCTGTATTATTAATACTACTACCATATTATATTATTATACGATTGTCCTTCCTGATTCTCAACGCCCCTGGTTCGATGAATGGGTTATTTTAATGTTATATTGCTACTTATAATTACTAATTAATACTATATTTGCTATTTGTCATCTTCCACACCTCCAATTTTCCATCATTTTCTGATTATTGAGGGTCATTAGTATAGTATTATTATTTATGTAGGTATTTGGATATATTAAAAATAATCTTATTATTATTATTGTTATTATTATTACTATTATTACTTATCACCTTCCTCATCCTCCATCCTCTGATTTTTGTTATTAATGCTATTATTATCATCATTATTACTATTGTCATCATTACTATTACGGTTTTCTATTATTGTTATGTCTGTTGTACTTTTCTACATGTTCCTTTGCTTATATACTTCCACCCCTCACACCCAGTCACACTTACACACACACACACACACACACGCACACACACACGCACACACACAAATTATGTTGGCAGTCATGTATGTTTTGTTGACCTTGGTTATTTTGTCACCGGTAAATTGTATATCTGTTTGCATAATAATAAAAACAAAAAAAGTAATTTATTCCTGTGATGGAAAATCTGAAGACAGCCATTACTCCAGTCTTCAGTGACACATGAAGCTTCAGAAATCATTTTAATATGCTGATCTGCTGCTCAAGAAACTTTTTTAGTATTATTAATATCAGTTATCAACAGTTAGTGTAGCTTAATATTTTTGTGGGATCCGTGATATAATTTTTTTTTCAAGTTTCTGATAGTTAATGCTGCCTTAATGCATAATGTTTACAATAGAACCTTGAACATAAAGTGTTTTTGGTCTAGGCCTACTTACAGTCGCTTATTTTCCTGTTCATTCTCAGTTTACTAGTTATTGTGAGAGTCCTCGTACCCTTCCCGGTTCTACGGGGGTGCAAGAGGGTGCTCAAAAACACCCTCAGTTAAAGCTGTATTAATGGCATTTTATTGCAGATTTGGCAAACTATCCAGTGCATTATGGTTTGCGCTCTGAAGATCGATTTTCTCTTTACAACTTGTTTTTGCAGCGTTGAGCATTGTAGCCCATCACAGACATATGTGTTGATTTCTTGAATCAGAAGTGTTTAAGTTAGAATTCACTGAGTTTTTGTTCAGGTATTGTGTTCTGCACGAATCATCTCATTAAAACAAAGTGTGGATGCGATGTAAATAAGAGATCTGTTATGCAGTGTAGAGAACGTTATTGATAATAACGTGTCTTTGTAAGATCGCTATGAACTAAGATGAGTGACAGTTTTTTAGTTATTATGAACGGAGCGATCTTTGCGCAATAGCAAGGGCCCCAGTAATATATATAGTATACTGTATAATAGCCTAGATACAGTATACATATATAATATATTATCTAATATATATATATATATATAGTTAGAGCACCCTCACTAATTTAAGAAGCACCCTCAGTGATTTGATTCTGGAGCCGGGCCTGGCTCCTGGACCTGCACTCATTGTGTATCCTGCCTCTTGATTCAGCTTTTACTGTTTCATTTCTGTTTATTTGAGCGCTGACTCTCGTGTTGTCTCATAAGAGCTTTGGCTGAAACCCCAGAGTCACTGTCAGTCCTTCCCACCCCTCTGCTTCTTAATTACTCTCATTCATTAAGGTGGGCTTTTTGACTAAATAACAATATCCACACACTGATTTGTCAATTTGCATAGCTAATTAAATCATTAGCTGAAATGTTACCGATTAGAAAAAAAACGAACACCGCTTGCCAATGAGCCTTGAATTTGCCATCTGTTTTTGAAAGGCAACTGTCGCCCTGCAGTCTGGGTGTTAAACCGGGGGCCAGGATCACAAACGTTAGCACACACACACACAGACGCGCTCACGCAACCTACAGGTTTCCAGCTGATGGTCTGATGGAGAGCTCTAATTGCTATCAAATGGAAAGGCTGTCCTGTGCTCTTGTCTAATTAGATGTAGCCTGTGGCTAAACCCACACTGAGCCGCCCACAGCAAAACAAACCGACTACCTGCCGCCCTCAATGACTGATCCGAGAATGGCTCTGCATCCACCTCGATCTGAGCTTGCGGAGCACAGAAAGCCCTCACTTGAGCTGGACATTGTTTAAGACTTGAGAAGATGTCCATGCATGTGCAAATCCAGGCACGTTACTGACCAACTTGTCATTATACTACTGAAATCATAATTCTAGCCCAAAAACATAATCACAAGGGGGCACTGTTGTAATACTGTTGAATACAAGAAACCCCCCCCCCAACAAACCTGGTGGTCACATGATCAGCTCATTGCGATTGGGCTCACGTAGGAGGCCGATCAGGCAGCATGCGATGACTGCACAGACAAAGCCAAGTGGCCATGCTACATATGTATCCAGCGTGTTCCTCTCCATGAGGCACGGCAACATTGCTTACAATGAGACTTGCTGCTTCGACATGGGGAGTTAAACATGAAGCGTGTTGGTGACACACACACAAAGACACCACAACACACACACACACACACCCACAACCCACACACACGGGATCTATATCTTTTTTTCTTTTTTTTTGTTTTGTTTTTTTTTTAATGAGCGCTGGCACAGAGCCAGTTGCTCACACCACCAACATTCTCTCTGTTTGTGGGAATGTCTGATGTCCTCAGTTGTGAGTCAGATGTGACTAGATACAAGCGGAAAACATATATGCAATTAGAGTTCAACACTGAGGAGACAAAACTTTCAAAAGAGAGGAAAGTTTGTGGAAATTAAAATATTTTAATTTCGATCTATGTACTATATCAAGTATATGGCCATTACATTGAATTATAGCGTAATTTAAATGGAGTAATCATGGAAAAAAACTAATTCAAATAAAAGTAAAATTTTCTTATTATTTCAAAATAAATAAAATATAATATTGGTTACAAATTTTGTTTAACCAACTAAATGTATTAAATAAATAAGTTTAGGTGTAAGTACTAAAACTAAAACTGTAATAAAAAAAATTTAAGCTAAATAGAAATATATATAGTAGGCTGTGCCGCAAGAGCATGTAAACAGTTTGACAGACTGAGCAGGAACACAAGGTTGTTTCTCCTTACTAATCTCCTCTACGGCATTCATGTATCCAATTGTCCCTGAACTCCAGGGGAAAAGCCACACACTACAAATCCCATCATCCATCTGCAAACAAATTTACCGCCTCACAATACCAATCCCCAAAAACAGCTTTAGCACTCGTGCGCTGTGTTTGACCCTGTAGTGTGTGAACTGGGAGAACACATCAACCGCCAGACTAATGCCTGAAGAGGAAGCCTGGGGGATAAAGAGGCACTCTGGGATAAATGCCTCTGAATTGGGGTTAAACACTGTAAGTGGGTAATATAGGAATTGAAAATGAGAGCTAAGGGGTCTCTCTCTGTGAAGGTGCTGAGAGTGTATTTACTTTGGCATTGGGATTGAATATGCTTTATAATTGTGTCATGGCTCAAAAAACTGACATAACATTACTATAACGTGTCATAGCAGCACTGTAATGCATCATTAGTTGTGAGAGATACAGAATCAGTACAGATAAGCTTGTACTGAATCAGTACAGAAAAGCCTGTCATTTAATCACAAACTTGTCATTACAAACCTGTATGACTTACTTTCTTCTGTGGAACACAAAAAGAGAAATGTTGTTTGTACTTGCCACATTTTTCAATGCAGTTACACTAAACTGCGATTGGTGCTTTTTCAAGCTTCAAAATGAATGTATAAGCACCACATTATAAAAACATAAAAGTGCTCCATACGATCCATGCTCTATATTATAAGTCTTGGGAAGTCATACAGTAGTTTTGTGTGAAGAATAGACTGAAATTTAAGTCGTTATTCACTGCTAATCCCATTCAGTGGACCAATGCAAACAAATCATTCAATCTGGTTTTGTAAAATGAATCAGCTGATTCACTGAAAGATTTGACTCAAAAGAATGATTCGTAATGAATCAGATATTCTGCCCCCCCCCCCCCCCCCCCCCCCCCCCCCCCCCTCCAATCTGTCAGATGATTATTAGTGTCTTATGGATGACTTGTATGCTGGTTTTGTGGGGCTTTTTGTCATTTTGGAGTGGTGTTTTCATTTTTTTGCTTGATGCAAATAAATAATTTTCTTTAAAATATATATATTTTGTGTTGTATGGTAGAAAGAGTCATATGAGTTTGGAACAACATAAGGGTGAGTAAAAATTAAATAACTTTTTTATTACTATCCCTTTAAGCACAGGTCACAGGGGTACGATTGTCAAACAGCTATCACTGTGAATCAAAACTACAGCACCTCTTAATATGCGTTTTGAGAGCATAATCATATCCTTAGGACAGCAATCTGAGCAAAATTTTTTAATGTTTTGGATGGCTACTATGTATGTATGTAAAGAAGAAGATTTGATGCTTACAGGTACCTGGCTGGCCAGATTGAAGTTGTTGGCAGGGTTTCGTTTCTTGCCGCCAGCGCTGTTGCCAAGGCTACTGTTAGACGCACTGTTGGCAGAGTTCTTCCTCTTTCTTTTCTTGGTCGTGGTCTGTCGAGTGGGCTCTGCTCTCCACAAAACACACAAGCAGGCAGACACACACACACACACACACACACACAGATCAAAAGTATGAATAAAACAAAAATAGCACACATCCACACTCATACATGCCACAATGCATGCACACAGAGGAAGAAAAAAAGACTTTTCCAACATATGCAAACACATATGGGCGATTACATAGGGAAAGATAAAGACATGCATCATGCTTTTTCTATTTTTTTTATAGAGAATCAAACAGCATTCAAACATCTCCCAAGACATGCACTAGTAAGAGAGAACCTCTGATTTTATTTGCATAAATGCTCAACAGCATTTTTTTGCAGCCAGCCATGTCTTTGCAGCCAGCCATGCATGCATACTTATATCATTAATGTCTGTTTACTTTCAATAAATAGCACTAACACTATCATTAACATGTGTTTTCTAATTCCTTTTTTGAGGATAAATCCTTAAAAAACAGCTTTTAAAGGAGACACTAAACAATTTTGATTAGGTTTTAGCAAATATAACATTTTTTAATCAAACAAATTGCCTATTTAGAGTGACTACTGAAATATCCACCTGTAATATCTCTCTTTTGATGCTGAGCATTTATGATTCACACAGACAGAAAATGTATTTCATGGGTTTCAATTTAGAGACAGAATCTAGCTTCCCTATTAGAAGATGATTTAGAAGATGAGACAAGTACCTTTTTTGTGATTTGAGGGGAAAATTTCCGTTTTGAAGTTCTGTGGATGTCCAGCTGAAATCATATCCAAAGCAAGATTTATTTCTCAGATAATACTTAAGACAAATTAAGTTGTTATGCATATCAAAACCAGAAGACATATGCAAATGTAAACGGCAAGACTGCAGTTTTCAAATTTCATTGCAAAATCAGTGGCTCATTCGCTAGTCATACAAACACACATATTTCTGCACAATCCCTGATTGTGAACATTTCATGCAGAAATCTCTATCAGGAATTAGTTAATTTTTGCTTTATACACTACTGCTCAAAAGTTTGGGGTCAGTGTGACTCTTAAACATGACTAATGAAAGGTAATGAAAGGTGATAATTTATAAACCGGTATAAATATACATTGATAAAAAGGTGATAAACAGACTGTACAAGGACATCTGTTTTGATTTTCTGGAGAAGAACCTTTATTTTTGTATGTTTATCAGTGCGAGTGTGTGAATGACTTACTAAAACGCCCTCGTTTCCACAGATACACATATACACGTGAAACAAGGGGCAAAAAAACGTATCAGCATATAAAGACAACCTTCTTTCCTTCCTGTTCCTGAACACAAATGCTCTCCAGATTTCAAAAGAATGGGAGGAAAGAGGGAAGTGAAGCTAATAAGGAAACAACAATTACAGAAGATCCACTTCGATACGGATTGTGAGAAGGCCAGTGCTGACGAGAGGATGGGGTTCATACAGGGTTTCACCCACAGGGAGCAGATGGAGGATGTGTTTCAGTCTCATACATGTCAAGTTGTTACTGTTTAAATCATATTGTATATGTAAACCCATCATGTGATCTAAAGACAAGTTTAAATCATTAATGTTGATTGATTGATTTGACACCCTGAGGAACATATCAAATATCAGAGACATATCAGAGACATCAAAAGCTGGAGATATCCACTGTCTAATCCCTACTGACGGAATCTACCAAATGTGGTGTATTTAAGAGATTTTAGAAAGAATATGTGAAAAAAGAGTACATCTATTCTAAAAATTCACAAACTGACCTGTAACCGTCCTGTTTTTCAACAGCAATTGGCAACAGTTGAAACATATTTATCTAAAATACTTGAATGTATGTTATTTATGAATCCAGCAGATAAGGTAACAGAATATAGTGTAATCCTTGAAGTGTAATTGCACCTTAAAGGGGTCATATGATGTTGCTAAAAAGAACATTATTTTGTGTATTTGGTGTAATGAAATGTGTTTATGCGGTTTTAAGTTCAAAAACACATTATATTCCACATACTGTACATTATTGTTTCTCCTCTATGCCCCGCCTTTTTGAAACGCGTCGATTTTTACAAAGCTCATCAGTCTGAAAAAGCGAGGTGTGCTGTGACTGGCCAGCTATCCAATGCGTTGTGATTGGCCGAATACCTCAAGCGTGAGACGGAAATGTTACGCCCCTCATTTCCCTCATACGCCCGATATTTGGGTTAAACTGTTCTGGAACAGTGTTGTAAATACAACTTAACCACTGATTTGTAGTCGTGTCCTCTTTTGGAAGACCAAACAAAGTAATTTCGCTGTCATAACGAAAAACACAGCGGCCTAGCATGAGGGGAAGCCGGCTTAGCGTGACTGAGGATCAGCAGCAGGATCAGCTCTAGGCATGACGAAGCGGATATGTCCTCTTTGGAGGCCAAACAAAGTAGTTCGCTTTCACAAAACGAAGCACACAGCGCCTTCACGACATGGCAGGGGTGGCAACAACAATACTACAGCGAGAATTAAAGTTACGCCTTCTTTTTTGCATGAACATTTGGGCGGCGTTATGCAAATCTTCCCACATAGTGAGGTAGATATGTGGAGGCGTGTTAGAACGAGCCGTTTAGTAGGTGGGCTGACTCTGAACTTTTCTAAAAGAATCTCTTTGGATTTTGAGACTGTTAGTCTTTGAACGTTACAATCGTCGTGAGGCACCAAGAGCTGGTAACCTCCAAAGAGAAAGGAAAATTGAAACCATCATAGATCCCTTGATATTTAGTATATAAAAAACCATTTAACAGAAATATTACAAATAAATCTTTATAAATGTGTAAAGTTGACACTCTCTTTTTTGAGTATCTATCTGTCAAAAGCACTAAAAAATCAGAATTATAATAAATTCATTATTATTAAGAAATAAATACATAATAATTGTTTTTCTATGCGTTAAACTAATATTAAGAATACAGTGGGGAAAAAAAGTATTTAGTCAAGCCACCAATTGTGCAAGGGCTCCCACTTAAAAAGATGAGAGAGGCCGGAAATTTTCATCATAGGTTATACCTCAACTATGAGAGACAAAATGAGGGAAAAAAAATCCAGAAAATCACATTGTAGGAGTTTTTTTTAAAGAATTTATTTGCAAATTATGGTGGAAAATAAGTATTTGGTAAATAACAAAATTTCATCTCAATACTTTGTTATATACCCTTTGTTGACAATGACAGAGGTCAAACGTTTTCTGTAAGTCTTCACAAGGTTTTCACACACTGTTGCTGGTATTTTGGCCCATTCCTCAATGCAGATCTCCTCTAGAGCAGTAATATTTTGGGACTATCGCTGGGCAACACGGATTTTCAACTACCTCCAAAGATTTTCTATGGGGTTGAAATCTCAAGACTGGCTAGGCCACTCCAGGACCTAGAAATGCTTCTTACGAAGCCACTCCTACGTTGCCCGGGCGGTGTGTTTGGGATAATTGTCATGCTGAAAGACCCAGCCACAATGCCCTTGCTGATGGAAGGAGGTTTTCACTCAAAATCTCACGATAAATGGCCCCATTCATTCTTTCGTTTACAAGGAACAGTCGTCCTGGTCCCTTTGCAGAAAAAACAGCCCCAAAGCATGATGTTTCTACCCCCATGCTTCACAGTAGGTATGGTGTTCTTTGGATGCAACTTAGAATTCTTTCTCCTCAAGTTGAGTTTTTCCCAAAAAGTTCTATTTTGGTTTCATCGGACCATATGACATTCTCCCAATCCTCATCTGGATCATCCAAATGCTCTCTAGCAAAACTTCAGACGGGCCTGGACATGTACTGGCTTAAGCAGGGGGACACGTCTGGCACTGCAGGATTTGAGTCCCTGGCGGCGCAGTGTGTTACTGATGGTAGCCTTTGTTACTTTGGTCCCAGGTCTCTGCAGGTCATTCACTAGTTTCCCCCCGTGTGGTTCTGGGATTTTTTTGACCCCACGGGGTGAGATCTTGCCCCAGATCGAGGGAGATTATCAGTGGTCTTGTATGTTTCCATTTTCTAATAATTGCTCCCACAGTTGATTTTTTCACTCCAAGCTGCTTACCTATTGCAGATTCTGTCTTTCCAGCCTGGTGCAGGTCTACAATTTTTTTTCTGTTGTCCTTTGACAGCTCTTTGGTCTTGGCCATTGGTGGAGTTTGGAGTGTGACTGTTTGTGGACAGGTGTCTTTTATACTGATTACGAGTTCAAACAGATGCCATTAATATAGGTAATGAGTGGAGGACAGAGGAGCCTCTTAAAGAAGAGGTTACAGGTCTGTGAGAGCCAGAAATCTTGCTTGTTTGTAGGTGACCAAATACTTATTTTTACCGAGGAATTTACCAATTAATCTTTAAAAATCCTACAATGTGATTTCTGGATTTTTTTTTCTCATTTTGTCTCCCATAGTTGAGGTATACCTATGATGAAAATTACATGCCTCTCTCATATTTTTAAGTGGGAGAAATTGCACAATTGGTGGCTGAATAAATACTTTTTTCCCCACTGTATGTATATATACTGTATATATATACATATATACAGTGGGTACGGAAAGTATTCAGACCCCCTTAAATTTTCACTCTTTGTTATATTGCAGCCATTTGCTAAAATCATTAAAGTAAATTTTTTTCCTCATTAATGTACAAACAGCACCCCATATTGAAAGAAAAACACAGAATTGTTGACATTTTGCAGATTTATTAAAAAAGAAAAACTGAAAATATCACATGGTCCTAAGTATTCAGAAACTTTGCTCAGTATTTAGTAGAAGCACCCTTTTGATTTAATACAGCCATGAGTCTTTTTGGAAAAGATGCAACAAGTTTTTCACACCTGGATGTGGGGATCCTCTGCCATCCTCCTGGCAGATCCTCTCCAGTTCTGTCAGGATTGATGGTAAACGTTGGTGGACAGCCATTTTAAGGTCTCTCCAGAGATGCTCAATTGGGGTTAAGTCAGGGCTCTGGCTGGGCCATGCAAGAACAGTCACAGAGTTGTTGTGAAGCCACTCCTTTGTTATTTTAGCTGTGTGCTTAGGATCACTGTCTTGTTGGAAGGTAAACCTTCAGCACAGTCTGAGGTCCTGAGCACTCTGGAGAAGTTTTCGTCCAGGATATCCCTGTACTTTGCCGCATTCATCTTTCCCTCGATTGCAAACAGTCGTCCTGTCCCTACAGCTGAAAAACACCCCACAGCATGATGCTGCCACCCCCATGCTTCACTGTGGGGACTGTATTAGACAGGTGATGAGCAAGTGCCTGGTTTTCTCCACACATACCGCTTAGAATTAAGGCCAAAAAGTTCGATCTTGGTCTCATCAGACCAGAGAATAATTATTTCTCAGCATCTTGGAGTCCTTCAGGTGTTTTTAACTCCATGCGGGCTTTCATGTGTGTGCACTGAGGAGAGGCTGGTCCGTCGGCCATATGCATAAAGCCCAGATGGTGGAGGGCGGCCATGTGACGGTTGAATTTCTACAACTTTCTCCATCTACCGACTGATACTTTGCGAGCTCAGCACAGTGATTTTTGGGTTCTTCTTTACCTCTCTCACCAAGTCTCTTCTCCCCCGATAGCTCAGTTTTGGCCGGACGGCCAGCTCTAGGAAGTTTTCTGGTCGTCCCAAACGTCTTCCATCAAAGGATTATGGAGGCCACTGTGCTCTAAGGAACCTCAAGTGCAGCAGAAATTTTTTTTGTAAACTTGGCCAGATCTGTGCCTTGCCACAAATCTGTCTCTGAGCTCTTCAGGCAGGTTCCTTTGACCTCATGATTCTCATTTTCTCTGACATGCACTGTGATCTGTAAGGTCTTATATAGACAGGTGTTTTGCTTTCCTAATCAAGTCCAATCAGTAGAATCAAACACAGCTAGACTCAAATGAAGGTGTAAAACCATCTCAAGGATGATCAGAAGAAAAGGACAGCACCTGAGTTAAATATATGAGTGTCAAAGCAAGGGTCCTGAATACTTAGGGCACTCATGGTGATATTTCAGTTTTTCTTTTTTAAAAAATCTGAAAAAATGTCAACAATTCTGTTTTTTTCTGTCAATATGGGGTGCTGTGTGTGTACATTGAGGAAAAAAAATTAACTGAAATGATGTTAGCAAATGGCTGCAATATAACAAAGAGTTAAAAATTTAAGGGGGTCTGAATATTTCCCATCACGTACTATAGATATCTATATATATATAGTATATATATGTGTGGGTGGGTGTGGGTATCGGGGGTTGATTTACATTTAATTAATTGACATTGATTTAAAAAAAAAAAAATAAAATAAAATAAACGTGAGCACTTTGACCCCTCATTTCAGAACACCACTGCACACCCTGAGATATATAAGAATATACTGTACACCAATTTTTTTTTATGTTTTTGTGGGTTATTGATACACTTTTTATGAAGTGTGTGCGACTTCTTGAAGGGCGTGGGCAGATTCGCATCGGTGTATGGCAATCAAAAACTGATGATCTGCGCAGAGCCGCTTAAACAAAGAAACACACATACAGAGATTGGTGACGAACATGTGCAAGACAACTCACTGGTGATGCAGCCTATCAGAATGCAGTTAGAAGCTCCTAAAATTCAAGATACTGGGGCAAACATGCCCTGTATGAGTGCTGTCTAATATTTATATTGTTATAGTTGAGCAATATCACACGAGTGCTGTTTTGTCCAGAACAGAACGAGTGCAAATTTGATATTGATTTTGAATTTGGTGAGCCAATGTGTGACGAGTGGGGCGGGGCCGAGAGACGTGGAATGGAGAGGTTGTGGCTAGAAGGTGATACAGCAAAAAACGGGAGTTAACAATAAATTGAATTTTCTACCTATTAGATTGTTTTATTAACGTCTACACCTACACCTACCCCAACCCTAAACCTACCCCTTACAATAATGCAAAAATAGTAATTATTGTTGTACAGTGTGAGAAAAATTACGCCATATTGATGTATGCCATCTAGCCTTAACCAGCCACAACCAGCCTTAACCGAACGGAGAGAGGCCTGGTGGAGTGAAAGATAATGAGGGACACCTGCGCCACACACCGGTCTCGAGTCCCACGGAGGAGAAGGATAAGGGAACGACAGTGTGTTAGGACGAGAGAGGACAAGGCCCCTGTTTTATTGGTGTGTTTTATGCGGAAGGCGCAGTGAGTGTGCCACTTTTCACTTTCATTTTGTGTTCGTTTTATTATTTATAAATTTTTGGGTATAAATTTTGGGGGTTCGCCGGTTCCCGCCTCCTTCTTCCTGATCTACGACCTTTGTTACATAATGATTTAATGGCCCATTCATAAAGACAGTCATTTACTTAATTCCTGAATGAATCAGCCATTTGAACGATCGAATGGAATGAATGAATGAATGACTCAAGTACTTATTTTTATTCATAAGAATTTACTAACAACCTATGCGGCAGTTCTTAGTTTGAAGTATAATTTCATAAAAAATTATGTCATATTACAAATTAATAAGGAATCTGAAATAAAAATCCATAGTCCATAGTTTAAAAAAAAATTAATAATAATATTTTTAAAGGATTCGGCACCAAAATTAAAAGACACACCCATGCTAAGAGAGACAACAAGTGACAAAGTATTCTCCGAAGTACTATCTTACTGTAACCATCCATTTCATGCTAATTCTCATGTAACGTAGTAATGGCTTAAAATGATCTTTTGTGGATAATTTCTTAGCCAAATTTGATGTGCGATTAACATGCGATTAATTAGATTAATCAATTGCCACATTGTGTAATTAATTAGATAAAAATAATTTTAATCGACTGACAGTCGTATATATATATATATATATTTGTTTTTTTTTTGTTTTGTTTTTTGACTTAAGTGACCAAATACATTTTGGGGTCGCTGTAAAGTTTGCAGGATGTCTGTTCTAGTCCACCTAAGAGTGTAAAACCACAGAATTTCCCTGACAGGTCCCACCAAAGAGCTGAATTAGAGCATATTTCCCCAAAGACCATGACGTTAAACACACACATCTGTAAAAATCTGATAGAGCACAAATTGCTGCCATTAGGAGCGTCTCGTAATACAGAGGACGGTGATTTGCTGTTACCTGGAGGGGCCACCATTCTTTGCCACTTCTGGAACAGACAGGTCTTTAGACAGTCTCTCGGGCTGAGGTTGTAGGTCTTGTGTCGGGACATTAGCTCTTGCATCGGCTCCAGAATGACACACAACTAAGAGAAACACACACAAGAAAAGTAATCATTTACTGTCAGTTAAACCATTTTAAACATTTAACAAAAACATGTAAAATCCCACCACGGGTGGCCTGAAATTCACATGGATACACATACACACAAATCATTTCCCATTGACAGGATCGTATCCCAACACTGCTGTATCCTCTCACTTCCACAGGTCCAGGGAAACAATCTCTGGATCCGCGCCCACAGAGCAGGGCTATTTCTAGTCTGAATGCGAGGAAACCTACAGGCTTCCTTGTCCATCTCTCCGAACAGTGGTCTTGTTGCGTCCGAGCACAGGAAACACCCTTGGTGTGGATTTACTGATAAACGCGATGAGACTAATGCAGGTTTTTCAAGCAACGCTAATGAGTCACTTCTATGAGGTATTTTTATAGCACACCAAAGTAAGGATTGTGAGAAATTACCCCGGTGAGAGCAAAAATGATCTTGTTTACAGGAATTACAGTGTGCTGCTAAAATCCCTGAGGTTGACCCCTCAATTAAGTCAGTCAAAAAATTATGAATGATTAATCTTTTTCAGAGCCCATTAAGTATATGGTGTTTTTTTTATTTGAAATAAAAATAGATGACAAACAACCTGACTGTATATATTATATACACCATGGCTGATCAAGTGTAGTGAAATATATTAATTAATTGCCACACTGTGCTGCTGAAAATATATAATACTGCTGAAATATATAATGTACAAAACCCCTCTGTCCAGTCCAATAGTGTAAAAAACAGGTGCAGATTTGGCTGAAGGCACACAGACTTGCTGTTACAAGAGCTCCGTCTAATCCAAATTTAATTCACAATTCGACTTAGGCTGCACCCCTGCATTTTAACTCTGCATTTATAAGCAAAGCTGTGCGTTTAATGCATGGAACAACAACGGAGAAAGACACACTCAGTGGGAAAAAAACGGTTGTTTCGAAAACCTTGAAAGAGCCTTTTTTTCTCGATTTTCCCAGCAGCTCGCTATAAACAAGTTTGTGTTTTGCTGAGCTCAAGCTCAGTGCAGAGAGAGACCCACAATGCCGCACCTCAACCGGGAACGCTCATTAATGTTATGCTAATTTTCTCTATCCAATTTATTTTCTCTCCCTCTCTTGTTCTCCCATTTGCAAAACGGAGCTGTCACTCATACTGAAATGACGAGAATAAACAAAGCCGCCATGAAGCTGGCTAATAAATTCTGAGCAAATTTAACACACACACACACACACACGTTTACTTAGCTATCTAAATGGGGACATTCCATAGGCGTAATGGATTTTATACTGTATACTGTACAAAATGTATATTCTATCACCCTACACCAACCCTACACCTGGGAGGTTTTTGGAGATTTTGTCATGTTTAGTTCACTTTTGGGTACAAATTTGTCCCCAAAATATGGTTAAGTAGGTACACACACACACACACACACACACACACACACACTTTTAGTCACATATAAATGTATAAAATGCACAAATACATAAATAGTTAAATATTTTTTTTCAATATACATTTTTCAATATCTATGCACAGTCTAAGAATTAACAGTAACATACAAAAATGTAATTGCTGTTTTTGTTTGGACAAGGTGTCAGGGTAATATCATGGGTTTTTAGATATATACTCTAGTATACAGCAGCGGATCTCACTTTTTTACTTTTTTGCTCCCCGTTGACTAACACAATATTCGAAGTTCCCCCAATAGTATAAAATGATTTCAGTTTTTGGAAGGGAGAAAAAAAAAGAATTATGATTTCAGTTTGATTTTATGTGTTTTTCAGCACTTCAATTTAGATTATAGCAAGATTATTTTAAAATATCAATAATACTTTATTAATATAAAAGTCATCCTGCAGCTCCCTGGTTGAGAACTGCTGATATATAGGGTACCAAAATGCCATGGTATTTTCATCTGATACCATCAACACACCATGGTATCTCCACATTACTTTTTTTGTAAGGGAAATTGAACAAATGAACTATTTTTGTTCTGCCTACCCTGAGGTAGTTAAGGGTGAAGTTGGTCAGTCCCATGCGGGTGATGTTTTTTGAGAGCTGCTCCAGGACTTGAGGGTCTTGTGCCTGCAGGTGGACAAAAAAGGAACCTTATAACTTTATACAAACCCCCAAAAACCAAAGCAGGTTACTGACCAAAAGCAACACATATGATGCTTGTTCTCCATGCTTGTTTTATGAGACCCTGGATATGACCACATATTCAGGGTTGTCAGATCTTTTTTTTTCTTTGAATATCTGAGGGGCTCTCAATGTCTATGGTGGTTGTGGCACTGGATGAGATGCTTTTTGTGTGCTGGAGAGATTCCAGTGATGCAATTTATCTGAATCTCTGTGATTACACAATACATTTCTGATTCAGATTAGGGACATTAAATCAGGAGTGTGCTGCAGCTGCTAATTAATATTGATTGACTAAATGTAAATTTAAATTTTATAGTGCATTTCACTATGAATTTCAAACTAAAGCTGTTTGTGTACTTACTGGGAAATCATTGACCAGATTCATTAAGGTAAATTGTGTTAAGCAGCGTGAGTTTAATCACATATCAATGACATCAACCAATCATAGAGCTCCTGTCATTTGATTGGTCAAGGCAGCCTAAAATAGCAAGCTATAGAGCATGTGAAACGCGGTTCCTCACTTCTCATTAGCCTTGATCGGATGAGTTTGACTCAATTTCTGTGCAACTTTACCCTTGTGTACGAGAATGAGACGATCAAACATGCTGCAGTAACTTTTGCACTATCCCTGTCAAAAATCTTTCAAAGCCCTTTCTCCCTCATTCACTCTCTCTCCCTCTCCACTGAAACACAGGGCCCCAAAGGGCCCAATTTAAGAGCATGTGAATTTCACAAGTTGCTGTGAACAAACTTTCTAAAACTACTCTATTTCTGAATCTACAAGGAGGAGAAATTAGTTAAACTTAGAATGTGGTTTAAAGCTCAATATATTGGGCTTAAAAAAGCAATGAGTCATTAAAAGTTGAGTTTTATAAGGAGAAAATTATACAAACCCCAGGTTTTCAGTTACTTTATTTCCTTCATCACAGTATGTCAGCTGTATTCATTACTCACTATAAATTACTCATTTGACCTTTTGATTGTACATTTTTATTTTTCATCCAAGACAGCTTTTATGTCTATGAATAAACTGTTTGTGAAAATAATTTCTTCATGTATGCCATATGTAAAAAAAAATTATAAAGTATATCAAGTAAGAATAATTATTTTATAATGATATACTGATATTATGATATACTGTCTAAACTGGATGCCCCACTCTATTTCTGACCTACTTGAACTTTTGCTTTGACACGTACAGCGACTATGATAGTGCCTGGTATCGACACGTGTTAGGGTGCACTCATGATCTGAGTCCAAAATCGTAGCTTTAGTTTTTATTTTTATTTGAAAATTGATGGATGCAAACCAAAATATTAAATTATTCATAATAAGTTGGACATTAGTGCAAAAACAAACAATGTACACTTACTACCATAAAAAGGTTTAGGGTCAATAAGACTTTTTTTCTACAAAAATATTATGCAGCACAACTGTTCCCTTTCAGGAACTCGAGCTGCGTCGAGATTCGCTTTGGGAACGCCCTTGCGTGACCGCGTTCTGAAGCACGTGTCAAATCCGTCCAATGGAGCAGCGAGACGTCACGAGCAGGGTGACGTAAGCACCAGAAAGCATAAAAGCGCATCCGGCCGGGCACCACCCAGCTTCTGCCCTTCAGTAGCGCTCTGTGTATGTGTCTGTCTATTTACTGTTGTCTGTCCGCACAAGCATTCATATATATAAAACAATGAGAAAGTCTATGGCGAGCGAACGACATTACAAACGCTGTGTTTCTCCCTGCCCACGATATCTGGCGGCAGGGAATACACACGATTTGTGTGTTGTTTGTTTAGGAGCGAAGCATGCACGGTCAGGTGTCCCCCACCCCCCCTGAGAGAGAGCCAGACGCTTCATCTATTTTCCTCCGAGGAGGTGGATGTGATGAGTGTCGAGACAGAGGAGACTGTGGACTCGCCACCACAGTCCCTCGCGTATGAGGTGTGATTCGTGATTATGGGGTGGGTTTCGTGCATTCGCAAAATAAAATATCGTTGGCCAGCCTAGAAACAGGACGCTCGTCCTAAAATTAATTAGACGAGCATGTT
Organism: Sinocyclocheilus anophthalmus; assembly: GCA_018155175.1. Lineage (NCBI taxonomy): Eukaryota > Metazoa > Chordata > Actinopteri > Cypriniformes > Cyprinidae > Sinocyclocheilus > Sinocyclocheilus anophthalmus. The sequence continues at coordinate 73,640 of JADLZN010010257.1, read as the reverse complement.
CTGAATCCAAATCACAGCCTTCACGACGGTGGCCTTCCTTTTTCCCCGATCTCCATGCTGAGGTGTCAAGACATGGGAGAAGAGAAACCGTACTCATCCGTATTCAGCCCCACAGTGCTCGCATTATCAAAAGAACACAGTGGGGTGAAATGATAAGGTTATGGGGCGATGCCAGTGGTGGAGCAGACGCTTGTGAGCTATCTCTCCCTGTCCTCAGCATCGTCCCTGAAGGCCCAGAAGCTTCCCACCAGGCCCTTTAGGCTTACATCGAGTCTGGTTTGGAAAGTTTATACGGCGGTAGGTCAGGCTGGCGTATGTTTGCACACCATGGCGGTGTTACGAGCATACCAGGCTGACCTGCTCAGGGTGGGGCTGCTGAGCGGCAGCAGCCCAAGCCATAAAGCTCCTCATATCGCCAGTCTCAAAAACAGAGCGTTGCAACCCGCACCCCTCCACAGAAAGATCGGGGGTCGGGGCGATGCTCTCAGTTGGGGTCTTCTAGAACGAAAACGGATCTGCGGACCATTATTTGTCTAAGAGGACCTCTGCAAAATGGTCCTACCATTGTCAGGTCCCAGAGGGCAGCCCACCGGGGGAGGAAAGGATAACACCACAGTATACGGTGCCCAATCCTCCTCAGTGCCCTCACGGAGATTTACTGATACCCCTGCCACCCTCGGTGCTTCAAGGCTCAGTGAGCTCCGACGAGCAAATTCCCAGCTGCCGCCCGGCAACGGTACGGCATGGGAGAGCTCGCCCCCTCAAGTGAGGGTGCTACAGCAGTCAGGTCGGTTGTTCCTTCAGTGCCCTCACGGAGGTTCATTGATACCCCTGCCACCTCGGTGCTTCAGGGCTCAGTGAGCTCCGACGAGTGAAATTCCCAGCTGCCGCCCAGCAATGGTACGGCACGGGAGAGCTCGCCCCTTCAAGTGAGGGTGCTACAGCAGTCGGGGAGGTTGTTCCCTCAGTGCCCTCATGGAGGTTCAGTGATACCCCTGCCACCTCGGTGCTTCAGGGCTCAGTGAGCTCCGACGAGCCAAATTCCCAGCTGCCGCCCGGCAACGATACAGCACGGGAGAGCTCGCCCCCTCAAGTGAGGGTGATACAGCAGTTGGGTCGGTTGTTTCCTCAGTGCCCTCATGGAGGTTCATTGATATCCCTGCCACCTCAGTTTTTCAGGGCTCAGTGAGCTCAGACGAGCGAAATTCCCAGCTGCCGCCCGGCAACGGTACGGCACGGGAGAGCTCGCCCCCTCAAGTGAGGTTGCTACAGCAGTCAGGTCGGTCGTTCCCTGCCGGTCATCCGCTTCAGGGCACCGAAATGGCTCCTCTAATAATACCAGACGCCAGACTCGAGAGGCTGGTTCCCTTAGTAGATTTTCTGGGAGCGTGGAAACTTCTACCAAATATCTAAAAATGGGTCCAGCAGATTGTAGAGAAAGGTTACAGAAACCAGTTCGGTTCTCGTCCGCCTCGATTCAAAGGGGCTTCCCCACTCTAGTGGGTCCCGAGCAGGCTCTGGTAATGGAACAAGAAGTTGATACTCTCTTGAGGAAGGGGGCCATAGAAAGTGTTCCTCCTCTCTCTCGAGAGAGAGTGTCTGGGTTCTACAGCCGTTACTTCATCATTTCGAAGATGGATGGGGGGTTGCGTCCGATCTTAGTTCTCCGTCTTCTGAACCGCGCTATCAAACGGCTTCGGTTCAAGATGTTCACTATCAAGCAGATAGTATCTCAGATCCAGCCCGAGGACTGGTTTGTTACGATAGATCTCAGAGATGCTTATTTGCATGTTTCCATCCTCCCTCAACACTGGAAGTTCCTGAGGTTTGCTTTCGGGGGCGAAGCATACCAATATAGAGTTCTTCCCTTCGGCCTGTCACTCTCACCCCGCACTTTCACAAAGTGTGTGGATGCTGCTCTGGCTCCACTGCGACTCCAGGGCATCCACATACTCAATTATATCGACGATTGGTTAATACTAGCTCAACTGGAGCAGATGGCGGCTCGGCATCGAGCTGTCGTCCTCGCCCATATGAGAGAGCAGGGGTTAAGACAAAACGCCAAGAAGAGTGTTCTTTCTCCACTACAGAGAACCACTTATTTAGGTGTGGTGTGGGACTCAACCTCGATGCAGGCACGTCTGTCTCCTGCTCGAATCGAGTCAATCCTCACGATAGTCACGAGAGTAAGAGAAGGCCAGTCACTCACTGTCAAACAGTTTCAAAGGCTGTTGGGCCTGATGGCAGCGGCGTCCAACGTGATACCTTTTGGCCTGCTGTACATGAGACCCTTGCAGTGGTGGCTCAGAACCAAAGGTTTTCCCCAGAGGGGGAATCCGCTTCGCATTATCAAGGTCACGCGGCAATGCTTACGTGCCTTAGACATGTGGAAGAAACGTTGGTTCCTGGTTCAAGGCCCGGCGTTAGGGGCTCCTTGTCGTCGCGTAATGCTAACGACGGGTTGCCTCTCTCACGGGCTGGGGAGCGGTCATGAGTGGCCGCTCTGCCCAGGGTCTGTGGGAAGGCCATCATCTCTTGTGGCACATCAACTGCAGGGAAATGCTGGCCGTGTTTCGAGCTCTGACACACTTCCTTCCAGACCTAAGGGGGCATCATGTGTTTGTCCGCACAGACAACACATCGGTGGTCTCCTACATCAATCGGCAGGGGGGTCTGCGTTCGCGGCCCTTGTACAAGCTGGTTTTCGGACTTGGTGTCCCTCTTCGACGGCTCTCCGCTGGAGATTCCGATCAGGAGGGACCTCCTCTCTCAGGCGGGGGGCGCCATTCTTCACCTCCGCCCGGAGTTATGGAAGCTGTGGGCATGGCCCCTGAGGGGGCAAAGCTCCTAGCATCTGGTCTCTCAACTGAGGTTGTTGAGACTATACTCCAGTCCAGAGCTCCCGCCACTAGGAAACAGTACGCCTTAAAGTGGAAACTTTTCGCTTCATGGTACGAACAGCGACTGCGGGACCCAGTCAACTGCCCAATTGGTACAGTTCTGGAGTTTCTGCAGGAGCGATTCTCCGCAGGGTTATCTCCCTCCACTCTGAAGGTATACGTGGTGGCCTTAGCTGCTTACCACGCCCTTCTGGGTGGTCAATCAATGGGAAGACACCCACTTGCCACTCGTTTCATCCGTGGCAACTGAGGCTGAGGTGTGTACAGTGCACAGGGGCCCAAGACTTCAGGCATTCTGTCCTCTCCATTCGAAAGTAGGCCAGAAAGGGCTTAATCTGCTCTGTCCCAGTTCGGAGCACCTGGGCTTACGCACACCGAGATGCCCGGGGTAGGCGATCAGCTTTTTGTTTGTTTGGTCGCCAAAAAGGATTTCCGGCGACCAAGCAGACTATGAGCAGGTGGGTGGTTGAGGCCATCTCACTACCTACGAGTCCTCTGGCCTCCCATCAACTATGGGGGTCAGAGCGCACTCGACCAAGACTATGGCGGCCTCCAAGGCTTTCAACTTATGTGTGGCCTTGCAGGACATTTGTGCTACGGCGGGCTGGTCCTCTCCACACACTTTTTCCGCTTTTACAACCTAGACCTGGCAACTACCCCAGGTTCCCAAGTTCTCTCTACGTGATGTGCTCGTAAGATACACACAAAGGCAGGGACTTGGTAGTATGGCGCAATGGGTATTCTCGTTCCAAAAGCAAATTCAACGCAGCTCGAGTTCCTGAAGGAGAACGTCTCCAGGTTACGAATGTAACAATGGTTCCCCAAGGGAACGAGACGCTGCGTCTCTTAGCCATACTCCCTGCATCCCTGCAGGCGCTACTTCATCGAGGCTGGTTTGCGCCCGGCCGGATGCGCATTTATGCTTTCTGGTGCTTACGTCACAATGCTCGTGACGTCTCGCTGCTCCATTGGACGGATTTGCCACGTGCTTCAGAACGCGGTCACGCAAGGGCGTTCCCAAAGCAAATCTCGACGCAGCGTCTCGTTTCCTCAGGGAAACCCTGGTTACATACGTAACCTAGAGACGTTTTCAACATTGATAATAATAAGAAATATATATTGAGCAGCAAATCAGCATATTAGAATGATTCTGAAGGATCATGTGACACTGATACTGGAGCAATGGCTGCTGAAAATTCATTTTGCTATTCAGAAATACAATTTTGAAATATTTTTAAAGTAGAAAACAATTGAATAACTTTTTTTGATAAAAACTATGTGAATAACTGTTATATATTTCATAATATTACTATTTTTACAGTACTTTTGATCAAATAACACAGTCTTGGTGAGCATAAAAGATTTCTTTCAAAAACATTAAAATGTCTTACCATTCCCAAAATACTTTAAGGCTTTATCAACTTTTTTAAGCTAAGCTCTAAGGTGACATAATTAATAATAATAATAATAATTAATTTCATATATTACAAAAATTTAAACCAGTAAAACTAAATATTATAAAATGAATAGCCTTGCAAAGGAGCTGATATACTGCACACACACCTGCAACCAAACCATTTGATAGCAGAGCCCTAGGATGGAGTGATGATATCAAACTCACATGCATGGCGAGAATGCTCCGTGGGATAAGTTCCCGATACTGTCTGATGCTGAAGTGCCATGTCTTGATTCTCATCAGATCATCGAAGGCGAACTCCAGAATCAACCGGCCCTCTGTACACACCTGAGAATGCACATTCAGAAACATATAATGTATTTAAAAACTACGGGCATTAAAGACTAGGTCTCTTTCTCATCATGAAGAAATAAGTTTAGTCAAAAAATGCAAACTCAGAGAGTGACAAAATGCATCACCTTAACGCAGGTGATATTTTTCAGATATCATGTCAGAATAGTTGGGCATTTCAAACCAGATTTTGAGTTTCGAATCCATTTCCTAATAAAAGGTGTTTTATGTTGTATACCTGAACCGAAGGCCAAAAAAATTGAAAATCTTGAGATGAGCTTACACAAACACAAAACAACAAAATGCTGAATACATGCAGAGGTCATTAACCATTAGCAATCACAAAAAAAAAAAAAAAACAGGACGAGAAAAACATTTTGCTGAATTTAGTACTGCGCTACTCATAGCCCCCAATGTTCTGTTGCTGGGGCAACCGGAGGAGGAGGTGGAAGGGAGGGAGAAGAAGGGGGGTTGGGGGTGGGAGCGTCAGCTGTTTAGTTGGCATGGCAACGGCAAAGATGTAATCCCGCCAGAGCCACTCTAATCAATGCCCTCAGCACAGATGGTCTCTGGAGGATCAACAAGAAAAGAGGCTGGCGGGAGAGCACAGCGCCATCACATGACCACACTCTTTCACATTCTCTCGCTCACTCTCCCCACTTTTTTCATCTTCTGTATGCTTCTCCTGCTCTCCGAATCTGTTTTTGTTTGTCTCATTCTTTCTCCATCTCTCCTTTTTTGTCTTTCCATCCTTCGTTCAGCACTATCTCTCAACATCGTAACATGCTGAGGAAAAAGCAAAGTGAAAATGAAAGCATCTATCTTTCCCTTTCCCTCTGTACTGTACTGCAGTGACTAATATTGGATATACTATTCTGTTGTTGTTTTTTCTGCCATGACCATGCCATTTCCACCCCATCTGAAATCATCATTTACTTTGTGAAGGAAATTACATTTTGCAGTCTGCTTAATCTTGATATGGTTAATTTCATAGCTAGCATTTTATGTATCAAAAATACACACAATAACATGTTATTTTCACAGATGTAAACCTTGATTGCAAATAACATGCCTTTGGAAAAAATGTTAACAAGTTGGTTTAAAAGTACACTAACTTCTGAACAAATTTTATTGGGTGAAAAATTGTTGACAGTTGAAATTTGTGTAAAATTATTTTCACATACTAAATACTGAAAAGGCATTTATTTAGGTTCTCATAGTTTTAAACATTGGTAATGATGGTAAACATGCTGACCCCCAGCTTTTGAATGGAGGTGTAGATATATCGCTAATATCTATAATTATATATATCTATATATACCATGAGCACTATCAGTATACCAGTACAATATTTCACGGTTCTCAACCAATCAGATTTGAGAACCAGAACGAACTGTTGTATAAATAGATTGTGAATGTTAGTCTGGGTGTGGGGATCTGGGAGGGAAAACTAATAAGAAAAACCCATTTGAAAAGTGCCAAAAATAATTAAATAATGCATGGTAAAATAAAATAATAAAATACAATAAAAAACAAAAAATGCATTACAATACAATAAAAATAACATTAACAGTTCTCAAGACATTTTTTGCCTTCATATAAAAATGAAAATGGTGAAATATGTAGTTTGATTAAATCAATCAATCAGTCAATCAAACGAAAAATACCTGCGGCATAAAAGTGCCTGTAGATGAAAAGAACTAAATATATGAATGAAATTTTCTCCAATTGTGTACAGATATGCAAATAACTGCAAAATATCTGCTATTATGTTTTTGACAATTTCTCTGAATACAGCACTTGATTAATAAAGTACAGCTGTGATTTTGTAATCAGTGGCTCAAAGACTAGTGGGTCTCAATTCCTCTGTAATGATAAGTACACGGGCTCTTGTATGGATTAGAGTGGATTAGTACATATCAGTGTGTGAAAATAATCCAAAGTGCTTGATGGACAAGGTGGAAACATAAAATCTGTTGATAAGTGGTTTAACCCTCTGATGCATGATGTCCACTACAGCTGACAGAACTTTAAAAGCTATTTGTAACCACTGAGGGTGTGACGTTACATCCAAACCACCATGGGCCGATGGCCTTTGAACCTCTCTCATAATTCTACAATATGACTGTCCTCTTTATATGTCATTGTATTTTTTATTATTACTATTTATGACAGCAAGAATTCAATCTGCAAAAGTGGTGAAGCATCAAGTAGCTCTATCTTATATTCCAGACAGCCTCTCCTGAGGCATAAACCCTCACACTAATAGAAATACAACAGTTATAATGTCAAATGGAAGTGATCTTTATAGATCAATTGCAAACTGCATATATAATGGGTAAAACAGTTATGCATAAAAAATGACCATGGCTTGTAATTTTGTCTCCACCTTTCAAATGTAGTGAAATGTTTGTGTTATGCTTGCTTTGGTGTCCTTGTTTAGTGCATTCAGACTGTAATGCTGAAATAAAATCTTACCAACTTGCTTCTATTATTATAATTTTTTTACTATGACAAGGAAACTAATCAAAAACTAAAGTATATGAAAACACACAGAGTCCAAAGCTGCCAGAAATATTTCACAAGGATTCCTAACGACCTCCATCAGTAAACACAAAGAATAATGGCTGTGATTTAAGTAGTCAATTATCACGCCTGCCATGTTTGTTTGTTCTATTAGACAGTTTATGGGGTTTATCACAGAACTGAAGAAACAGATAACTGTGTCATTTCTCCTGCACTTTGAGGTTACGATAATGAGCAAAAATGCACAATGAGAACAAAGAATGCTTGTTTTGTTGACAAACATAGAAACTAAGTGTATCTGCACCTCATCATTTATTCATTCATTTTAAAACGTTGTGCCTGTTTAGGATATGGTGTCACACACACACATACATTCTCCTTCTTTACCTTGGTGAACATGGGCTTGCCGTGTTGTGTGACCATGGTGCACTGATCGCAGTCTACAGTGATGCAGGAGTTGTGGAAGGACTCTTTGGAGTGTTTCAGGATGTAGTAGAGGTCTGACACGCCACCCTCAAAAACCGTACTGAAGTAACGAGGAATGAGCGTCCGCCCGATTGCTGAGGAGGAAAACAAGATGTCATTTATATTGCATTGCATTTTGTTGAATGTATTCCTAAAATGACTCGAAATGTCTCCACATCTCTTAATTTCTCACTGTTTGTTACGCTACATTATTAACAAATAATGACAGTCATGTATGAATTAAAAACAAACAAAAACTGTTCCTGAATTCCCTCAAATGGTGTCACCGTGCATCAGCACTGACATAGTAAGACTGGGAATTTTTGATAACAATTGTTATATATTAGCCTAACTGATATATAATATATAATATAATATTATAATTTGTTTTTGCAAACTGTGTTTACAGTAACCTGCCCGTGGTCTTACAAAAAGTTGAGTTGGAATACTTATTCTTCCCTGCAGCTGGAGATAATTATGCAACATTTTTTCTGTTGTTGTTTAACAATGAACAAAGACAGAGCCCCTGTCTGGATGTGTGGCCTCAGGTTGATCTGCACTGTTCAAATTTTTTTTCTTAGCTTGTATTCTTGCTTCACTACAAAAAACTATAGAATCCATCATGTACATACTGCAACAAATAATTTTCTTAATCAGTATTTTTGTCAAGCTTTCTAATAAAATGTTTAAACGTAAATGAATTGATAAGTAAAATAGCATAAGATCTTGAATATATCTTAATGTAAGATTTTTAAACAAGCATAACGAATTAACATAGATCTCACTAAATTCAGATCGAAAAGGGGAAAAAAAGAGTAATGAAAGTGGGGTAAAAAATGAAATTAACTTATTATTACCATTCAAAAGTTATTTTTTTCAAAATGATTTTTAATGTTTTTCAAGTTTCATCAAATCTGAAATTATTTAATAAAAAAACAGTAATAAACAGTACGATTATGAATATCAGACATATTTAACATGTAATTTATTCCTGTGATTCAAAGCTGAATTTTCAGCAGCCATTACTCCAGTCTTCAGTGTCACATGATCAGAAATCATTATAATATGTTAATTTGCTGGTTATTTGTAGTATTATGATTATCAACATTAAAAAATTTTTTGTTGCTTAATATTTTTGTGGAAACTGTAATACAATATAAAAGTCTTATTTGGTCATTATAATGCATCATTCTGATTTAAAAGTATTAATTTATTTTTCTTTGAAAAATAAAAACATGCTGACCCCCAGCTTTTCATGCGTGTGTGTGTATCTATACAAAATATATATTATACATAAATATATATAGAGATATAATATATATATATCTACACCACACATGAGCAAATCTCAGATAACAGTACATTATTTCCGGTTTTCCACAATCAGATTTGAGAACCAGAACAAAAATGTTGTATAAATCGATAATATATTATAAAAACTGTATAGAAATACATTATATCTTGGTCACCCATTGAAAAGCTTTACAAAACATTTTAATGTGCATTTAGCTGGACATCTTTGGCCAAGAAAGAAGCAGACATGCCCACAGAAACAACTTGTACTTTTTGCAAATGGCTTTGCAGAGTTAATTTATCATTTTAATATTGAAACTGAACGGACGAGCAGCCTTATCCAGCTTAGCGTCTGATTTCAGGCAGAAATAATCCATCTTACAGTCAAACTCCCCTTTGAGAGAAATTATGTTTGTGCCACCAGCCCTGAGGAAGCAGAACGGGGGTGGTGGAGGAAAAGAGAGAGAGAACTTCATTTACCCAGCTTCCCTTAAGACAGCCGCCACTGCCGCCACTGGTTAAAACTGCACGGGCACAAGGAGAAAATGAAACAGCTGCAAACGCGGCCTGTTTCTTAAATTGGCTAAAGTCTGGCATGACTAAATCAACACATAAATACTTGGCAGGGGGAGAGAGTGAGAAAAACGGGAGAAGAGGATAGAGTGGAGGGAGAGAGAGCCCTAGCTTGAGTGTATAAATGAAGGTCTCCCTAGTGGTTAAGACACAGAATGAGCCGACAACGGGAGCTGACTGTTAATGAGTGAGTGCGAGAGAGAGCGGTTTGAAGGGACAGTGAAAATAAATATGAATCACCCATGAATGAAAGAACAGCACAGAATGCAGGCAAATAAAGTGCTACAGGGAAGGACGAAAGTGAGAGAGATACAAAATGAAAGGCTGACAGGCAGGGTGACAGCAAGGGGTGTCATGCTGAAGGGAGATGTTGTTACTGAGGGCACACCTGACTGCCCGCTAAAGTTCTAGAGCACTGTGGCATAGCGGCCCCTATGCCTAACCATGGGGCATAAAATCACAGACACACTCGCACACACCAAAAATAAGAGACGAGTGACGAGTTGAACACACAAGAAGCTCTATAATACCTAGAGAAAGCTATCTGTTAGCATTCACATTCCTCTAAATAGCCACCGATCAGCTGGCGCTCCAGAAATATGGGTGCTCAGTTCTGGGCACAGAACTGGGTTTTTGAGCCAATCACCTAAGCCGTAAATGCCATGTAACTAATTAACAGGAATAAAATGACATAATGACAATGCTGATTGTAAGTCCAACAAACAAACAGTCACTGGCAAAACCCCTATTTAATAATGAAATATTACTAATATCATGAAATTATAGAATTTATTTAAAAAATATAGAAATTCCCCAATAAAAAATAAAAATGTATAGAAAAATAATATAGTCTTTATATGTATACATTTTAAATGTCTGTGTTTCTGTTATAGATTTCTATTTAAAAAAAATGCTGAACTTTCTATTCATCAAAGAATCCTGAAAAAACATATCATGGTTTCTACAAAAATATTAAGCAGCACAATTTTTAGCATTCATAATAATAAGAAACACTTTTGAATACTAAAATTATACAGTGGCAAAATGTTAACAATTTATTTGGTCAGAATTAGTTGTTTTGCACATAAAATTGGTGTTGTTACATTCTCTATCAGCAAGGACTAACTGGATTATGCCAACCAAACAAACATTGTCTTGGTCCATTAGCATCATATGGCCAGACTATAAATACACAGTAACATGGTGCCAATACACGTTTCTGTTATTATATTTTTTCATGAAAATTTATAGAAATACCACTATACCATGCAGAGACTGATCTCCACTGAGACAAATACAGAGAACATAGATGTTCTATAGGACTAAGACTCAGCACCTACAAACGAATCTCCACATAACTCTGAAATATAGGCCTATGCATTTAACCTGTAACCTCTTGTGCCAGTAACAACCAATAAAACAGAAAATACTTCCCTCAGGTCATTTTTATAGTAAGCTTAATTTATCTACTTATTCTGACACCTGTATTCATAATCATCTATGCCAGACGAGATAGAAATGGCAAACAATGTCCTGCTGGGACGTAGAGTTCCCTTTGCCACCTGTAGAGGGAGCACTTCAAACAACCTCTCTTTAAACTAAAAGTTAGCCTCAGCAGGATTCTGACAATAACCCATATGCTTTTGTGAATCTTTTTTGTCTGAGCATGTGCGGCTCTTTTTGCGTGTTGTGAAAGGACTTCAGACTGATTGGCCCATCTACAGAAGCGAGCACTCCAGAGATTGGATTAAGCAGTCACTTGTTTCGGCTAACACGCCGTGCAACATATGCCTCTCAAGTAATTTGTACCCAAACACGCAATTTACAAATAATTAACGTCTTGTTAATTAGGCACATTAATTCACACTGAGCATAGGCTCCAGGACAGATGCCAACACTCGCAGCCAAAAAGCAAGAGAGGAGTTCAGTTTCAAGTGGCACAGCAGACGAGGAGGAGAGTGTGAGAGGGACAGAGAGAAAAGAGAGACAGTCAAAGACACAGAGGGGTGGACAGAAAGGTTATGCACTGAGACAGGCAGAGTAAATAAAGACAAACAAAAGTGATTTTGCATGCAAAACAATTAAACAAATGTCAACCTTTTCTCTTTTTTCAAATTAAAAAACGTGTGATTATTTTCTCATCCTCACGTTGTTCCAAAACCATATGTCTTTTTGTCTTCCGTGAAACACAAATTCTGAAGATTTGTACCAGTCGCTCTTATCATATTACAATGAAACGTCCAAGCTTCATACAAGACACAAAAGCACCATAAATGTCATAAAAGTGGTCCATATGACTAGTGCACTATATTTCATGTCCTCAGAAGTGATAGCTTAGTGTGATGTACACACCAAAATTAAAGTTGCATTCAATGAAAAATTTGGACATATGCTCGTGCTGCATTCAATCAGAGTATTTTCAATCAGGGGAAAAAGTGTGCATTGTGAAAAGAAAAGAGAAGTGAGTTCTTTCCATAAACTTAGCCTGAACTATACTATAACTATACTAACTAAACCTGGAACTACAGAGCTGAGTAATAAAACACCTCAAAAGATTTTTTAATAAAAAGGAAAAAGTGCAAAGCCACTCACACTCTCAGTTCTGAAACCTTGAGAGTTCACTTTTGATTCGAAGCCTGTTCAAAAATGTAGGCAACTTAATTATGAACTTGTCACGTTTGGACAATCCCAAGGAACTATTACACAAGAAGGCGATCGAGCGGTGCCTCTCTAAAATCAACCAATTCGTTTAAAATGCTAATTCATTTAACTTTGCAAATGACTGTACTTATAGCCCGACTGAATCATTTACTGGTTCATGTAACGCTGAGGAACAAAACATTGTGATGCTCCGAGACACAGCGGTTCTGCTGTTTGATCTATTTTCCTTTTGATGGAGCAAAATGGTATTTTGTGTCTGAAAGTTACTCAGTAACTTCTTGTTTATTGTACATTTATGATCGTGCAGATATTCGGAAAACCAGGACTCTGTGTTTGTGTGATAGGCTAACTCCTATATCATAGGCATATGTTATAAAAACAGAAACTCATTAAATGTCTATTTTATCATTTTTTTTAAAAATCATTTTGATGACATTTCTGCCCCACTATGTGTGATGGCAGAGAGACGGGAGCGAGCGCTCAAAACACTTCAGATCGCTTAAATTAGTGGAACAAACATAATGTAGAATCATCCTCTGTAAAGAAATGAGACCAAGAGGTCTACAGCAACTCTTAAGCAGTTGCAGGACATTTCTGACAAAGAGTGGTCATTGTGTGCATGTGACAACAATACCACAAATTCTCCACAAATGTGGCTTGAATGGGAGGGTTGTAAGAAAAAAGCCACTCCTCAAGAAAGGCCACATGCAGTCATGACTGAGCTTTGACAAAACACACCTTGAAGACTCTGAGGCAGATGAGACTAAAATTTTATTATTTGGCCTCAACACCAAACAATATGTCTGGCATAAATCCAATACAGCTCACCATCCAAATAACAGCATTCCTACAGTAAAGCAGGTGTTTTTTAAATATTTTTTTCTGATATGTTGGTGTTACATCTTTCACTTGGATGTTATAAGTAGCACTGAGTAAATACAGCTGGATAAAACAAAAACTGTCATCTTCATTTCAGGCTGCAAAGCAACACAATGGGATTATTTTAAAGGGGGGTGATTCTTTTCTATACCCACTGTATATGATGCACAGAGTTGCTGCCAATGTAAAGCATTTAATTTAATTTAGGATGCTGCTTTAGAGGTCCACTGCCTCAAAAAGTAAACAGCGAGGCAACTCACTGTGGCTGGCTCTCCCCAGGTGAAATCCCATTTAAAAAACAGGTGAATATTTTTAGAATTGAGAAAATCATTAGTTGTGCTTCAGCATTATGGGAAGGGAATATTGAACACCCACTTTTTTTAGGACACACTGTGACTTTCCAAACAGCGGGCCAAAAAAATGCACACTCCTGCCTGCTGTGAGCGAGCTAAACTTTATTTCCACCATTACAAATAACTCGTTATTTATAAAGCGTGCCGTAAGGACTTACGAGGTCGTACCAACAAATGTGTAAGCAAGTAAAAATGAAGAAATGGTGTCAAAGCACAGTGCAACAGTGAACTGACTGACTGCAAGAAGCATGCGCGATTTTCATTTCGCACGAGACATTCACAGTCAGGGTTCCAAAAAGAATGTGGTTTATAAAAAAGGATAAAAAAAGAGAAGAACAGCTCTCACCCTGCCCTTCCTTGTCAGTAATTATCTCTCTGGGGACAATCGCTCCATTCCGAAACAACCCACACTTACATTCTCTCTCTCTTTCTTTCTCTCTTTCACACACACAAATTCTAAGCCTAAAATGCAGAAGCAGCTCCCATGACTCTGTGTTTTACCCTCTCTGGTGGGACAACACTGAAGTTGAATGTGTGAATTATGAATAGATAATGATTAGGTATCGGTTCAAATAGAGATGTGAGAATACACAGTCTGCCCCTCTCAGAGGAAGACTTGTCGAGGTGAAACTGGAATAATATATACCAGAGAGATGATTTGTCAAAGGATTGCTTCTACTATCTAGCTGAACGTTTGCTAGTTTCCAGTTCAAGCAAATGTTAACCTCTGTTTGAAATAATTCTGTTGCTTGCAATATGCAATTCAAAATGTTCTGTCAAAATACGCAAGTAATAAATCAATATTAAAATAAAAAACAACAACATAATAGCAGTCTTTCTACAGTGTCTATATGACCAAGAACTTAATTCAGAACCCAGACCTAAATTAAAAATTCTACGTGCAACTGCTTTCATTTCAAATTAATACTTTTTTTCAGTAAGGAGGATGCATTAAATTGATCAAACGTAACAGTTAAAGCTGGGGTAGGCAGTTTAGTTTCGGCTATAGTGTCACCTAGCAGAACTACAATAATAAAGCATGTTTTTAGACAAGCTTTGCAAATGCCACTTTTGTGCTTCACGCCTCACCCAACTCAAACATCACAAACACGGCTCTTACGAGTCTATAAAAGTCAAGGCATGTCTCAACAGGTAAAAGTAGACTACTTTTAATAAAAGGTCCTACATATTAAAGGGGTCATATGATGCTTTTTTAAAGATAATTATTTTGTGTATTTGGTGTAACAGAATATGTTGATATGCTTTAATGTTCAAAAAACACTCATTTTTGTAGGGCCTCTATGCCCCACCTCTCTCAAACGTGTCATTTTCTACAAAGCCCCTCCTTCCGACAAACACAGTCTGCTCTGATTGGCCAGCTGAACCAGTGCATTGTGATTGACCGAAAACAGCACAAGCATGCGTCGGAAATGTAACGCTCCTTTCCATAATCGCGAGCTTCAGCTTTGAACATAAATGTAAAGACAGTATGTAATGTCCTTAGTTTTACCATCAGTTTTCCAAGCCCGAAAGGGAAGTGACAGACACAGTGTGATGGAAGCTGGTTATTGTTTGACAGACAAAGCACGGTTAAGACAGCTGACTCCACGTGATGTGACCTCTCTTCTCTCGCGCTTCTCTCTCCTTTCTTCTCGCTCTCTCTCTCGAGCCCTCTTCTCTCTCTCTTCGCTCGCTCTCTCTCTCTCTCACTCTCGCACAAACACAAACACACACACACACGATGCCCAAAACTCCGCATCTGAACAGTCAATAACAAATACTTAAAATAATAACAAAACATACTTACAGTAGCTAATTCAGAAGCGCCAGATTGTCATAGCAAAGTCAGACTTACCTCCTCTCCTAGGTTCACGAAACGGCATTGTGTTCTGTTGTAAATAAATCTTAACCATTGATTCCTAATTGCATCTACTTCCGGGAGGCCAAATAAAGTGCTTTTGTTTTCGCCTAGAAACACACAGCGTCTCCATGACATGCTGCTTCAACACTAACTGCGGTTACTGAAACCACGCCTTCTGTCTCTGCGTGAAGATTTGGGCGCATTATGCAAATATTCCAACATAGTGAGGTAGATATGTGGGGACATGTTAGAACAAGCCGTTTTAGGTAGGCGTGGCAGAGTCTTAAATTTTATAAAGAATATCTCTATGGTTTTGAGACTTTAGTCTTTTGCAACTTTACAGATATTCTTTATGCACAAAGAGCTTGTAACCCTCCAAAGAGAAAGGAAAAATTTAAAATGCATCATATGACCCCTTTAAGGATTATTGTAACTTGAAAATTTAAAGGAGGTCATCTTTGATGTTGCTAAAAATACAGGATTTTGTGTATTTGGTGGTAATGCAATGTGTTTTTACGTTTAATGCGTAAAAAAAACACATATTTCCGCATAAGTACATTATTGTTACTCTTTTATGCCCTGCCTTTCTGAAACGCGTCGGTTTTTATGAAGGTCATCGTTCTGAAAAGCGAGGTGTGCTCTGATTGGACAGCTATCCAGTGCGTTGTGATTGGCCGAATACCTCAAGCATGTGACGGAAATGTTACGCCCCTTAACATACTGTGTTTCCATGTTTCCCGGCACGACGAGACAAAACAAATAAAACCCATTACAAACGAGGCATTTGTTGCATCCAGTGGGGACATAATTACTGATTATAATGACTTATACTGTCTTTTTACGCGTTGCACTGCATTGCGCCGCGTAAACATAAACCCATGTCTGCATTTGTGATCAGAGAAAAACAAACAAACAAGCGCTACTATAAACTGTTTCTGCTCAAAACTCGCGTTTGAATCATTAGTGGCAAATTCTTTACATATAAAAAAAACTTACTTACAGGCTGTGAGCATCGAAGTGCCAGACTGTCCTTGCCAAAGTTGGAACTGCCCCACTTATAGAAAACATTATGTCCTCTTTTGGAAGGCCAAACAAAGTAGTTTCGCTTTCACAACGAAACAGACAGCTGCTTAAGTGAGCGGCGCCCGCCGGATTAGGACGAGGAGAATTGCAGAAACACAGTGACGAAGACCCTGGGGACAGCTTCGTCCACGGTTGAGCCGATCCGGCGATTGGACAGCGCGAGGGGGGGTTGGAATTGGGTATGTCTCAGCGACCAGAACGGATCAGCTCTAGGCATGACAAAGATGATATCGTCCTCTTTCGGAAGGCCAAACAAAGAAGTTTCGCTTTCACAACAAAACACACAGCGTCTCCACAACATGGTGGCAGCAACAATACTACAGCAAGAATAAAAGTTACGCCTTCTTTCTTTGCGTGAACATTTGGGCGGCATTATGCAAATCTTCCCACACAGTGACGTAGACATGTGGGGGCATGTTTAAACGAGGCGTTTTAGGAGGGCGTGGACAAGTCTTAACTTTTATAAAGAATATCTCTTTGGATTTTGAGACTTTTTAGTCTTTGCAACTTTACAGATCAACTTTATGCACCAAGAGCTTGTAAAACTCCAAAGAGAAAGGAAAAATTTTAATCGCATCATAGGACCCCTTTAACCTTAACTGTCAAGAAAAAAAGTTTCTAAAATAGTCAGAGACAATGTTTTTATACTTATAAAAAATGAGAAACTTGAGCCCACCCAGTCAGCACATTGAATTGATTTCTAAGGTTCATTAAAGGACACTGAGGCAGTAATGGCTGTTGACCGAAATTAAATTCTAAAATACTTATGTTTTTCTTCAGTATGTTAAATTTAAAAATATAAATTTAATGTTATCTTCACTTTTTAAAAAAACGAATGTACCCATCAACAGCGTATTCGTTTTTAAGTGTTATTGAATAATATAGATATTATATATTATATATATATCTATATAAGTATACATTATATCTATCAAACATGAAATTTACTTGTATTGGTATTCAACAACTGAAATTTTGTTATGATAACCATAAAAATTTTCACATAAACCTTACAGTAAATGCCAGGTATCATCACCAGAATGCAACTAAGTTATTAGCAAAATGGAATTAAGACGTGGAGTCAAGTTAGTGAGGTATGAACATTGTGGATACCTAAAGTAAAGTCTAGCAATTGGTTGTATATATGCCAATACAAATCTGGTACCATCACCTTAATAACAGAACTACGAAAAAAGTAAAGAAACATGCATGTGTCCTTCATCCCTCCTGGGGAAGTCGTGGCCTAATGGTTAGAGAGTTGGACTCATAACCCAAAAGTTGTGGGTTCAAGTCTCATACTGGCAGGAATTGTAGGTGGGGGGAGAATTGGAGGTGAATGTACAGTGCTCTCTCCCACCTTCAATACCATGACTGAGGTGCCCTTGAGCAAGGGGCTTTCACTTCACATGTTTCACTTTCACACACAACCAGGGTACTAGTATGGAATTCAGTACCCAGAATATGACATATTTATCTTCATAAAACTTTAATTCTTTCTCTCTATCCCTCAAACTTTCGTCAAAGAGCATTGATCTCAGAGAATAAAATATTATGGGTGAAAACAAAAAGAGAGATAACATGAAATGATGACATCTGCCAGGTTGATAGAGCGAACAAGCATGTTTATGCACAAAATGTCTGGAGTACCTGGACACCCAAACCCTTGGGTTGGTCTTCCTGCTGGTGAGTCTGAAAGCTTTTTTCGAGTCATATTGACAACTTTTATGATACTTTATGATTATTTTTTTCTTTTTGGATCTTGACAGACTCAATATAACAAGAGCTATGTAACGATTCTTTTTGTGTTACACTGAAAAACATCACAGAGTATGGGTTTGAACCCATTGGTCACAGTGTCTGAAATGATCTGTGCTATGGTGACTGATTAGAAAACAGATCCAGCAGATAAAAAGACAGAATTGCGCTGTGATTATGATACACCACAGAGAATATTCTGACTCATCACATCTCGGTCTCATTGATGCGGAGGATAGGAGAGATCGGGAGACGGAGGTTGTCTGATAGATTCCGAGTTCTCCCCTCTCCAGCAGTAATCCCCAAAGACATCCGCACCAAAACGAGACACAGGCGAACAGCTCCACTCACCCACAACCGCCCTCACAACACGCTTGGCCTCACACCACTGCCTCTGTGTGTGTGTCTGAATGTGTGCTGCGCTTTTCCCATGAGTCCTGATCCACACCTCCCCCCTTTCCCCTCCATTCATAATTCAGGAGAGGCTGGCTTGGCCCACTCTACCTCCCAGCTCTACCGCATTCTCATGGGGCACATACTTCCTCAAGGGCTCCCGGATGGATGCCACCACAACCGAATCAAACAGTATGATTTCCCATCATCTTCCAGATTTGATTTATTAAAATGTCTATCCTCCATCGACATGAAAACAGTGACTCGATAAGAGAGAGAGAGAGAACTGGAGTCTCATTTTCAGTATGGCAATATGTGCTGCAAAGTTTTCGAAGTGAAAAACACATTTAACCCCATTAAAGCCTGGCTTTCAAATCATAGTCCGAAAAATCTGATTTCAGATCTGTAAAAACAAGGCATTTTGGTTCAGTTGCTGATATTTAAATTGCCAAAAAGTAACATGAAATTCTGTTAGCTTGTAATCAATAAGATTTTTCTAACAGTATTGCAGACCACTTGCAAAAATGCATATAAACATCAGTTGACACTCCTGTATATCCCAATAATATTTCTTAGTAAGATAATATTTAAATGCTTAGTTTTATGATCAAAGCTCTGTAGTTTTTATTGTGGGGTGCAAAACATATAATTCAGTGGTTGATATATAAGCAGGGGCTGGCATATAAGCATGACTGAGAGATGAACGAACAAACATTCCTCAAAAGCCTGATTTTGATGCTCACATTTTAACATGATTTTTCTAAAAATGATGAATGGAAGTAAACCTACGTTGCTTCAGTCCAGTAAGTGTCAATTTACATGATAAACATTATTAAAGATTTCACAGCAAAAAGACATGATTACCATGACCTGAAGGGCAACATTTTAAGAATAATATTAAAAGGCCTTTTACTTGCTAAAAAAAAGTATATTACAACACCAAGGAATTTATTAGTTGTGTACAACTGTTTTTTTCAGCAAAGTTTGGATCATGTCAATAATTTAGAGGCCTTAGAAATTTGTGTATCAAATATGAGACTTTACAGGGTTTAATGCTGGAGTCATTCCTTTATTATTGGTAACCATATCACAACATTTTGCCGTCTTATATATGAAAACAATAAACATGTAAGGCTGCAATTTGAAGGCCCTTTCACCGAAAATGTCATGTGGGAAAAAAAGCAAAATACGGTTTTCATTATTTATTTTAACTCTATGCAACAAAAAAAAAAATGTTAAATAAAAAAAATTTAAATTAAAGAAATAATATAACCTAATAATAATAATTAATAATAACCAAATAAAATAAAAAATCATAATAATTCAGCCATTAAAATTCTCCCATCCTTTACTGACCCACATGTAATTCTAAATCTGTATGAAGTTCCTTTTTCTGTGGAATACAAAACATATTTTGAAAAATGTTCCCCATATAAGTCAATGTAGTCCAAAAAAGAAGAAGCTGTACACCACTGACTTTTATAGTACGGCCAAAAACAGTTGAAAGAAATTAGAAAAATAGAAGTTCTAGGTCATTTAAAACATCAATACATACAGTATACAGACCATCCATACAGTGGTTTTCTAAAGAACTCATTCCAGAGAATTAAAAGTTCTCTATGGAATATAAAAATTCTCCTACACACCATCATGCTGTAAAACCCAAACCTTTGGTTCCAACTGGAGCCATTACTTGGAAGATTTAGGCACAATGTGATCTAAATCAATCTCTCCATCAAGTATTCCCTGTGTCAGAAACATCTCCTAAGTTTCTGTCACACCACAAGACTCTTGAAGCCTGTATCATTGTCGCTGTCAGGATTCAGTGCAGCATTTAAGCCTCGCTTAGCCCTCTGCTGGGCTCAAGATGATGCTTTTTGATATGATCTTGTCACCGCTGCTGATAAAGAGGAAGTGGGAAGTCTTGTTCCAAGAGGTAATTCCTCCCTTTGTGCCACGATCAATCCAACACCCCCCTCCCATTCCTCTTGAATGAATTATGGAGTGGGAGGGGAGGGGAGGTTTCCTGCCAGGTTTGTTTAAATAACCTCCTGTTTTACTGCTGCGTGCACCTGACACTGGGCCTACAGGAACAACGCCTCACATCAGGTAGAAAAAGAGATAGAATGGCTAAATAAAGATGGGACTGGCAGAAGAAGCACAAGATAATTGATTATACAGTATATCAACTTAATATACACTGCTGTTCAAAAGTTTGGGGTCAGCAAGATTCTTTTATTTTTTATCAAAAATTAACACTTTTATTCAGCAAAGATCCATGATCAAAAGTGAGAGTAAAGGCATTTATAATGTTACAAAAGTTTTTGATTTCAAATAAATGCTGTTTTCAACATTTATAATAATAAGAAATGTTACTTTTGCTTTATTAGAATGATATCATGTGACACCGAAGACTAGATTAATGGCTGCTGAAAATTCACAGGAATAAACTGCATTTTAAAATATAATAAAATAGGAAACAGATAATTTAAATTGTAATATTTTTTCCCACAATATTACTGTTTTTACTGTATTTTAATTAAATGCAGCATTGGTTGACTTATTTTGAAAACATTTTAAAAAGTCTGACCAACCATAAACTTTTGAACAGTACAGTAGTGTGTGTGTGTGTGTGTGTGTGTCAATTCCTTTTGCTTTTACTGTATTTTTTTTATCAAACAAACCATAATTATAGACTTTCAAAAACATGAAAAAATCTTACCAACACCAAAACTAGTTTGAATTATATTAACTACCAACTTTGAATGAAATAATGAACATTAAACACATCTTTAAATGTTTCAGTCAATGGGGACAAAAGGACTTTTGGGACATCAGCAAAAAACACAAAAAGAGGGAGGTCAGGAATGAATGAAAAGGAAAAAGCACATAACAGCGATGTGGAGGGGAAACAGAGCTACATAAACATTTAATATCCTGATGACACACACATATATATTCTCCGTCCATTAGTTTTACATTAGTCCATTATAAAAGAGCCCCGCCAAATGCATGCATTATCAATATAGTGTGTCTACGTGTCTCTGTGAGACTTTGTGTACGTCTACAAACTACGTGCCAAAGCTTCCTTTCCATATGGTCTCTGAGCATATAAGAGGACAGCGCCTCTCGTTCATTATGCATGGGGCATGTGACTTTCTGGAGGGTTCTGGGATCAAAAGTGCACCAGGCTCCTCATAACTCCTAATTTTTTCATGAACCTTTACCAAATCTACCATGCAGCATGATTCTACCATTCTGCCCCAATCCTGGGTTAAAACACCCCACACACACACACACACACACCACCACACACACACACACACACACACACACACACACACATGCACAACAATAACAACAACCTGCTCTTTTTAGTGAGCTTTAATGGACACGGTAAACACTCAACCTGTTACCTGATGACACAATCGACCAATTTTCAGGGACATACACTTTGTGTGCATATCTTGCACGGCTGCACATCAGGCACATGTTGAAACATGCTCTCGCATGCACATGCACAAGTCTGATGCTGATCCGGAGGTGAATTAAGACAGACAGTGCAGTCGATATTGTTTTGTTATTGAATAAGGAGCTTGTAGAGAGAGAGAGAGAGAGAGACAGCAGGAAGAGCAGAGAAAGACTCATCCTATCACACAGCTGTTCTCTTTTCCTGCTGCCCACACATACACACAAATGCTCGGAAACAGTGCCATTAGACACACACACATTTTCATCCAGGGCACAGATGCATTTAACATCTCTCAGTAATCTTAAAAGTATCAATCCAGACCTGCAGATACAGCATATGAGAGTGCTCATACAAAACACACAGAGACCATCACAAGGTTGTTTTGAAACTTGGGCTGTCAGTCTTTGAGACCTGTGTCTTTGCCAGCACCGGACTGCAGCCGAGCCTGCTCAACCCCCCCACACTGTCAATCACAGCTCGCTCTGTCTCTCTTTGCTGTGTTTTCCCTCACAAGTCATCTTAAACAATAGACTCTCCACCAAAGAAATGTGTGAGAGGCTTATGTAATCTAGGACTGCCAACTGATTAAAATGTTTTATTAACTTAACTGTATGCTAATCAATCAAATTAATAGCATATTCAATGTGCATCAATATAATCAACAAAAAGAATCATTATTTGCTGATGAAATCCCCCAAGTGAAGTTAATCCGAAGACATTATTCTGGCAGTGAAAAACATTATAAGTCGCTTTAAAAATCAATGTTGTTTGTTATTTCCATATAATTGATGAAAGCCTATTACTGGTCTACAGTCCATATCAATCCATTTTGAAATCAAGTTTGTCTGAGAAAGAATCACAGGATGTTCATACTGGATTTGTCTATGTACACTTGCAGACTAACGTCTTGCTGTTGTTTTGGCATTATCAAAGTGGAAAGTCGTTAAAAACAAAATTTTACAAACTTAAAAAATGCATTCATGCTTTTGAATAAAAGAATGAGTACTGTGTGAATGGTTCCTGTCTCATTCAGGGCTGTTCTCAGTAAAGCTGCGTTCACCCTAGACTTTCAAACCAAGCATCTACCTGTTGGTCAACATGGAAAATGCGAGTCTGATGTGAAATCTAAATGGGGAAATCTTTCCTTCATACAAAATTCTTGATTGCGTGAACTCCTAATGACTGGATTTTGCATGCAATTCACAGATCTGCTCCAAATACCACACTTGTTGAGAACTATCAGTAAAATATAATATAAAATAAAATATAAAACTAAATACATAACAACAAGTGTAAACACAGAAAGTTGCCCTGGTTTTTACTAATCAAATCTACATCAATAGCAATGCTGGGAAATTATGCAAAATGCATGCTATTCAGAAATAGGGGAAAAAACATAAAACAAAATCAACATTAAGTCACAAATTACCCTAATAATTGTTTGAAATGAAAAGATATTTAAATAAAAAGTAGGGCTGCACGATAAATCGCATGCGATATTTAACGCGCATCTTATCAGTGAAGCCGGTTCTGTAATCAGCGGTAAATCTCCATCACCTGTGGTTCATATTCATATTCACGTTCATATTCGTGCGATTTTTTGCGCAGCTCGTCAGTGAACAACGGTCCACCAACCAATAACAACTGTACACTTATTTTGTAGCAGGCACAGAAGTCATGCATCAACAACAGCACCATAAAGCCTTTAATTCTTACTCTGGGAGCAACATTTATTTACATTTTCTGTATTACTATTATTGTGTCGCGTTAAGGTAACTATTAGCTACAAACCATCCTCAAAACAACCACAGCGGCCTAAAAAGCAGCCCACTACTGCTGTACAGGTGCACCATGGTATATTCATATACGACATAAATGTGACCCTGGCCCACAAAACCAGACTTAAGTCTCTGGGGTATATTTTTAGCAATACCCAAAAAAACATTGTATGGGTCAAAATTATAGATTTTCGTTTATGCCAAAAAATCATTAGGATATTAAGTATAGATCGTGTTCCATGAAGATATTTTGTTAATTTCCTGCTGTAAATATATCAAAACTTTTTTTTTTTTTTATTAGTAATATGCATTGCTAAGAACTCATTTGGACAACTTTAAAGGCGATTTTCTCAATATTTAGATTTTTTTGCACCCTCAGAATTCAGATTTAATTATATAAAATATAAAATATAATAGTTTAGTTAATAGAATATCTGTATATATATGAATAGATAATATAGAGATATGTAATAGATATAACGACAAAGTTGTATCTCGGCCAAATATTGTCATATCCTAACAAACCATACATCAATGGAATTATTTATTCAGCTTTCAGATGATGAGAAATCTCAATTTAAAAAAATTTTACCCTTATGACTGGTTTTGTGCTCCAAGGTCACAAAATGTTTACAAACTCTAGCACTCTAAAAAATGCTGGGTTGTTTAAACCCAACTTTGGGTCAAATATGAACTAACACAACTTCTGGGTAAAAAATTTAATGTAAAACTTTAACCCAACGGTTGGGTTAGTCCATATTTGCCCCAAAGTTGGGTTGAAACAACCCAGCATTTTTTAGAGTGTGCCATAGAATCTACACTGTACGTGTCCAATAATATCATAGTGCCATGCACTAGTTCTTTTCGAGCACTGCTAGTGTTTTGATACTGTTTGCTGTCAAGTGCTTATACCTGTTCACAATCTTCACATTCAGTTATTTATTGTAATAAAGATCGTCTTCTTCACTTGCATACGACTGAAAGTATTTGAAGGTTTGTTTCAATCGACTGTATCCACTTAATCTAGCGCTCTTTTGCAATCAGTGTCATGTCACCATTCACAGAGTGAGAAATTGGTCCAAATGGTTCAGTCCGTGTGTGAGCTGTTTGAATTATCCTGACTCATTCGCAAAACAGGTTGACCAATTCATTAAAAGGAACGGACTCAAACGAGTCAATTGGGTATTGCTCGTTCTGAACTGCGTTTCCCCAAAGCATTTATTTATTTAGCTTTCATGCAGTAGCAGTGCTTTTTTAGAAATCTGCCAGAATGCACACATGCATGATCACTGGAAGATTACTAAGTTTCTCAGGTAGGTAAACAGTAATCTCTGTGAAATTTTACTAAAGCCTGTAAATTGTTTGGTTCAACTCGAACCTGATTAATGAGCCTAACATCCTCAGGTTTTTGGCTTGCACAAACACTAATGCCATTCTAATAAAACAACTGCGACCAAAAACAAAACAGATTCCAACTGTCTTCATCCAAATCTGCTAATAAATTCGTCTTTGGTTTGTTTGTTATTGTCTGATGAAGTGTTGCGGTTCAGTGGTGGAAGTTTTTTATTGGGTGTCACAGTTGCAGGGGCATTGCATCACGCTTTGAAACTCTCCTCGCCTCAACCCAAAACAAGAACAGTGTTTCAGTTCAGATATCAATTATTCCCCAGCTAATAATGTCCACGAGGAGAGATGTGAAGAAAATACTGAACTACAGCACTTCACAGTATTTAAGGAATCAGCTACAGAAACAGGTTGCATATGGTCCAGTGTTCAGGTTTGGGTGCTGCAGATCAATGAGCTAAAATGTTTATTCGAAAGGTTCCTGTCTTCAGGTGGTTAGGGTGGTACATGCTGTAGCGGATCAGCTCATGGGGAAATATGAATAATTAACCATAACTAGTTATAATTAACTATTCATATTTTAGATCCACTGTAGATATTTAGCTGACCACTCAGGGTCAACCGTCTTGTCAATTCTAAGAACGTTAATTTCCTGGTTAAAGGAAATAACCTTCTTACTGTACAATTCTATAAGTTTGTAACGTAAATCTGCATGATTATTGACTCCGGTTATGAGTAAACAATGAACACGTCAAGTGTGATACAAGTAAGGTTTTATTAACTACATAAACACTTAAACTAGTCCAACATACTACATAAACACATAAACCGGTCTAACATACACATACACACACACACACACACACACACACATACAGTTGGTATAGGAAAGGGTTAAAGTTTAACTCAGCATAGAAAGAGGCATAAAGAATGGATTTTATGGAACACTTTGCATGTATATTCAACAGATCAAAGCCTTCAGGGATACGTAAGATTCTGAGTTCAAACACACCTTTGTAAAACGGTACAAATGATGCCTAAGGTATCAATTAATAAGACTAAATTTGATACTTAGCGAGTCTCGGCGGTCTAAAAGAGATTCTGATGCAAATCTTAAGGTTTCCAGTTGATCTTTGCTGAAGTTGGTCAGTGAAAAGAACCAGTTTTGAGTCAGAGTCACTTGATGAATGAAAGGACTAGGCCGAAGAAAAGGCCTGGCACAGATGCTTTGGTATCCTGAAGCGTTTTCTCACATCTTCATCTTAGCATCTGACCGAACCACCGACTGGGGCGGGTCACATGAAGTGTGACCTTTAAGGTCGGAGAAGATCCCCGCCATTCAAGATGGGCTTGTCCAATGAGCAAAATGGAATTTCCGAGCGGGGGGTGGCAATTGCTGGAGGGTTTACGAACCTTTTGTCTCTAAGCATGGTAATTTGCAAAATGGACTTGAATCGAAATTACTAAAAAATCTCAGGACCCTAATATATATTGCCTATGTACCACCATATAATATACACGCTTGTTTCGATCATACGAAGGCAAATTCATAGATACTAAACAAGGTAAGATTACATATAGTGAAAAGGGAGGATCAGGAATGGGTCCCCTCACAAGCATACTAAAATAGTCTAAGAATATCAAAGACAAAATACACAATGACAATAATATACTCAATGGCCTGAAGAAATATGTGTGATCATTCAAATAACGGTTTTTCTATGAATGAACTAGAACACAGTCATTTCTACTCTGCTTTTCCTTTGGACAAAGAGTGGGCTATCCTTCTCACAATCCTGGGGGGTCATAAAACCAGTGATATCATGATTAGTTGTCATGGTGACCATAGCGCCTGGTGTTCAGCAGACATCCTGGCATCCAGTTAATTGAGTGAGGGGACTGTGACGATTTGTTAACCTAATGAATAATGATTTGTTAAATCAAATTAAAAGAGTGCTTAAGATTGTCTGAGACGCTAAAATATATCCCCCCGTTCGAGCGTTGTTGTCCGTAGAATAGAAAACAACGAGCGATGTCAAAGATGCAGAACAATCTAACACACACCTGTCACACACGGCTGGGAGGCAGTGGTGGCTCTCTGGCTGTTGGTGACTCCAGGAGTGGTTGTGGTGCCGTGGCGGATGCTGTCAGGTAGTGCGCTGTGGTGATGTAGGCTGTAGCAAGGTGCGGGTACTCGAGCTTATGCAGCAGGTGTCGAGGCTGTGTCACCTGTCATCCTGAAGTGAGTTAGTCCGGGTAGGATGTTTTTGTTGATGCTGTTAGCCAGTAGGCTATCTGTGGTACCCACGATGTGGAACAGCCGGGTTAGACTCTCACTGGTGAGAGTGCAGGTGGTTCCAGGGATTGCAGGTAATTTTTATGGAGATTTTGTAGTGTGCAGAGAGTTTGAGACTGACCTAGTGATGATGGCAGGATAGCGGCAGGTGGTTGTGAGCTCTCTGTTCTGCCCGAACGTAACTAGAAATCTGATGTTTGCGGTGTAGCTTGGCTCTTGTGGCGGCACCGACTAGAGCTTGCCTGAGTTGTGTTGGTAGAGATTTCGCTGTTGGGCATGTGGGCCCGCTGCTAAATCCAACGTTGTCTGGCTGCTTCTGGGGTGTAGACCGGTTTTTAAGGGATGCTCCTCCCTTGGAGGGGCTTGATGCTGTGTTGCAGCAGGCAAGGAGGCAGAGGTTTGTCCTTCTCACTACTCCGTAGTTGAGTTTTGTTCAAGGAGCTCTTGTGCGAGTGTCAGCAGCTCCTGTAACCAAGAAGTAGGCGTGTCCAGCTGTCCTTATGTAGCCTCCGTTCAGCACCCGTGTGGAGGAGGATGTTGTGGTGGACTGCTGTTGGACATACCGTGGTGTTTGCAGGATGAGGACGCCTTTTCCCAGTGGTTGGTCTGGAACCTGGGTCTGTTGCCATGGTGATGGCTCTGCCCTCTTCTGGCTAGGGGCTTTCTGTAAAAGGGTTTTGCATTGTGGCAATGCTGAGTGCCTTCTGGTGCCCGCTTTGGATTATGAGTTGTGAAGTTCAGAATCAGTGGGGTTTGACAAACAACTTTAGTGGAGGCCTTGTGCTTGTTAAAAGCCTTCTGTGTCAGGTTACACAGCTGTTGACTAGGCATTGTGCGGCAGGCCCTAATGACTAGATGACTTCTTGCAGCTGGTGTCATCCGCCATCCCAGGGTAATTGTGAGCATTGGAGTAAGTTTGTCAAAGTCTGTGATAGTAAGCATGGGGAGTTTCACGCCGACCCTGCTTGGTGTCTGGGGCAGCGATAAGTCCGTGTTCAGACTCTGGGTCTGAGCGTATTTAGGTTGCCAGATGTGTTGTCGCTGGCCAGCTCGTTGGGGTCTGTGGGGTCACACGGTGTGGGTGTCTGCAGTGCTCCTCTGGAAAGGTCCCTGCCCCACCCCCTTGTGGATGCTGGTTGGTGACGTGTGAACAGTGGCTCTCGCCCCCCCCCTCGCAGGTTCGGACTATTGGCTGAGGGGGTCTGGGCCTGCTGGTCAGGGGGAGTTCTGTTTCGTGTTTTCCCTTTCTGTTCGCCTTGTGGTCTGCAAGCATTTTTCAGTTCATTTGTGACACTGAATTCACCTTGTTGTGTTGTTTCGGTTCGCCTGAATTTTTTTTTGTTGCACCTGCAGAGGTTTTCAGGGAGCTGACTTGTGAAGTGTCAAGCAGAAGGCTTTGGCTCCCTTTCCCCCCTTTCGTAGCTGTGCACAGGCATGGAGGGCTTGCACTGCTGGCGACGTGGTGTTGAACCTGCTGTCTTTTGCTTAGGTCTATGCGCAGTCGGTAGGACTGTTTAAATTATTTTTGAACCATGTCAAGCTCCTTTTTAATTGCTGAGTCAGGGTTTGGACATCAGCTCTGTCTGTATGCAGGTGGCCTTGTAAGGCCTAAGATGTGTTGTCTCTCTCATTTAGTTCCACATATTTTGTTTTAAGAGTGACTTTGTGTGAATCAGTTCTCTTTTCAAGTCCTGTGTGATGGCTTTTTCCAGCGGCGCTTGGTGTTGAGCAGCTGTTAGAGCCTCTGTGAAGACTGGTGATTTCTTTCTGTCGCACCATTCGGTGAGGTTCTTTGCATCCGTTCTGTGCTTTCTCTCGTTGAGCAGGTGTCAGTTCTCTGCAGAATTCGTTGACTTGCAGTTTCAGCTCATATACCACCTGTCTGAGGCCCTTGAGGGTGTGGGCGGAGGAGAGGATGATGCTGGTCAAGTGTTCGCGTATGTCGCAGTCTCGCTGTTCCTTTCATTGCCATTGCAGGTAGTTGGCTGCTTTGAGCTGAATGATGTCCATTACAGTGCTCTACTGAGTGTCCAGGTGGTCCTGGTGAGCTGCCAGGGCTGGATGTCTGTGGAATGTCTGCGACATACTGGCACACTTGTGGGAACACCAGAGAGAGAGAGACACAAGGCAAATGCAGGTACGTACAGAGGTGTTAAACTATCTCTAAGGGGAAAGGCTGTGTAGGCCGTGTAAGGTATGAACAGCTGGTGGGAGGCAGCTAGTGAGGTAGGGTGCTATGATTTGTGTTCGTGAACACAAAGGAAGAGTTTGGGTAACTTTGTTGAGGGGCCGTAAGCAAGGGTCAGCTGATGACCGGGCTATACTACTGATGGTTCACGGGTTTGGCCACCATGACGAAACTGAAATAAAATAAGATGAAATCAAAAAAAAAAAAGGGAAGATTTTACCTATTTTAGTTTTTTCTAAGAGATATGGCTAAGCAGGTTTCACTTGTGTGTGATGCTGCAATAGACTTCATAACCCTAGGGTTAGGCTGTTAGCTAAACTAGCAGGGACCCACCAAAAACCTCGTCAAAAGAAAAAGAAACAGTAGGAATTGTTTCTAGTTTTATCTTAGCCTACATTGTGTTGCAATGGTAGCTGACCTTCAACGTATTAGGCCTGGCACTGAGGAGTGAGGAGACGTAGAGAGGAAACAGGGATTATGCTAATAATAACCTGTATAAATCGTTAAGGAAACAACAGTTGCTAGAACTACTTTAATCCTATCCAAAAGCGACGATGGTGATGGTGAAAAAACTAAAATAAGTTAAAAGTAAAACACAACAAACAAAAAAAAAAAAAAGAATAAAAAGGGGTCCGAAGAGATGTAGGAAATTAAAAGGGGAAAGTAAATAAACAAAATAACAAATAAAAAAAAATAAAAATGGAATAAAAAAATAAATAAAAAAAATAAAAAAAAAATTTGATTTAATTAAATCTCAAATTTAATACAAATCAATTAGCTGAATTGGTACATTTGTGCTAAACAAATGTAAGTAAAGCAATAAAATTAAAAAGACGTAGAATAAAGTCAAAACGAAACAGAAACATAAAAGGTAAAACCAGTAGTGGGTGGGTCCCACAGGGACCGTGATGGCATTCAACAGGAATGTGGACACAAGGACAGTGGAGGAGAGAGAGAGAGGGAGAGAGGATGGTGTCGTTAGAACGTTGACACTTTACCACGCCTATCTAAGCGTAGCAGATGCTAACAGTAGCAGTTAGGTAAAGGGCATTAGCTAAGATTTAGCGTAGTTAACGCAATTATGTTACGCACGGGTCCGTGGAAGATGGATGCTTTGTCAGATTAACCGAAGAGTCGCTAACATTCCGGGGGTCACGTGTGATAGGAGACACTGCAAGTAACAAAGGGGCAGGTGGACCGACTTGCATGCTGTGAGCATGCATTGGGAAACTCATGCATGTACATACAAATTCATTCATTACTCAAACAGCACATTCACTTCACAGGCAAAATTCATAGTTAGCTACGGTAGAATAACACCATTAATTTTACATAAAATGTTTCACATGAGCGAGTCAAAAATGAAATACAATGATACGTAACAAATAATAAAGCCTTAAAGCAGGTAATGAGGAGCATCCGCTACAGATCACTACACAGTAATGAAGAAAGGGGATTTTATTCGCCCAAAATCAGGATCCGATTTATTATGGTGTTACAATTATATGAGCATGTAATCCCGAGATTCGTCGTCTGAAAATAGACTTGTGCTCTACTAACAACAGAAATTAGGATTTCTTTGTTAAAATCAGGTTAGTTTCTTATCGTATTATTTAAACACATTATAGCACTGAAAATTTCTTACTGTTTGTAGGAAGGCGCATTCAAACTATAGTTTTATCTGTTTTTGATCAGGAACTGGTATGGGCATGGAGAAGAAGTTACTAATTTATGAAACAGACACATAAGGTTGATTATTGTGTCTGCTTGCAAGCAATGTTTAAAACGACTCCAACGTTCTAAATTACTGCTCGTACTGCAAAAAGTAGGAAACTAGTGTTTCACCAGCAATGTTAATGCCGGGATTTTTCTGGCTAGCTTGTCAAAGTTTTTGGGGGTCACATCATGCGCTGCTGCGAGGATGCTTGGAAGTATTACAGTTCTGATCTGTCAGTTGTTAAGCAGAAAGTGTTAGCTCTCCCCTTCGTAGCTTGTTGCATATGAGGGAGTTTGCACGGCTGATTGAGGATGCGGGAGTAGGGTGTCTCTCCCAATGCGTCTCTTTTCGCCGCCTGTAGGAGTACCTGAGTTCTCTTCGGAGCATGTCAAGCTTGTCTTGAGTGTTGTTCAGCTGCTGGATCAGAGTCTCAATTCTGGCAACTTTGTCCAAGAGCTCAGAATTTGCTGCTTTAATAATAATTTTGTGTGGAAAAGTTTCCTTTCCAGGTCCTTTCTGGCTACCCTTTCCAGGTGCTCTTGCTGTTCAGCAGCTGTCAGAGCCTTTTTAAATCTATTGATTTCCTGAAATCATTTACCTCCTGTTTCAGACCCATGAGGTTGTGGGCCAGGAAGATGATGACCTTGGCGAGCTTTTTGTAGCCACAACTCTCGCCCGAGTCCTGAGTCTGAGGCACACCCTCTCCGCGTCCAGCCGCTTTCGGATCAGTAGGTGGTCGTCGGCCCTGGGTAAAAGGGGGTGTTCCTCACAACACCTGGCCAGCACTCTTTGGTCTGCATTCTGGGCAGTTATTCTGAGCATCTGCAACGTTTTGACACACTGGTGTTGAGAGTAAGGGGTAGAGACTACTACAAGATCAAAACAGAATGTGAATGCTAAAATAGTTTTGGGTCAACATATGTTTTGCTGAAAAGGGCGTAAACAGGATTTTGATTGATGACTTAAGACTACTGTCAAATTATTGTCAAATTATCACTCAGAATTTGCTGACGGTTCCCCAACAGGCTTAATCTCTGAGGTATGAAGGAGAAAAGGGAAAAGCAGAAGGAAAAGGAGAGCATTTCTATTAAGATTATGCTTATTATTTTTTTTTTTCTTGAAAATAAACAAATCAAAAATAGAAATGTCTGGTTCCTTTTGAGGTTCAGAGAGATCATCAAGGGGGCATAACATGTAAATGTATTTAAAATTAGCTGACTGCTATTAAAAAAACAAGGTAATCATTCTGGTATTAGGAACAAATAGCAGCAATAGTGATTAGTGTGTTACTAAAAGCACCCAACACCTTAATGAGTCTTTCCTCGATAGACAGTTAAGATTTAATTAAATTTAGATTTAATTAACTAGTAACTAAGCAATAGCATTCAGGAAGGATACATCTAGATAGTTAAATTCGCTGAGACGAATTGAAGCTTGAGAAACATAGAAAAAGAAGAAAAGAAGGAAGAGAAATGGAAAAATCAGAAACGAGGGATAGGTTAAATTCAAATTGCTTCACACCGCACACACACATCTGTATTTAAAAGCTTAAAATAAAGAGTGTTAACCCCTAATTGTTAAAGATATTTGGTAGCTTAGCCTAAAATGAAAAACTATGCTCAGTTGTGTTAGCTTAGCTGCTTCAGGTGGTTTGTTTAAAACTTTGCATGTTGTGCTATGTGAAGTTAGCGTTTCCTGTGACAAGTTGTTGTCACGGTAAACAATGCATGCCAGTGTAATTAACGCAGTTTAATGTCTGCCTATGTTAAACAGTCATAGTTTTAGAAAGTGGTGCTTTCAGCCTTCAAGACTTGTTGCATTACATTACCACTTCGGTGAGTGCTTCTCTAATGCAACAATAAACTTCTTGCACTGGTTTAAAGAATTACAAAACGTGTTTAATGTAAGTTAAAACCGGTTTAAACATAAATGTAGTTATGTTTGCCTCACATATGAATACTAAAGTACAGTATTACACATTAAGTTTCACTCAGCGAGTGAAACACAGTAAAGACCACCAGGTTGCTCGGCTTATATAAATACAGTCAAAGTGTAGATGAATTGCATCAATCTAATTATAAACTATAAGGCCTTTATGCTGTAGAAAGGTGAGCAGCGCTCACATCTACCTTGATATTACTGTACTGAGATTTCTTCTTCAAAGAAAAAATTTAAACAATACTGCAATTTTGTGATTTCTTCACAAAAGCATATTACATTATGGTACAGTTTGGACATGCAGCTGAGCTGAGATTCAGACTTACGCTATGTCAAGACAGATTTATGCTTTAATAATGAAATTAGGGTTTCTTTGCTAAAATCAGATTAAACTTACACCGATACCATTAAGCATGAAATACATAAAGACTCTCACAATTATAAAAGCCGTACCAATTCAAACCCCCACTTTAACTGCATCTAAACAAGCCAGCAAACAGGGACACAACAGGACATCTCAAGTCACGCCCTATTTTAACCTGGGCTATCAAGCACAAACTTTTAAGTTGCCAGTGTTTAAACTCATAACTTTCGGTTTATCATGCCCGCATTCTCCACCAAAATCTGTAGCGGATCAGCTCATGGGGACATATGACACTAATTAACCATAAAACTAGTGTATAATTAACTATTCATTTTTTAGATCCACTGTAGATATTTAGCTGATCTCTCAGGGTCAGCTGTATGTCAATTCTAAGAACGTTAATTTCCTGGTTAAAGGAAATACCTTTCTTACTGTACAATTCTATAAGTTTGTAACGTAAATCTGCAGGATTATTGACTCCGGTTATGAGTAAACAATGAACACGTCTAGTGTGATACAAGTAAGGTTTTATTATCTACATAAACACTTAAACTAGTCCAATATACTACATAAACACTTAAACTAGTCTAACATACACATAGATACACACGCATACAGTTGGTATAGGAATGGGTTAAAGTTTAACTCAGCATAGAATGAGGCATAAAGAATGGATTTTATGGACCACTTTGCATGTATATTCAACAGATCAAAGCCTTCAGGGATACGTCCGATTCTGAGTTCAAACACACCTTTGTAAAAAAAAAAATTAACTGATACTTAATGCATCAATTAAAACGACTAAGTTTGATACTTGCAAGTCTCGCTGTCTGAAAGAGATTCCTGATGCAAATCTGAAAGCTTCCCGTAGATCTTTGCTGAATTCGGGTCGATGAGAAGAACCAGTTTGAGTCAGTGTCACTTGATGAATGGAAAGGACTAGGCCGAAGAAAAGCCTGGCACAAATGCTTTGGTATCCTGAAGAGTTTTTCTCACATCTTCATCTTTGCTTCTGACTGAACCACCGACTGGGCGGGTCCCTGGAGCTGGGCCTTTTAGGTCGGAGAAGATCTCCGCCTTTCAAGATGGGCTTGTCCAATGAGCAAAATGGAATTTCCGAGCGGGAGGTGGCAATTGCTGGAGGGTTTACGACCCTTTGTTCTCTAAGCATGGTAATTTGCAAATGGACTTAAATCGAAATTATTAACGATTATCAGGGCCCTAATATATATTGCCTATATACCAACATATAATATACACTCTCGTTTTGATCATACGAAGGCGAATTCATAGATACTAAACAAGGTAAGTTTACATATAGTGAAAAGGGATGATCAGGGATGGGTTCCCTCACAAGCATACTAAAATAGTCTAAGAATATCAAAGACAAAATACACAATGACAATAATATACTCAATGGCCTGAAGAAATATGTGTGTTCATTCAAATAACGGTTTTTCTATGAATTAACTAGAACACAGTCCATTCCTATTCTGCTTTCCTTGGGACAAAGAGTGGGCTATCCTTCTCACATTCCTGGGGGGGTCATAAAACCAGTGATATCATGATTAGTTGTCATGGTGACCAGAGCGCCTGGTGTTCAGCAGACATCCTGGCATCCAGTTAATTGAGAGAGGGGACTGTGACGATTTGTTAACCTAATGAATAATTGATTTGTTAAATCAAATTAAAATTAGTGTGTCAGATTGGTCGAGACGCTACAATGTCAAACTACACTGTAAGTCCTATTCCGAAGTGAACATCTGTAGCCTATATACTATAGGCAGCTGCCTTCAAAGGCAAAATCCTACCTGAAATGGAAATGCATAAGTGACTGATTTGGAACAGTCTACATCGGCAGCAGCTCTGCGCTCTCCACACGCTTGTGTGAAGCACATGGGGGACTTGACCCACTATTGACTTCAATGGAGTTTGATGGTAATTAATGTTACTAAGCTAACCTAATATACATAAAAAATAGCATTTTGTGTAAAATATGTATTAACTTTTATAGGTATTCTTTATAAAATATTATTTTATTATTATATATAACTTATAATTAGTCGTAAACAAATAGATATGCAGAGAAACATACAATGGAGAAACTAATCTTTTATCACTTCAGGAGATAAAAAATAGAAGACTAGAAGGATAAGACAGAACTGAGCTTCAGTCCTGGAGAGTGAGATTGAGAGAAAGAGAAAAGAGACTGAGAAAGTGAGGCCATTTGAACTAATGGATTTCAATAATCCATCCATTATCTATCCATCCACAATGGTCCTGCGGTGAAATAACGCCCACATCTTATATTATATATGTTGGTGAATATAAGTGCAAAGTCTTTGTCTCTTAAATGTCAATGCTTCTTGTTTTTATGCTTGTAAGGGATATTTTAGATACTTTTGGAGATGGTCGGAGATTTCTCAGTACTGAAGTTTTTATTATTAACTATGAAGAGAGTTTTTAAGTTTAATCATGTTAAGCCTTTAACTTCATTTATTCAGCTATACCCATTAAAGTTTTAACAACCATTAGGAGTCTTTCTTTATTTAAAGCAGTTGTTAACATGCAATGTGACCAGGCATCTAGGGAACTATGAACGTAAAATAAATAATGAGTAAATAAACATTTTTGGGTGGGTAATGAAGGCCTTGAAGTTGGCAGAAATGCCACTGTTTTTAAATAAATCATTTAAGATGTTTTTTTTTTATAAGTGAACCTCCTATAAGGTGAGATCAGACTTATTTTTTGCCTGAAAAAAAAAAAAATAAATAAAACTGAAAAGTTAAAAGAAAATACATAAGTAAACTATGCTCCATGTATGCATTTCTGTATAGAAAATGTCATGTTTAATTTAGTGCAGAATAATGTACCAATAATAATTGAGTGCCAATATCTTCTAGCTTAATTATGCTGAAAAAAAAGATATTCTCAAAATTCTTCATATTTAATGTAACTTAGAAATATGAAATATAACATAGAAATGATTTCATTAGACCTAAGTCAGTTATTGTACAGTTATCATTTATTTAAGGTTTATTTGCAGTGATGAATGGCTGCTGGACTCGTCATTATCGGTGTAGTACTAGGCTACTACAAATAAATAAATAAATGTACATATTGATTTAAGATTAAATTATTTTATTAGTTTACTTGTAGATTACCTAAAAGCTTCAGCTAAGGTTATCTGGGACAACAAATACATTCTACAGGTTACTGGACGTAATACAAATCATCTGACCACAGAATCAAGTATTCCAGAGAGTGCATTTAAAATGCAACACTGGATGTGTGCGATATGACCTTATTTTGAATAAAGAATTCATAAACAGGTAAATACTAGTAAATACAGGTAAATACTTAGACTATCTTTGATCTGATGTCTTGAAATGTAAAGCAGAGGAACGAGTTACTCAACGGAAACTGAACAGTGATTACTGTAAACATGTCATACAAAGACAAGCAAGAATAAAACAAGCATACTAATGCGAGGCTGTACCGATGCAGAAAACCCTTAACGATGCTTAGTAGAGAGAGGATTGAGACATTTATAAAAGGCCTGAGCAAATGTAGAATGCAGTGCTTGTGCTTGTGAGTGAGTGACATTAATGGAGTGAGGGTGTATGTTTGTGGCTGAAACTAAGAGGAGTCATTTCTGAAGACTAAAGATGAGCTGTCACAAGAGATGGACTGAACACCCTCCTAATTGATATGGGGGATTGGTTCCCTATGTGCCTCCGGAGCCGATGCAAGCTTTGGTGTTTCCACTTTTAAATGGTGTTTGTGAGAATTACAAAAAATTACATGCTGCAATGTAGAATAAAAATATATATTATATATATATAGATATATAACCTTTGAAACTTGTCTTTTGCGGGGAAAAAGACATTTTAATGACAAATTAAACATTTTAGGGTTTGAATTTTACATCTTTGTTCAATTAAAACTATTCAAACTTCACAAAATGAAGAAAAATAAACTGCCATGTCTTGAAAAGAGGCTAAAACTGAGGCTATTGTAATGCTGCCCACAGTCGAATGGCATATTCAGTTTGCATAATAAAAGTATATATTTCTGAATCTATCAGCACTACAAAGACCCACGGGAAGGGAGGGAGCTTCAGTGAATGTTTGACTCACATGTTCTTTGCAACAGGCAGAGTGTTCTGCATGACTAACCAAAAGCAGAGATCTCAATAAGAACAGACAACACAGCTTAAATCATTAGAGGGAAAGATAGGAAAGGTGTGCAGAAAAGAAAAAAAAATGGACAGGCTAGCACAGTTATTGCAAATGCAGCCAAAACTACATTAGGGAGCTCACTGTAAACAATTACTCTCTTATAAGGTGTTTAGACAAATTCTGGCAGAGCTGCAGATAAAATAATTCACAAATATGAACCTTGCAAGTCAGTTTACCAATTACAACACTTTTTTAGTCTAGTTCTCCATAGTGAGATGCAAGGCCATTAACCACAGTGCTGTTTTTATGTGACGTTTAGGGAACTTGTTTCCTGGAAGACCAATAAAAGTCAATAAGATCTGGAAGGCGGATCAATTTAGTTGAATCAAAGTTCTTTACAGATTTGTATGGATCATTGCCTTCTACTGTACATTTTCAGACTCCATAGACACAATATCACAGTCATCTTCCATCAAGCTCTGTTTTTATTTGGCACCAGTACAAGCAAATTTGCATAAAGGCTTAAATCTTACTGTATCTTTTTGGTCCATCCTCCAGGCAGAAGGCAATGGTCAATGTAGCGTCCTCCTCAAAGAACTCTGTTGCAAACGCCTCCCACCACATACTATCACTCTCCTGGGGAAGAAGGAGAGTCACGGTTAATTAATACGAGTTAATTATATTGTGTGATATGCTTTGTCATTCTTACAAGTCTATTTAATAGGAGTGAAAATTAGAAAAAAATATTTTGTGGATAGATCAACGTCATTTTTGGAACTTCAGACAAATGCACTTTCCATTCAAAGTTTAGGAAATGTTTGAATTTATACGTTAGTAAGTAAGATGCATTAATGATTAAAAGAACAGTAAAGACACATTTATAATGTTACAAAACATTACCATTTCAAATAAATGATGTTCTTTGAACATAAGAATCCTGAAGAAAATCAGTTTCTACAAAAATATTAAGCAGAACAACCGTTTTCAACATTGATAATAAAAAAAAAATGTTTCTTGAGCAGCAAATAACATAAACACACACACACACACACACAATATTTCTATATGTAGTTTTTTCTTTTAATAAATATAATTTGTCTTTTCTTGGGGTTGTTTTCAAAAGCTCAAGGTTAACATTAATGTAATCATCCACTGACATGTACCTCTGTGTGCTTTTTGAATTACCATTTATAATTAAGGAACACAAAATCCTAACCCTAACCCTAACCCCAACCCTGAGAGCATCAGTTTAGAACCTACCTTCCCTGATGTCATGCTCTTTTCTCCTAAAAGCTCATTATGAGACAATTCTGCTATCTAGCATTCAAATG
Organism: Sinocyclocheilus anophthalmus; assembly: GCA_018155175.1. Taxonomy (NCBI): domain Eukaryota; kingdom Metazoa; phylum Chordata; class Actinopteri; order Cypriniformes; family Cyprinidae; genus Sinocyclocheilus; species Sinocyclocheilus anophthalmus. Next base: position 34,542 of record JADLZN010010257.1, on the reverse strand, counting down.
ACATGAGCTCAGTGCTTATAAATGCAAGTTTTCCTTAATTAAAGATTAAAGGTTATGCAGAGAGCACCGGTGCACTGTTATTAAAAGTCGACAATAACAACAAAATTCATTATAAATAATCTACATCCAGGGCACCTAGATCCTCCAAATCCACTACTAATGGGAAGATTCGCTAATTGACTTGAAATAAATTAAGGCCACTCTATCAGATGGCATGCTAGCTGAGAACATACTCAGCGTATGTAAAATTAGACTCTGCGGCATTCCTGTGATTGACAGAGCTCTGATTCTAACAGACGTCGTTTAGGTCAGTGTTGCCATCTAGCCGATGTTGCCTGGTGACAGATCACAAGCCCTCTCAGATGTTTACAATTAGGGCTGTCGACTTCAGGCAGCATCACATTGCATAGTTGGCCGACCCTGGAGACCCTTTAGTCCTACATCCCGTATACGAGAAGTGCTGTTTTCAAGTGTGGAGGAAGCAGTCTCGTCTGCTCCGTGTTTTTGGGAGTAAGTCAGTGCCCTATTATGACCTGCCGTCTTAGTCACTGTAAGTGAGTGATCAGTTTTGACAACAGTGATCGTTTTTCCATTCAATAAGGCAGGAGGCTGATGTTGTCCAACACAGCTGGTTATTAGCACAGCACTATCACCCAAGACACACATTTCTGGCTAACACTCTTTCCCTTGCTTTCTGCTTGTGTGTTGTGAATGAGTGAATGTGTGTTTGTGATTGTGATTATACCTTAGTCACACTCAGCAGAATGCATGATTTCATCCGATAATCCAGCTTTCTTAATTTTTACCTTTTCCCCCATCTTGGCCTCTTGTGGGTTGGCAAAGTATTGAGGATAAAACAACTGTCGTAATCACACAGATTTCATGATTCAATTACATTCCAATTCACAAGCTCTTGATTCGATTCTCAATTTAATTCAATTCTATATATATAGATCTATATACTATATATTAAGCATATCTGGATATATTTTAAGTCAAGTTTATATATATATTAAGAAAAACTGCTGCAGACTACTATACATTACTATGCTACATTACTATAATATAATATACTGCATATATTAATCAAAATGCATCTCTCTAGAGTTATTTTTTTTCTTCTATGGACACTGAATGGCTTTCCTGTAAAAATGTATTGTTACATGATATATTGTTTACAAGCTGTTTTATTGATGATGTATTTCCGTGGTTGAAACACTGATTGAGTGATTACATGAGACATGATACATTTCTGTAAGTTGTACTGTATCTTTCAACATACCTTTTGATGTTCATTTATGTTTATTTTGTGCTATAACTAGTAGAAAAGAGGAAGAGATGATTGGTTGAAATGCGCTCCGTGCTGCTGTTTGAACTGAGGCAGCTACAGCAATCTCTCACGCCACATTAAAGAGTGCCAAATGATATTTATTGTTTAAATTTCATGATAAAACTGATAGAATTTGAAAGCTGGGACTTTGTTTCATATCAAAAGTAACAAATCACAAAGCTTATCACAATTATTGGATAGGGGCCACGCTACACATAATGTTTAGTGAAGTTTTGTTCACGCTTCTGAACTGAAAACAGCACAGAAAATCGATCTTGGGATTTAAGTATTCATATTGGTTTATCAAAATAAGGACTAATTAAAATCGAGTAATTATTGTCAACCCAGCCCTACTAATGACTGACTCTTTTCAGGTCTGTAAAACAGATGTTGTTGTCCTGTCTCTGACTCATATCGCATCACAATGTACAGCGTCAATGTAGTGGTGATTTAAATCCCACAACTCTCTGAGCTCCTTTACAGTTCAATATCTCTTTGCAGCTCATTGATGGCCACTCTTGAGCTGAGCTTATCAAACAGTGTTTGTATCAGCAGGTGTTGACTGCTCTCTTTGAGTATTCATTGATCTTCTCCACTCTGACATCTTCCTGAAAATGGGTCAATGGCCCGCAGGGGGATCCATCTTAACTGTACAGTCACCACCAATGACCTCCTCAGCACCAATGACCTTTGACCTCAGGTTAGGTCCTGATTAATAACTGTGATGGAGATCTAAAGTTAAAGAACATTCATAGTGTTTATTATGGTCTAGTCTAAAAAGACAGGTCTAAAAATAAAATATATAAATACTGTTCAAAGTTTAGGGTCAGCCAGATACTGTCAATAAGAAATTTCACCATATGACTTTTTACACATTACTGTTTAACGAAAAAAAAAAAAAAAAAAAAAGATCTTATAAATAAAAACTTTTAAAAGTCAATTTCCAAAAATGTAAATGTCATTAATAACAATAATAATACATTTTACTTGTTTATTGTATTGGTCATAATATTATTTAAAAAGCATAACATAAAATTGATGTCAATATATAGTTTTACAATGATTATTTATCTTTTTAGCCCTATTTTAGCCTTGTTATTTTAGCCTTGGTCTTGTAAATCACAATCAACATAGACATTCCGTGAAATCGCTTTAGGACGTAATGAATATAATGACCCACATGTTCAAAAATGGTGAAAGGGCCCTCCATTATGTTCCGAAAACAAGATATCGAGCATACAGGTTGAGATAACACAGACAAAATATTGAGTTAGCATGTAATGTAATTACTTTACACTGTCATTGTTTTAATTACTCTGATATAAGCTAATTACGGAAGAGCATTAATGGCCGCTAACAGCATTATCAGTATCTGCTGCAGAACTCAGTTATAGGATTTCATTTATCTGGAAGGCAATCTGCACTGTCACAATCAATAGGAAATCTGATCACCCATTTGCACTAATCAACCCTATTTAATGCCTCAGCAGCCCTTGCAAACAGTATCAGTAAACTTGCATACAGGTATGTGTCAAAGTTGGAAAGGACTGCATTTTTTAACAGTTAAATAGTATAATTTCTTATACTGTACCATAGTTCCCTAGCGATGTGATTTGCATTTATAGTGATATATCTGTGCACCCCTGTTGCTCTATTCTTGTATTTTTAATTTTTTTGACTGACTGATGGAATAAACCAAAGCTGCTGCATTTCAGAGACATAGATCATGTTTGATAAAGATGACATATAACATTGCAGCCATGGGAGAGTCGGCTATAGATCAGTAATCTGTAGCTGACATGGAAAATGAGAGGTTCCTGCCTTCAGTGCTGATTGTACCTGTCTAGCATGCTATAGCTGATAGTGAGCTTTGATGTACAGCACACAGACCGAACAGTCCTTCAGGACCTCAGGTGAACTAACATGGGCGTCTGCGCGGGTTGCCTGAAGATAAAGCCGTATTGATTGGAACATCTAAAAGGATTCATCAATGTGCCAATGGTGGCTCTCGACCCAGTCACTGCTCCGCAGGGGCCAAGCAGCTCAGATTTATGGTAGATCCAAGAGCTTAGAGAGAAAACAACGTCCCATATCCTCGGTAAATAAGAATAGTGGCTGTTTTTTACTACATACTGTACACAAACCAACTAACTGATATTTATACTTTTCTCTCTCTCTCTCACACGCGTACACACACACACACACACAAATATGGAGTTTTTTTTTTTAACAGTTCCAGTAGTTTTTATTTTTGTTTTGAATTTTGATTTTTAAAATGTCCTCTATGCAGAATTTATTTCACTTGTAAAAAATAAAAATAAAATGCTATGCAAGTCGGTTTGGATAAAAATGTTGCTAAATTTGTTAAAATGTACAAGATTTATGCCATTGAATCTTTGCGAGTTTTGTTTGAGGTTGCACCGTTAGGCTTTTGCCTAAGTTTGTGCATGTTGATGTATTATTGTGGGGTCTGTGTCTATGTGGACACAGTCCAATAAAAAAATCAATATAAGGTAAATAACATAACTGAATCAACAACAGTTTGTCCTATCTAACCTTAAATAAATCAATTATCCATAATTAACCAAAAATACATAAACTACAGTAATTTTCCTGTAATCCTGTCTAGTTTTTGTTAGCATTGTAGAGCACATTTATAAAAAAAATTTGTTTTAGTTTTATTATAATATTTAGATTGATAATATTTGTATTTAATTTCATAATAGTGTTAAAAAATAAAATTTATTATGAATCTTTCTCATGATAGTTTGTTAAAACGGCATCATTTACAGACAAGGTTGGAGCCCAACAAACACCAATTCTAGCGGTTACTGGGTTGATCTGGATCAGTGTTTTTCCTGTTGGTGTTTGTTTGTCATGTTTCCTAACCATTTAAATCCAACAGTCAGTTTTAGAATGATTGGAATACTGATTTTAGGCAGTGTGATCCAGCCTTAATAATACTAGGAGGAGTATCAACATATCTGTTTTGAATGGTACTGCAATGATGGCAACATGGGAATAGGTGTAAATTGTCCTTATATATCCTCATATGCGAAATGACATTTAAAAAGTCCTCAGCCAGGCAGACTCCATTTAGACTCACCTTTCAGGACTCATGAAATGTACACAAGGTCTTGGATGAGCTGAACAGAGCTGTGTGTGGGCAATCACGCGCAGGGTTTGTACAACTGCTGTTGAACTTCTTCCACCCACATATCAGTGACAGCCGCCAACAGAACTCAGGGAATACTAACAACATAAACAAGCCAAAACCACAGTAGAAATGGCAGTAAGCATGAACAATTCATGCATCGATTCATGATACCTCATTTTAGTAAACAGCGACAGTATAAACAACATCTATGAGTATTTTTAAGCAAGCTATTCTCGCCTGCTTGTCCTTGTTTTGCTGTTTTTTAAGAACAACTGAATGTCGACAATATTTAGGACTGAATATGGTTAGGTGCACATGATCTGAATTATGCTAATTAAATAAGGCAAGGGGAAGTAAACTAATGCCCTTTAGAAAGTCCTCACTGTATATGACACACAGTGCTGGACCACTGAAGCCAACAATGCACAGCATACATACACTACTGTCCAAAAGTTTGGGGTCAGTAATTTTTAAAGAAATTAATACTTTTATTCAGCAAAGATGCATTAAGTTGATCAAAAGTGACAAGATAATTTTACAAGATTCAAATAAATGCTGTTCTTTTACTTTCTATTCATCCAAGAAGATCACGCGTTTCACAAAAATAGTAGCCGAACAGCTGTTTGTCAACAACAACACCAAAAAAATTTCTTGAGCAACAAATCAGCACATTTGAATATGATTTCTGAAGGATCATGTGACAACTGAAGACTGGAGTAATGAAGCTGCTGAAAATTCAACTTTACCATCACAAGAATAAATTATATTTTAAAATATATTCAAATAGAAAGCAGTTATTTAAAATTATAATATTATTTCACAATAATATTATTAATACAATAATATTTTACTGTTTTTATTGTATTTTTGATCATAAATGCCACCTTGGTGAGCATAAGAGACTTATTTAAAAATCTACACCAAGATCGACCCCACGATGATGATTAGTGTAGAATTTCTAATGCATATCGGGTTAGTAAAACAAACATTCAAGCATTTTGAGCTAGTTTAGAAAAACATTTATGTAGGTTCACAACCCATCCAAATTTTGATGAGGTGCATTGAGAAACCAACCCATGCAGAACTTGATATTTTATCAGGGATAACACACCCGAGGCTCCTCAAAAACATCATCGCTCAAGGCTGGACAAAAGGAATCAAAAATATGATCTGTACAGAAAAAGTCTGAAAACAGGAAGTTGGTAAAATGGGCGATCCCTCTTTATCTGTTATCAGCGTAACAGTGTAGCCTGGAAGGAACTTTGGGAAAGCCGCAGGAAAAAGGTGGGACTATTGTCCTAGTATCCTGCCAGTTTAAACGCCACCTTATTGTTCCAGAGAATCCATTTTTTACTTGTGTTTTGTTTTCAATGTAATATGTCACATATCAGCCGGGACCCCATAACCTGTTTTTGCATAATGCAGCCAATTGATAAGAGGTTTGTACGTTATCTTCATCCCATAGAGAGCGCAAAATAAAGTTTAAAGACTTTTAAGTCCACTGCTGCCATTAAAAATGAAAAAAATTCAATGATACATTATTGATAGTGAAATCATTAGATATTTCTCAATCCTACACTGCTGATTGCTTAACAAAACTCTTCAATTTAGGCACATCAATTTATGCTAGACTTTTCATGTGCTCTTAAAACACAATCCATTGTCCATCACCTGCTTCCTACAAAATCAATTAGGCAACATGTAATATAAATGATGATGGACATGGTTAGACTGATTTGCCATTTGGTGCCATTTTAAGCTCTTATGGGACTGTGGAGGAGCTGCGATGATTGGTTTACCTTGAGGTCTTTGAGACTGAGTTTCTCCACAGTGAAATGCATTATCGATCGCCCTCAGATCAAAACGAAATGCAGCTGTGAAATCGCACTGCTTCTTTGCATAAACACATTCCATTCCAAAACCATTAGACAGATTAATAAAGTTAGCCTTTCATTTGTTGTCTTCTTAGTGACCTCTCTTTTTATTCTCACTCTTTCCAACCCTGTGAATATTAAGAAGCGTTGTGCTAATGAGCTTATACAAGCTGAGCTGAGGTTGAAGAAACTCCTCCTCTGAATTTTAACCAGCATGTTTATTTGCATATGCTTATGCAGCAGGTTTTCCAGCAAACCTTTTAAATGGCAGCAAACATGTTTGATGCTCTTTCAGCATACAGGCCTCAAGGCAAACATGTCCAAATGCACGTTTGAAAGAGTACAAAACTCGATGTGGCTTATCAGCCACCTTTTTCTTTTTTTGGTTTATGCTGCGCAGGCTGACACTGCAGTCAGCTTGGACCTAATGGCATGGATGCAGAATCATGCAAAAGCATGCTATTGTATAATTGTTCTTTTTACAGTTAGCCATGGTTAATTTATTACAAGTTAAATTGTCCAAAAACAGCAGGGTAACGAAGATAAAGTGAATAGTATCAAAGTCCATTTCAAGGAAAGCCAATTCACTCAGCTGCCATATTTGCAATGCATCTGGGCAGCAAGCATTCTGGGCATGCAAGTGTCCTAAACTACTTTAAAAAAATGCTTGCATAAATCCCAAATATTTCAAATTAGCCACAAAATCTGACTTCAACTTCTAAAGCTTCTAATGGCAGCTGCAGGGATGCGATGAATTAACCAATTGACTCATATATTTAGAAGGTGTGACTTATTCCATCATATTGTGCTTTGCACTTTCACCTATTCATAGTAATATGATTGAATCATCTTGGTATACAGTATATACAGTCTTTGATCACTCTCAGAAAAAAAGGTACAAAAGCTGTACCTGGGGCAGAAACTTTGTATCTAAAGGGAGCATATCAGTACATTTGACATCAGTCCCTTTTGAAAGGGTCCTACCCCAGTGACAGCTTCTGTACCTTTTCAGCTGGTCATGTGATCTTACCAAATGGTGACCCACACCATGTAAAAACAGCTTGTATTAGACTACTGATTTGAGTCTTCATGTCATGCGAGTATACATGATTTTAAACATTTTTAGAAACTGCTTAAATGTACCAACTGTTTTTGGAAAAACATCCAAAAAATGTAGCTTTTACATGAAAAGAAAATCCACTGAAGTTCTTGAACAAGAGAAGCTGCTAGTTTTGAGTTGGAAATTTCCATAGGCAAATCAGTATCTTTAACTAATGCTAACTACTTTCTTGTTAAGTGAATTGCAAATATTCAGTATTAGACTCCTTAACAGCCTTCCGTTAACTGGTGGAATATTTCACATAATGCAAACCACTGCCACTACCATCAAACACACCTTGAAGGGTGTAAAACTAGGGATGCACTGAGATGAAAATTCTTGGCCGAAGCCAAACAAAATAAAACACTGGGCCGAATACCGAATACAGTTTTTCACATTTTCCCCCCATGTAGGCCTATTTTGCCATTGTTTTTTTCACCATTGCATTAATTAAATTGCCAAAATGTGCTTTTTACTGTTTTGTCCTGCTTTTCAAATAAAAAAATCAATTACAAAACAACAATTAAAAAAATATTTAACAATTTAATATGTATTTAGATAATAAATTTTAATACGTTCATAAATTTAATAAGTTGATGAGCAGAAAATACTTATTTTAAAACATTAGAATATATTACAGATGCCAATTTGAACACTATGTGTGAATGTTATAATAAATGTATTAATAGAGCTGTTGTAGGGTAATTATTATTATCATTATTATTGTCTTACTTTTTTATTTTATTTTACAGAACGACAGTAAAATTACAATACTATCATTTATGAATGTCGATGGAGTTGTTGCTTTTTCTCTGCTTTTATTTTGGCAGAAACCCACAGGAAGATCTCAGTGCTTCTTTTTGTTGACAACAGCAGATTTATAAATGATTCTCATTATGAATTTGGGAAGATGTTTGTCGGACATATCACATTGTCACATGCCTTTAAAAAAAATTACAAAAATGTTACTGAGCAACTGACGAGTAACAAGTTCAGCACAGATTTTCCTCGCGCTTTGGACTTTGAACCCTGGCGCCGGAGCTCAGAATACATGCAATTCGTGCGTGCATTAGAAAATATAACATTCTGCAGTTGATTTACTAATCGTTTAAAGGTAATTTCGCGATTTCAGTCATCATACAGTAACCTAACCACCAGCATTAGCCACCTCTTCTTCTCATCGGAGACATGTGATGCAGCACTAAACAGTCTTTCGCTGTCGGTGCTTCGTGCTTGTAATGATTTCTGCGTCTTTCTCTGATAGTTTTAAATACCTTCACACTGCCGACATGTTTGCTGCATTAGTGCGTGCCTCTATTTGATCGCGTTAGTCATTGTTCGGTACATATTATTCGGCCTTTTCGCTTATTCGGCCCCGAATTAATTTCGGTTGCCTGAATATTCGGTACATCTCTAAAAATGATTGTTTTCAAGCAGGTTTCCCCAAACATGCCCCCTTTATTAAAGTCAAACTGAAGTGCCTTGAAATACACAGAGTTATTCAATGTGATAACATAATTTACACTGAAACAGGAAGTCAGGGCAGGACATATCTAGTGACTCATTCCCTTTTTTAAAAATAGCGTTTTACAAAAGCATTTCATTTACGTGTCAGCCTGTCAAAATCACATTTTTATTAAGTTGCATTCTATTAGTCTAATAGTTCCCCCTTTAGAATTTAAACTGTTACTACAGGAAAAAAGATAAACTGTGATCATTTTTAGAAAAGCTGATGATGTGTCATTTAAAAATAGTGTAATTTATAGGTGTGTGGCACCAATGTTATCTCTTCTACCAATCAGGGCTGTTTATAATGCCTAAAATCTAACCATTTGTGTTATTTGATCTCCTCCATTGCTTTAAAATACGACATTCTGCATAAAATTCAGACGGGTCGGATATGTTTTGTGGTCCACATCAACTGATGCATATGTTCCCCTCTGTGGAGGCTCGCTTCACACTGATGCAAACCCAGACTTCAAATTAAAAGCTTTTCTTTAACAGTACATTTATTTTAATATAATTTGTAATGCCTTAAGCAGTGCTTGACACGACACCATACAATATTACCAAACTATTTAATGCCATCAAGTCAAGCCCTAAACAATACTAATACAAATAATGACCAATACATGAAGGTAATAATACATATTAAATCATGAATGAGGGCGGTCAGGGGAGGTGAATGTTAATGAGAGACAAAATGGACAATACTGGGGAGCCGGTACCAAAAAGCATCGTTAGCTAACTATGGTGGTTCGTTCCATTGAACTCTATTGGTAACGACGGAACTTGCGACCATAGTTGCGTTTGGGAAACGCACCCCTGATCTCGCGTCCCATGAGGGAGCTCTTGAAGGATCAGCTCTTTCAAGAATCAAATCACTGAGTTTATTCGGAAATAGTGCAGGGTGCTTTAGCCTTCATGGAATCTATTTTGACATATATATTTTTTGTCCCGTCCTTGATATGGTATCACTAGGTCAATCATTGCCAATTTCGAAAATGTGAAAGAAGCATTTGCAAGTGTAAATTGACCGTGGTAACCTGAAACCAAATAGTGGAATATTTTATAATATCTTTTTTTTTTTTTAAATAAAATAAGATCTGGTGGGGTGAACAGTGAGGTGTAGTACCATATTATGCTAACCGCATGTGCATATACAGCACAGAAACACGATATCTGGTGACAAACATCTCTAGAGGCTCAGAAGTAGAGAGTAACATTACAAATTGCATTATTCATATGCTGTGGAAGCAGAATTCCATTATATATAACCTTCTTTGACGCCCTTGAGCAGGATTTGTATATATCTACAAATAATCAGCAAGATAGCTGTGGCACTTTGTGTTTGGGGACTGCTATAGAGTTTAACTCTTGCTTCAAAAACTAATACATTGCAGGAATAATTCACCCAAAAATGAACAATCTGTCATAATTTACTCACTCTCATGTAATTCCAAACCTGTATAAGTTTCTTTGCAAAAAGAGATTTTGAAGAATGTACGGGTACCAAACAGTTGACTTCAATAGTATTTTTTGCCAGGGAAGTCAATGCTACCATCTCAACTGTTTGAGTTATTGCTCATTTAAAGTATATTATAACATAAAGTATGTACACTTTTTTTTCACAAGGGCAGTTCAATATCCAATACCATAGCAACAGTTCTCCACCCTGAGGCAGCACAGCTGGTGCATTGGTAGCTTGACGAAGCTACTGAAGACAGTATCAACCTAAAAAGTAATTACAACAGCTGCACTAATGCTCATATTGAATACATTCATGAACTATTTTGTTATACCGCATTGAATGCGGCATCTTGTCTGAAACAGCGAGCAGCTCTAGATTTCTCTTTATTCAGTGGATACGGGGCTTTGTGAGTGCTGCTGAGTCACTGAGCTGTTTATTCAGAGCTCTGTCAAAAGCGTGTCTCTTCTCCTTTGAATTTGCCCATAATGAAGATTAATAGTACAGCTCTCTTGCATTCAGCAGTGATTTTAATCAGATAAATTGGGGTGGGCTGCAGGCGCGAGTATGAGTGCTCTCTGCAGTCATTGTTCATGGCTGGAAAGGTTCATCAGGTTCTGGGAAAGTGCCCTGAGGGCCCGCGCTCCTGATTCACTCTCGTCTATGTCCTGCTGTCTCTGTCCTTTTCCAGGCTTTCTCCAAACCTTTCTCTGGCTCACGCTGTTCCTCTCACTTCTTCTCTCAGAGTTTACCACAGAGGCATCACACAATAATGACTCGGATGTTTTTTGACTTTCATTTGCCTCTGTTTCAGTTTTACCTTTTTTTTTTTTTCAAAATTGTGCATGAGAAATCAAATGTATAAATATATTCTGAGTTGGAGACAGCTGTACACAACTCAACACACTTAAAGGGATAGGTCACCTCAAAAATGAAAATTCTGTCATTCTTCACAAATGCCGACTCTTCCTTCCGTCTGTGGAGCTTCTTTTTTCCCCTTTTTTTGAAGAATATACTACCATGTTTTTCAGTATAATTAAAGAGGATGAGAACCATCCAAAAAGCACCACTGCATATACTACCATTCATTTATTTGGTGTAGAGTAAATACAGTAATATTGTGAAAAATCATTACAATTTAAAATAAAAAAACTATTTAAAATGTGAATATATTGTAAAATGTAATTAACTCCTGTGATGTGAAGCTGAATTTTCAGCATCAATACTCCAGTCTTCAGTTCAGAAATCATTCTAACATTTTCTGATATATAAATGCTGAAAAAAAAATGTGGCGCTTTTTTTCTGGAAACCATGATACTTTTTTTTTCATCTTTGATGAATAGAAAGTTCAAAAGAACAGCATTGATTTACAAATACAAATCCTTTGTAACTTTATAAATGCTGAATAAAAGTGTACTTTCTTTAAAAAAAATCTAACTGACCCAAAAGTTTTTAATTTTGTTTATGTTTATTATACTTTTATGCTTTTATGTAGAAGAAAGAAAGGTTATAGAGTTTTGGAATGACAAAGATGACAAAACATTATTTAATGGGGTCAACTAATGCATTAAAGATGTAGTAATTGTTGCTAAGTTTAGCCATTTTGCTGATTTCAACCACATGCCCTCTCTCTCTCTAAAACCCTGCAGTCAAACAACAATGTCACTTGAACACATAATGATTGAGAGACAAGGAGTATTTCTTATTGGCTAAAAAACACACATGCCCCCCTGACTCCTCTGAGTGACATTTTTACTCTAGACAGCTATTTATATGATATCTGTCAGGCAGTAGATACATTTATGCATGATAAAAAAAAAACTTATAGCAAGTATTGCAAAACAGTGTGACGAATTGTACATCTTTGTACAATTTTTCTACATTGTACATCAATTGCCCCAAATTACCTATAATGTCCAGTATGTGCATTACTGTAAACACATTTTTCTTTCATATGGTAACTGACAGCAGAGCTTGTTTATCTTATTTAACTTGGAGCATTCGATGATGTTCTGGCATGTAACGAATGACTAAACTGATGTTTTATGACAAGCCACACTGGCATATTGGCATTTATTATTGAATAATTTCTCCATACAATTAGCTTCAGTACTCATCTAATGTCTTGTCACGCGTATACATATATCTGCTATGAATGTGGTGCATCTGAACACCAATTTAAAATCGGTTTTATAATTTACAACATTAAAGGTGCAGTCATGTATAGTTGTTTGGTCAAATGTTGTGGCCCAAATCCAGTAATTTCCATAGGAATCCACACAATCAGGAATTTCTGGTGAGGATGAAAGTCTTCCCAATGCTGATTTCACATCGGGTTCAAGTTGTTTGTGAAAATTCACCATGCTGACCAAAAGAAAGCTGCTTGGTTTAAAAGTGACTTCTGCATCCTATTGGCGATAGTCAATGGGGATCTTGTTAAAATTTTGCTAATGGTGTCTCACCTAAAGGCTTTAAAGTCAACATGAAACCAAAAATGTACTTCTTTAACACACGTTCCATTGTCTTATGCGCATTAATTATCATTGCGCAATATTCCAAGGGTAAAAAATATGTTTCCTTTGTTTTCCTTCATCATTTCTTAATAATTTGCTCCACCTCTACAATGTTTTTTGGCTGATGTCCTCTTATTTTTCAGTCCCTCCCTTCGAAGCTGCTGTAATATGGAAACCACTCATCACAATCCAATCATCCCAATTCCTAATGGGTAAATCCAAGCTGATATTCATAACAATACCAAAGTAAAATAGGTTACCAATGCTGTTTCATGTTGACTTTCAAGCTTTCAACAATCTCTGGGTCACTGAATTAATTTGATAGCATATGTGGCACGTTTAATTACTTCTCAAGACGCTGTGGGCAAAAACACTGAACTGTGAAGAGCCGTCAGCGCAGAATACGGAACCCATACGATATGCCAGTTTTGATGCTTTGATCTTTTAAAACAGTGAGATTATTCACTTACATCATCAAACAGACAGACTTTATTAAACATTCATTAAATTCCTAGTTTGTATATGTCATTAGTGGGTCCCAAAAACTGTTTCCTGTGGGGAACATCAACCGAGAGAGGAGAACATGGAGTAGAGTTTGGAGTCAATTAAAGGGGATTACGATGATCGATATTTTTATTATGTTTAAACTGAGAGCGTGAGATAGTGAGATCAGTCTTACCGACAGGAAAAGGGCATTGATTTAAGTTGTTGAAGAAAATTAAATTGATTTTAGATTATATTTTTGTTTGTTTCCATCAAATGTTCAGTTGTTCTCTGGTATCTTCTGCAGGCTCGCATCAAAATCCATAAAATATATTTAAAAACGAAATAAATAAATAAAAATAAAAATGAATGGCTTCATCTGCTAAATAAAATACAGACCATTAAGATTATATAGTATTTTATTATTAACCGTATTTGTAATGCACTTTAATTTAAATAATCTAAGGAAATCACATTGGGATAAGGGGAATTACTCAACAATTTTAACGTGTATAACACTGTAAAATGTGGGAACCTTCAATTGTACGTAACGAGCTACACTGTCACACACTATCACTTCTGCACTCTAAATAATGCTGTGTTAAATACAACCCAGTGCTGGGTTAAAATAGGGACAAACCCAGCCAATTGGGTTGTTTTGACCAGTGGTTGGGTTACTACCCAGAAAGTTGGATTAAACATTTAACCCAACCGCTGGGTCAAAACAGATTTTACCAGCCACTGGGTTTTATTTAACCAGCAGTTTTTTTATGAGTGACTTAAAAATGTACTGGTAATTTTCTGCCAAATCATTATCAATTCATTTAAGTTTATCCATAAGGTTTCTCTTACGCTTAAACCCACATAAATGAAGTTCAAAATTCAAGTACATTGTTCACTATTTTTATGTGTATATATACACTATAAAATGCTGGGTTGTTTCAACCCAAATTTGGGTCAAATATGGACAAACCCAACTTTTGGGTTAAACTATATATATTTTATATATATTGTTTATTATTTTTTTTTGGACGGTCTATTTTACCGATTATCCCATAAAAATAATTTTTGTTGGAATATAAATGAGGGGGGGGGGGGGGGGGGGGGGGGGGGGGTGGGGGGGGGGTAGTAGGTTGGTTCAGTGATGTATATTTTGACTCGAAGGAAACCAGTTGATTAGATGTTCCAGGTTAAATTTTTTAAGGCATTGGGGTATTTTGGGGTCTTTTTTAAAAGGGGTTTCAAGTCCACATTTTGAAAACAATACCATTAGAGTCTCATGTAAACTACAAAACGTGAATTTTGAAAACATGAGCATGGTATTACGTGTACAATCTATTGGCATGCGTAAGTTCTTGAAAGAAAGTAGTTTCTTTACAAAGTGACAAAAAAAGGGCTTTTAGTAATTTTTGCAGATCCGTGTGAAGAAGGATCGTTTTGAAACGTTGTCCTTATGTGAAACTTTAAAAAAAAAGCAAAAAAGGCAAACACTTTTTGTTCTTAGTTACTGTGTGTGTAAGCATACTCTCAATGGTGCTAAAATAGATTTGATATGGTATATGCAAGTAAGCTCATAACAAGCTCAAAGTTTTGACATGTTGGCCGTAAAACAGGAAAGCGAGCAGCCGAGATCCCGACACACTTCACTAGACCCGTCGGCAGAACCTCATCAGGTACACAAGACCTGACAATACATATTCCTTTCTCTTAACATTCCCAAAACAGTTTTTTAAACAAGAAAGCCTGCAGTTTTAGGTCAAGTTGTCAAAGTTTGGATTGGTTACAAAGATTACAAATATTAAACCAATAAAAGCTACAAAATTACCACCCAAATACTGAGTAAATGCTTAATGCTTATTGCTTCAATTCATTTAATACTTTTAATTCATAAGTCAGTCGAGCCTTTTTGCAAGCATCATGGGATTCATGGACAGCAGTGGCCATGATTGGGAAAAGCACACGATAATACTTATTTCAATTTATGATATGTGCAAAAACAAATGACAAAAAGTCTCGGGTCCGCATGTAACCCTCATTCCTGAAGGAGGGAACGGAGACGTCACAACGGATGACCGACGAATTGGGATCTCGATTAGAGAGACCAATCCACTTCGAGTCTAAACTAAACGAGCCAATGCACATTGCCATGCGATTATTGCATCCAGCTGCTGCTGATCACAGCGTGCGTATAAGTAGGCAGCAGATGCAGCGCAAATTCAGCTTTTCGCTTCGGAGCCGAGCGGTGACCCGGACCGCTCAGCGGTGGTAAGGAGCTTGGCGACGGGGACGTGACGTACTCCGTTCCCTCCTCAGGGGAACGGGGTTACCATACATACCGAGACGTTCCTTTCAGCGCGTCACTCTCGATGTCATGTCGGATGACCGACGAAATTGGGATCATACCAAAGGGCCACAGCTACTGCCCCTTCCAGTGTCCTGTGGAAGCCACCTGGGCCCCTACTTTTTGCCGTAGGCCAGGGCCTGCACAAGAGGACCAACTACTGCTGCTATGGCACTACCCAATGAGTAAGACTGGATAACACTGTGAAAACGTACCCGTTCTACTTGGAACAGGGCGTTACGGAAGCTCGAACCTTCCAGAAGGAGGTTTCGGAAGCAATACACATATGGACATCCCTTAGGTGCATAGGGAAGAATGGAGGTGATTGAACCCTCATGGAATGGCAGAAGTCTGCAGGGAAAACACGGGCTCTGAGGCTATACCGTGGACCTTACACATATGGGATCCACTTAGGTATTACATATGGAACCCAGCCTTCTACCGGTTATCGAGGATTCAGCGAGTGAAGGTTCTAGACAGCCTAGGAGGATGCAACACCTCTAGTTGAGGGAGCTCGCAACCTGAACGGGCAGGGCACACCCTATGCCTGATAAGCCAGGGTGATGGCATTCCCCTTCTGCCGGCCATCCGTGACAGACAAAGAGCTGGTCTGAGGTCCTGAAGCTTTGCGTCCAGTCAACGTAGCACCTTAAGGCTCGGACGGGACAGAGCAAAACTAGGGCTGGGTCTGCCTCCTACGAGGGCAGCGCTTGGAGGTTCACCACCTGATCCCTGAAGGGGGTAGCGGGATCCTTGGGCACATAGCCGGGCCGGGGCCTCAGGTTTACCTGGGAATCAGCCGGCCCGAACTCTAGGCACGAATCGTTGACTGAAAATGCGTGCAGGTCCCCTACCCTCTTGATGGAGGCCAATGCTAGCAGGAGCAAAGTCTTCATTGAAAGGAACTTCAGCTAAACCGCCTGCAAAAAGGCTCAAATGGGGCCTGCTGTAGCCGTGAGCACCAGACTCAGGTCCCAACAGGGTATAGAGGGGGGCCGTGGAGGATTTAACCTTCTCGCCCCCTTAAGGAACCTGACGACCAGGTCATGCTTCCCCAGCGACCTCCCTTCTACGGGGTCGTGGTTAGCAACGATTGCAGCGACATAAACTTTAAGGGTGGAGGGAGACAGCCTTCGCTCCAACCCTTGTTTGCCCCCCCCCCCCCAAGAAGGACAGCACAACTCCGATCGGGCATCTTCGGGGGTCTTCTCGGCGAGAAGAACACCAATTCATGAACAGACTCCACTTCAAAGCATAAGCATGCCTCGTAGACGGTGCTCTCGCTGAATTGATGGTGTCAACTACCCCTTGGGGTAAGCCACCTAGAACCTCCGCGTCCCGTCAAGGGACCAGACATGAAGTTTCCAGAGGTCTGGACGCGGGTGCCAAAGGGTGCCCGTCTCTGAGTCAGTAAATCCTTCATCAGAGGAATCGGCCAAGGAGGGGCTATCACGAGGAGCATTAGTTCCAGGAACAAGGTCCGGGTGGGCCAATAGGACGCCACTAACAGGACCTGCTGCTCATCCTCCCTGACCTTGCACAATGTCTTTGCGAGAAGGCTCACTGGGGACACGCATACTTGCGAAGAGCCCGAGGCCAGCTGTGTGCCAGTGCGTCCGTGCAGAGTGTTCCCTCGGTCAGGGCGAAGAACAACTGGCAGTGAGAGGTTTCTGGAGAGGAAAACAGGTCTACTGAGTGGCTCCGAAACGTCCCCAAACCAGCAGGACCGTCTGGGGATAGAGTCGCCATTCTCCCTGGAGCGCAGCTCGGGACAGCTCGTCGCCTGCCCGGTTGAGCAGCCCAGGAATGTGACCAGCACGAAGCGACCTCAGATGCTTCAGACTCCAGAGGAAGAGGTGGCGGGTGAGTTGCGACATGCAACGGAAGTGCAGACCACCTTGTCGGTTGACATACGCAATGGTCGCCGTGTTGTCCGTGCGGACTAGTACATGCGTGCCTCGTAAGCGCCCTTGGAGACGGCCCAGGGCAAGGTGCACTGCCAGCAACTCGAGGCAGGCAGTGCAGGTGGGGCCCCGTTAAAAACCCTGACACTGCAAGCCGTTGTTCGTGGCACCCCAGTCGGTGGTGGAGGCATCCGTGTGTACCACAGCATGCCTTTAGACCTGCTCCAGGGGCACTCCTGCCGGAGGAACGCAAGGTCTGACCACAGGTTGAAGGTTTGGCGACAGGCCGGTGTAACTTGGACCCGGAAGTTGCCGCGTTGCCACGACCACCTCGGGACTCGGCCATGGAGCCAGTTCTGCAGCGGTCTCATATGGAGCAGCCTCAGCGGCGTGACTGCCGCCGTAGCTGCCATATGCCCCCAGGAGCCTCTGAAACTGTTTCAGTGGGACCGCCATCCTGCTCTTACCGAGTCCCCTCCATACCGGGAAAAGAGATCCTCTGCATCGGGGAGAGTTTGCTCTTTTCCCAGTTGACCCGAAGGCCCAACAGGCTGAGGTGTGAGAGCACCAATTCCCTGTGTTCGCACAACTGATCCTGAGCCTGCTTCGTCGAGGTAGTTGAGAATGCAAATTCCCTGTTCTCTCAGCGGAACAAGGGGTACCTCCACAACTTACGTGAAGACACGGGGCAACAAGGACAGCCCAGAGGGCAGGACCTCGTACTGATATGCTCGTCCTTCGGACGCGAACCCCAGCAATGGTCTGTGGTGCGGAAGGGTCGACACATGAAGTACGCGTCCTTCAGGTCGATCGCTGCAAACCAATCTCGGGACGGATGCACCCGAAGATGCATTCCTGCGTCAACATCTTGAACGGTAACCGGTGAAGGGCCCGGTTCAAGACACGCAGGTCCAAGATTGGTCGTAACCCACCGCCTTTCTTGGGTACAATGAAGTAGGAGCTGTAAAACCCCGTCTTCATATCGGCTGGAGGGACCAGCTATATCGCATCCTTCGCCAGTAGGACTGCGACCTCCGTCCGCAAGACAGGACCATCGGCCACCTTCACCGTTGTGAAGCGGATGCCACTGAACTTGGGGGGGGGACGCCGGGCGACTGAATCGCATAGCAGAGCCTGACGGTTCGAAGGAGCCATCGAGACGGGCTGGGTAGCTCAAGCCAGGCTCCCAGACACCGCGCTAGTGGCATCAACGGAACTACAGGCGTACCCGCAGTGGGGCAGCGCGGAAGAACGCAGGGACCCGGCCCGGGCGTCTCGTAGCCGGTCCGAGGCGGGGTCTGGGTGTGTGTAACACTGACCTGCGTTCGAGCAGAGGGTGCGTGGGTAGTCCGTTGGTTCGTCCTCCCGATCCGCCCACTGCTGCGCACTGGCGAGAGAGGAGGGTGAGTGTGATACGCACTAGATCGTCCACAACCCCCATCCCCTCTGGGGACCCAGAAATAGAAAAAAAATTGCTCTTTGTCGAGTATTTGGGCACTACCGACCGAGAGGTCAGTAGCGGAAAAAAAACAACAGATTCTCCGCCTGGCCCTCCTCCGGGGGGAGGGAGTGGTGTGCTTACCATCTCCTGAAGAGCACGTCCCTCCACCTCTGGGTCGCCCGTCTCCGGGCCTCTTGCTCTCTCGCTTGCCACCAGGTTTGGCGGGGGCCTGGACGGGCGGGGTGGTTGCCCTGCGACCGGCTCCACGGCACAGTTTGCTGGAGGCCACAGGAGCGCTGCTCTTGTTTCGGTGGTGGCAGGGGGGCCGCCCTCGGCGAACGCAGCAGCTGCACGCCGGGGCAGGATGTACCTGATGGCCCCAGTCTGCTCTGGTCAGCGGAGAACCACTAGGCACGTTCTCCACCGTGTCGCCGACAAGCCGGCCTGGGACACGGGGGCATTCAAGAATCGTGTCTTGTCTGTCTCGTGCATGTCAGCCAGTCAGCCAGAAATGGCGCTCCCGGACCACCATAGTGGACATCGCACGGCCAAGAGAACCTGCGTAACTTCGCGCTCGTGGCGCAAGTCCGCCGCGGTGCGGATCTCTGCGAACTTACGGGTCAGGAACCCTCGTGCAAGTTACCTCAGTGCCTCCTGGTGCCTTGCAATCACGCGTCAGCGTGTAAGGAGAGGAGCTTCTCCACAGGTCGTATATGCATCGCTGGCCAGTCGAGTACCTACAGACCTGGGAGGGGAGGCATGGTTCACCCTGCCGGGCGGAGGAGGTATTAGGACACAACTGCATCGCAAACCGACCGCTCCACCGGGGGGACCCTTGTAACCCCTAGCTGCCCCACCATAGAGGGTGGTGAGGGAGGAGGATCCAGCAAATCAGTTTCCGACAGTAAAAAGGTGCCGTCCACGACTTATTGAGCTCCTCATGCACCTCCGGGAAAAAAGGCACCAGAGTGGGGCCCTGAGAACCAGCGCGAGCCACCCAGAGAAACCAATCGTCCAACCTCGAGGGCTCGGGACACGGTGAAAGTCTCCACTCGAGCCCTACCCCTACGTTGGCCCGGGAAAGCATAGCCATTATTTTGTGGATCCGATTCAGGCATTGCTACAGTTGCAGAGGGCAGCAGAGCAGCCGAATATTCCTCTCCAGAAAGCTCTGGCTCACCCTCCGATGCTGCTACCGAAATCTGATCGTCGGGGGGAGCCTCGAAGAAACAGGTGGTACCCCACGGGAGGGTCCAGCCTGCTCTTTCGAGAGCTCCACTGGTTTCGAAGTGCCGGCGGGCTTGGGCATCCTCGGAGGGGAATTCCTCACCGTGACCGAAAGACCAGTCCGCCCACCGCCAGAAAAAGGAGCTTTAAACCCCTTTGCAGGTAATGGAGTCCGGTCCGCAACTCAGAGATGGTCATACCCCCGAAATGGGAGCATGAGTCATCCACGAAAGCCACCTCAGCGTGCTTCATGCCCAGGCAAGAGAGGCAACGATCGTGACCATCACCCAGCACCAGTTAACGACCGCATCCAGAAATGCCCGGAAATGTACGTTGTCTATAGCAAGACCCACATCATCTTTACAAAGACGAAAGTGCAAAAGTTTGCCCAGCAACGTCGTCTTTAGAAAGACGCACCCGAAATTGTTCTTTTAGGGGAAAAAGCTATTTTAGTGTGCTGAGGCGCACAGGGGAGATGATAATTTGCAACACAAACAGGGGGTAGTGCAGCCTGATGTGTGCAACCCACTCGACACGGGAAACCACCACCGCTGAAGCGCCGTCCGCCAACACGAAGAGCTCTCTAAGAGCGCGCTGAACTCGTTCAGTCTTCTTCTTCAGTAGAGTAGTCAGGAGCAGAACGATGTGGTCGCTCGGCTCCGAAGCGAAAAGCTGAATATGCGCTGCATATGCTGCCTACTTATACTCACGCTGTGATCAGAAGCAGCTGGATGCAATAATCGCATGCAATGTGCATTGGCTCGTTTAGTTACACTCGAAGTAGATTGGTCTCCTCTAAGAAAATTCCCAATTTAGTCAGTAATACGACATGACGTCGGCGAGGGGGGGGGGGGACCGACTGAAAGGGAAACAGATATACTAATAATTTACAATAATGCACAGAGGAGAGTATCTCAACCTGACCTTCTGAGTGACGAATGAACTAGAAGTAATAACAGCCATGATTTGGAACATCTAACAATAAATGTGTTATTTAACTGACTGCCAAGAGGCACAATAAAACTGGATTACTTTTTTTTTTAAAAAAGCTTTACATTAAAATTAAGCAAATTTACATGCAATTCCAAGATAAAAACCGGATGACACTCATTACATTAAACATGCTTTTTTTTTTAAATAGTGTGCAGAGGAAACTATTCAGTGTGGTATTCAGTGAGCAATAAGGTATTTCAATTCAGACAAAGCCATATTCAGTTCAAGTACTGGTTCATTCTTCATGAGACAAGGCCAAATTCACCACATTGCATTATGGGATCAAATATATTCAGTGGCTGCATTCAGAATAATAGAATACTACTTACTACATGTTTGCTGTACTGCATACTATATAAAAAAACACATTTTAAATAGTAGTAGACTACATTATTATAGCATGACCTCACTATATTGTGTGGTGTCCAAATACTGTACATGTAAATATGTTTATTTTGTATTGTTAATTTAGATTTAGCTATAAATGCTTTACCTTTTGCCAACCCTTGGGAAAAAAACAAACAAAGAAACAACAACAAAAAAAAAACTTACTTGCAAATAATAAAATATTAATGAATATAATATTTAGTGCACTTAAAAAGGACACTTTTATACCATGTTTCTTATACACTTAATTTAAAAAAGTGCATTTTGTAATATTGTCAAATTAAAAGTTTTACTTTAAATTATTAAGTTTTAATATTTTTTGTCATGCTTTAAATAAGAATGCTTATTTTGACATTTTGACTAACATACTAAAGCACATGCAAATAACTTGATTATCATTTTAACTGTAGTGTTATTTGATATTACATTTCAATTCAATATATTTTAATGGTATAATTGTAACTTCATTACAAATGTGCAATATAAAAAAATATTAAAATACATAACATACACATCTCAATAGAATTTAAATTAAAGTATATTTTTTGTTTACCATAATTGCTTGTCAGTGCATCTGGGAATACACTTTAACCATATTTCAAAGGGAATAGAATTATGAAACTGCATATATAATTAATATTTAAGTCCTACTTGAGTGGGTCAGCACTCCTAAGTTTATCTAATTGCATTTAATATATGTTTAAACTATAACACATTTTAATTAAATTGTAAATAACCTGCAAGTAAATGTCTGAAAACATTACATTCAGTTCACACATAAGTGTATTAAAGTAAATTATTTCTGTAATAAGTACTCTTTAAGTATGCTAAAGTGTACTTCCTTTTCGCAATGGATCTGATTAGATAATGAGTTAATAAGATATAATTTCTGTTTCATTCATAGTCGTGAAACATGGAAGGGCAAATTCAGTACATTGCATCATGGGGTACAATACTCCACAAAGCATGCACTGGGTGCACACTCATTTTTACAAACGTAGTCATCTGGTTATTCCATACAGAAAAATTATGAATATTGAAAAAAAGTGAGTAGTATAGCTGCTAGTTGGTCTGTTGGTCCATCAGATCGCAACTGAAAGCATTGAAATATGTACAGCTGCTACATAAAGCCCTGTGAAAGAGAAAAGATTCAACACTGTGTCCTTATTTATATGCACACATGGCTTTGTTGTCCAGTCATGTGTGAGAAAGCGAGAAAGCAGGAGCCATAAAACACAGACTACACCATGACGAAATGTGATTCAGTGTGTGTGTGTGTCCCACATAATCTGCTCTTCAAACTCAGCCGTTATCTGGAGATCACTCCTCGCCATTGCATGCGTTTTGAAGTTACCATGGCTACTTTCTCTCCGCTGAGGTTATTTTTAGTATCTGCGAGCTCTCACCGCAGGCAGACACGTTCTGTGTGAGAGGAAGGCCGCTGAGCCAAGATGGCAGCGACAAAGAAGAATGAGGAATATTGTGGCTGAGCATTTCTATATTGTCTCAGCTAAAGAGGATTACGTGTCTGGAAGAGCAGCAGCGTTCTGGAATATAAACACATGGGGTTGAAAGAAAGAAATCAGACTGTAAACAGTGTTGTGAAGTGGGCATCGCAGCTCAAGCCGTGCACTGACAATGTACATCATAACATTACCCACAGATTCTCCATGGATTTTGGTTTAAAGTCAGTTCTTTGTGGTGTAGATATTTGAATTGTTCCTAGTTGAATTATCACATAATTTCAGCATTTTTATTTGACCAGGTGACCATGATGTCCATGTTTTCAGGGTCAGTCTAGTGCTGTGTTTGAAATCGCCCCATATACCCTCGTTCACTATTCCTTACATTAGTCCACTAATATACTCCACTTAGAGTGAATGAAAACGAAAATGAAACCAATTAAAAATAAATCATAATTTATTAAAGTATGATAAAGTATAAAAGTATGATATTATGCTATACTCACATTGGACAAGCAGTTTGGAAAATGGATGGATGTATCATTCAGCTGCAGCCACCATCTTCTGGCGAGACAAGGGAATTCACAATCCTCACAGTGTATTATGGCTTTTCTCTAGCCTTTGAATGTACATAGGTTGTACACTTGTTATTGCGATCCATTATAGGATTGAATGAGTACACTTGATAACGTCCACTATGGTTTCAGACACAATTACAGATGGCGTCCCCTCAAATACTGCCCTATTTAAGGATATAGGTTGCAATTTCGGACACAGCCTAGGTTTTCCTCCTACTGGAGATGTTCCTGAAAATCATTACTGCACAAATTCAGGCTCCAAATGAATCACTACTGCACAGACTCGGGCTCCAAATAAATCACCACTGCACAGACTCAAGCTCCAAATAAATAACCACTGCACAGACTCAAGCTCCAAATGAATCACTACTGCACAGACTCGGGCTCCAAATTAATCACTACTGCACAGACTCGGGCTCCAAATGAATCACTACAGTGCACACTCAGGCTCCAAATGAATCACTACTGCACAGACTCAGGTTCAAAAAGAATCATTACTGCGCAGACTCAAGCTCCAAATGAATCTCTACTGCACAGACTCAAGCTCCAAATAAATAACCACTGCACAGACTCAAGCTCCAAATAAATAACCACTGCACAGACTCAAGCTCCAAATTAATAGCTACTATGCAGACTCAGACTCCAAATGAATCATTACTGTGCAGACTCAGGATCCAAATGAATCACTACTGCACAGACTCAATCTTCAAATGAATCACGCAGATTCAAGCTTCAAATTATTCACTACTGTACAGACTCAGGCCTCCAAATAAATCCCTACCACACAGACTCAAGCTCCAAATGAATCACTAATGTATCCAATATGCAGACTCAGACTCCAAATGAATCACTACTGAACAGACTCAGACTCCAAATAAATCACCACTGCACAGACTCAAGCTCCAAATGATTCACTACCGTGCAGACTCAGGGCTCCAAATGAATCACTACTGCACAGACTCAAGCTCCAAATGATTCATCACAGTTGCCGACTCAGGCTCCAAATGAATCACTACTGCTCATACTCGGGCTCCAAATGAATCACTACTGTTCAGACTCAGGCTCCAAATTAATCACTACTGCTCAGACTTGGGCTCCTAATGAATCACTACTGCTCAGAATCATGCTTCAAATGAATCACTACTGCACAGATTCAAGCTCCAAATGATTCAATACCGTGCAGACTCAGGCCTCCAAATGAATCACTACTGCACAGACTCAAGCTCCAAATAAATCACTACTGTGCAGACTCTGGCTCCAAACAAATCCGAGCAAAATAAGTGGCCATTCGGAGACAATTGGGCTTCATTTTCACAGCGGAAAGAACCGCTTTTTTTTTACTGTATTATTATAATATTAATTAATAATATAATGATTGGACTCTCATTCTGACGGCACACATTCACTGCAGATGATCCATTGGTGAGCAATTGATGTAATGCTATATTTCTCCAAATATGTTCTGATGAAGAAATAAAGTCATCTACATATTGGATGGCCTGAGGTTGATACATTTTCAGCACATTTTCATTTTTTTGGGTGAACATGCTACAACACACACACACAAACAAACAAATGGCATAAGCCTGGATTACCAAACAAACAAACAAGAAATAAATAAATCAGAGATTACTCATGATTAACTATTTTATTAACTACCAGTACTATAGAGATATTAATGTAATTGAACTAGACAATGCAATTTTACAAAACTGTATAGCCCTAATTTAAAAATGTGACACTCGATCTTTGAATAAACCCATCACAGGCGAGGTCAAATATGTCCACGGGTCTTATTCTCTCACGCAAACACAAATGTCACAAGCTTTCCCTGCCTAAGATAGAGAGTCTGAAGACATTTTTCATTCTGTCACTGAAATATTGCTGTCTGTGGCTATCCAGGATAAATTAGCTAATATCTGCCTGTGTTTTTTTTTTTGTCCCACCATAACACTACGATTTTGTTTGTGGTTGTCATTTCCATATTAATTGGTTAAAATACACACAATATCTAATGTCATTGTATGTCACTGACTTCAAACTGGGTGCAATTTGTCCTTATATGTCATGTTTGAATATATACAGATACTAATTTAAGTATATCTAAATATATTGCTAATGCAATTTGAGTGCTGGGCTGTTTATATAAAAAATATTAATATCATTTTTAGTTCACATTCTATTTTGTTCTAACTCTATCTCTCTCTCTCTCTCTCTCTCTCTCCTCTCTCTCTCTCCCAATCAATTTGCAAAATTGCTTTATTGGCATGATTGTAAATGATACAATATTGCCAAAGCTTAGTATACATGTACAAAAAAATAAAAAATAATAATATAATAACAATAATAATAAATAAATGAACATCACAGTAATATAATGGAATATTATAACATCTTAGAAGTATTAAACTGTAACAAATTATAAAGTGTGAACATTTGATACCACAGTCTCGCTCTCTTTTTGTCAGCTATTGTGAATGTTTTTGCTTCGTGGATCACATGATTGCACATAAAAATAAAATATTCAACTCCTAATATTAAAAAAATTATAAATTAATTAAAAGCACTCTTTAGTGTATTTACTGACAAATAGTGAGCATAAATGCAGTTACATAGGTCAAATTTAGAGCTGAGAATGAAGCACAGGATATATTGGACACATTTCCCTTTTGTCAGGGTGGGTTGGTCTCCCTGGAGTCTCATTTACAAAATATTGGCTCAGCCAAACTGTCTACACATTGATTTAGTGCCGTCCTAAGATACCTATGTCCCGGCCTCTTACATCGCCATGGCAACCCCTCAGTGCAAGGGCCGCTGATGTTGTACTACTAGATACAAATATCAGTTGGGGTCTATGCATACAGATATGTTGCCTTTGTCAAGTAGCTGTTTTAAGGTTAAATAACCATTAAGAGCTCACGAATCAACATCAGCTGTTGTAATTGTGTTTGAAACGTTTGAATGCCATAAAATTATGCCTTTAGATTCTCAGTTCTCATTTATTCTCATTTCATATTAGGCTCATTAGTACACGATTAGTAGGTTAATTCTCACTATAAAAGTTTTATTTTAACACTGAGATTTGGTTAAGGATTTATTTAAAACTAATTTTCACTCAGAAATTGGCAGAAACTTTTACAAATAATTACAAAGACCCAAGTAACACACTGAATTGAAAAAACAAAATTAAGCAAAAAGACTGAAATACTATCTTCTTGTAAAACATTCTCTAATAATCTTATTAAAAGCTTCGAAAAATCGTTTTCACAGTGTTCTCACTTCTTTGGGATAATATTTTATGCTTTCTTTAAGTTTTTGGATTTTCTCCAACATTCATGCACAAATGTTGTATTTTATCCCTTAGTGGCAGTCGCACAGAATTTTTCGTACATGTGAATTAATAATCAAAGAATAATGAATGTAGAATACAGTATATACAAACAAAACAAAAGACCACCAATGCATTTGAAAGATAAGCTCACTAGGCTAGGTTTTCTAGTGCCAATCAATCAAATTATGTAATAATTAAAAATATATACATTTTGAACATAGTTATTCATAACCACCAATTTCACAGAAAGAGTGTTAAACACTGATGTTATAGTGCAAAACATATTCGTAATTCTCACAATCCTGGCTTTGATTAGAATATATCACATCCAGTCTGTCAAATAGTTTAATTCATAGTGTTTCCACTTTAAACTGAATAAACTGTACAGAATGTAACCAGTATTACATTTACAGACATCCTGCGCTCTTTGTGCTGTGGACAGGAATGATGAATCCCTCAGAAAACTCTATCAGAGCCACCTATCAGAACTCTAGGAATTTTTAGCAATGTACTTAAAAATTGCATACTTGTTCCTCCCTCAGTATTTTTCAATGTCTTATGTCAATGTTTGAACATCTTCCTCTTCTGTTTGCCAGGGCAAGTCAGCAGATTCCACTTTATAACATTTACCTTTCCACTTCTCTGCAGTCTTAAAACAGGTGTATCTCCTGCTCTTTTCTTAGAATCAACTTTATATTTAAACGTACACTGTGAGATGACTGCACTTTTTCATTCACTGATTGGTGAAGCTTTTATCATTCGTTACCAGTGGTGTACTTTAAGCCATTAAAGGAATAGTTCACCCAAAAATGACAATTTGCTGAATATTTCATCACCCTCAAGATGTAGATGAGTTTGTTTCTTGGTTTGGTTAAATGTATCATTCCATCATTTGCTCAGCAATGGATCCTCTGCAGTAAATGGGTGACGTCAGAATGAGAGTCCAAACAAGCTGATAAAAACATCACAATAAGGGAAGTCTTGGCCTAATGGTTAGAGAGTCTGACTTTTAACCCAAAGGTTGTGGGTTCGAGTCGCGTACCGGCAGGGATTGTAGGTGGGGGGGAGTGAATTTACAGCGCTCTCTCCCACCTTCAATACCACGACTGGCACGAGCAAGGCACCGAACCCCCAACTGCTCCACGGGCGCCGAAGCATAATGCTGCCATGCTCCGGGTGTGTTTCACCCAGGTTTGTGTGTGTCACGCTGGTGTGTGCACTTTGATGGGAAAATTTTTTTCTTTTTTAAAAAAAATTTTCTTTTTATTTTTTCGTAATGCAGAAGCATAATTCCGAGTATGGGTAACCATACCTTGGCCACAATCACTTCACAATAATACACGAGTAATCCACACCACTCCAGTCCATCAGTTAACACCTTGTGAAGCCAAAAGTTGAAGGTTCGTAAGAAGCAAATTATTAAAGGGGACATCGGATGCCCATTTTGATTCTTTAGGGTCTTCATGAAATATCTGCAACATACTTTGGTTAAAATTCCTCAATGGTCGTGTAAAACAACAACATTTTTACCTTGTCAAAAACAGCTCTGTTCAAAGTGACACATTTCGGTGCATGTCTCTTTAAATGATCATGAGCTCTGCTCATCCAGCCCTCTCTTAGTTGGAAGAAAGGCGATTTGCAAATAATCATACAAAATATAAAGTGTGAGAGGAGTGAATGGATTTTTATCATTGTAGGGTGGTTGTGTACATACACTGCAGAGCTGGGTAGATTTACAAACTGTAATCCATTACTGATTCCAAATTGTAGTTAGTAACATAATCCATTACATATTTTAGGTAATTTAATCAGACTACTTTTTGATTACTTTTGACCAAACTGCACTGGGGTTTGTGAAGGAACTGCAGGGGATTCACGAGTTTAATGAAAAGCAAACGATTAAATCATAAAAATTTAAAATGTAAAAAATGTAAAAATAATAATTAAAATAAAACTATTAAAAAAAAAAAAAGTTTACCAGCATGTCATGTTACCATTAAGCAGTGTTAGAGAACTGTGAACATTTAGATGTTATACTTAACTTATTACCTTAAAATCTCAGGGGTACTTCAAGAAAATATTCATGTAAAAGAAGTTCAGATGACAAAAAAAAAAGTTTGGGAATCCCTGCATTATCTTAATGTGCATCTTAATGTGCTTGAAAGACAAAAGCTTTCCAAAGACATCATAACTGTAATGATGGGAGGCGTGACAACGGAGTTGAGGATCCAAGTGCAAGCTTCATTACAAGAGTGGTCAAAGCAAGCAGGGTCAAACAGCTGCAAGCAGGTATAATCCAGGGCAGACAAAAGAGTAATCAAATAAACAAGCAAAAGGTCAGGGCAGGCAGCAAACGATCAGAAACAAGGAAACAGGGTCAAAAAACACCAAGGCAAGGCAAGAAAACAAGGAACATGGAAAACACAGGAACTATGATAAACACGGGATAAACGAAGGCTAAACAATACAAAGCAATGTGAAAGAGAGAAACCAGGCATTAAATAGGGTGAGACAGATGAGGTAACAATGAAGTCCAGGATAAAGTGGCAAGAGTCTGTAATGGAGTGCCCTCTAGCGAAGCTCACGGGCACTCCAGCTAGAGATCGTGACAGTTATAGATGGTTAAATAGCCACTGAGTGATAATTCAAATAAAAACGAATGTGTCAATCAATCAGTAGTTGATGCAATGTTGAATTGTTGAGAAAACATTTCTTAAAATTGAAATGATTTCTGTAAAATCCAGTTGTCAAATGCTGTGTGGCCTCTCAATTTCCTGTGTAATTATAGCCACATAACTAGTGACTGATCTTTGTGTGAACTTCTACAAAACTGGAAGAGTTTCTGGTTGTATATAAGCGGTAGGCTATTTTAGAAAGGAAAGTTGAAAAGATGAAAAAGAATAATTAGGGAGAATCCATAAATTATTAATAATTTATTGCTATTATGTGAATAAAATGTAATCATGTAATCCATAAAAAAGTAACTGTAGTCTGATAATGATTATTATCAGTGACACCCAGCTCTGCTGCTAAAGAAAATTATAGGCAAACACCATGTAAAAGTGAATGGAAGTCAATGTTCCGTTACGACATTTAACTTTAAGGGGTCATATGATGCTGCTAAAAAGAAATTATGTTGTGTAGTTGGTGTAATGAAATGTGTCTATGCGGTTTAAAGTAAAAAAAACACATATTTTCCACATACTGTACATTATTGTTTCTCATCTATGCCCCGCCTTTCGCCACGCATTGATTTTTACAAGATCATCGGTCTGAAAAGCGGGGGTGCTATGATTGGCCACTTCCAGTGCGTGTGATTGGGCCGAATAACTCAAGCGTGTGCGGAATGTTCGCCCCTACCCCCCAATATTGTGATGCGCCCTGTCGGCCAGAGCGATGATCAAAACATGAAACCCATTATAAAACGAGATCTGTTGATCCAGTGGGGGAATAATTAATGATTATAATGGAAGGATACAGTCTTTATGCGTTGCGTTGCATTGCGCCGCGTAAACATAAAACCATGTGTGCATTTGTGATCGGAGAAATGACAAACAACAAGCCCTACTCTACACTGCCCAAAACTCGTGTAAATATACGTAAAATAAAAAATCTTTAAATATGAAAACGTACTTACAAACTGCGAGTCAGAAAAGCCGGCTTGTAGCTACACCAAGATATTAAACGCCAGTCCTCCATAAAATTGTGATGCAAACCCCCCACCAAATTTCTGAATATTTGGGTTGAAGTGTCTTAACCACTGATTTCTAGTCGTGTCCTTTTTTGGAAGGTCAAACAAAGTAGTTTCTTTTTCACAATGAAACACAGCGTCACACACGGCGGCCTACAGTGAGCAGAGGCCGGGGGATAAAGTGAGGAACGGGCGGAGGGCTAGAGTGAGCAGAGGCGGCGATTCGACGAAGGAGCGTCCGGAAGGCTTGCGGCAACCACATGTGACGACCGCGGGACTGGACTCCGCTTTGTCCACGGTGAAAAGCCGATCCGGTGATCCACAGCGCGTAGTTGATGTATTTCCTCAGTGACCAGTACGGATCTGCTCCAGGCATGACGAAGCATATATCGTCCTCTTTTGGAAGACCAAAAAAAAGTAGTTTCGCTTTCACAACAAAACCCAGCGTCTTCACGACATGGCTGCAGCATCAACAATAATACAGTGAGAATAAAAGTTACACCTTCTTTCTTTGCGTGAACATTTGGGCGGCGTTATGCAAATCTTCCCACATAGTGACGTAGATATGTGGGGGCGTGTTAGAACGAGGCGTTTCATCTGGTTCACAATAAGATCAATACATGCATTTAGAAAATAGATAGGATGGAAGTGTTCATTCACGTCGCCTTAAAAATGG
The DNA here is from genome assembly GCA_018155175.1 of Sinocyclocheilus anophthalmus. NCBI lineage: Eukaryota > Metazoa > Chordata > Actinopteri > Cypriniformes > Cyprinidae > Sinocyclocheilus > Sinocyclocheilus anophthalmus. The sequence goes on along the minus strand of JADLZN010010257.1, from coordinate 3,086 downwards.
ACTAAAGAAAACCATACAACCACCATTAAAGAATTCCATGTGAAGTAAGATATATCTGAGTCTTTGGAGCCTATGATAGCTTGATAATGACATTCATGCCAGAACATGTCAAACTACTAGTGTTATTTTGGCTTCAAACTGCTTCTGACGGCGGGGGGGTGGGGGGGGGGGGCGGGATTCTGGAATAGTAATTAAGTGTGGTACGGTCCTCACAAAAAATATTTGAATTGAGTTTGTCAGACTATGAACTATAAATTGTTGTGTGGAAATGAGCTGAGTGAAGATTCTGCGAAAGTTCTCATTGTGTATTCCAACAAAAAAATAAAAGCGGGGTTTAGAACGGCATGAATGAATAATGAGAGGACTATCACTGAAGTGCTGTTGCTGCTCAAGCACTATTGTCCCTTGTGGGAATTAAAGTTTTCTTTACTCCATAACTGCCTGTGCCCTTGTAATAATACATGGTTAATTCTTTCAGTTGAGGACTTTGTCTCGTGTAACCCAGAAGAACTTGCACAAAAGTGTTCATTGTCTTACAAGGTATGTGGAATGACTTCATTTTTAGTGTGCCGGTTTTCTTACCTCAGCTAACGCCTATTCAGGGCTCACCTTTATTTACCTCTATCCATCACAGGGACAGTGTAACTAAACTAAACAAAGTTAACTAACTAAAAACTGTCCATGTTGTATTTTAGGCTCTAGTAGCTGTTCGGCGTGTGCTGTTGGCTCAGTACACAGCTTTTCCCGTCTCTGGAGCTGATCTCTATGAGGAGCTCTTGAGCTCCACAGCAATACTGTCCACCGGCAATCCCAGGTCCCACACATATATGTGGAGGATTCATAATATAATATAATTCAATATAACATGATATAGAATAGTTGTTTTGGGTCTTTTGGCGCGGGGTTTTTTTTTTTGAGGTCAGTATATATGTGTTGAAAGATTTAATACTTGTATTAGGCAAGTAACATTAAATTGATCAAAGTGGACGTAAATAAATGTATGATGTTACAAAATATTTCCATTTAAAATAAATGCTGTTCTGTGGAACTGTAAATTCATCGAAAAATGTTTCAAAAATTCGAAATCCTGAAGAAGAAAAAAACGGTTTCCAGAAAAAAATTAGTAGACACCCCCTTTTTCCCCCCCCCCCTCCCCCTTTGGTTTATTAAACATTGATGGTAAGAAATGTTTCTTGAGCACCAAATCAGCATATTAGAATGATTTCTGAAGGATCATGTGACACTGAAGACTGGAGTAATAGCTGAACTTCAGCTGGCCTTCCAGTGAAATAACATTTTAAAATGCATTAAAATACAAAAACAGTTGCTTTTATACGAATTATTACCGGTTTTACGTAACTTGTGATCAAATAAATGCAGCAAACTTGAAAGTTATTTAAAAAATCTTACTGATCCAAAATTTTGAATGGTAGTGCATATGTATGGATTTTGTATTAAGGCTCTGTGCAAAACTGTGCTGTTTTGTCTTCAGTTTGGATAAGCTGTTGGATTCCGGGCTGTACACAGGGGAAATAACTGAGCTGGCAGGAAGTCCAGGGAGCGGGAAATCACAGGTGATCTGTTGTCCTGGAAACTCTTCTTAGTCTCTTGGTCCTGCTCTACAATTTCAAAATCCAGCCTGCTTTTATAACCTATTAGGGTTGGGTGGGCAAATGGGTGAATGTTCAATAATGCTCTGTGTCTCTCTCAATCACTTTGTAGGTGTGTTTTAGTGTTGCAGTTAATATATCCCACCAGCTGAAGCAGACTGTGTTTTACATTGACACAAAGGGGGGTATGTGTGCAAACCGACTGCTTCAGATGCTACAATCCAAGACCCCTAATATGGAGGAGCAGGTGATTAAAGTGTAATTTCTTAGTAGTGCTTGCTAAGGCAAGTATCATCATGTTTGTTCAACTATTGCACATGAACGGCATTTGTGCCAATGTTGATTCCTTTAAACTATATGTGACCCTGGACCACAAAAACCAGTCATAAGATTTATACATCACCTGAACGCTGAATAAATAAGCTTTCCATTGATGTATGGTTTGTTATGTATAGGACAATATTTGGCCGAGATACTAATATTTGAAAATCTGGAATCTGAGGTTGTAAAAAAATCTAAATATTGAGAAAAATGCCTTTTTAAAGTTGTCCAAATGAAGTTCTTAGCAAGGCAAATTACTAATCAAAAATTACGTTTTGAAATATTTACAGTAGGAAATTTACAAAATATATTCATGGAACATGATCTTTACTTAATTCCTAATGATTTTTGTCATAAAAGAAAAAAAGCAATACATTGTGACCCAACAAGGTATTTTGGGCTATTGCTAAATATTACCCAGGGGACTTAAGACGGTTTTGTGCTCCAGGGTCACATATTGTATTGTATTGTACCATACTGTGCTACAGAAGTTATGTCCTTTCCTTTTCAATATACAGATGGAGGCACTTCAAAAAATCAAGGTGTTGAGAGTATTTGATGTCTTCTCTTTGCTCGCATGTCTTCAAAATCTGAGATCGAATGGCCTTCAGAAGGTATGTATTATTCTATGTAAAGGTCTGTTGATGTAAGTGGTTATTTGTTACAGAACTCTTGAATGTGCCCTAGGCGTCTGTTGGAGGTGGTTCAGTCAAAGCGCTGATGGTGGATTCAGTCTCTGCTGTGCTCTCATCCATGCTCGGAGGGAAACAGAATGAGGGTATTTGTTTACAGTATTGCATAATACTCTATCATAATGTTCTGTTCTAATTAGCATCGTACGCATTAGATGTCACAGTGCTGCTGCTTTGCATCAGGTATGTCCTTGCTGATGCAAGTTGCTGGGGAGCTGAAGATGATCGCCAAAGACTTCAACATTGCTGTACTGGTATGCACCTTTCTGTTTCCTGTTAGGGAAAACCTGGAAATATTACTGAATTTTAAATGGTTGTTTCCAGGCCTGGAAGAGTCTACTGAATATGTATTGCTAGTTTTTTTTCCCCCAAAAAATATTTAATCACCATAAGGTTGCTCTTTGTGAATGAGAATAAAATGATTTTTGAAGTTGGCATAAAATTTTGTACATGCACATTATAG